>BPTQ01000004.1:122645841-123203568 GCA_019973895.1 Chrysanthemum seticuspe | reverse complement strand
GTCAAAAGCGCTTTTCTAAATGGTTTCATTAATGAAGAAGTATATGTAGCTCAACTTCCGGGCTTCGTCGATTTTGAAAAACCCAAACATGTCTATAAATTCAAGAAAGCCCTTTACGGTCTTAAACAAGCTCCAAAATCTTGGTATGATAGACTCAAGTCATTTCTAGTTAAACACAACTACACCATGGGGTTAGTTGACAACACACTTTTTACTAAGAAAAGAGAGTCACATATAATCATAGTACAAATATATGTAGATGATATTATATTCGGATCCACTTGTCAAGACATGTGTGATGATTTCTCTAAAATCATGCATGACGAGTTCGAGATGAGTATGATGGGAGAACTTAGTTTCTTTCTTGGTCTACAAATAAAACAAGTAGAAGATGGTATCTTCTTCAATCAATCTAAATACATCAAGGAGATGTTAAAGAAATTCGGTCTAGAAGAGTCAAAACCTATTAGGACTCCAATGTCATCCGACACCAAACTCACAAAAGATGAAGACAGAGAATCCGTAGATAATACTAAGTATCGTGGCATGATAGGTAGTCTTCTCTACCTCACGGCAAGTAGGCCGGATATCATGTTTAGTGTTTGCTTATGTGCTAGATTTCAAGAAGACCCTAAAACATCACACCTAGAAGCCGTAAAAAGGATATTTAGATATATTAAGGGTACAACACAATTAGGATTATGGTATCCTAAGGGCACGAGAGTAGAAACAATTGTATATGCAGATTCTGACCATGCAGGTGATTATGTTGATAGAAAAAGTACAAGTGGGGTATGTACTTTCATGGGATGTTGTTTAACGTCTTGGTTTTCTAAGAAATAAACGACACTAGCTATATCAACAACCAAAGCCGAGTACGTCTCCGCCGGCAAAGCATGCCAACAAGCACTATGGATGAAACAAGCGTTAGTCGACTACGACATTCATCTAAGCGACATACCCATCCTATGTGACAGCAAATGTGCCATCGACTTAAGCAAGAATCCGGTATTGCATTCTCGCACAAAGCATAGAGAGATTCGACATCACTTCTTAAGAGACAATGTTCAAAAGGGGAACATCTCTATTGAGAAGGTAGCATCCGAAGACAACATAGCCGACGTCCTCACCAAACCGTTGAAGCGGGAACAATTCAACCTACTTCGTCTTGGTCTAGGTTTAATGGAACAAACGTCGTAACTTATTTGACTCTACAAGGTATGTAAACACTAGCCTTCTTCTTTCTGAGTCTAGGATTTCTATTTCACGCATAACTCATAAACAATACGGGGAATTTTCAAAACCCAAGATAAGTCTTCCACTTTTTTTAACACATAACTACATACACATTTTTAAAGAAAATCTCTTTTCAAAATGTTTTCTAAAAAGAATGATACCTTCCCGTATCAATTTCACAAAAGCAATTTCTCACGTCTAGGACAAATCGTTTTTTCATTATTAATACAAAGTAAAAACCCGTTTTCATTGCATCTCATGTCTTTTGAATGCTAAAGGGAACACATAACTAATATGTGTTTTCGGGTACATTCATTTAAGCAAAAATGAATTAGGAGCATTGATAACACAATATTACGTACTTATGTACCAAATGTGTGTTTTCGGGTTATCTCAATAGGATTTATTTTTCTCTAGTTATTTTCCTTTTCTTTTTAGAGGTCGAGAAAACCGCAACTCCAAATAGTTTGCATATAGGCACACAATAGGCAAAAATGTTTCCAAAAAGAAAATTTTGTGTTGCCTGAATCACCAGACCCACGGATCCCAGCCTTCATGCTGGACGGATCCCTCAAGGGAAGGATCTGTGGGATCCGTGAAGACAGAAGCTGTTTTTAACTTCTATTCTTTTCACTTTGGATGAAAAATCCACATTTGTTTCATTTTTGGGAGTATGCTCTTTAATGCTTGTGTTCTCATGATCACATGCCTTGAATTCATATCTAATCATTAGATTTTAATCCTCATTTTGGTTCAAGCATTCATTACAATGCTTCGTTTTTCTATATATAGAACTCCCAAAATACTTGCATAATCCATCTCATCCTCACATACACAATACACCATGTCATTCAAAAACCCTTTAGGAGAATCATCTAGTACAAACAATCATGATATCCAAACCTTTGTACTTCCACCATCCGAAATACCACAAACAAACTCTAGGATATTCGCACGGATTAGTATCCGATCTTGTTGCTTAGCAAAAACAACCTCAAATGGTTCATCCTCAACAAATAACTCACCACAAGATGCTTCCATAATAGTACCTCCCTCATCTCCAACAAGTACACCAACCTCATCACCACCCAAAGTCACTCTTTTGGAACTCCTTAAGACTCCAACAAGATCTAAACAATCTAAACAAAAAGAAATAGTATTTTCAACACCACCCACATCTCCAAATAATATCTTTCAAAATCTTGAAACATCACCACCATTAGCTCCCATCACATTACAAGAACATCTAGGTTCTTTTCCACCACCACTTATAAATATTCCGGATGTTGATCCATATTTTTCTATTTTTCCACCACATCTTCCGCATAACTCAAATCAAAACAACCCGGAAAACTTTCGCACTCATCACCCACATCACCTACATTGTGAACATTGCCAATCCACTAGGGAAATCGCAATAGAAGTTAGGGAAGAAATGCGATTCATACTCAACCTCATACTTGATCGCATCAATACCATCACTCATCAAAACCTCCATCCATAAACCTTATGCAAGCATGGACGAAATCGTTACTACTATTTTTATTGTACTTTTTCATTTGAGTCATTTTCAAGAACAAGTCTTGTTCTTATTTTTACATGCTTGTAGGTGGCATAAATACCACTACAATTTTTTGTTTTATTACAAGGCCTTGTTTACATTCCTTGGCTCCCAATCTTAATTCTCGACAATCACAAGATTATTTAAGCATGTTACTAACCTTTCTTTTGTAGGATTTCTATTTTTCTTCTCTTGACGCCCCAAACAAGGGGGAGCTACCGTCAAGGGGGAGTTAGTGATACGTGCACTATTTTTTCAACCTTTTATGTTTATTTCTTCCAAGGGTTAACTTTTTGTTTCGACAAAAAGGGGGAGAAGAAGTAAAACTTAGGGGCTTTCGGGCTTTCAAAATTTACATCTATTCTTAAGTTTTACTCATCATAACATTATGTTTTGTCATCAACAAAAAGGGGGAGATTGTTAATACAAATAAACCGTAAAACCGTTTATTAATATTTTGCGATCTCTTTGTGTTTTGTTGATAACAAATATAATGTTATCTTAAGTATAATTATAAAGGATACATGTTAGTTTTGTAAAGCATTTACATATAGCCATTTAAATACAAAAATGTAGTAATTAAGCATTTGTTGTAATAGTTTATTAGGATGGGTAAAAATCATAACCCATAGACCATAACCCATGGATCTTAAACCATACCCAAAGAGACTTGATACAATGTATAGTTAGATACATTGAATCTAAAGATAACCCATGGACCAACCCATGACCCATAACCAAAAACCCATGGGCAAAGAGGAGCGTGCCACGGATCCCTAGGATTACACTAGACGGATCCCTTGTGGAAGGGATCCGTGGGATCCGTGGGAACAGTGAAGGAATTTGCCTATAAATAGAGAGCCATTTCTTCATTCTTACTCACCCATCTTCTTACTAAACCTCTCATACACTCTCATTCTCTTCTAACATATTGATCACTTGATCTAGAGAGTTGTTCTTCTTTCTTTCTATTGTGATCCTCATATAGGTCCTTCTCTAAGGCGAGATCACGAGCATTCTACAAGTCATCCAAGCAAGGGGTCCTTGATTGATTTGTTACTCCGCAATATTTCTGTAGCGAAGATCTTGTATTTGATATTTCACATATTTGTTTTGTAATAGTCGTGTTGGTTTGGTCCACCGTGTTACGGACTCGGTATCTAGCTTTGTACCAGAAAAAGTGTAAGCAACGTTGTGAAGGCTTCTCCGCCAAGTGAAGGAGTTTGTTGACATAGTGCTTGAACTCTCGAGTAGGTGACTCGGGGAGTGGAGTAGGGCAAGGAAGGTGTCCTTGTAGCCGAACCACTATACATCGGTTGTGTCTTTTTTTTCCCTTCGCTTTACTTTATTTACTTACTTTATCATTAGATCAATACTTTCTCCACATCCACAAGATCTCACATATCAACGAATCTAAAAGTTTTTGAAACTAACGTAAAATCGGCAAAACTATTCAACCCCTCCCCCTTTCTAGTTTTCCACAAGAAGTATACAATTGTCATTGTTGATGATTTTTCAAGATACACTTGGGTATACTTTCTTTCCAAAAAGAGTCAGGCAGCTGATACAATAATGTCATTCATCAGGAACATTGAAAACCAGAATGACATTACTGTTAAACAAATCAGAACTGACAATGGTACTGACTTCATAAATGAAGAGCTTGAGAATTTCTATGATGAAAAGGGAATCACCCAAAACTTTTCATCTCCTTACACTCCTGAAAAAATGGGGTAGCTGAAAGGAAAAACAGAACTCTCATTGAGTCTGCTAGAACCATGTTAAATGGCTCAGCATTATCAAAACATTTCTGGACTGAAGCAGTCAAAACAGCCTGTTACACTCAAAACAGGTCAATCATTGTCAAAAGACATAACAAAACCCCATATGAGATATTCAAATGTAGACTTCCTGATATCAGCTACTTTCATGTGTTTGGATGTCCTGTGTTTATTCATAACCACAAGGATCATCTAGGCAAGTTTGAGGCTAAAGCTGATGATGGATACTTTCTAGGTTACTCACTGATCTCCAAAGCCTTCAAGGTATTTAACACAAGGAGACAACAAGTTTAGGAAACCTTTCATGTCACCTTTGATGAAAGTTCAGGGAGCATCAGATTCACCAACACCTCAGTGGAGGAAATAGGAATTGATAACTCATCAAGATATCCTCCTAATGAGTATAACACTAAAATCAATTCCTCATACCAAGCTGATGCTGACATCTCATATTATGCCTTACCTCACAACATTCCCCAACCAACTATCAGTGAATTCATTGATAATCAATCAGTCCATGCTGGGATAGGTAATGCTGAACTGAATGTTCAGGAACCTGTGATTCAAGAACCTCAGCCTGAACATGACATCTAAACAGATGATCTTATTGATTCCATGGCTCCTGCACCTGAACCTACTCCTGAGTCTCTAGTGACCTTTTCAAGCTCAGATCCTAGACCATAAAGTAAGTGGACAAAATATCAGGACATTGAGCTTGTAAACATCATTGGTGAACCCACTGAGGGCATGCTTACAAGAAGCATGGCTGCTAAACTAACTGCAGCTTCAGCAAATGATTGTCTATACGCTGATTACCTATCAGAAATAGAACCCAAAAGTGTCACTAAAGCCCTAAAACATCCATCCTGGGTTCAGGCCATGCAAGAAGAACTTCAACAATTTGATAAAAACAAGGTCATGACCTTGATCAAATGTCCTCAGGATGTCATTGTCATAGGAATGAAGTGGGTTTTCAGAAACAAGACTGATGAAAATGACACTGTCATTAAAAACAAAGCCGGACTTGTAGCCAAAGGTTACAGTCAACAAGAAGGCATTGACTATGATGAGACATTTGCTCCTGTTGCCAGAATGGAAGCCATCAGGATCTTCCTTGCATATGCTACCTACATGAACTTCAAAGTTTACCAAATGGATGTAAAAAGTGCATTCCTGAATGGTGAACTCAAGGAAGATGTGTATGTACAGCAACCTCCTGGCTTTGAGAGTAGTGAATTCCCTGACTATGTCGGCGAGCTTGACAAAGCCCTTTATGGACTAAAACAAGCTCCCAGGGCATGGTATGAAACTCTCTCAGCCTTCCTGATTCAAAACAAGTTTGTTAGAGGAAAGATAGACAACACATTGTTTATCTACAGGACAAAACAAGATGTGATACTTGTCCAAGTATATGTTGATGACATCATCTTTGGCTCAACAAACTACACTCTTTGCAAACAGTTTGAAAAACTGATGACAAAGAAGTTTGAAATGAGTATGATGGGTGAACTCACATACTTCCTTGGACTACAAATCAGGCAAACTGATAAAGGAATCTCCATCAGTCAAGAGAAGTACACCAGAAATCTCTTGAAGAAATATGATATATCTGACTGTGCCTCAGTGAAAACACCAATGGTCCCTCCTAACAACCTTGGACCTGATCTCACTGGCAAATCAGTCAATCAAACCCATTTCAGAGGGATTGTTGGCTCACTGATGTATCTTACTGCTTCCAGACCAGACATACAATTCTCAGTCTGTCTAATAGCAAGATATCAATCCAATCCCAAAGAATCCCATCTCACTGCAGCCAAAAGAATACTAAGATACCTGAAGGGAACTCCAAGCCTTGGACTATACTATCCAAAGTGCTCAGGGTTTGACCTCAAAGGATATTCTGATTCTGATTATGCTGGCTGCAACATGGACAGAAAAAGTACCTTAGGGTCCTGTCAATTTCTTGGAGGAAAACTGGTTTGTTGGAGTGCTAAAAAGCAACAATCAGTGGCTATGTCTTCAGCTGAAGCTGAGTATGTGGCTGCTGCAGGATGCTGTGCCAATGTCTTATGGATGAAAAGTCAGCTCAGTGACTATGATATCCATTACAAAATGGTACCCATCTTCTGTGATAACACCAGTGCTATTGCAATCTCCAACAACCCTGTCCTTCACCAAAGAACCAAACACATTGATATCAGATATCATTTCATCAGGGACCACATAATGAAAGGAGACATAGAGCTTCACTTCATCCCTACTGAATATCAACTTGCTGATATCTTCACCAAACCCTTAGATGAACCTACCTTCAGGAGACTGAAAGCTGAATTGGAAATGCTAGACATTGAAAGTCAGCAGCCTGAAAACCAATCCCAATCTCAGTAAGTTTTCTCTGAAATGGTTCATCCTCCCTGAACAAAACCCCAAAAACAACCCTCTCACTGAATGAGTAAGACTCATTCAGGGACCCTGACTATGGATATTAAGCACTGAATAAGTAACTAAATGCTCCAAGTATCAGTTACTTAAATGCCCTAGGTTGGTAAACATTCCAATTTAATATAGGAATATGTCTCTTTATCCTATTGTCATCAATGTCAAGGGTCTTTCAAAACCTTACCTCATCCCACTTGGCATTAAATGCCTCCTCTCACATGAAATATCTTATGGATATTTTATTACTGCAGAATGCACTTTTACTGTGCACTGCAACTGTTCCCTTGAAAATCAGGAAATTACTACAGGTAGTGGAGTAGGTGGCATTAAATGAGGTAAACAAAACGTTTTCAAAAAACTGACTTTACAAATCCTCATTTAGGCAAAAATTACCCCTCTCACCACTCTATAAATACCCCTCTCAAAAACACTAAAAACACACATAAAGATTTTCTGCATCTAAACTCTGTCAAAATTACTTCTCAAACCCATAAATCTTTGTGTTTTTAATCCTCTAAAACAAGTTTCTCACTAAAATCTTCTCTGTAAACATTTAAAAAAGGTTTTTCACTACAAACTTAAGAGATTTAAACTCTTTGATTGTTCTTGTCAAGATATCTTTTTCAAAACCCTAAAACTTTTTAATGGAAATGGCAAGAACACAATCTCTTCAGTTTGCACCACAGTGGGTAGGGGATCTCAGTAATGTTGAATTTAAAATAAACAACATTATAGGCAATTTTGAATACCCCCCAAATGTCCCAGCCTATAAGGACATAATGAAGTTTTTATTCAACTGCCCACTGAAAAAGGCCTTTACTCAGTCACCATCAATTCTGTACCAAAACCTCCTCAGGGAGTTTTGGGCTACAGCAGTGGCCTATGACCCATCACCCTCAACTGATCAGACTGACCTCAGACCCCTCAGGGAGTATCTCATCAAATTCAGTCTATTTAATGGGGAAAGATCAGTCACCCTGGATTATAAAACTTTTTGTACTTCAACAGGGTTAGACTATAATAATGGAGTCTATGTTGCCCATCCTGAACCCTCCACAGTTAAGGATGGGTTAAAACAAATTGATTTGGATCCAAAATTTTTGGACAGAACCCTAGTCACCAAGAACTCATTTCCTGCGGCTTGGAAGATCCTATTCACATTTGTGATTCAGGTTCTCGGCAGGAACCACTCATCCACTGAACAAGTTAATTCTATTCAGTTGATGGTGGCATACTGCTTGATGAATGGGGTCACTGTCGACATTAGGGAGATCATTTACAGTGATCTCGTAACCAAGCTACTGAGCAAAACTAGGGCGAAATACGTTTCGTACCCTAGGTTTGTCTCATGTGCTTTACAAGTGTTATTGGGTTGCAATTACCCTCAGGAATTTAAATACACTACTTTACCTGGTGTCCTGAGTCAATCAAATTTACAAAAGGACCCATCCCAAGTCACTGATATTGAATTGACGGCCCATATGGTTGCTGTAAACAACCAAAGGGACTCAGTGTCTCCAAACCCTCCTCCTAGAAAGAGAAAGGGGAAGTCTCAGACTGGGACTAAGACCAAACCCAAGTCTCAAGGCCCTGAGGCTTCTAGAGCACAGCCTAAAAGGCAAAAGAAGCCCCAAACTGATCTGCCACCCACTGGTGATCAAACAACATCCACCCCGGTGACAACGAAGGACACTGATACATCACAGTCAGTGCCCTTGGTCCCAACTACTACTCCCCAAGATCCAGAGGGAAACATGCAACCCGCTGGTAGGGGAGCGCCTTCCACAATGCCCAAGGATGACATTCGCAAATCACAGCTTTTGTCTGAGGGCCAACTAAATGATCCCAAAGACTCAGAGGGAACTGAACAACCAGCTGATAGGGATCTCACTGCTACTGCTTCAAGAGATAGCACTTGGAAAAACCCATCAATACTTGAAGGAGCAACGGGGAACAAAGACTCAGAGGGATTAAAACCCCCCGCTGATATGGAACCCATCACCACCACTGGTTTACTGACAGTTGCTGAGATTAATGAAATACTTTTCTCTGATGAAGAACAAACTGAAAGTGAAGATGAAATTCTATCAGCAGGAGAAGAAGTGGACGCTGATGTTCTAACTGAACAAGAGCATCAGCCTGATCCACAAGAGCCTAAAGAGTCACCTTTCCTGCATCTTCCTGTCCTGAAGAATTTAGAAAGTTCGATAATAATCTTCCACTAACAGAGAGGCAACTTGTTATGTAGATCACTAAGGCTTCAAGGAAGCTATACTCTCGGGTTACTGAAACATTATGGGATCAACACACTGAAGCTGCTGCCAGGTATGCAGATCTAAAGGCTGAGGTACATGCTTTTGATGCAAACACTGATGAACACAGGGATCTCATGTACCAACATCTTCATAGACTGGATGAAAATCTGGTTAAATTTCTAAAGCACCTTCAGGGTTGTGGGACAAAGATTGATGAAATCAGGGACTCGGTCAAAGAAGACCCAGCACTCAACTCCAAAGTGCTGGAGGGTACTGAGGCTTACCAGAAAAATTACTCAGGCCTCACTGAACTTATCACCATGCTCAAAACTGCCAATGTTCAGGGTCTTCAATCTTCAGTTCAGTCTCTTCAGGCTACAATGGGTTCTTTGGATGCTCAGGTGACGACTTTGGCTAAGGCATCATCTTCAATGGCTTGGAATCTTGGGCCTAGAATGACTGCTTTAGAACTCTCTCTAGCAGACAAAGTCACTGATCTTCAGAAGGATACAGCTGACATTAAGGCTATGGTCACAGAGATCTACCAAACCTTCAAAGGTCAAGCAACACCAACTCCCCCAGGTCCGAGGCAACTCTTGCTCTTACTAATGTTGCGGCAACAGTTGAGGGAGAGAAGACCACTGAAGAGACTTCCTCTTACACTGAGGGGGAGCCAACTTAACCAGTCTCTGCAACACCTATTTCATCACTCCCACCAGTTTCAGCTACACCCTTATCATCAGTCCCACCAACAACAACAATCATGACGACAACACCACCATTGGTAGCATCATCTTCTTTAGGCCAGGACAAAGAAAAGGCAATAATGCAAACACCTAAGCCTGAAAAGATCCCCTATATGATCGGCAACACTAAGTACCTGCTCACTCTACAACAACTAAGTGCCTATCTTGCTAAGGAAGAAAGGAGGAGGAAACTAGCTGAGGAAGAAAGGAAGAGCAAAGAAGCTGTTGGGAATTCTACTAAGTAAGAATTCTGCTGAAGAATCTACTGAAGTGCAAGGATTCTGCTGAAGAAGAGATTCTGCGGAAGTAGAAAAACCGCGTAGTTTGTTTCTGCGGATATAGATATTCCGCGTATTTTATAGTTATTTAGGATATGCATGAGCTTTATTAGGAAATGATAATGTATATCTTCTTTAGTTTTATGTTTATACGTTTCTTGGGAAACGGTTTAGGGTTCCTTGTCTATAAAAGGAACACATTAGTATGAATGATGTACGAGTTCTGAAAAACAAGTTTTAGTTCTATTCAAAGATCCATAGAGGATCAAAGTATTCTTAGTTATTATTGTTCTTACATGTGTTTGATTTCCGCTTTAGAATATAAGTAACAGAGACTGTCTATTAGTGTGTTTGTGATTACATAAGCATTACTAACGATTCACGAGCGCTCAAAGATCTATCAAGGTCTAAGGTTCAACAAGTGGTATCAGAGCCTCGGGAGAGTCTCTGCGATACTAAGAACATTCTTTTCTTTACACCCATACAACCAAAACAGCCATAACCATGCCTGGGTCAGACGATACAATTAAAACACCACATCTTTGCAACAACTCAATCTCACAAATAGCAATGCAAAGTTTCCATACCTAAAGAAGGAGGAGTATGATTTGTGGGCTATGAAGATGCAGAATTAGATTTCCAATATGGATTGGAATCTCTGGGAAGTTGTGAAGAATGGTACCAGTTTGAAGAGACATGTCACAGATCCTGATGGTGTTGTTACCATCGTTGGTCCCAAAACTGCTGAAGAGATACTAGCTGTTCAGAGAAAGAACAAAGTTAGAACTATTCTCCTTCAGGCTATACCAGATGATCACATGGGAGACTTTCACTACATGCAGGATGCTAAGGACATCTGGATGGCTATCAAGTCTAGGTTTGGTGGGAACGAGGAGTCAAAGAGAATGAGGAAATCAATGCTAAAACAGCAGTTTCAAGAATTCCAAATCTCTGAGGAAGAAGGTATCCACAAGGGATATGACAGGTTCCATAAGATTTTGAGTCAACTGAATCAGATGAAGGCCAGGCCAGACAATGAGGACTGCAATTCAAAGTTCTTACGATCTTTACCTCCATCTTGGTTGCAAGTGAGCATTGCACTCAAAGCTAAAGGTGGGCTGGATATAGTCACTTTTGATGATCTCTACAACAGGCTTAAAACTCTTGAGCCTGATGTCAGAAGTTCTTTTCGTTCATCCACTCCCAGTCACTCAGCATTTGTTGGGGCCTCCTCAAATAAGATGACTTATGCTCCAAGCCCAGTTTCCTCAGCATCATCATCATACATCACCACTCCATCAAATTATCAACCTAAATCCAGTGGTGTATTGGAAGTTGTACTTCACTCTTTTGTTGCTGATTATGATACTCAGCAGCAACTAGCCTTTGAGGATTTTGAACAGGTGGATCCACTTGATATGGAAGAGATGAACTTGAAGTGGCAACTGGCCATGCTCTCAGTGGACATCAAGAGGTTTGAGCGTAAGTCTGGGAGAAAGTTTGGTTTCCAGGGAAGAGATCCAGCAAGATTTGACAAAAGGAAAGTCAAGTGCTATACTTGTGGTCAGATGGGTCACTTCTCAAGAGAATGCAAGGATAGAAAGGCTGGTGATGAGGTTAGGTATTCTTCCTATCAGCAGGAAGCTGGAAATTCCAAAGTTGTATCCTCAAATGCTATGGTCACCCTGGATGACCATGTCAACTGGAAGGTGCATGAGCCTGACAATGATGAAGCTCCTAGTTCTGAGCATGGTGGATTGCTGGCAAGTTGTACTACAGAGGATAAGCATGATCAAATTGCCTTAATGGGCATCTCTCAGGTACATAATTGTGTTTTTGGCTGTAGTGAAAGATATAATGAACTTAAGGAAGCTTATGATGAATTGAAACCTAAATATAATGAATGTTATATCAAAGTTGAGGCTTATAAACAGGCTTTAAAAATATTAGAAAGACAAAAAATTTGTTTCAATAGAATCAACTGGCTTATGATGAAAATATAAGGGTGTTGGAAAGTGATTTAGAATGTGCTAAAATTGATTTAAAACGTACTGAGAAAGAAAAAGCTGATGTAGTTTCAGAAAACCAAGTTTTGATAAAGGAACTAGATGAGGAAGTAGCTAGACATAAAGAATGGTTAGTATCAGGTGACAAAGTAGCTCGCTTTCTCTATGGTAGTCAATCTGTAAACTCTGGGTTAGGTTTAGGTTTTAAAAAATATGTTGGCTTAGAAGCTAGGAATGATAAGCTTAAATCTACTCCAGCAGGATTAGCTAATTATGTAAAAGAAGGAGAATTACATGTTGTACCTGGACCTATTAGAGGAGAACATATGCCCATTGACCTTTCCATCACTGTTGACTTCGATGGATCACACCATCTTTATGGCAAAAAGTCAAGAGACTTGCCAGACCCTGATTCTTCATCTACTGACTTTGTCTCTTGTGTTGACAGTGACAAGTCCTCTGACCAAGGGTCTACTACTTCTACCAGTTGTGATTCAAATGAAAAGTCAGACCTCACCCAAGACTCCTTACAAGCCTGTTAGAGTTGCTGCTAAGGAATCAACTTCCAAGACAGTTTCCTCTGAACACTTGTCATTTAATTCTTTGCAAAATAATGCCTTTAATTCTGTTAAAAACAATTATGTTAATGTTTGTGGCTTGAATGCTTTTGCATGTAATGAAACATCTTTCAATTTGAATAAATCTTCGAAGAAGAAGAAATGTTTTGTGTGTGGAAGTAAATTTCATTTGATTAAGGATTGTAATTTTCATGAGCAAAGAATGGGTGTATGTGCTAGTCAAAAGAAACCTTGACCAATATGGAAAAATGTTAATGATATACCATCTTTTGTTCCACAAGCAACTCATAAAACCAGCAAACACAATTTTGGTTGGAGTAGATCTGTTGCTAGACCATATGTGAGACCAACTAGTTCATATTTTCAAAATGGTTATGGGCCTGCATGTTTTGATTCAATGTATGATGGGAAAGGATATAGGGATACTGCTGTGAAGCCCTCAGCAGGTTGTTCTTGGACTAAAAAGGGACCTAATTTTCAATGGAGGACCAAGAACAATGGTGGATCTTATACATCTACATGGCCTAAATCTTATGATCCACAAGGCAGGCTCAAGTCAGTAATGACTTGAGTCTCTATAGTGTACTAATATTTTGTATCTATTCTTGTTGTTGTTGTAGGATCATCCTCTGAGGAGTAAAGATGTTGGCATAGTGGATAGTGGTTGTTCCAGAAGCATGTCAGGAAACAAAGAAAAAATGCATGATTTTGTACCCATAGAAGGAGGAGGCAGTGTGACTTTTGGTGGAGGAGATGGTAGAATCACAGGGAAAGGCACCATTAGAACACCTCATTTGGATTTTGAGAATGTGTACTATGTAAAGGAACTGCAACATTTCAACTTGTTCTCAGTATCACAAATTTGTGACACCGAGAACAAAGTATTATTTTCTGAGGATGAATGTATTGTGCTCTCTAAAGACTTCACACTTCCAGAAGATACATCCTAAACTGAGAGTTCCTAGAAGCCACAATTTATACACATTCAATTTAAATGATGTTCAACCAGAAGGTGATCTAACATGTTTGGTGGTTAAAGCATCCCTGGATGAGTCTACAAAATGGCATAGAAGGATGAGTCTACAAAAGACCATTAACAAGCTTTCTAAATTGGGTCTAGTTGAAGGACTTCCTTCAAAAGTCTTCACCAATGAACACAATTGTGTTGCCTGCAACAAAGGAAAGCAACACAGAGCCTCATACAAAGCCATTACAGTTGTGAGCACTATCTCAGAACCTCTTCAGTTGCTGCATATGGATCTCTTTGGTCCAACCCAAGTCAGGAGTATTGATCACAAGTATTTCTACCTGGTAATCATTGATGACTATAGCAGGTTTTGTTGGGTCTTCTTTTTGCGAACTAAAGATGAAACATCTCAAGTTTTAAAGAGTTCATTACCCTTGTTGAAAACCAGCTGAATAAAAGGGTTAAAGGTATTCGGTGTGATAATGGGACAGAGTTCAAAAATGTTGTATTAATAGAACTCTGTAAGTCTGAAAGGATAAAAAGGGACTATAGCACTCCAAGAACCCCACAACAAAATGGGGTAGCTAAAAGAAAGATGTTAGCCTTGATTATTTTTATTAGAAGTGATGGTCATTCACGATTAGGAACTTTGTAATGTGTGTTAGATATCGTGATAGAATAGTCAACGGGCTCGTGGATTGGGCTAAGCTAATTGGGCAAAAGTTATGTTAAGCTAGCCTTGTCTAGTTCGTGAAACCCAAGCCCAATCCAAGTCCATCTCAAGGCCCATGGCCAAGCCTTAGGGCATCATCTCTCTTACCTATATATACCCCTCAAGTATGTCATTTGAGGGGTGTGCTTGAGTGTGTGTGTGTGTGTTTTTCCTTTGAAGCAATATACAACTTATTGTTTTCATCTTTCTTCTCTCTACCTCTCTAAACATATACATACGCATAACATATTCAAGTCACCAAGTTCTTCATCTTTCTATACAAATAACGTATTAGTGTTTGGTTTGTGTTGGGTTTGCTTGGTAAAGTGATAAGGTATATGTGATAAGGTATATTTGATACTTGCTCCAACACAGATAATAGTGACAATCATTCGGATAATGAACTCAGATCCACTACAACCGTTGATAGTGATCACCCTCACCGTGAGGAAACATGTACTTCTAACACTGTTATTTGTGAAAATTCTTCTTCTGTGGATGCAGGTACTTGTAAAAGTGTTGAAGGTTCTTATACCCCGTGTGGTAAAGAAGAATTTTATGCCAATTTCGCATGTGGAAATCCTTTTCTAGTTCCACTCTTAACTCCACTTTTACTTGTCCCAACTTAATTTCTCTTTCTTCAAATCTTCTTTGTAAATATTTTTTGAAAAAACCAAAATACAAAATTTGAAAAACCAACAAAAGCAAAATACAAAAATATAAAATTTTCATAAAAATACAAAAACAATATAAAATCAAAAAATAAAAAATATTCTTCTCACGACATGTCTCTCGTATAATCGATATTCTGTACGTCTCTAGAAATGTCATTCAACAATGATACGGGCATGTACAGATGCTTGAGCGAGAGTTCTTTAAATGTTTTCTAAAACATGTCGTCTCTCAAAATTTCTCAAATGATGGCTTTCGTATACTTCAGTACGAAACCCGGACTTCAAATCAATGGCTTCTGGACCCATCAGTTCAGGACCCGTGCTTTAAAGAAAGGAAAGTGCTTATCAAAATCAAAGGTTTTAAATATTTTTTTCAAGCGCTATTCCTAAAAACACAATGGCTTGTAAGTATTTCAGCTTGCAACCCGATCTTTAAAGAAAGGAAAGTGCTACGCAAAATCGATTTTCATAAATATCGAGCACTTATCCTAAAACAAATGAAGATGATTATTCTTCTCGAATATCTTCAAAAGATTTTCAAAATCTTCTTCATCTTGCGTACCATTGATTCGAAAGTTTTTAAAAAGATTTTTCAAAATCTCTCACATTTGGTACCAAGATAACTCCCTCTAAACCCTTAATTGATTCCAAATTTTCTGTAAGAAAAATATGCTTTCGTTAAGGGGGAGTATAAAACCAAAATTGTTCCAAAATTCATGATAAATCAGTTTCTCTCCAAATGTTTTTCGAAAAACATATCTTTTAATCATTTTGTTTCAAAAACATCATGGATATGCTATTTTTGAGGGGGAGAAACGTGATTAAAATGTGATCAAAAATGTTTAATGATCGTGGTTTGAATCTCATGATGAGCTCGACTCAGCCGGAACCAATGAATTGACGAGTAATAATGTACCATCTCGAGAAACTTTCTATGGACTTGACCAGGACGGGTAATAATTTCAAGCTAGTTATCTAGTGATGTAAACGTGTCTCGATCGGTCTTGTTCATTTAAAGTCGATCAATTCAAAAGTGCGAACTCTACCCTCTATGTGCAGATTTCTGTCAAAAATTATAAGCACATGTGAAGGGGGAGTGTTTCCGAAAATATAAAACTCTCAAGGTGTTAACAAAATCATGTTTTATAATCATAAACACTTTGAGAGATTTTCAAGAAAATGGTTTTATGGCAACAATAGGACAGTCATGGAGTTATAAGGTGACTAAGGATAGGAATATTCGTCCTATGATCCGCCAGAGCCGGAGGGATCTACCCAAGGACATCACAAATAGTTTAGAACTAGAAGTCCTTAGGTATGATTGAAAAAAGGAGTAATGTGAGAAAGGAGAAAGAAGGGGTTGAAGAATTAGAAAGAAAAGTAATGAAAAAGGGTGAAAAGAAATAGCCCTCCATATTCAACCTTAGGGCAGAAACCGGGTTCAACTCATCTGCTACTAGTTGTCACTAGATGACACTGGTATTGAAGACAAAGACGTCATGGACCCAGTGACGCACTGCACTAAACCTTCTAGCCACTCAATTCCTCTTAAAAGGATTTGTTTCATTCTCACTGGGAACCCTACATAATCTATTGACCTTCTCTTAGAGATCGTTGGTATTGAAGAAGGAGACCCTCTCCCTAGTCTCCGCTCAGGAAAACCAAAATGCACTAATTGAGTCTAGAGCCACGAGATTCATCAAAAGATCTCATAGGAACACTTGACATGACATCGCTTGTTGTTCATCAATAAGGACACAAGAGATATATTCTAGAGTCCTACGCAGATCTTAGCAATCTGCCAGAACATTTATGAGAAGTTTCACTTCTGTGATCTTCAGTGATTGAATGGAAAATCCTGCCAGGGTCAACATCAAACAGCCCTGACAGCAGGTCACTTCGGTAATTCTTCGTGGATTACGCTTAGTGTGTCTCAAACGGTCTACAGTCGTGAGGTGATGCTTCGGTGTACCTCAGCGACTCATCTGAACTGTAGATGTATTTCGGTACATCGCGTTATCTCACTTGTGGGACTCCAGTTCAGGAACGGCCTCTGTGAGAATTAGAGACGTGTTTTCACACTATGCTGTTAACACTCTCGAAATTCAAACTTGTAAGTGCCGGAATCCGCTTATTACTAACCTGTTTTCATGTTTTCTTCTTATGGAAGCTCCAGAGCGGATGGATCGTGCAGACTCGCCACATGCTCATACCAACAACACATGAAAGTTCTCATCAAAACCAAAGGCTACTCAAAGTTAAAGATGATTCTTCGTCAATGTCAAAGAATCTACAAACTTTAAAGACTAGAGAACTTCATCATTGGTAACCAAAAGACAAATAAGTGTGAGCATGGTGGAGAAAGGCGTGGAGACACCTAACCAACGAAGTTGACAACGGCAGACAACCACATTAACTGATCACAAAGCATGAAAGAACAAAGAATCAAGACTATTCTATATCTACTCACAAAGTTCAAGCTCAAAAAGATTAAAGACCAATTCAAGTGGAGCATCTTTTGAATGACCACCCCTTAGGGGGAGATTGTTAGCCTTGATTATTTTTATTAGAAGTGATGGTCATTCACGATTAGGAACTTTGTAATGTGTGTTAGATATCGTGATAGAATAGTCAACGGGCTCGTGGATTGGGCTAAGCTAATTGGGCAAAAGTTATGTTAAGCTAGCCTTGTCTAGTTCGTGAAACCCAAGCCCAATCCAAGTCCATCTCAAGGCCCATGGCCAAGCCTTAGGGCATCATCTCTCTTACCTATATATACCCCTCAAGTATGTCATTTGAGGGGTGTGCTTGAGTGTGTGTGTGTGTGTGTTTTTCCTTTGAAGCAATATACAACTTATTGTTTTCATCTTTCTTCTCTCTACCTCTCTAAACATATACATACGCATAACATATTCAAGTCACCAAGTTCTTCATCTTTCTATACAAATAACGTATTAGTGTTTGGTTTGTGTTGGGTTTGCTTGGTAAAGTGATAAGGTATATGTGATAAAAGGGGCTTTACAAAAGAATAGGACCTTAATAGAGGCATCAAGATCCATGCTTGCAGACTCTAAATTACCCACTATGTTCTGGACTGAAGCAGTTAGCATGGCTTGCTATGTACTAAACATGGTATCCATTACTAGACCTCATTTCAAGACACCTTATGAACTTCTTACTGGGTAAGTTCCAGATATACATTACCTCAAACCTTTTGGATGTCAAGTGACCATTTTAAACACTAGTGATCCACTAGGAAAATTTGATGAGACAGCTGATGAGGGGTATATTGTTGGTTATTCAGCTCATAGTAAGGCTTATAGGGTATACAATTTAACTGCTAAGAAGATTGAGGAGACTCTGAACCTGAGATACCTAGAAGATAAGCCTAATGTTCAGGGACAAGGTCATGTTTGGTCCTTTGACCTGGATTACTTAACTGATTACTTGGGTTATACTAGACATGTTGCTAACCAATCTGCAGGTTCACAAGAGTCTCCCACTGACAATGCAGGTACCCTGGATGATGACTCAGAGAGTGAGTCTGAACATGATGAACAACCAATTCTTGTACCTTCCTTCTCCCCTAACCATTTTGCAAGTGATCATTCTAAAGTAACTTCTGATGCACATGAAGATGAGTCGCACTATGCAGAGGACCTTGTTAGACTCAAGAAGCAAGAGTTTGCAGCCAATCTAGAAGCTGAGAGGCTTGGTGGGGAGTTTGAAAGAGAAGCAGTCATTGGAAACCATGATTCTCCTGAACATCATCCTGTTTCTCCTGACATCACCAAATCTGCTGACAGCCCTGCTGCATCTACTCCAAATCCTACTAGGGTGTCCACAGACTTTGGAGAACCATATACATAATTTCCTAGTCCTTCAGATCTTGGTAATCATCAACCCAAAGATGGAATCTTCACCTCACCTTCCTATGACAGTGATTTTGAACCAACTGTGAACAATCTTGACATCACAATTGATGTCAACCCCTCTGCTACAAAAAGGATCAACAATGCTCATCCTCAAGCAAATATTATTGGTGATCCTCAAGCACGTGTTCGAACTAGAAGTGCTGTATCAAGTTCTAAGTATGGTCAAATTGCTTTTCTTTCCTATGTCTCAAACCAGCAAAGGGACAATCACACAGACTTTAAGCATTTTCTGTTTGCTTGCTTCCTTTCTCAAGTGGAACCAACCAGTGTTACTCAAGCTCTTGAAGATTTAAGTTGGCTTGAAGCAATGCGAGATGAGATACAACAATTCAAGAATCTGCAGGTTTGGATATTGGTACCACTACCAAATGGGAAGATTGCAATTGGGACAAAATGGATCTTGAAGAATAAAAGAGATACAAGGGGTATTGTGGTTAAAAACAAAGCACGATTAGTGGCTCAAGGGTTCCGCCAAGAGGAAGGAATTGATTATGATGAATTTTTTTCACCTGTAGCTAGATTTGAGGCCATTCGAATCTTCTTGGCTTATGCATCTTATATGGGGTTCATGGTTTATCAAATGGATGTGAAAGGTGCTTTTCTGTATGGTGAGATAGAAGAAGAAGTATATGTCACTCAACCCAAAGGCTTTGAAGACCCAGATCATCCACATCATGTTTACAAGGTTGTGAAAGCTCTCTATGGACTCCATCAGGCACCAAGAGCATGGTATGCTATGCTATATGCATTTCTGCTGAAGCATGGTTACAGAAGAGGTGCCATTGACAAAACACTCTTTTTAAAGAAAAATAACAGAGACATAATTCTTGTCCAAGTTTATATGGATGACATTATCTTTGGCTCCACTAAAGAAGCTTGGTGCAGGAAGTTTGAGGAGTTAATGAAGGGAGTGTTTCAGATGAGTGCAATGGGGGAGCTTACTTTTTTTTTTGGTCTACAAGTTCAGCAGAAACCTGATGGTATTTTTATCAGTCAGGATAAATATGTGAGAGACATTTTGAAGAAGTTTGATATGGAACATGTCAGAACTGCCACTACACCTTATGAAGCTCCAAAACCAAAGAACAATTTTGAACCAGATCCAGCTGTGAATGTTTACTTATACAGATCTATGATTGGTTCATTAATGTATTTAACAGCTTCTAGGCCTGACATTACCTTTGCTGTGAGTGCTTGTTCTAGACATCAGGTCACGCCACTTACTTCCAACTTGAATGCAGTCAAAAAGATCTACAAGTATCTGAAAGGCCAACCCGAGTTAGGTCTTTGGTACTCAAAAGAGTCTCCTTTTGTATTGGAAGCATATAGTGATAGTGATTATGCTGGTTCGAATCTGGATAGGAGATCCACAATTGGAGGTTGCCAATTCCTTGGTAGAAGATTGATATCTTGGCAATGCAAGAAACAAACTATTGTTGCTACCTCCTCTACTAAAGCAGAGTATGTTACTGCTGCCAATTGTTGTGGTCAGGTACTCTGGATCCAAAATCAATTGTTGGATTATGGGTTTAATTTCATGAACACCACAATCTATATTGATAATCAAAGTACCATATGCATAGTTAAAAATCCAGTTTTTCATAATAGAACTAAGCATATTGAGATTAGGCACCATTTTATAAAAGATGCATATGAAAAACATTTGATCAAGGTGCTTAAGATTCACACAGATGATAATGTGGCAGATTTATTGACTAAAGCTTTTGATGGACCGAGATTTCAACACCTAGTTGTCCATATTAGGATGGTTAACCCTTAACTGCAAAGTTTGAGGGGAGGCATATGCCTCAGAGGAGGATTGTAGTTGTATATTGTAACACCCCAACCCGACAAGGGTAGAAGTGTCACATTCTGGTGTCATATCAGAACATACAAATAAAATTTACAAGCGAAAGCATTTTAAAATAAATTACCAAGTCATATAACGGATGACTTACAAAGAAAATACAAAATCGAATTTGTCCAAAACGGAAATAAAATCTGAAAACAATAACTCTTCAAATTAAATCCAAAATGATAAAGGAAAACTAGGGTTGGTCCACTCAGATAATCCAACTCTCAGCCCATCAAAGCCCATCTTCGACCTAAAAACCTGCCGCAGGAAAAGAAATGCGGCTGAGCTTAAAAAGCCCAGTGAACAGATATAACAAAAGAAAAGCTAAATAAAATCTGAAATCCCAAATGAAACAAAGGAAACGGATAACAAAGCTGCAGTGAAATTAGATCAATGAGTCAATGAGGATCCTGCAGAACACTATTATACAGATATCCAAAATGAACAGATGACAAGGAGAACGAAGCAAAGCAAAGCATCGATGACATGTAAATAAGCACATACAACAGGCATACAAGAAAATCAGGAAAACAGACAAACATATAAGCCAAACAGAAATCTAAAAGTTAGCGGAAGCAAGTAATTAGAAAGTGAGCATGGCAGTCACAAAAGTCAAGTAACCCACAGTCAAAACATAACGAGTATCATAACAGCAGAAGTACTAGCAGCAGTCAAAACATGGCAGTCACACATAACCAGTAGGAAATACAGTATGAACATTATAATAAAATGTATTAAAGACATAGCAGAGCAACTAAACAAATTATCAGTCCAGACGTCACAAGTTGAACCATTTACCCAGTCAAACCGTAGCATAGACAGAAATGTAACATGGCAGGTCAACAATAAGCCGATAAGGACGCAACGAATAGTCTCAGTCCACGAGATTAACTTAACGAAGTACACATAATAAATATACAAAACTATCGATTACCCATAGCATGGTTACCAAACAAATTCAGAGGTTCACATAACAGTGAGATCACATATCATCAGACGAAAACAGGTAACTCAGATAACCGCATATTAATTACATCATAGCAGGATACTCAGTAGTCACATAAAACATAAATAGCATAAACAAATCCAATAAACATATAATAACCCGGTACGTGAATGCAATGGTAGAAGAATAAGTCACATAAGGGTACAGGGTAACGGGCAGTCAATACAGAATATGGTGCATACGGTACAATATAAATATATCAGCAGTGTAAGGGTTGTCAGAAATCTATCCCGAGCCAACAGTACAGTACAGTAATATCAGTAGTGGCAATAGCAGCCCAGTAATCAATAGTAACCATCGTATTCGGAGGGGTGACCTCGGAATACCAGACAATAGGAGGGGAGACCTCAGTAACCAGTGGAGTAGCTAGCTCCCAGTATGTGAGGGGGTGTATTGCACACACGCACCACATCACCAGAACAGTATATATATCAGTAACAGTACAGTACAGATCTAGGATGCATCCATACGCCCCTGCAGAAATATTAGTGGCCATAACAATAACAATGAAGCGCGCATAATCAGTACAGTATAGGGACGGTGTGTAACATCACTCGTACACACTGGAGTCATGCCATTGGTGCATCAATGACACGGTCATGGAACCCCCATGACTAGTTAACAGTATTTGGCTCGGGTATCAATCTGAAGGATCAGACAAGGTCCACAGTATAGCAATATATCAGTCATAATAATCAGAGGTTCAATATCAGTAGTTCACCATTCAAAGGTTCATAGCAACAGTTCAATATCAAAGTTCAGTAGCAACAGTTCAATATCAAAATTCAGTATCAAAGGTTTAGTAACATTAGTTCAATAACAGAGGTCCAATAACAAAGGGGTCAATAGCAATGGTTCAGTAACAGAGGTTCAATAACAGAGGATCAATATCAAAGGGTCATAGCATAAGGAACCATAGAAAATGGAATATTATAAACGAAGCAAAGTTAAAGGGAAGCCCTAATAAGAAGGCTCAGTGTAAAATATAACGGTTCAAAGCTAATATCGAAATATGTAAACGAATCATGAGAAACCCCTACTGAAAAGGGATAGAATATCTGTACCTTAACGCCAATGACAGGAAAGCAAACGAATGAATGACCAAGAAGACACAACGTCACGTCTCCTTCAATGAATCTACACGGATTACGATTTATTTAATACTTATTAGCTCATTTAAGTCATAACGGATTAATCGCTTATATAAGTCGCATTAATATTTTTAGAGTTAAATATAATAACTTATCATAATTTAGGGTTTAAAGTGTAACTTATCAAAATTTAAGGTTTATTGCGACAATTAATTAAACATTAAAACTTAATAATATTAGTAGGTTAGTCTAGGATATAATGTGTTAATTCATAATAGTTTAAGGTTTGCATGTGACAATGTTCTAAAGATAAGGGTTACAAATGAAAATATATAAATATAAAAATCATGCAACGCTTTATAATAATGCTTACTAATATTTGAATGTTTCCTTTTCAAATTTCGATTTTTATTAGACATGCCAACCTTCAACCTCGATCGCGGTTTAAACGACTAGCCGACCCGACTAATTAAACACTCGTGACTATTAACCCCCAACTCGACTTACCCGACACTCTTCCAAAAACCCGTACACTTTATCCGTTAAACCCGCGATCGCCCTTAAAGTTACCCCCACAAGACTCCATATGCATGTTCGATCAATATTCAAGCTCGTTCGCGGTTCAAACAATTAACATTCACGACCTAGTAAAAGTATATTATGATTAACCCCCGACTCATCTATCCCAACACGTTTTCAAAATACAAAAAGACTCGGCCGTTATTCCTGCGATCACCCTCAAGCATACCCCCTCGTAAGACCCTACATGCATATACCAAAATCTATAACATCAGGCATGTATGCAGACCATTTTATACTTATTAAAACGTGAACAAACCATAAGATCCATGCATGCAATCCATTTCTTTTCCTTTCTATTTGTATGATGCTATTACAGAATATAACCGAATCGACTCGCCCCTCATGACAATCGACTCACACTGGCCACAAGGAAAGAAAAAAAAATGACAGTAGCAACAACATATTTGTACACATCTTTTCTTCACAAGTCAAACCCAAAGGATTTACATTCACAACCGGTATTATTAACTCATGCATACAAGACCCATATAAAATCACAACCCATACTCTTTTAAAATTAGCTTGCGCCCAAGTCGACACATATACCCAACACAATAACATAACAATCACTTTCATATACGAGTTTTAAAAAAAAATGGTCATGCGCATATATATATCTCCCTTTGTATGACAAGCGTATTAGATTATGTTTTCATGCATGTTAACTATCCTTTTTAATATAAACATCATGCCTTCCTGTTACTCATGGTATTAAATTTCTAAGTCAAAACATCATGCCTTTAAAACAACAAGTTATCTAATTTTTGATCATGGCTTCGCAGTAATAATGATATATATATCAACGAGATGTAGTAGCAACGTGAAATAGTTTAGGCTTTGTGTAGTATAATCGCGTATAATTTCGTGTAAGACATAATAGTTAACGATGGTACCTTGAGGCTGAGTCGAAAGGGTCGAAAGAAAACGAGTAGGCTGATCGAAACCACCCACAAACGGCAGCACAACAGCCTTCCTTGATGCTTGGTTGATCGAATGGAAGAGAGCTAGAACCAAAAAACTTGTCTTGGATCGAATGAAATAAGGAATCAAAATGTATAGCCGTCACTTTTGAAAACTAGGGTTTGTGTGTGATTTGAATGTGATTTGGTAAGTTAGAAAAATAAGCTGTGAATGGAATATATGGGGTAATGGTTGCCGAACAAATGGGGAGATCAAAACAGAAATATGACTTTCCAAAACACAAAAATAGTGGGCTTTTATTTAAGTGTAGTGTTTTGTATTTCTTGAATATTTTTCGGCCCATGCAACTTTAGCAACGTGTGATATATATTTAGACATAAGGTGTGTCGGTTTATTTTTATCTTGCACAAGTTAATTATTTCTAAGTTAGGTTAAAGACATTTTAATGAGCATGGAATATTACACGCATTTTATAGATATTAAATTTGAGGGGTAAAATCATCTTTTCACAGGTTTTAGATTCTTAGGGTTTTACAACTCTTCCCCTCTAAAAAGAAAATTTTCGTCCTCGAAAATTGAAGTCGTAGAAGTACACAGAGACGTACAAGTTCAAGGCAGATGTAGCAGTCCATAATCTCACACAGATTATAACGATTCCGGTTCCAAAGCATACAGAACTTACACATAGCAGATGTCGGTGGGAGTTTCGCAAGGAGGTACAGAATTTCAGACGAACATGAGGAGTGTCAAATAACGGATATAAGCCTTATTCCATTCACATACCAACCCCAGGCATTTCCCAAGATGTCGTATGATTTCAATAAGTTCAAATTATATGATCTCGGTATTATCACTTTGATCAGGCGTCATAATACTTGCATCACATAACAAGTTCTTATTGTCATCATATTCTGTCTCGGGTCATGGCAAACCTCATAACCAATATCACACAAAACATATCACATACAGATATCAAGTAACATACCAAAGCAAACCAGATACACATTCATGCAACATATAACAGATCAAACAACTTACCATACCACAAAAGAAAAGAAGGCCACCAATGCACAAAACGGTTCCTCATGACTCATTACTGTCGGTCCAAAAAAGAAAAGCTGAGATATACCAGAATGCTAAACGATAAAACTTCACTATTCAAACCGAGTTCTGAATGAATCAAAGAAAAGTAGTGCCGATAAAATCACGTAGCAAGATATCAAACCGCCTCAAAACGCGTGACAAATGAATCAGAGTAACAGAAGTCGCGCCCAAATCATATGAAGTAGATGAACCTTCCCAGCCACCGGTTGAATCTTGTCTTCGTCGTTGCGTCTTTGATCGATTCGTCCAGCTTCCTCTAGCAGCATCGGCAGTCGGGTGTGGCTTCTGCTTCACGAACCTCTCCAGCTCAGGAATTGTTGCAGCAACGCAGGATCGACACCATCATCTTCGATTCCACGAGTAGTCTCCACCTAACTATCGACAGACGGATGTGCGAAGACCAAATAACAAAATTCGATGCGAAAAGAGAAAGGCCAAATCAATGAAGACAAACGAATATCAAAGTCAAATCTGAACGACAATCAAACGAATCGGAGAAGATCAGAACAGACGGAAGCCTAATGTCTACCCAGTCCTCACAGGTCAATCCTAAGGTCAACAAGACGAAACCTGGCTCTGATACCATAATTGTAACACCCCAACCCGACAAGGGTAGAAGTGTCACATTCTGGTGTCATATCAGAACATACAAATAAAATTTACAAGCGAAAGCATTTTAAAATAAATTACCAAGTCATATAACGGATGACTTACAAAGAAAATACAAAATCGAATTTGTCCAAAACGGAAATAAAATCTGAAAACAATAACTCTTCAAATTAAATCCAAAATGATAAAGGAAAACTAGGGTTGGTCCACTCAGATAATCCAACTCTCAGCCCATCAAAGCCCATCTTCGACCTAAAAACCTGCCGCAGGAAAAGAAATGCGGCTGAGCTTAAAAAGCCCAGTGAACAGATATAACAAAAGAAAAGCTAAATAAAATCTGAAATCCCAAATGAAACAAAGGAAACGGATAACAAAGCTGCAGTGAAATTAGATCAATGAGTCAATGAGGATCCTGCAGAACACTATTATACAGATATCCAAAATGAACAGATGACAAGGAGAACGAAGCAAAGCAAAGCATCGATGACATGTAAATAAGCACATACAACAGGCATACAAGAAAATCAGGAAAACAGACAAACATATAAGCCAAACAGAAATCTAAAAGTTAGCGGAAGCAAGTAATTAGAAAGTGAGCATGGCAGTCACAAAAGTCAAGTAACCCACAGTCAAAACATAACGAGTATCATAACAGCAGAAGTACTAGCAGCAGTCAAAACATGGCAGTCACACATAACCAGTAGGAAATACAGTATGAACATTATAATAAAATGTATTAAAGACATAGCAGAGCAACTAAACAAATTATCAGTCCAGACGTCACAAGTTGAACCATTTACCCAGTCAAACCGTAGCATAGACAGAAATGTAACATGGCAGGTCAACAATAAGCCGATAAGGACGCAACGAATAGTCTCAGTCCACGAGATTAACTTAACGAAGTACACATAATAAATATACAAAACTATCGATTACCCATAGCATGGTTACCAAACAAATTCAGAGGTTCACATAACAGTGAGATCACATATCATCAGACGAAAACAGGTAACTCAGATAACCGCATATTAATTACATCATAGCAGGATACTCAGTAGTCACATAAAACATAAATAGCATAAACAAATCCAATAAACATATAATAACCCGGTACGTGAATGCAATGGTAGAAGAATAAGTCACATAAGGGTACAGGGTAACGGGCAGTCAATACAGAATATGGTGCATACGGTACAATATAAATATATCAGCAGTGTAAGGGTTGTCAGAAATCTATCCCGAGCCAACAGTACAGTACAGTAATATCAGTAGTGGCAATAGCAGCCCAGTAATCAATAGTAACCATCGTATTCGGAGGGGTGACCTCGGAATACCAGACAATAGGAGGGGAGACCTCAGTAACCAGTGGAGTAGCTAGCTCCCAGTATGTGAGGGGGTGTATTGCACACACGCACCACATCACCAGAACAGTATATATATCAGTAACAGTACAGTACAGATCTAGGATGCATCCATACGTCCCTGCAGAAATATTAGTGGCCATAACAATAACAATGAAGCGCGCATAATCAGTACAGTATAGGGACGGTGTGTAACATCACTCGTACACACTGGAGTCATGTCATTGGTGCATCAATGACACGGTCATGGAACCCCCATGACTAGTTAACAGTATTTGGCTCGGGTATCAATCTGAAGGATCAGACAAGGTCCACAGTATAGCAATATATCAGTCATAATAATCAGAGGTTCAATATCAGTAGTTCACCATTCAAAGGTTCATAGCAACAGTTCAATATCAAAGTTCAGTAGCAACAGTTCAATATCAAAATTCAGTATCAAAGGTTTAGTAACATTAGTTCAATAACAGAGGTCCAATAACAAAGGGGTCAATAGCAATGGTTCAGTAACAGAGGTTCAATAACAGAGGATCAATATCAAAGGGTCATAGCATAAGGAACCATAGAAAATGGAATATTATAAACGAAGCAAAGTTAAAGGGAAGCCCTAATAAGAAGGCTCAGTGTAAAATATAACGGTTCAAAGCTAATATCGAAATATGTAAACGAATCATGAGAAACCCCTACTGAAAAGGGATAGAATATCTGTACCTTAACGCCAATGACAGGAAAGCAAACGAATAAATGAACAAGAAGACACAACGTCACGTCTCCTTCAATGAATCTACACGGATTACGATTTATTTAATACTTATTAGCTCATTTAAGTCATAACGGATTAATCGCTTATATAAGTCGCATTAATATTTTTAGAGTTAAATATAATAACTTATCATAATTTAGGGTTTAAAGTGTAACTTATCAAAATTTAAGGTTTATTGCGACAATTAATTAAACATTAAAACTTAATAATATTAGTAGGTTAGTCTAGGATATAATGTGTTAATTCATAATAGTTTAAGGTTTGCATGTGACAATGTTCTAAAGATAAGGGTTACAAATGAAAATATATAAATATAAAAATCATGCAACGCTTTATAATAATGCTTACTAATATTTGAATGTTTCCTTTTCAAATTTCGATTTTTATTAGACATGCCAACCTTCAACCTCGATCGCGGTTTAAACGACTAGCCGACCCGACTAATTAAACACTCGTGACTATTAACCCCCAACTCGACTTACCCGACACTCTTCCAAAAACCCGTACACTTTATCCGTTAAACCCGCGATCGCCCTTAAAGTTACCCCCACAAGACTCCATATGCATGTTCGATCAATATTCAAGCTCGTTCGCGGTTCAAACAATTAACATTCACGACCTAGTAAAAGTATATTATGATTAACCCCCGACTCATCTATCCCAACACGTTTTCAAAATACAAAAAGACTCGGCCGTTATTCCTGCGATCACCCTCAAGCATACCCCCTCGTAAGACCCTACATGCATATACCAAAATCTATAACATCAGGCATGTATGCAGACCATTTTATACTTATTAAAACGTGAACAAACCATAAGATCCATGCATGCAATCCATTTCTTTTCCTTTCTATTTGTATGATGCTATTACAGAATATAACCGAATCGACTCGCCCCTCATGACAATCGACTCACACTGGCCACAAGGAAAGAAAAAAAAAATGACAGTAGCAACAACATATTTGTACACATCTTTTCTTCACAAGTCAAACCCAAAGGATTTACATTCACAACCGGTATTATTAACTCATGCATACAAGACCCATATAAAATCACAACCCATACTCTTTTAAAATTAGCTTGCGCCCAAGTCGACACATATACCCAACACAATAACATAACAATCACTTTCATATACGAGTTTTAAAAAAAAATGGTCATGCGCATATATATATCTCCCTTTGTATGACAAGCGTATTAGATTATGTTTTCATGCATGTTAACTATCCTTTTTAATATAAACATCATGCCTTCCTGTTACTCATGGTATTAAATTTCTAAGTCAAAACATCATGCCTTTAAAACAACAAGTTATCTAATTTTTGATCATGGCTTCGCAGTAATAATGATATATATATCAACGAGATGTAGTAGCAACGTGAAATAGTTTAGGCTTTGTGTAGTATAATCGCGTATAATTTCGTGTAAGACATAATAGTTAACGATGGTACCTTGAGGCTGAGTCGAAAGGGTCGAAAGAAAACGAGTAGGCTGATCGAAACCACCCACAAACGGCAGCACAACAGCCTTCCTTGATGCTTGGTTGATCGAATGGAAGAGAGCTAGAACCAAAAAACTTGTCTTGGATCGAATGAAATAAGGAATCAAAATGTATAGCCGTCACTTTTGAAAACTAGGGTTTGTGTGTGATTTGAATGTGATTTGGTAAGTTAGAAAAATAAGCTGTGAATGGAATATATGGGGTAATGGTTGCCGAACAAATGGGGAGATCAAAACAGAAATATGACTTTCCAAAACACAAAAATAGTGGGCTTTTATTTAAGTGTAGTGTTTTGTATTTCTTGAATATTTTTCGGCCCATGCAACTTTAGCAACGTGTGATATATATTTAGACATAAGGTGTGTCGGTTTATTTTTATCTTGCACAAGTTAATTATTTCTAAGTTAGGTTAAAGACATTTTAATGAGCATGGAATATTACACGCATTTTATAGATATTAAATTTGAGGGGTAAAATCATCTTTTCACAGGTTTTAGATTCTTAGGGTTTTACATATATCTTGTAAATTTTGTAGATATTTGTTTATATTTTTGTTTGCTAACACTAACCAGCTAGTGTTTTTTAAGTTTTGTTTGTCTTGGTTTGGTTTGTGTGTTACTTTGTGTCTGTTTTGCAGAATGCTTCTTTAAGTTGAAGTTCACCAAGTTGGTAAATGGGAACATGGTCATGTAAGCTTAAAGTTTGTTTCTACTGAAGAAAAGCACAAGTATTGTTACAGGTTATCTCATGGATTCTACTGAAGGCTCTCCTATTTTTGAGCATGTCCATATTTCTCCTGAAAGGTCCAATGAAGCTCCCATTACCACTGAGCAATCTGCTGGTGGAGCTGAGGACCCTATTACACTTACATATGTATATGCTCTACTGAACAGGTATGTAATAGAGGTTGCTGATCTCAGAAAGGAGCTTGCTGATACTAAATCTTCACTTGGTGGTGAGATTGTGGGGTTGAAGAGAAAGGTTCGGGATTTAGAGGAACAACTTGGGAAAAATAGCAAAAGGAGGTTTGTGGTTTCTTCTGATGAAGAGCAAGAGGATATTCATTTGGATTCACTTGAAATCCTGGCTGATGTAGCTCAACAGACTCATGCTTCTTCTCCAATTGTTGTTGAATCCTCAAAGCAAAAGGAACCTATTATGTTTACTAGAAGAAGGAGAAGACAGTATTTGAGCAAGGATTCCACTGAATCTTCAAAGGTGCCGAGTGTTGCCAATGTTGCAACTGCTGATGATCATGGTATTGATGATGCTCAAATGGTGGATGTTGCTTCTGAACATGGTTAAGTTTCATCAGTGCAAGAACAACCATGTCCTCCACCTTCAGCAGATCATCATGAAGTATTTGTTGTTGGAAGAAGTTTTAACCTAGATCCTAATGCTGATGTCTCTTCTGCTCAACATATTACTCCTGATGCTTCTATGGGTGTTTCTTCTGAAAACATTAATACAGTTCCCATTATTGATACTTCTCATGCTAATTCTGCTCATGAGCCTGCTGATAAAGGGAAAGGAGTTATGGTTGATGAAGATCTTGGTTCAGATCTTGTGAGTGAACAGGAAAGGCTACAGCAAGCAAGATTGCTAGCAGAGTATGCAGATATGATGAAGAGTCTTGCTTTGGCCCAACAACTTACAGATCAGTTTACTACCAATTTGCCTCCTGAAAGACAAAGAGAATTGGATGCACAATCCATTCATTTTACTACTGAGCAATGGGATTCCTATACTCTTCTAGCTGCTTCAAATCCTACCCTTGCTTAGAGCATTTTAGGAGCTGATTTTGATAGTGAGAACTTTGCTGTTCAAATGATGGCTCTTGGAAAACAAAAGAAGCTAGCTGCAGCTGCAAAGAGAAAAGCCATTGCTGCACAAAAGGCTCAAGCTAAAAGGGAGAGACCACCAACTACAGCTCAAAAGAAAACGTATATGAGGAATGTGGTGTATAACCAAAGTACTGCTATCTATCAGTCTGGTTTAACAAAGAAGCAAGTCTGGGCTTTATCTGATACTGATTTGACTAGTATGTATCATAATATTATGAATCAGATTACACCATCTTTTAAATTGAAGAGGATTGCTGGTAGTATGGATGCTCCCAAAGCTAAAAGACCAAAGACTGTTGAGATTGTGGCTTCTTTTGCTGATACTAGAGCACAACAAAGCTCTCATGCTGTTTCTACTAAAGAACATACTGAAGGTGTGCAATCCTCTTAGCAAGTACCACCTGCTGAACAAGAAGGAGCATATATGGTTAGGAAAGCTGAACTGGAAGCTGCTAGAGCTAAACAGGCTAGAGAAGAGCTTGATAAGTCATATGCAATGGGTGGTCCTGTTCCAATTCCCTCTGTTTCCAATGAAGATGCCTCTAGTACATCATAGAAGGTACCCTCTTCTATTTCTATAGGCATTTATGTACCTGGGAGAAGGGGAAAAAGGATTTCCAAAAGGAGACATATTGCCATTAGGAGATCTATGAGATTAGTTGGGATACAGGGCTCTAGAGTTCATAAATCTGACAAGGGTGGTTCTTCTAAGAATTTGGATCTAAAGGCTGCTGAGTCCACATTCATTAAAGAAGGATCTTCTAAAACTTTTCTTGAGGGGTCTCATGGTGTGTTGACTACATGGACATTAACTGATGGACAGCTTAACACCATCTTTAGGTTGGATAACTCTTCTATGCAGTTTACCTTCTTGAAAGACATACTTCATATGGTGGATAGGCAAGATTTGATTACTCTCCATGTCCTTGTCACACAATATTATGATACTCATACTCCACAAGGTTCTGGGTTGTACTTATTGGGAGATCTTCAAGTCCTTTTTGACTCTCAATCTCCAAATAGTAAAGGGTATTCAATTTGGAAGGATTCACATAAGTGGAAGGTTGAGACTTGGAGATTTTATCATATCCCAAGTGTGCATGTTGTGGAGACAAAGTGTGGGATGGCTGTGTGTATGTTTTTTGATAGGCTTTATCCTTTGTCTGTGAAATTGATGCAACGAATGCTTAGAAAGAAATTGGAAGTTCCTCCAGATCCAGTGGGGAATGATATGCTCCATGCTGAACAATTGATTGGATTGATTAAGACTCAGCTTCTGCAACACCAAGCATCTTCTTGATTCTGGTATCTTGTATTATTTCTTTCTTTCTTTGTTTCATTCTTAGTTAAAAATATATATATATATATATATATATATATATATATATATATATATGTATATTCTTTGTTTGTCTAACTTTTTCTTGCAGGTTTGTTGTACATTACTCTGTTGATGGTTATCAACTCACCAGCTATGCCTTGTGTACATCAAAGAGTTGGCTAGTCCAAAGGGTACAGCTTTGGTAAAGTCACATCAAATCTGTTGATAGCTGTAATGGTTTGCTCAAAATCATAGGGTATGCAACTCACCCATGCTTAATTGCTGAGGGTTGTATAGTCATTAATTCACCATGGCTTATACCTTTTTGGTATCCAAGAATTGGCTAGCCACAAGTATATGGCTTGTGGTAAAGGCAGTGGACTACCATATTGGGTTCTCAATTCACCAAAGGTGATTCTTTCCCCTAAGAATTGACTAGTCCTGAGCAAACGGCTACAGGTAAAGACATCTCAAATCCGTTTATAGCTGCTGATTTGCTATAAATGAGATGGTTATCAGTGTACCATAGTTTTTGAACTTAAACATTTGGCTACTCCAGTAGTAATGGCTATTGGTAAAGAGACATCAAATCCATTATTTTCAATGATTCACCTCTCCCAGGAGTTAACACACCTGGATGTGATGAGAATAGTATGAAACTAATATGTTTTGATGTACATTTTGTCATTTGTTGCTGCAAAGATCTGGAGTTTCAAATTTTTGCCATCACAGAGATGTGCTTGTTTTGGTTCTTTGCTGCTGATGTTCGAATTCAATCCTCTTGTTCTGAAGTGTTAAAGCTCTATCAATAATCTTGAACTTAACCATGTCAAATTCAAGGTTAGGGGAGGATTGTTGGGAATTCTGCTGAAGAATCTGCTGAAGTGCAAGGATTATGCTGAAGAAGAGATTCTGCGGAAGTAGAAAAACCGCGTAGTTTGTTTCTGCGGATATAGATATTCCGCGTATTTTATAGTTAGTTAGGATATGCATGAGCTTTATTAGGAAGTGATAATGTATATCTTCTTTAGTTTTATGTTTATATGTTTCTTGGGAAACGGTTTAGGGTTCCTTGTCTATAAAAGGAACACATTAGTATGAATGATGTACGAATTTTGAAAAACAAGATTTAGTTTTATTCAAATATCCATAGAGGATCAAAGTATTCTTAGTTATTATTGTTCTTACTTGTGTTTGATTTCCGCTTTAGAATACAAGTAACAGAGACTGTCTATTAGTGTGTTTGTGATTACATAAGCATTACTAACGATTCACGAGCGCTCAAAGATCTATCAAGGTCTAAGGTTCAATAAAAGCATTGGTACAAGTTGTTGCTGAGGAAGCTAAGAACATTGGAATAGATCCTAAGAAGCTTGAAAAGGGTCAGGCAGGACAGAAGTTCAAGGATGCTCAGGCAGCTAAAATGGTTGAAATGAGAAAGAAGTTAGATGAAAAGAAAAAAAGAGCTGCAGCCATCAGGCAAGAAAGAATTGACCACTACAACTGGTCAATGACAAGCATAAGGCTGCCTGAGAAAATCACTGATGTCAGAATCATCCCCAAGTCCAAACCACTGGCAATGAATGTCTACAGGGGGGATGATAAAAGACACTTCGAGGTTCATGATCCCCTGAAATTCATTGACTTTGGGATCACTGAACTCGATGAGCTTGGTCCTATCAGTGAAAAGAAGTAGAATGCGGTGGTTAAGGAGCTGATGAAAATGCTTAGCAAAAGGTATAAAGACTGAGGGAAGCACCAGCAATACTGGGGATTCAGCCTGCCTTAACTGCACCTCAGGGATCTCAACATCAATCATCACAGGGCAAACGAAAAAGGGTTGAGTTCGAGCCTGAGATCAAAGTGCCTGGACTGGAATGCAATAGGGAGCTACCTGAAGGGGTGAAGTTTGTAAATTGTCTTGTGATTGAAAAGCCTGAAAGAGGATTGTTCTTCATTGATGTCTATGGAAACCCAGCATTCCAAAGGTGGAGTGACATTGATCAGGCAGGTGTGGCTACAATGATGAGCTACATACCAGTGGCCTCTCAAATTCAGACTCCTGCAAACGTCAGGTTCTGTGTTGACTTAAACGCCAAGATAAGAGAGCATCCTGACAAAGAAACACTCATCACAAAGAAAGTCAAGCTTGAAGCACTGGGGATCTTCCTTGATTGACATCATTATCATTTATCTTTTGTACTAGTAATAGGAACTATGTAATTGATCAATAAACGATGTATGTTTTGTTAAAATATTCAGTGTTCCTTATTATGTTCATTAGTACATTCAGTGTAAAAAGAAGCCAATTGCTCACTTACATTGATCAAACACTTAGGCTATTTGTATATCCAAATAGGGGGAGACTGTTGGGTTCAGTTAATACCCAAACCCCTTAAATCTAGGATTTGAATATAAAATACCCCAAGTGTTTAGACCGTTAAACACTAACAGGTCACTGAGTGCATAGTCTCTCAGTGAGCCATCTTCAGGATACTCAGTAAGAGGCGAAGAAGAAGTCTCTCCACTCAGTAAGGCGGAACTTAAGGGGTGAAGACTGAGTCAAGAAGAAGATGGTGGATTCAGTGAGTGATGACAATAACTCACTGAATCCCTAAACTCCTTACCAACTACTTTCATTGAAGACAAACTGAAGTAGAAGACTGAAGGCAATGAAGACTGAAGAATGAGCGGGATAAGGCGGGACAAGTTTGAATCAGATGAGACGAAGTCCTTATCAAAAGTCAACTTTCCCTGAATGGCAAACTATCAGGCTCAGTGTCATCACTGACTTATGGAAAGCAACCTTGTCTCTTACTTAATATAGTCTTTGTAAACAGAGACAAAATACATGAGTATTTTGTCATTTGTAAAATGTCAGTTTGTCACTTAGGATAAAGTTAATACTCATACTTGTATAAATAGCATAAGAGATGGAGTGAAAGATTTAAGCTTGTGAATTGTAAAACACACACACACAAGCCATCTTTCACTCCTCCAAATACAACTCAGTCCCTGAGATAGCTCAGTGGTTCCATAGTAGTTGTGCTCAGGCTTAGCCTGAGCTTAGTGAGGAGTACCAACCCTTTGTCATTTCAATCCCAAGTACTATTCCGCAAGTACTTGGGTAATGTATTCTTTTTGATTCATTTCTAATAAAGAATATTATGTTGAAAATTTATCAGTGTGTTTTTATTTATGTCATTTCAGTCATTGATTCACTATTAGTTTGTTTTTTAAATACTTAACTGTTTTTATACGATAGTGAATAGGGAACAACAATTCTTCGTTGATCTCTATAGACAAAACTACAAACTAGTGATAATGATATCTCGACTATTTGAGAGCCTTGATCATCACTCATCACGTAAGGATTATTGACATTTCATCTATGTCAATAAGTATCCATGTGAGACTTCTTATATTATGATAAAATGGGATTTTATCATAATCTTTGAAAACTTCCCAAAGAATTATGACTTACTCATAAAAAGGGAACTTCGTCAAATAGGACTAGTAAAACTCATCAAAACCCCAAAGCATAACATATAGAGCATAAACATCAACCCTAGCCAAGAATTAAAACTCCCAAACAAAAATTACCAAGGATCACTTAAGCTGTCAAATTGCTGATATGCCGGATCCCTGTGCTTGAACTAGCCGGATCCTTCATACAAGGGATCCGTGGGATCCGTGAAACAGAAGACAGAATAAGAAAGAAATGATCACTATGGAAGTTCCACTCTTCACTTTACTCTATCAAAACTCACGAACATAAAACCTATTTACTGTTTACAGGAGTTCATTGATCATCTTCTCCAAGGAAACAATCTCTTGTGTAAGTTTAATCTTCACTACATTGTTATTTCCATCCCTTGATTCCTAGGATTACAATTTTCATCTTTAGAAATTGAGCTCAAATGGGTTTGTCACAATTTGTTACCACGTTGTTTTCTAAGATAAACTAAATCAAAGAATCAACATTGTTAATAAAAATTAAACTCATTTTTTGAATTCAATGAAGATGTATTGAGCAAAATTGTGATGAATCCCATTAGGTTACTATTCACACAATTAACACCACATTGTTGTTTTGATGTTTAGGACCAATCATACATAGCAAACCTCAACAAGATTACCATGACACCGCTCACTACATTTCCATATATCATCGTAAGGAAGGCTTAAGCCCAGGTGATCAAAAAGCCTTCAAGATGTTGGAAAAGAGACTCTTCCACGAAGGCCAAGTGGTTGAACCATCATTCCTCAACAACACCAACATCCGCCAAGTCTTTGGAAGAATTAACTTCGATTGTCTCTTGGACATTAATGAGCAAATTTGCCCGGTGTTTGTACTTAGGTTTTACAAGACAATGAGAATCATTCGGAATGAAGATGGAACCATTTCGATAGCATTCATCATCAATGAGCACGAGTTCACCTTCACTCTCGTAGAGCTTGAAAGGATACTCCGTATCCCATGTCAAGGAGTGTATATATACTATAACGAATGGTCGTTGGCGGAGCTACATGACATGGTGGATCATCATGAAGTATATTTCACAGTCATCCCGAAAGCAACCACGGTAAGGGATACCGTCTTCATGGAAAGAGCATCTCCATCAAGAGTCACGAGAAACTCCAAGGTGATCTATAGGGATTCGTTTCAAATGGAGCTTTCATAAATGTTCCCATTATATAAGAAATGGGAACTCTTGCTAAGGGAGAACGTACTTTGCTTGGGAGGAAACAATGATCATCCCAATGCTTGCCTAAGCTTCATGATTTATTGCCTTGTAACTGGCACTCACTTCAACCTCGCCTATTACATGGTAAAAAGAATGGCAAGTTTGAAAAGCATGGACAAGACGGTACTCCCTTATGCAATGCTCCTGACTCGTCTAGCAACCTTCGTCTTTGCTCTAGATCCTTCTCCTTACTCCTATGACCACAGTTTTTGCAACAAGGTCATGGTGCCTCTATCTGATGGAAAGACTACAAGGATCATGGTGGATGGCAAGAGACCTCACCCACCAACGGACTCATCAGATGAAAGAGAAAGACAAAGAGAAGGAGAAGGAAGCAAGAACCCCCTTGGCAACGTCCATCTCGACCCCTTAGCATACATCAACCAACTGTCGGATGTCCCAAGCCCTTCACAAGAGTTCCAACAAACTAGGGGGATATTCAAATGTTTTGCTAGCTTCCTCATGAAGAAGAAGAAGTAGAGATAACAATTTATGAAACAATGGTCTGTAAACAATACAAACAATATTTATGTAGTTTGGGACGTAGCTAGTAGAAGATGGCATAATTTAGACTAAGACTTCTAACTTAGGAACTAGGAAAATGAGAATTTTACGACAACTTGATCTCATTCAAGTAGTCGATGTCACTCATTTTTGCTTACATTTTAGTCATCCCCACTTACTATGCGTTATATTTGTTGTTTGCATATGTTTACTGAATGTAGAAATGATTGGGATGAGTATTTGCTAAAGAGTGCAAAAACTGCACATTTGCTGAGAAGCTACTGGTCAGCAGTAGCCGGATCCCTGGGCTATAACTAGCCGGATCCCTCAGATGAAGGAACCTTGGGATCTGGGAAAATAGACATGCAGCTGCAGACCTTTATACATCAAACCATTCCCCTAGACCACATCATACTAGCTAAACATGACTCTTTAAGACCACATAAGTCTTCCTTAAGCTCAGCAGGTCTCACACTCACCCATAGCTAACTTAGGATCAAATTCAAATTGCTTTTGATTTATCAATTCACCTAAACTCACCATATTTCCACTCCAATACTCACACATTGTTCCTCACATCTCAAAACACTTAGCATGATATTTCTCTCAATTTTAGCAAATTGATTTTAGTCATCCTTACCTTAAAATAGACTTAAAACTAGTTTTTCATTTCTTTTTATTTTTTTAAGAATTTTTCAAATTTCTCTTAAGCCACCATTTTATCTCTAGGATCAATTGCCCTCATTTGCCATTCTCAAATCAATGAGTATCATCCTTAAACACTTAGTTGCACTCACAAAAAGTCCACTTTCCTACCAAATACCATCATTAAGTATCCTCACTCCTTATGGTTGGACATTTAAGTCACCTATCACTTAAGACATCTAAGGAAAGGCAAACCCTCAAAATTTATAGGTACTATACCTTACAAGAGCATAATCACTTCACTACTTTACTGTCTGACAGACGGATCCTGGTTTATAACCAGACGAATCCCTAGTGAGAGGGAACCGTAGGATCCATGTCTACAAAACAGCTTGTGATTAGCTTTTCTTCCAAAATCAAACCCTCTTTGGTAATCTAAACACTTTTGCTTACCATTTAATGATTCCCTAGAGTAGAACAACACCATAGTTGACCTTGGTGCATGCCAAATTTTCTTAGTGGTCATGAATTTAATTCATTAACTCAAATTCATCCTTTATAAACCAAACACTCTTAAGAGCTTAAGTCACCATTCTTACCACAATCCTAAAATCAGTAGTTAAAGACTTCTACTACACCCTCTCCTTAACTATGACTAAAGCATCTAGCAAGAACTCTTCAACCAAAGATTCATCCAAAAAGAATACTCATATGAACCATGAGATATCATCCACCGAGTCATCACCCGTAAGAAGTCCAAATGCTAGAATCCCACCTCAACAATGTGAATCAACAATAGCTAAAAGAATCACGAGAATTATCATTAGACCTTTCGAGTTGGAAAAAGCTTCATCAAGCTCTAAACCAAACGCACCTAGCTCTAGTAAAACACCCAAGCCTTCCTTTCTAGAACCTAGACTACATTCCTTTACCGAACCTCTTTCCCATCCAAATCTCTACTCATTAGAGCACTCACCACTGTGACAATCCGTAAATTTCCCGGCTATTATTTATATCAGAATATGCGAGTTATTTATTTTCTGGTCATTATAACTCAAAAACGAGAAGTCATCTCATGTTTTCTGATGTCCCGGCACCACACGCGTACCGACACCATAATAAAATTGGCACAAAATTTACTTTCTAATTTCAAGGTAATAATAATACCATAATATTTCGCTCATCAAAACGTCTCCGGAAATATAAAAATTATAAAATACGAACACTCGAAAAATATTCTACATGAGAATACGTTATTTTCACGGTACAGTTTATACAGTACAGGATACAGTTAATACTAATAATAAAACTAAAAATAAAAATATGTGGAAAACTAGAAGGGGGGTTAAATAGTTTTGCCAATTAAAACTTCCTTTTAATCTATTTAGATCGACTTATGTCAATCTATTTGGATGTGTGTGTTGGATGTTGATAAATAAGCATATAAAGGTAAGTAATGAAAAGATAAGAGTAAGAAGCACAAAACCACAACGCGAGTATTTATAGTGGTTCGGCTACAAGGACACCTTCCTTGCCCTACTCCACCCCCTGAGTCACCTACTCGAGAGTTCGTAATCACTACACCAATCCCCTTATGGCGGAGAAGCCTTCACAACGTCGCCTACCCTTTTTCCGATGCTAGGCTAACCACCGGGTTCTTTCACTCCAAGGTGAACCACACCTACACAACATCGCCTACCCTTTATAAGGTACTAGGATAAGTACCTAGTTCTTTCACTCCAAGTTGAACTACACCTTCACAACGTCGCCTACCCTTTATTAGGTACTAGGCTAAGCACCTAGTTCCATTGCAATGGAGGAACTACTACCACACTACACCAACGACTAATCCCAAAGGAGATCTACTCCTTTATAACATCATCAAGGATATCAATATCCTTGGATCTAATACTAGTCTATCTTGTACATCGAAACACACCATATCGAATGTACATCTAACGCACCTTTCACTAATGCCTTTGACTAGATCTACAAGACACCTTTCACTAATGTCTTGTGTCTTGACTTCTAAGCACCTTTCACTAGTGCTTCTAGTCTTGACTTCTAAGCACCTACCACAAGTGCTTATGATATGGACAATAGATACCCTTCACTAATATCTTCGTCTTGACACTTAAGACATCTTTCACCAATGTCTTCAACACTATACTTCTTTGAAGAAAGAAAGGGATCATCAACAAGAAGACTTCAGTAGCCTTGATGATGAGGAAGCATGGCAACTCATGGACTTGAGCTTGCTCGACTTCAAAGGTGGTGATCTTGCCTTTAAGAGGAACCTAGAAGATCACACAAAAACAAAACTACAAAAATAGATCTCTTGGATCTGAGGTTAGTAAGTTTTCAACTCGGGGAGAAAGTGTGTTAGAAAGGGGTGAGAAACAATGAAGAAATGGCTTACTATTTATAGAAGAAAAACTCTATTGTTCCCCGGATCCCACGGATCCCTTCCACAAGGGATCTGTCTAGCGTTAATCTAGGGATCCGTGGAACGCTCCCTTTTACCCATGGGTATTTTGGTTATGGGTCATGGGTCATGGGTTGAACCATGGTTCTTTAGCTAGATACAATGTATCTTTTGAGTGCAATGCACTTGGTCACTTGGGTATGGGTTGATCCATGGGTTATCGATATTATCCATGTATAATATAAGCATGATGTCATGCAATGAGTTATGGGTCAAGCTCCATGGGTTATGGGCTTTGGGTTGTACCCAACTACATTCAATGTATTTGCCCAATGGGTTGTGATACTTAAGTTTCTACCCATTTATATTACCCAATACTACATCCTAGTTATGTGTATATTATACCCAAATATGTAAACACTAGTTGTTGTACATATGTATTACTAAATCATAAAATCACTTATACTTGTTTTAGTGTTTTATGTAAAAATGTGAATATGTTAGAAACTATTAGTTCAAACCATTTACATATTTTATTTGTTTCGTTAAAATGATTTTACGTTTGTTATCGACAAAACATTAGAAGATCGTAAAATATAAATAAATGTTTTTACGGCTTATTTGTATTAACAAAATATATTCCTAGCCTATCCTAAAAATATATGCCGCACTCTCCTTTTATCTTCCTCAGTTCTTTCTTCTCTTTTTCTGGAAACCAAACACGCAAGCCTTATTTTTTTTCTCTTCTTCAGATTCTTGTTCCCTTCACTTGGTTATTCCTCCAACATATCACAGGCTATCACCTTCACTTTTCTGTTCTACATTAACACAAATATGGCCTCTTCCATCTTTCTTCCCAAGTTAAACCCAAAAGCAACTTTCTCATATTATCAACAATGGAATGGCAGCCTCCCAAGGTACCCCAAGTCGCGGTCAAGATAAAGAGAAAAGCCAAACAAGGAAATCATCTAGGCATTGAGATCAAGAAAGGGTGTTGGCTTCTACCCGAATCTTGGTGTATAAATAGACTTGGTTTTCACAGATTTATGATCACCACAAATGATTTCACATAAAATTAGGGTTTATAAAAAAAAAATAGGGTTTGGTCAATCATAGGGGTTTTCAATATTGATTGAGCGGTTTTGTTAAGGGAAGTATAAAGAAGGTTTTGCAAGGGTTTAATTTTACCAATTTGGTTCGAGCCTCTTCTAGTTGGAGTTTTGTGTTTGGTCCTTCATCCACTCGACCCACCATTTGTCTTAGTAAGGTTAATACTTTGTTATGTTTGGATTATGATTAATTGTAGATTTAACTTTTGTATACTTTTGAATTTTTTTTTATGTCGAATGTAAATTTTTTTTTTGAATGCTAAGGATGGTGATGATGTTGTTGTCGCTAACATTAAACACAAAAAAAATAGAAAAATTGTAAAAAGGATAAACTTGTCTTTCTTTTTCTTTTTTTTTCTTTTCTGTTATCATTAATTAAAGCTAGTGTGGCAAAATAATAATGTCACAACTAAAACTAGAGTTTGGCTTAAAAATTGGAAGTGCTTATTTTCTTTGTTTGGTGCCTCGTCTTGATTTTTTTTTGTTGTGTTAAACTTTCTTATTGAGATGTTGCTTTTTAATCCTCTTGGCGGCTCATTCTTTGCTCATTCTTTGCGACACCACCACTCCGAAAGGTTTCGAGTTCGAGCCTCGACGTGGCCTAATTCACCCTTTAATATTTTGTTTTGAAGATATATAGTGTACCAGGCAAGATGAATTTTTTTGGGAAAACTAGGATGATAATTGGACTTGCAAGTTGGGCCTCTGTGTGTGTGAAACTCAGCAGACCAAAAGGGTGCGTGGGTACAGAATATGAAAAACAATTTCTCTTCTAACCATTTTACTTATGTATACAAATGTTAGTTTAAAATATACTAGTGTGAGTCAAGTGGAGAAGCCATGAAACACAAAGCCAGTTAAACCATAGAAAACTCACAAGTCACAATTGATAGTTTTAGTATAGTTTTAATTTATGCAAGCTTTTTGAAACTAGTAAATGTTATCAAAAGATCAACCTGCCAAACCTATTGGTGGACACATACCTTGTAAACAGTGAACAAACACATTTTTAGTCATTCAACAATTTTGTTGTCGAAAAAGTATAAAAAGCATTTTAAATGTAAACAAACAAAATGTGTTACACTAATTATAACATTATTCATGAACAAAAATATAATGAATTACCAAAAGGTTACTACAGATTCTTTGTCATTTAAAGAGAAGTATACTTGAATAACACATAAATAATTCGTTAGTTATAATATAATTTTTAAACCAATGTTTAAGACTTTTTATAAATATTGCATAATTTAACTTATCTAAACTCAATATGACATATTTCAACTTATAAAATTTGAGTTTAGCAAATGATGTAAAATGACTTAGCCTACAAGTACAAAAATTATGAGCAGTTAGTCTCCTCGATCAAACAAGGTCATATACACGGGTCATGCCCAAATTTTTCAAAAGCTTACATTTATAGCTAATAAAATTATTTTAATATAAACTCCTTTAATAAAACCATCACTTAGAGTATGATTTTAATATACTTTTATCATCAACTAGTATTGATCATATATAAATGTATATATTTTTAATGACATTTAATTTTAATTAGTTAACGGCTAATATTATGAGTAACTATTTTCCGTACGTCGTCTTTCGGTTGCCATTGAACCGAAGATTCTTTCGTCATTGATATTTTCTTATTATGTACTTATGCACTTCTAAGAGTCAAAATCTACAAAAATTATATTAAACATTAATCATTGCCACACAAGCAACAACAAAACTTTTATTAAACCTTGTCGAGTCATAATCATGAATAAAGACTAAATTTGCCATACTAATCTAGGTCGTGTGTCGGTGCCATCCAATAATTTTAATTGACTGCTGCTTTAGACTGCATTACTGAGGTGAGTTTCACAGTCCCCTTTTTATCATTTTACTTATTTGGGGTGAAATGCATGAAGTTAAAATTTTAAATTCTATTTTTGTTCTAAATTATGAATTTAATCGGACTATTTGATATATTTTGAACCCTTAGACTTATGACTTGTTTGAACCTGATGGACCATACGTCCTTGACCTAAACTCTCCCATGTTCGGAGCAATGCCGAGTCTCCCATGTTCGGAGCATTCATTAATTGATAGTATATAATAGTTGTTATGATATACTGTTCGTACATTCGCATTGTTAGTCCCCTACTGGTTTGCCGTTCGCACTCCAATTATACGTACCGTTCGTACAGCTCCCTTGTGCGGAGCAGTAGGTAGTATGGATAGCGCTATTAGAGGTCGGCCAACCTCTCGTTCCCCTGTCTACGGAACGCATATTATTTATTTTAGGGTCTTTGCCGCATACTTTATTATATACGAGGCGTTATTTTGACCATATGTGCATTGTTTACTAGACTTGAAATATGGAAGTGTATGTGAGCTTATATGTTACAAGTCTTGTATGGGCGGGATTTGTAACATAGTAAGTTGACAGGACATTTGCCAAGCAAACTTTCTAAAATGGTTTTAATAAAACCTATGTACTTACCAACTATTTTCATAGTTGACCTGTTTTCTCATGCATTTCAGGTGATCGTTGATTAGCATATTTTATGAAGAATTTAAATAAAGGAGTCGTCACAAGTCAATTGGGTCGTTATGTATTAAAGTGTCATCTTTTAAATGTTAAGCTTTATGTTTCACTTGCCAAGGTCGGCTAGAACCTTGTTGTAGTGTTACATTATTTCTTTAAATTTAAATTATGGTATTGTACTATATCTCTTTGCGATGTATATTGATTATGTTGCACCTTGCATTTCCGCCTCTGGCGAGGTGTGACAGATTAGTATCAGAGCCAGGTTATAGTGAATACCGACTTTTATAAAATATGTTGGATCTTAATATTTATGTTGTTTGATGATTCGGGTGGTCTAGGATTGTGATTAAATAAGAAAGCCATTTTAGAGAGATGAAGAGAGTTGAGAGGAGGTTCCTTGAAGAGAGTTGCTTAAGAAAATGAAAGGTTTATTCAAAGAAGCCACACCCCTTCCATGGTTGGAAGGGGTATTTATACTTACAAATAACACGACCTCCTATCGGCCTGTGGATCAGGCATACAGTGGGTAAAGACCCGTCCTTCCTCCACGGTGTTGCACTATGCTAAACTAGACTAATAACTAACTAATAAAACAGTAAATAACGTAACTAACGATATGTCTACGAGCTAACTTATACTAGATAATATTTGGGGTGACCGACACTTCACTATGGAATTTTCTAATTCCTAACAATCTCCCCCTAAGGGAGGTCACCCCATGTTTTACATTTCGAATCCTAGCATTCTATTTTATCTTCAGTCTTGAGCTCGTAGACTTTAATTCTTCACTTTCGCAATCTTTGTGCTTAAGTAGTGCAACTTCAAAGTCCGCATTGATTTGTACTTTTAGTGGAGGCCTTTAATTGATCCACATTTTTGATGATCTTTGAGCTTTCATTGAGATCATCAGCCACAGTAAATCTCTGGATCACCCTTTATTGTGTTGCCATCATGTGAAGTTGTGACTTTTGGACCGACATGCTCACACTTTTTAATCATGACATCTTTCCATCAGAGTAGCGGAAGCTTTACTGGTTCATGATATTTGCAGCAGTGTAGCAGAAGCATAGTATAAAAATATCAGAACCAGGTTATGTAGATATACACCAGTCATGATTTCTTCAGTAAAGTGTGGATGCTGTGAGCATGCGGCTTTGGAATGACTCCTCAATTCTGATCAGCTGCAACCGTCCAAATGTACCTGCAAACAACAGTTAGCAATAAAGCGCACGAAAGTGTCTTTGATCACTTTCGTTGAATTGAGGTACACGGCCCACGGTTCCCCGTTGATCAGTACAAGTACTGCCTGTGATCAGGTAGGATTCCTAAGAATCTCCTTGACAGGGTTTCGCAGCTGTTCTAGCTGTTCTCAAACCGGAACGTCTCAAAGAAGACAACACGGAGTGAGTGAACCAGCAAATTGAGATTCACTGATTGATGAAAAATGATTTGAAAAAAAATCGCGTATTGCTTGAAGAAAGAGTTTTGCAATACGACGAAGGTTTTATGAGAAAGATCAATTTTCAATCAAAATACTTTTTGTATTAGAGAATGAGTACACATTCGACGTGCTAGCGAAAAGAAGAGATTCGCACATCGAAGGGTTTTTCTAAAAGTATTTTTCAATCAGAGATACTTTTTGAATTTGAAATGAGTACACATTCGACATGCTAGAAAAAACAAGATTTGCACATCGAACAGTTTTTCCAAAAGCATTCGTCAATTCCATTCCTGGACCAAGGTTGAATCAATAATGAATCGCCCCATCGTTTCTATCCAGTTGTCACAAGCTTGATCTTTTGCAAGATTTCACATGTCACCCACTAAGAGCTTGTTTGATGTTGGCTCTAGAAGGATTTCCATCTTCATCGTGAATATTTTCATATCACTCGGATGTTCTGGCAATACCACAAGGATAATGCGTAGGACTCTCAATATATACTTACTTTCCACATTGTGTGAAAGAGCAAGTCTTCATTAATTTTGTGTCCTAACGAGATATTGTGGATGATCTCTTGGCTCTAGACTCAATAGTACATATTTGGTTCCTGTGCCGGAGACTAGGAAGAGGGTCTCCTTCTTCAATATCAACAATCTCTAAGAGAAAGTCGATAGATTATGTCGGTTCCCCGTGAGAATGAAACAAGCCCTTTTAAGAGGAACTTGAGTGGCTTGGGAAGTTTAGTGCAGTGCGTCACTGGGTCCATGACGTCTTGTCTTCAATACCAGTGTTACCTTAGTAAACACCAGTAGCATATGTATTGAACCCGGTTTCTGCCCTAAGGTTGAATTGATGAAGGGCTATTTCTTTTCACCCTTTTTCACATTCAGTTCTTTTTCATTCTTCAACCCCTTCAGTGCTTACCGAGACTTCATAACTAGAACCTTTTTGGGTTTATTCCAGTACTAGCTCTGTCTCAGTCCGCACTCTTCCCATATTCTCATTTTTCTCCTTTTTTCAATATTCCTAAGGACTCTACACTATCTAGTGGATTATCCCTGGGAAGATCCCTCCGGTTCTGACGGATCGTGGGAACAAATACCTAACCTCACCATCCTTATAACTCCATGCATAAAGTAAAATGGTCGGTCTTTTGGTACAGTTCATTCTTCCTTGAAACTAATTGAAAAATCATTTGAAAAAACAATCAAGGTACTTGTGATACGAGATCAAAACATTTTGTACCCTAATAGTTTTGATCATTTAGAAAACCTCCCCCTCAACATGTGCGTATGATTTAGAAATTGTTTAGCACAAGGAGGCAAGAGGACTTTGAAATATTTTCTTTGATCACAATTTTCATACGAAAAAGCCATTTGATTTTAATGGTAAAATTCTCCCCCTCAATATGTGCATAGGATATTTGAAATCATTTTTATCACATAGAGGCAAGAGTTCTTTTGAAGCACATCCACGATTACAAAAGCCATTTAAGAAACCATTTGCTCCCCCTCCATATGTGCTTCGAGATTCGAAAGCGTTTAGCACATATGAGAGAGCAGCCTGCACATTTTCATCAAATCGATCATCAATTATCAAATTTCATTATTAAATCACAAATTCTCCCCCGATCAAAAATATCAAACCCTTTGAGATATTGGATCCCAAGTGATTTAATAAGGTTTAGAAAACATGGGAGAACTTGTGGCCAGGATTAAATACTCATCTTGTTTTTGGATAAATCCTCCTCCTCAACATGTGCATTGTGTATTTGAAATCGTTTGGCACATGGAGGCAGGAGTGCCTATAAAGGACTAAAACTGATTCCATTAAAACAGATTTGAGATTTAAATCACGATCTCTACCTCAATCAGAAATATCAAACCATTTGAGATTTGTGATCCCAACTGATTTAAATCATTTAGAAAAATTTGGGGAAAGACGTGGCAAGATTCAATTTTGAAAGATGACAGATAAGGACCATTTTAAGACATTAAAGATTGTTAGTGTCAGGTATGATAGTTTTTAAGAGATCTTTTTAAGTAAAACAAAACAATTTCACAATCAAACAAGAACAGAAAAAATTTCATTTTGAAAGACCTTGATTCAAAAGAAAAATCATACCATGACATAACATTAAATCTTTAGATCACCACTTATTATTGTAGAAACGGACTTTTATGAAGAAATATCATTTGAAAATATTTTATTTAAAATCACTCTCCCCCTCAATCCATGACAGAAGTCAATAATTGAGTGACTTAGGTTTTGATAACATGAAGTCCGGTGATTTTCAAAAATTAGTCCAATATATTTTCAAAACAATATTTTCCATTTTCAAAACAATTTAATTAAATTATTCAAAATTATTTAAAAATGGTATCCTGCACAAAGATATGTTAGGTGGTTGAGAAGCTTCTGTTTTTGTTGCTGTAGGGTTTGGAAGAAAAACCGTCTGCAGATGCAGTAAAACTTCTTCTTACGTTGCATTTTGAATGCCAACTGAGGTCAAATTAAGCTATGTTTCTTCAATCACTTAGAAGAAAACCATCTGCTGATGCAGTGAGACCTCTTACGTTGCATTTATGCCAACTCTCCATAGAAGTCCAATTAAGCTCCGTTTCTTCATTTGTCAACCCAAGATATAGTTACCCTTTCCATTCGGCATCCAATCATCTTCAATTGTGGGATCCGGATCTGGAACATTCTTATAACCAATATACCTGCATACGTTAGTGAACACACATACAAATATATGGTGGTCGACATCACCCATAATAGCAATCGACTACTTAAAGTCAATTCAACATAACAATCAGATCATATAAGGTATGGGGTTTATGTGTTAATCAAACTCTAATCATCTAAACCTAACAATCATATCCTAAATTCCTAGTCCTTCGACACAGGCAAATATCATTTTTTTTTAATTAAGCACGTAGGATAATTAAGAAAGCTCGTTAGATGATATAGATTTGAAAACATTCTCCCCCTCAATCAATGACTTATGTTTTTGAAAAATTTTAAAAGCGCATAAGTCATTTATTGAGTTTGCAAATTAATACGAAAACTCTGATTCTGATTGATTTTTCAAGCAACTCATTTACCACCATTTTGAACACAACAAATATTTTTCTGAAGAATTATAGACGGAAAAACATTTTTGTAGGAACAGCAGTCCTTCGACATACTTTCCTCATTTTGTTTTAGGATAAGTGCACGAAATTTGTGAAAAACGTTTAAGCGTAGCACTTTCCTTCCTTTTAAGAGCAGGTTGCTATCTGAAATGATAGCAAGCCATTTTTTGAAGCCCGGGTTACAGTCTCAAATAACTGTAAGCCATTTTTGAAGTCCGGGTTACAGTCTGAAAAAACTGTAAGCCATTTTTTTTTTTCTAATTTTTTTTTTTTTTTTTTTGGAAATGTTTAGAAAAGAAATATTTACACCTCCTGCTCGAACTTCATCTAAAGTCCCGTGCCATTATTGAATGACATTTCTAAGACCGTAGATGTTATCGATATCAGAAGACATGTCTTTAGAAAACATATTTTTGGTATTTTTCAAAATTTTCAGATTTTTATGGGTTTTTGAAGATTTTATATTTTTCTATTTTCTTTTGTTGGTTTTATATTTTTGTATTTGGTTTTTGAAAAATATTTACAAAGATAGAGTAGATGATAAAGAAGATGATGATACGAGTACCGAAATAAGGATATCGAGCAGCACATCGTAGAAGATAGAAGCCATCAACTCTTAAACATTCACCACCAAAGCTTCCAGGGCTCTTGAATCGAAGAAAGAAATTGAACCATCTGAAAGTGAGACTTTGGCAGCTTCCCCCCAAACCGAAAATCCTTATGTTGAGCAAATTCGAAGCTCTATTTCAAGCTTGCTTTATCCAGGTGCACAAAGAAGCACACCATTATCATAAACCCAGCTGCTCCTTTTAAGAATAGTCGCCATGATTCTTCGTTCGAGGTTATATCATCAACAAGAACAGCAACGTATCATCCCACACATAAATAACTCTTCTCCAATTTCATAACCACTGAAGTCTGAAGCTATGCATCCCCAACGAGTTGTCAAGAGACCACTTCCCCCAAGTAGATGAATTGATGCAGTCAGTCTCTTAGACTAGAGCTCACAAACCCGAATACACATACCCGAAGACAAAGAAACTTATACCATCGAAGTAGCAGATTAAGTCCAATAGCCAAAGAATAACCCCGATGTATACTTTTCTCTCCCCTTGAAGACAGTGCATGAAGCTCAAGAACCCGAAGTACCCGAATGCCCAAAGAGAGAATAACCGATAACATTGAAGAAGCAGGCCGAATCACTGATTATCTCTACGGAGGACTATCTCTGCGGATTTCAACTCCGGAATAAGTGATTAAATCTCTGAATCACTGATTAAGCACTCAAGTGAAACAGCTGATCATCCCCAATGTACACAATCTCTCTCCCCTGATGATTGTGATAACATCAAAATCATCACACACTTGTGTACCTCTTTTTATCATCAGAAACTAACTCTTACATCTCTTCCCCCACGTAGTTGGAATAAGAACACTAAATGCCTTGATGAGTAAACCTTGAGTTTCTCTGCGGTCATGACAAATGTCTTCCCGGGATATCTTCAATCACTTAGAAGAATTAAGTTCATCAAGTTTACTCGCCATGAGTCAAACCTTGAGTTTCTCTGCGGTAATAACATTTGTCTTCCTGGGATATCTTCAATTACATAGAAGTATTAAGCTCATCAATGTTTACTCGCGTTTAGATGCGTGTCTCCTTCCCCCTTGCTGGTTTTGACACTTCAGAATCAGCAACACTTTATCAGCCCAAATACTTGAAATCTGTTGAGAAGATCGCTTGAAGTCTTTGTGGGAATCAACTTGCTGAAGAACAGAATGAGCAAGTCTAATTGGGGATTAAATTCGACATATCACATTCCCCCAATTAGTGCTCTCCCCTAGACCGACAGTCTTTTTGATAAATGCCCAGATTACGAAGAAGTCTCTAGATCATTAAATGCAACTCGTCTTTGGTCTTCTAACATATAGCAAGAAATGTAGAACAGACTGTAGACTCGACCTTCTTCAAGATTGTCCAGTTGGGGAATAGATAGTTAACATCTTCAACTCACACCAAAAAGCATCCCACCAAAAAGCATCCCAATTAACTTACATCTTGCAAATCCCCTTAACTAAAATCCCTCCCAATCAAACAAGAACAGAAATATGTTCATCAAGGAAATCAGCAATCATGCCGCAACGAACACACAAGATGGTAACACCAAACTACCAATCACATCAAACAAGAACAGATAGATTGTTCGGAATCATCATGTTGATGTATACGTGAAGCATTAACTGGAAGCACTTTGTCTATAAACTCATCAATCCGAGTGAAGATGTCAACCAACGGCTCTTAGAAGAGAAAAACTCCATGTGAAGATGACCCGATAAGAAGAAGCTCGGTTCTTACATGAGTTTAGAGCCGTATGACCATTTGTATTCTCAAATATCAATCAACAATGCAAAAAATTCACACTTCTTCTCCCCCTCAAGAATTGCATATGTGTCACACCCCCAAATTACCTGTTTTGCAGCGGAATGGAATTCCTGGGGATTGACTGTCATAGCATCACAATCACAGTTATATTGAACGACCTAAAGTGTCGTTTGAAAAGAACATCGTTTGATTTAATAAAACAATCAGAGTTTACAAATGAAAATCAACTTGTGCGGAAATAAGTTTGTTACAATTCAAACGATGTTTTAAAGTGCGTAAAACCCAAGTGAGACGAGTCGTCATCGCGACTCCATGATGTATCCAAATGCATGCCATGAAGTGAATGTCTTAGTTACCTGAAAATACATTGCTAAAAGTGTCAACACAATGGTTGAGTGAGTTCATAGAGTTTATGTAAATGTTAATACGACTACCACAAGTATAAATTATGTATGACAATGATGTCACAAAATGATGTTACAATTGCTTAAGCGCATGACACCGAAGCTCTGACTGATGTTCGCCCCAACAGAGTGTCTTGCCAAACAACTCAAATAATGTTTATGAAATGAAATGCATCCGTATGACTAGTTGGGATCCACCAACCCGGATGGAGGTGTCACCCTCGATAGATCTATCCACTCACCCACGCTTCTAGGAAATTAACGGTTCATGCTTATGAAATGGGGACATTTAACTGGCAATGCGGTAACTTAAGCAATACAATGAATTTGACATACTTGGTAGCGTACTAAAAATGGTGTGCAATGTATTCTCCCCCGTAGGTTTGAAATAAAGTAAAAACTTGAATAAATCGGGGCTATGAAAACTCACCTTGGTATGCAGAAATGTAAGACATCACAACTAACGTCAAGTAATAAATGTGCACGGCTCCGACACGCAACCTAGATAAGTATGGTACGGTTTTTAGTCTAAGTCTTGTATTCAAATGCATGTTGTTAAGTTTAAACAACGTTTGTAAGTTTACCATCATTTGCGTTTCAAAAACAAAAGTTTTCAATATTTGAGTTATTGTAGCTTATGTGGATGTTTCACAAGTTAATTAGATCAGCGATGTACATAAAAATGTAGTTATGAAAATATTTGTAAGTGTTTGGCTCTTGGAAAGAGTATGAGAATATATACAATATATTCACATAGGAGTTGGCTTGAATATTGGCTCAAGTATGATCGAAGTGGGAATAAATACAAGTCGAATTGTATTTTTTAGATTTGTTTGGTTTCGAAGTGTGAAAATATATATACAATTTATATTTGTTGAAGTCATGGTTTAAATAATATATTTTGACAAATATATATATTATTTAAAGTTGATGTGGTCGTCAAATTGAATATGTGCCGAACATTTTTATTTAGCGAAAAGTGATACATTAGTATAAGTTATTTAAACTTGTAAAAGTTTTAGGATGAAAAGTGTCATCTTGTTTTAAGTCGAGGGACTTGGATTGTCGAAAATTTTACAAGTTTAAAGTTTTATAAAAGTTTTCAAGAATGTGTCAAGTGCCTCGAAATAGAGGGACTGAAATGATAACTTTCGGAATTATAAAGGGATTTAAGAGAAAGTGTTGAGTAGTTCAAAGTTGAGGGACTGAGGTTGCCAATTCGCGGAAGTTAGGAAAAGTAACAAAAATTAGAAAAAAACTGTCACAGCTATGATTCGAACTTGGGTCTGTCATGTGGTGGCTAAGCAACTCTACCATCTGAGCTAGGGGTGCTTGTGGTATGTATTTATGTTTAACTAGATTAAAGGGGGTTGAAAATGTTTCAGTTTATAAATAAAGTTTCTATGTAGTCAGTGCACTGATCAATTGCATGCATGTAAAACTTTTTGTTGTTTTCATTTCTTCTCCAACTGATCGAGTTGCCATTGAGTTAGCTTAGTGAACATAGAGTGATTATTACAAATAAATGCTCGAGTGAACCAATAGGGTCGAGAGTTGGGCTTTCATGCTCAGTGAATGTTTGAGATTGGTATTCCTCAAATAGGTTGAGCATGTAGGGTGACTCGATGAGCTTATGAAATAACGAAATGAGTCGATCATCAAATGAGCAAAATTTCAAAGAGTGAGCTTGTAGGTTTTTCTTTTAGTCGTTTTAGTTTTTGAACGTCGTATATATCTCATGTTAGCTATTTAGGTGGCTCGAATGAGGTACAAATAAGCACAAGTTTTATAGAGCTTTTTGGTGTTAAGTTTGTATGAAAAATACCACACAAGTCTAATAACACAAGTTTTATATGCCTAGTTCATAATAGTCGAGTGAAACAAGGTTTTCAATAATATCTTTATTTATACATTTGAATGAAAACTAGACTAGGCATATGTTCGCAAACTAAAGACTTAACGAAATGAAATATGAAAGACATGAGTTTGGGTTTTAGTTTGTTTTATGTTCGTAAAGCCATGTTTACCGGGTTATGCTTACTAACACATTACAAGTGACTAGCTTCAATATAGTTTAAGAAAAACGAGAGTTTTGACATGTTTTCATGTTAACGAGAGCATATATGAAATCGAAAAGGTGTGTTTAGCAAACGCATGAGTTTATATCGAATGAACTAAGATTTAAAAGAGATAGTTGGCTTACAAGAATGAAGGTGTACGAGTGTAGGAACAACCAAAGAACTAAAACTTCGACAAGCTTTTCAAAATACAACCCGATAGCTTCCAAAATATTAAACCCGATCATTTTAGCTTGTTCAACACCCCTTTAAAACCTTATTAAAACTCTTTAAAATTTTTCCTTTTCCTCATCTTTACTTCTCACACGGCAGTAACCAAATAGAGAGTAAAATGTGGTTGTTTGCGTTTTGCTTTAGAATGTGTGCTTTGAGCTCAAGTGATGCTCGGTTTTATAAGGAAGTAAAAGTCAAGAGTTTTGCTTGATAGATTGACCACATTAAATGATAACATACCACAAAACCAAATAGTGGTGTTGATGGTTGAATACATTTCGTATAGCAGTGGACAAAAAGGGAGGTAGACGTGTCTTTTGTCCTTGTTTAATAATCAATGAGATTGAGTGAGGGGTTGGTGATGCTCGAATAGTAGTAAACAAAAGTAGGAAGAAAGAGCTTGTCTCTTGTACTATTGATGTTTCATACACGTAAATGGAAAATTAATAGAAACATGTCAAAATTTGAAAGGACAAGAGTGTGCATTAGATTAAAGGGTCAAGTGTAAGCTTACTTTAAGGAGTTGAGGCATGGCAATGCCACTCATTGCCTTACACATAAAGAAAAATTACATGTAACATATGCCCAAAGATAAGCAACTGGGATGATTTCAGTGAGTTGTCTCTCATTTGTGTACAAAAGACATGTATAAAAGTTTAATGATGTTTTGGTTGCACGTCCTAAATTGTAAATGTGTAAAATAAACTTTTAAGTGTGTTTTTATAAACGAAAAAATAAAAACATCAATATTGGTTTCAAAATGTGTTTATTAGACTAATACCATACTTTCTATTGGTCGGTTCGTGCGCAAGCTCGTGTTTTCGATAAAGTGAGATAACTTCTCGTGTGAGTTTGAAACTCAAAGTTGGGCAGAATATAGAAAATATGCATTTTCTGTTAATGTTTGATAGTTCAAATTGTTCCAATGTGCGGGATAACCTCCCTTATTTATCTCAAGTGAGCTAATGCTTGCTCAAAATCATTCAGGTAATAATAAATAATAATTTATTATTAAATTTAGAATGTGGAAATTTACCGATTTATATACAAAATAAATTTAAAACACTAGGTAAACTCAAAATATTATTTTTATAAACTAAATGTAAGTATAAAAATATATCGGGATAATTTTTGAAAGTATCGGATTAAATGTTCAAAATAATAACTTACGCGATAGCGTTTATTTAATATGAAATTTACGCGTTTAATGTGAAATGCAAATTCATGAATGAACTAACATGATGGAAATGATGTTAATGAAATGTAGACTAAACCTAGTCTATATGAAATGTCCGTGATGATATGATCATGAATTCGCAGCTAAACCATTAAGGTTACGCGAATTTGATACTCGTAAACCCAGTTTACGATAAATGATGAAATAGTGAACTTGAGAAATGACCTGAAATTACGAGTTGTCACAATATGGAGATGCCATTCTTGACTAAATAAGTGAAAATCATCCGAATGTTCTATTCATACTTCTCTCCCGCAAAATAAGCACATGATGTCGCCATCTTCATTATAATCGAGCACGTGGAATGAGAAAACAATCAGTGGTAGCCCGGTTCACTTGATGACTGAAGCGCATGGAAAAAGTATGAAGTATGTTGATGAGAATGGTCATAATAAGAAGATTTCTCTTCTTCCGAAGATAATGCGCACTGAAGCGTACACATTTCTTTTCTTTAGCGAACGAGGCATGAACTGTTGTGTTCATACGTCATAAGAAGATTTCTCTTCTTTTGAAGATAAAGCGCACTGAAACGTACACTTTTCTTTTCTTTAGAGTACGAGGCATGAACTGTTGTGTTCAAACGTCATAAGAAGATTTCTCTTCTTCTTGAAGATAAAGCGCACTGAAACGTACACTTTTCTTTTCTTTAGAGAACGAGGCATGAACTGTAGTGTTCATACGTCATAAGAAGATTTCTCTTCTTCATAAGATAAAGCGCACTGAAATGTACACTTTTCTTTTCTTTAGAGTACGAGGCTTGAACTGTTGTGTTCAAACGTCATAAATCTCTCTCTTTTCATCAACTCTTGGCAAACTTGTAATCAACCCCATTATCATTCAGTAGGCTATTTGTCGTAACAGCTGATGGAGAAAACCCAATATGATGAATTTGACCCTGAAGTAAACTAACCCGAACTCGTGACTTATACTTGCACATATGTAACAAAGAGCGGTGCCGATTTCCATTAGCATCTCTAAGTACTCTCTATGTACTCTATACTCTTCATCCAACCAACCATCAAGTATAAGACGTACATTACCTCTTGAAAATCCACAATTGAATGTGACACTGAGCACTACAACGTAACTCCTTAAAGTGATAGTTATTTTGTAGTGGTATGAGCCCAATTCCCCCAAGTGGTAAAAGAAAAGGTAAAAGACACCCAACAATAACTAGATTTCCAAGTCTTCGTTTTTAATAATAAACTCGAACAAGGATCATGAAGAATCTTCATCCAACCATCCCCGATATCTTCAGATACTAAGTACACTCGCCCGTGATATTTCACTTCAACCTCAAATAAATAATAGTGAATTAACCCCGTTGTCACATCTTCTGGTTAAAAGTTCAAATCTAGCCTCCTTTGTCGTTTTAAGTGAACTCTGATAATGGTTTTCATCCTGACCAAGGTTAAAAGCACATAACCCCATAAAACCATATAATAACCAAACAGCCATGAGGACAATCCAAACACACATCCAATTTATGAAGTACACTCTTTTATCCCTTCTTTGAAGTAGAAACCGTAGCACTAGCATCAGAAAGGATCCCGACCTACACTTTCCTTTCTCCAGGATGGTTCCATCATCACGGGATTTTACAATTCTATGGTTTAAACCGAGAAATAGTTTCTTTCGCGGGATTTTATAAAACCAAGAATAAACCGTAAAATTAGATCCGGAAATGCTCATTACTTTAACCAGGATGTTTTCATTGTCACGGGATTTTACAAGTCTATGATTTAAACCGAGAAATAGGTTCTTTCGCGGGATTTTACAAAATCAAGACAAAACAGTAAACAATGTCAGCTTGAATGAGTTATGACAACCTTGGTTTCAGTGAATATCTGTTTTAGGGGAACATGCAGCGGTTCATCAACGAATCATTACTCCAACATTAACAAAATCATCAACCAACCAATAAACACTTTTGGTAAACACATCATTCACGCATTCTGTCGGCTGTTGCTGTGACCACTTGGTGAAGTAAACCAGATATGTCAAACTTGATCATGAAGTGAACTTCACCAGATTTGTTACTTTAACTTGTACTAATTCTTGTGAAGAAGAAACGGTGTACCCAATGTACAAAACCTCTTGACATTCTCAACTGAGTGAGACACCGAAGTGATAGTTACGTTGTGGTTTAAGCGAGAAAGAATCACAACCGTAACTAAATAGCCAAGTCTTTATCACACTCAATAAACGCCCAAACAAGTCATCTTCGTGGAAGGGTAGAAAGAAAGAAGACGAAATAAGTAATCGTGCTCAAAAACTCCACCTCAAAGCCAAATAAGAAATACCAAGCACCAATCCCGTAGTGAACCGTGTTTAACATTCAGTTCAAGCCGTGACAAAATAGTATCTTTCCGTGAAATTGTATACACCAAAGTATCGAATCTCAAAACACAACGGATCTCAACAGCTCACCAAAACACATCATCAAATCACATAATCACAAATTTCATCGACAAATCTCATTGTCATCATCCGATCAAAATCATTAAGTCCAATTCAATCCATTCTTAAAATTTAAGTCCATTTCATTTTTGCAAATCTCGCCTAGTCGACTCCAAATTAGGAGACCACCTTGAAAGATCGTCTCACCAAAGTAATGTAAATATGTCCCACCCCGAATGGCATGAATCCAACTATGTTAAACAAGATGCAAGTTTTGCACATCACTTTACATCCATATTATAAATTATTTCACATCATTCCCTTCATATGCGTTTTATAAAGTATGATTGCAAACTCCGTTTAACAGCTCATTACAAGTAAATATGCACGACAAGATCTGGCCTAACTTAGATATGTATGAATGGTTCAACAGTATACGATCCATTGAAGACACTTGAGACACGAGGCCCATTTCACACACATAACCATCAATCCAGCCCATGTAAACAAAACCTAATCCATGTACTCAATAACCGGTTATAAGGTCTCACATTTCCTAAGTATTAGGTCATTTGTCTAAACCTAATATCTCTCAACAACCGCCCCCCTCCTGATCTCAAACACTCTCAACCCTAAAATCACTCAACACTTAAACGCCTCCTTCATTCTTTGTTACTCAACGTGACCTTGCCACAGGGATGGCTCGAGGAGGTGAGAACCACAGGGATGGTTTGGAGATATTACGACATAGCCACAGAGATGGAATGAGTTTAGAGACAACCACAAGCTCAAGGGTAAGGTAAGTATATGTGATGGTAATTAATAAATTGTCATTGGTCTTTGAACGAATTGAGAGAATCAATAAACATTCTTGTTAATTGCTACTCTTAAGGATTCGGATATTAAAAAAGAGTGAAACTCTAACATCGATCTATGAAGGATTCGTTCAATGTGTATAGATCTTTCATGATCTATATGTTTGAAAAAAAACCGTACACAAGAAAGAACAATCTGAGATCGAACCAACTTCTTAGATTACTTACCTTTAAAAGTCCAAAATCCGAATCTCATGAAATGGTATAAACACATATTGTTTATCATCCCTCTCAAATGATTCGAATATTTCCAGGAGATGTAGTGCTTCAAAAAGGTTTATGATGTATTGAGAAGGAATGATGATGAATCCCTTTCTTTCGATTTATGCACCTATTAAGGTTGAAGTAATAGATAGAAACGAAAGAAAAAGGAAGCTGAGATCCCATAAATACTTCTTTAATGCATGAGAGTCTTGAAATTAAATGTGTCTTGGATCGATGATAGATAACTTCGTGTGTGCCATCTAAACTGGTCGAGCATTTGGTAAGAGTCACACGAATAATCTGAGATCTTGCTATTGCTTAGTTGTTACAGAACATGTTTTAGTTATGTGTTTTGGTCTTGATGATGTTGGTAGATGATTTGTTGATGTTGGTTTAGTCTTGGACCGATGATGGTTAACTTGAGGTCGAGGCATGTTTGTTAAATGGTATTAGTTATGGTCGTTTGTTGTTGAGGTCATAGTCTTTTTCATCTTCATCATCTATTTAACCAAGTCGCTTGTTAACCTGTCTAACTCGCATAAGATTCTGCAAACCTAACTCTCTTTTGATTCATCTTCAACCATTTTAATTTCTGTCAAGTCGCATATGTTATCCTCATAACTCGCTTTCAATAAAGCAAGTAGAAAACTCGCATAGTCACCAACCCGCATCCATTTACCCATGCATATACAACTCGCATACCCAGTTTTACCACAACTCGCATTTGACTTCATAACTCGCATACCTTCATTGTATCTGGACATTATAACGACTCACATCCAGGAATACATTGAGTCAGGACAGTAAATACTGTCAACTCGCTTTACAGACATAGTCAACTCGCATATTAGAAAACCCAACTCGCATGTATGAAAGTCATAGCAGCAGCAGAACAGAACTCATTCATTGTGACCTGTTTTGACCTTTTTGACCACATAAATATTTTACTCATATTGACCATTGAAAACACTCATCCTGGATGCATAGAATCAGGGCCTTATGAATGTGACAGAAATTTGACCAAAAGAATTTGACAACTCGCTTATGACCAATATGGACAACTTGCTTTGAGTACACAGAATCTGGACAGAACCCTTAAAACTGTCAACTCGCATTTGATGAAAACCAGTCAACTCGCATTATAGAACATAGACATGAGCAGATTCATAACATGTAGACCAAAAACAGTTTAATCAGTACATAACAAAACATTTTATCAACTCATGAAACTAGATTCAAATGACTATAACAAGATATCAAACATGCATAACCATCATCAAGAGACATAGCCAAAAACCATACGTATCAACCACATCCACATACACACAAACCGTATATCAAAAAACATGTAAAACCATACGAATCACCAAGACAACACAACCTGGGCTCTGATACCAATTGTTGGATCTTAATATTTATGTTGTTTGATGATTCGGGTGGTCTAGGATTGTGATTAAATAAGAAAGCCATTTTAGAGAGATGAAGAGAGTTGAGAGGAGGTTCCTTGAAGATAGTTGCTTAAGAAAATGAAAGGTTTATTCAAAGAAGCCACACCCCTTCCATGGATGGAAGGGGTATTTATACTTACAAATAACACGACCTCCTATCGGCCTGTGGATCAGGCATACAGTGGGTAAAGACCCGTCCTTCCTCCACGGTGTTGCACTATGCTAAACTAGACTAATAACTAACTAATAAAACAGTAAATAACGTAACTAACGATATGTCTACGAGCTAACTTATACTAGATAATATTTGGGGTGACCGACACTTCACTATGGAATTTTCTAATTCCTAACAAAATAAAAATCGCAACTATAAACCAAAATAAAATTTTCTTTAAACACTTAACATCATACGAGTCGACTAGCACCAGCATTGAATCGTTACTCCTAAATTATGCATAGCATGTACACCTATGCATAATTTAGGAAGAATCATACAATGATGGGATTAGTTGCCTCAGATCATGTTGGTCAAGTCTTAAAGAGTCTGATCACCTGGAACTGCATTAGTCGCGTGAGTATGCATAACATGTTTATATGTCCATTATACCTTATATACATTTATTATATGCCTTCTCCTTGCTATATATTATGTCCCGGTAGGCTAAGCATGTTCTTGTTCCCGTCACATTGCACTCACTACCTATCACCGTCCCGTACATCATCCGCCATTGTCCTCATATCACTCACTCAACCAAATGCTTTGTCCTATTGTAGAATCATGACTACAAGGAACACCCGTTCAGGAAGCATCAACAATGAAGCCCCGAGAGACAGTGCTGCTGAATTGGCGGATCTCCTCACTCATATTGTCACACACATTGATGCAGGATGAGCCAATGAGGGAGTTGGTACCTCGACCAATGGCCACAGATGCAGCTATAAGACCTTCATGTCATGCAGGCCAAAGGAATTTCATGGCACCGAGGGTGCCATTGGCCTGCTATCATGGTTTGAGAATGTGGAGTCGAAACTTAGCATCACTAAATGTGCTGAGGGAGATAAGGTTGAGTTCTCTGCAGGCCTGCTTCAGGGTCGAGCACTGACCTGGTGGAACAACCAGCTACAGACCAGAGGGAGGGAAGCAGCAAATGGATTATCTTGGGAAGAATTCAAGAAGCTACTAACTGAGGAGTACTGCAGGAAGGACGAAGTGCAGAAACTGGAAGTGGAATTCTGGAACCATATGATGGTAGGAGTGGAAGTTGACAAGTACATAGCCCGCTTTCATGAGCTGACCAGAATGGTTCCCCACATGGTCTCTACTGTGGAGAAGCTGATTGATCGATACATTTGGGGTTTAATCCCTGAGATCAGGAGAGATGTCACCTCATCTAACCCAACTACTCTGCAAGCCGCTGTAGGGATGGCATACCACTTGAATAATGATGTGATTAGGTCTGGAGGACTAGCAAAACCAAACGACAATGGACGAAAGGACAGGAGGATCACCAGGGAAGCCGAGACCCGGACCAGCAAGACAAGAGGCAACGAGTAACCAAAAACTATGGAGCAACGACTCAGGAACGCAAAGGGTATGCAGGGCCACATCCTAAGTGCACTCGATGCAACCTCCATCACATAGGAAACTGCCCTAAGTGTAACGTGTGCCAGAAGATGGGCCATCTTAGTTGAAATTGCTTAGACAGAAATGGAAACCAAGAAAGAAGGCTAACATGCTACGAGTGTGGAAGTATGGATCACCTCCGGAATAGGTGTCCTAAGTTGAATAGGGCACAAAAGTCGGAGCACGGTAACATGACTCTCGCCTTAGCAATTGATGGAGATAACCCAAACCGCGGAGGCAATGTCAGCCCAGCTCGGGGTCGAGCATACTTCTTGGGCGCTAAGGAAGCTCGCTAAGACACAAGCACCGTGACGGGTACATTCTTTTATCACCTACTTTATTTCAGTATCTTCTGGTTCTAGTTCATGACATTGATTAGTGTAGAACCTTGCATCATGTGCCTTAGTTTAATTTTTGCCTCCTCACTAATCTGAGCACCCCACTATTAGTTGATTTGATTGGTTTAGACAATTTCAAACTTGAGCCAAACTTTCAAAAGGTCTCTTACAAAGATGAGAAACTATTTCTTCTGACACCTGGTATCCTAGCTTGATCTAGTGACAGTTCTTTTTGGATGAGTTGCGAAAATCAAGTTAGAATCAAGTTGTTACCCAACCTACACAACTTAAACACATGGCCAGCCAGGCCGATAAGTTGTGATAATTTACCAACTAAGAGTCTTTTGAGGGCAAAGCTCGAGAATAAGAAAGTTTGAACCATGAGAGCATGCGCCTGTAGGGTAGACGGACTGAATTTTGAGGACGAGATTCTTTTTAAGGATGGCGGACTGTGACAATCCGTAAATTTCCCGGTATTATTTATATCAGAATATGCGAGTTATTTATTTTCTGATTATAATAACTCAAAACAGAGAAGTCATCTCGTGTTTCCCGATGTCCCGGTACCACACGCGTACCAACACCATAATAAAATTGGCACAAAGTTTACTTTCTAATTTCAAAGTAATAACAATACCATAATATTTCGCTCGTCAAAACGTCTCCGGAAATATAAAATTTATAAAAAACGGACACTCGAAAAATATTCTACATGAGAATACGTTATTTTCACGGTACAGTTTATACAGTACAGGATACAGTTAATACTAATAATAAAACTAAAAATAAAATATATTCCTACCCTATACTAAAAATATATGCCGCCCCTCTCCTTTTATATTCCTCGGTTCTTTCTTCTCTTTTTCTGGAAACCTAACACGCACGCCTTATTTTTTTTTCTCTTCTTCAGATTCTTGTTCCCTTCACTTGGTTATTCCTCAAACATATCACATGCTATCACCTTCACTTTTCTGTTCTATATTAACACAGATATGGCCTCTTCCATCTTTCTTCCTAAGTCAAACCCAAAAGCAACTTTCTCATATTATCAACAATGGAATGGCAGCCTCCCAAGGTACCCCAAGTCACGGTCAAGATAAAGAGAAGAGCCAAACAAGAAAATTATCTAAGCATTGAGGTCAAGAAAGGGTGTTGGCTTCTACCCGAATCTTGGTGTATAAATAGACTTGGTTTTCACAGATTCATGATCACCACAAAAGATTTCACATAAAATTAGGGTTTATAAAAAAATTTAGGGTTTGGTCAATCATAGGGGTTTTCAAAATTAATTGAGGGGTTTTGTTAAGGGAAGTATAAAGAAGGTTTTGCAAGGGTTTAATTTTATCAATTTGGTTCGAGCCTCTTCCAATTGGAGTTTTGTGTTTGGAGCTTCATCCACTCGACCCACCATTTGTCTTAGTAAGGTTAATACTTTGTTATGTTTGGATTATGATTAATTGTAGATTTAACTTTTGTATACTTCTGAATTTTTTTTTTATGTCGAATGAAATTTTTTTTTTGAATGCTAAGGATGGTGATGTTGTTGTTGTCGCTAACATTAAACACAAAAAGAAATTGAAAATTTGTAAAATGGATTAACTTGTCTTTCTTTTTTTCTTTTTTTTTTCTTTTCTGTTATCATTAATTAAAGCGAGTGTGGCAAAATAATAATATCACAAATAAAACTAGAGTTTGGCTTAAAAATTGGAAGTGCTTATTTTCTTTGTTTGGTGCCTCGTCTTGATTTTTTTTTTTTTTTGTGTTAAACTTTCTTATTGAGATGTTGCTTTTTACTCCTCTTGGCGACTCATTCTTTACGACACCACCACTCCAAAAGGTCTCGAGTTCGAGCCTCGACGTGGCCTAATTCACCCTTTAATATTTTGTTTTGAAGATATATAGTGTACCAGGCAAGATGAATTTTTTTGGTAAAACTATGATGATAATTGGACTTGCAAGTTGGGCCTCTGTGTGTGTTAAACTCAGCAGACCAAAAGGGTGCGTGGGTACAGAATATGAAAAACAATTTCTCTTCTAACCATTTTACTTACGTATACAAATGTTAGTTTAAAATATACTATTGTGAGTCAAGTGGAGAAGCCATGAAACACAAAGCCAGTTAAACCACAGAAAACTCACAAGTCACAACTGATATTTTAGTATAGTTTTTAATTTATGCAAGCTGTAAAATGTTTTTGAAACTTGTAAATGTTATTAAAAGATCAACCTGTCAAACCTATTGGTGGACACATACCTTGTAAACAGTGAACAAACACATTTTTAGTCATTCAACAATTTTGTTGTCGAAAAAGTATAAAAAGCATTTTAAATGTTAACAAACAAAATATGTTACACTAATTAGAGCATTATTCATGAACAAAAAAATAATGAATTACCAAAAGCTTACTACATATTCTTTGTCATTTAAAGAGAAGTATACTTGAATAACACATAAATAATTCGTTAGTTATAATATAACTTTTAAACCTATGTTTAAGACTTTTTATAAATATTTCATAATTTAACTTATCTAAATTCAATATGACATATTTCAACTTATAAAAATTGAGTTTAACAAACGATGTAAAACGACTTAGCCTACAAGTACAAAAATTATGATCAGTTAGTCTCCTCGATCAAACAAGGTCATATACACGGGTCATGCCCAAATTTTCCAAAAGCTTACATTTATAACTAATAAAAGTATTTTAATATAAACTCCTTTAATAAAACCATCACATAGAGTATGATTTTAATATACTTTTATCATCAACTAGTATTGATCATATATAAATGTATATATTTTTAATGACATTTAATTTTAATTAGTTAACGCCTAATATTATGAGTAACTATTTTCATTACATCGTCTTTTGTTTGCCATCGAACCGAAGATTCTTTCGTCATAGATATTTTCTTATTATGTACTTATGCACTTCCAAGAGCCAAAATCTACAAAAATTATATTAAACATTAATCATTGCCACACAAGCAACAACAAAACTTTTATTAAACCTTGTCGAGTCATAATCATGAATAAAGACTAAATTTGCCATACTAATCTAGGTCGCGTGTCGGTGCCATCCAATAATTCTAATTGACTGCTGCTTTAGACTGCATTACTGAGGTGAGTTTCACAGTCCCCTTTTTATCATTTTACTTATTTAGGGTGAAATGCATGAAGTTAAAATTTTAAATTATATTTTTGTTCTAAATTATGAATTTAATCAGACTATTTGATATATTTTGAACCCCTAGACTTATGACTTGTTTGAACCTGATGGACCGTACGTCCTTGACCTAAAGTCTCCCATGTTCGGAGCAATGCCAAGTCTCCCATGTTCGGAGCAGTCATGAATTGATAGTATATAATAGTTGTTATGATGTACTGTTCGTACATTCGCATTGTTAGTCCCCTATTGGTTTGCCGTTCGCACTCCAATTATACGTACCGTTCGTACGGCTCCCTTGTGCGGAGTAGTAGTGGATAGCGCTATCAGAGGTCGGCCAACCTCTCGTTCCCCTGTCTACAGAAAGCATGTTATTTATTTTTGGGTCTTTGTCGCATATTTTATTATCTACGAGGCGTTATTATGACCATATGTGCATTGTTTACTAGACTAGAAATATATAAGTATATGTGAGCTTATATGTTACAAGTCTTGTATGGGCAGGATTTGTAGCATAGTAAGTTGACAGGACATTTGCCAAGCAGACTTTCTAAAATGGTTTTAATAAAACCTGTGTACTCACCAACTATTTTCATAGTTGACATGTTTTCTCATGCATTTCAGGTGATCGTTGATTAGCATATTTTATGAAGAATTTAAATAAAGGAGTCGTCACAAGTCAACTGGGTTGTTATGTATTAAAGTGTCATCTTTTAAATGTTAAGCTTTATGTTTCATTTGCCAGCGTCGGCTAGAACCTTGTTGTAGTGTTACATTATTTCTTTAAATTTAAATTATGGTATTGTACTATATCTCTTTGCGATGTATATTGATTATGTTGCACCTCGCGTTTCCGCCTCTGGCAAGATGTGACAGATTGGTATCAGAGCCAGGTTATAGTGAATACCAATTTTTATAAAATAAAAATCGCAACTATAACCCAAAATAAAATTTTCTTTAAACACTTAACATCATACGAGTCGACTAGCACAAGAATTGAATCGTTACTCCTAAATTATGCATAGCCTGTACACCTATGCATAATTTAGGAAGAATCATACAATGATGGGATTAGTTGCCTCAGATCATGTTGGTCAAGTCTTAAAGAGTCTGATCACCTGGAACTGCATTAGTCGCGTGAGTATGCATAACATGTTTATATGTCCATTATACCTTATATACATTTATTATATGCCTTCTCCTTGCTATATATTATGTCCCGGTAGGCTAAGCATGTTCTTGTTCCCGTCACATTGCACTCACTACCTGTCACCGTCCCGTACATCATCCGCCATTGTCCTTATATCACTCACTCAACCAAATGCTTTGTCCTATTGTAGAATCATGACTACAAGGAACACCCATTCAGGAAGCATCAACAATGAAGCCCCGAGAGACAGTGCTGCTGAATTGGCGGATCTCCTCACTCATATTGTCACACACATTGATGCAGGACGAGCCAATGAGGGAGTTGGTACCTCGACCAATGGCCACAGATGCAGCTATAAGACCTTCATGTCATGCAGGCCAAAGGAATTTCATGGCACCGAGGGTGCCATTGGCCTGCTATCATGGTTTGAGAATGTGGAGTCAAAACTTAGCATCACTAAATGTGCTGAGGGAGATAAGGTTGAGTTCTCTGCAGGCCTGCTTAAGGGTCGAGCACTGACCTGGTGGAACAACCAGCTACAGACCAGAGGGAGGGAAGTTGCAAATGGATTATCTTGGGAAGAATTCAAGATGCTACTAACTGAGGAGTACTGCAGGAAGGACGAAGTGCAGAAACTGGAAGCGAAATTCTGGAACCATATGATAGTAGGAGTGGAAGCTGACAAGTACACAGCCCACTTTCATGAGCTGACCAGAATGGTTCCCCACATGGTCTCTACTGTGGAGAAGCTGATTGATCGATACATTTGGGGTTTTATCCCTGAGATCAGGAGAGATGTCACCTCATCTAACCCAACTACTTTGCAAGCCGTTGTAGGGATGGCATACCGCTTGACTAATGATGTGATCAGGTCTGAAGGACTAGCAAAAACAAATGACAATGGACGAAAGCGACAGGAGGATCACCAGGGAAGCCGAGACCCGGACCAGCAAGACAAGAGGCAACGAGTAACCAGAAACTATGGAGCAACGACTCAGGAACGCGGAGGGTATGCAGGGCCACATCCTAAGTGCACTCGATGCAACGTCCATCATATAGGAAACTGCCCTAAGTGTAACGTGTGCCAGAATACGGGCCATCTTAGTCGAAATTTCTTAGACAGAAATGGAAACCAAGGAAGAAGGCTAACATGCTACGAGTGTGGAAGTCCGGATCACCTCCGGAACAGGTGTCCTAAGTTGAATAGGGTACAGAAGTCGGAGCACGGTAACATGACTCACGCCTTAGCAACTGATGGAGATAACCCAAACCGTGGAGGCAATGTCAGCCCAGCTCGGGGTCGAGCATACTTCTTGGGCGCTAAGGAAGCTCGCTAAGACACAAGCACCGTGACGGGTACATTCTTTTGATCATCTACTTTATTTCAGTACCTTCTGGTTCTAGTTCATGACATTGATTAGTGTAGAACCTTGCATCATGAGCCTTCGTTTAATTTTTGCCTTCTCACTAATCTGAGCACCCCCACTATTAGTTGATTTGATTGGTTTAAACGATTTCAAACTTGAGCCAAACTTTCAAAAGGTCTCTTACAAAGATGAGAAACTATTTCTTCTGACAACTGGTTTCCTAGCTTGATCTAGTGACAGTTCTTGTTTGATGGTTTCCTAGCTTGATCATGCGCCTGTAGGGTAGACGGATTGAATCTCGAGGACGAGATTCTTTTTAAGGATGGCGGACAGTGTCAATCCGTAAATTTCCCGGCTATTATTTATATCAGAATATGCGAGTTATTTATTTTCTGATCATTATAACTCAAAAATGAGAAGTCATCTCGTGTTTTCCAATGTCCCGGCACCACACGCGTACCGACACCATAATAAAATTGGCACAAAGTTTACTTTCTAATTTCAAAGTAATAATAATACCATAATATTTCGCTCATCAAAACGTCTCCGGAAATATAAAAATTATAGAATACGGACACTCGAAAAATATTCTACATGAGAATACGTTATTTTCACGGTATAGTTTATACAGTACAGGATACAGTTGAAACTAATAATAAAAGTAAAAATAAAAATATATTCCTACCATATCCTAAAAATATATGCCGCCCCTTTCCTTTTATCTTCCTCAGTTCTTTCTTCTCTTTTTCTGGAAACCAAACACGCACGCCTTATTTTTTTTCTCTTCTTCAGATTCTTGTTCCCTTCACTTGGTTATTCCTCCAACATATCACAGGCTATCACCTTCACTTTTCTGTTCTACATTAACACAAATATGGCCTCTTCCATCTTTCTTCTCAAGTCAAACCCAAAAGCAACTTTCTCATATTATCAACAATGGAATGACAGCCTCCCAAGGTACCCCAAGTCGGGGTCAAGATAAAGAGAAGAGCCAAACAAGGAAATCATCTAGGCATTGAGGTCAAGAAAGGGTGTTGGCTTCTACCCGAATCTTGGTGTATAAATAGACTTGGTTTTCACAGATTCATGATCACCGCAAAAGATTTCACATAAAATTAGGGTTTATAAAAAAATTTAGGGTTTGGTCAATCATAGGGGTTTTCAAAATTGATTGAGGGGTTTTGTTAAGGGAAGTATAAAGAAGGTTTTCCAAGGGTTTAATTTTATCAATTTGGTTCGAGCCTCTTCCAATTGGAGTTTTGTGTTTGGTCCTTCATCCACTCGACCCACCATTTGTCTTCGTAAGGTTAATACTTTGTTATGTTTGGATTATGATTAATTGTAGATTTAACTTTTGTATACTTCTGAATTTTTTTTATGTCGAATGTAATTTTTTTTTTTTGAATGCTAAGGATGGTGATTGTTGTTGTCCTAACATTAAACACAAAAAGAAATAAAAAATTTGTAAAATGGATCAACTTGTCTTTCTTTTTTTATTTTCTTTTTTTTCTGTTCTGTTATCATTAATTAAAGCTAGTGTGGCAAAATAATAATATCACAAATAAAACTAGAGTTTGGCTTAAAAATTGGAAATGCTTATTTTCTTTGTTTGGTGCCTCGTCTGGATTTTTTTTTGGTTATGTTAAACTTTCTTATTGAGATGTTGCTTTTTACTCCTCTTGGCGGCTCATTCTTTGCGACACCACCACTCCGAAAGGTCTCTCGTGTTTTCCGATGTCCCGGCACCACACGCGTACAGACACCATAATAAAATTGGCACAAAGTTTACTTTCTAATTTCAAAGTAATAATAATACCATAATATTTCGCTCATCAAAACGTCTCCGGAAATATAAAAATTATAGAATACGGACACTCGAAAAATATTCTACATGAGAATACGTTATTTTCACGGTATAGTTTATACAGTACAGGATACAGTTGAAACTAATAATAAAAGTAAAAATAAAAATATATTCCTACCATATCCTAAAAATATATGCCGCCCCTTTCCTTTTATCTTCCTCAGTTCTTTCTTCTCTTTTTCTGGAAACCAAACACGCACGCCTTATTTTTTTTCTCTTCTTCAGATTCTTGTTCCCTTCACTTAGTTATTCCTCCAACATATCACAAGCTATCACCTTCACTTTTCTGTTCTACATTAACACAAATATGGCCTCTTCCATCTTTCTTCCCAAGTCAAACCCAAAAGCAACTTTCTCATATTATCAACAATGGAATGGCAGCCTCCCAAGGTACCCCAAGTCGCGGTCAAGATAAAGAGAAGAGCCAAACAAGGAAATCATCTAGGCATTGAGGTCAAGAAAGGGTGTTGGCTTCTACCCGAATCTTGGTGTATAAATAGACTTGGTTTTCACAGATTCATGATCACCGAAAAAGATTTCACATAAAATTAGGGTTTATAAAAAAATTTAGGGTTTGGTCAATCATAGGGGTTTTCAAAATTGATTGAGGGGTTTTGTTAAGGGAATTATAAAGAAGGTTTTGCAAGGGTTTAATTATATCAATTTGGTTCGAGCCTCTTCCAATTGGAGTTTTGTGTTTGGTCCTTCATCCACTCGACCCACCATTTGTCTTCGTAAGGTTAATACTTTGTTATGTTTGGATTATGATTAATTGTAGATTTAACTTTTGTATACTTCTGAATTTTTTTTTATGTCGAATGTAATTTTTTTTTGAATGCTAAGGATGGTGATGTTGTTGTTGTCCTAACATTAAACACAAAAAGAAATAGAAAATTTGTAAAATGGATCAACTTGTCTTTCTTTTTTTCTTTTCTTTTTTTTCTGTTCTGTTATCATTAATTAAAGCTAGTGTGGCAAAATAATAATATCACAAATAAAACTAGAGTTTGGCTTAAAAATTGGAAGTGCTTATTTTCTTTGTTTGGTGCCTCGTCTGGATTTTTTTTGGTTATGTTAAACTTTCTTATTGAGATGTTGCTTTTTACTCCTCTTGCCGGCTCATTCTTTGCGACACCACCACTCCGAAAGGTCTCGAGTTCGAGCCTCGACGTGGCCTAATTCACCTTTTAATATTTTGTTTTGAAGATACATAGTGTACCAGGCAAGATGATTTTTTTTGGTAAAACTAGGATGATAATTGGTCTTGCAAGTTGGGCCTCTGTGTGTCAAACTCAGCAGACCAAAAGGGTCCGTGGGTACAGAATATGAAAAAAAATTTCTCTTCTAACCATTTTACTTATGTATACAAATGTTAGTTTAAAATATACTAGTGTGAGTCAAGTGGAGAAGCCATGAAACACAAAGCCAGTTAAACCACATAAAACTCACAAGTCACAACTGATATTTTTAGTATAGTTTTAATTTATGCAAGTTGTAAAATGTTTTTGAAACTAGTAAATGTTATTAAAAGATCAACCTGTCAAACCTATTGGTGGACACATACCTTGTAAACAGTGAACAAACACATTTTTAGTCATTCAACAATTTTGTTGTCGAAAAAGTATAAAAAGCATTTTAAATGTTAACAAACAAAATATGTTACACTAATTAGAACATTATTCATGAACAAAAAAATAATGAATTACCAAAAGGTTACTACAGATTCTTTGTCATTTAAAGAGAAGTATAATTGAATAACACATAAATAATTCGTTAGTTATAATATAACTTTTAAACCTATGTTTAAGACTTTTTATAAATATTGCATAATTTAACTAATCTAAACTCAATATGACATATTTCAACTTATAAAATTTGAGTTTACCAAACGATGTAAATCGACTTAGCCTACAAGTACAAAAATTATGAGCAGTTAGTCTCCTCGATCAAACAAGGTCATATACACGGGTCATGGCCAAATTTTCCAAAAGCTTACATTTATAACTAATAAAAGTATTTTAATATAAACCCCTTTAATAAAATCATCACTTAGAGTATAATTTTAATATACTTTTATCATCAACTAGTATTGATCATATATAAATGTATATATTTTTAATGACATTTAATTTTAATTAGTTAACGGCTAATATTATGAGTAACTATTTTCCGTACGTCGTCTTTCGGTTGCCATCGAACCGAAGATTCTTTCGTCATTGATATTTTCTTATTATGTACTTATGCACTTCCAAGAGCCAAAATCAAAAAAAAAATTATATTAAACATTAATCATTGCCACACAAGCAACAACAAAACTTTTATTAAACCTTCTTGAGTCATAATCATGAATAAAGACTAAATTTTCCATACTAATCTAGGTCGCGTGTCGGTGCCATCCAATAATTCTAATTGACTGTTGCTTTAGACTGCATTACTGAGGTGAGTTTCATAGTCTCCTTTTTATCATTTTACTTATTTGGGGTGAAATGCATGAAGTTAAAAATTTAAATTATATTTTTGTTCTAAATTATGAATTTAATCAGACTATTTGATATATTTTGAACCCTTAGACTTATGACTTGTTTGAACCTGATGGACAGTACGTCCTTGACCTAAAGTCTCCCATGTTCGGAGCAATGCCGAGTCTCCCATGTTCAGAGCAGTCATTAATTGATAGTATATAATAGTTGTTATGATATACTGTTCGTACATTCGCATTGTTAGTCCCCTATTGGTTTGCCGTTCGCACTCCAATTATACGTACCGTTCGTACGGCTCCCTTGTGTGGAGCAGTAGGTAGTATGGATAGCGCTATTAGAGGTCGGCCAACCTCTCGTTCCCCTGTCTACATGTTTGCCTTCTTTGTAGTTTTCAAACTACAAAGAATGAAATTTCTTAAAACAAAAAGTCATATTTTTAGAAATCATCATATTTTAAATGTTGGATAATGATAGATCATTCTAACGTTTTCTTTTTGAGAAATCTTGATACTATGATTTGAGTATTTTAAAAGCTCATGAAGTATTTCGCGTATATGGTTTCTAAAACCATAAAAAGGGAATATAGCAAAGGTATGTTATCTTAATTACAATTATTGGTCAATGACATGCTAAATTGCTTGTGGATAAAATGGTGATATATGCTTCTATCTTATAATAAGCATAATATGAAAAGTGTTTTAGTGATTTTTTTTTTCTTTGAAGTTTTGTGTTTGATATATATTCATTCAAGCTTGAATAAAGATTGGAATGGGTAATATAACCTCACTAAAAAGTCTATAAAGGTTAAACTTTTTCGTCAGGGTCAATTTTTTTTTTTTTTTTGTGAAACTGTGTTAGATCCGCGGATCCCTTTTTGGAAGGGATCCGTGCAACATAAGACATTTTTTGTCTAAATTTCAAAAATTAATAACTAATTAACCGTAAGTCCGTAGAAGTCGTGCCACCTATCGTTTTAAAGGTATTTGAGTCTACTTTCATTTAAAAATGATTCATAAACTGATTCAAAACAAAAATTTACAAAAATCATTGATTTATAATAGAAAGTCATTTTTCGGTCATAACTTTTGCACAAACTTTTGATCTAATTGGAGACGGATGTTTTCGTCTTTGAATAACAATGTGTCCTCTTTTGAAATTAAAGTTTTGATCATATTTATAAATATAAAAGAAACTAATCAAGCTTGGTAAACATGTTAATATTTAACACAAAGGGATGAAAAGAACTTGCGTATGCTATGCTAAATGATTAATTGTCTTACCTTGCATTACTTGATTATTCGCTTATCTCAAATAGCTTTTGTGCTTGTTTGATTGAATAACATATGTGGTTTTCTTACCTTGCTATTCATTCTCTTGTTTTTCGATTTAGTAATGCTCTACTAATCAATGTGCTATTTGAAGGAGTGTTTGGGATAACATCTAGTTGTGTCGAAAATGTTAGTTTAAATACTTAGATAAGTCATATAAGTTAAAAAATGTTTAAAACATGTAATACACTAAATGGCTTCTTGATTGAGTTTGTCATGGGTGCAACATAAATATTTTATGTGCTTATATGATTTCTTGATTTCATATTTTCTTGTGTCGTTTTCTAAAAACAACAAGAATGTACATCGGATCATAACCTACACTTGTGTTGATGATGTACTCTCCCGTTTTCCTTTTCATGATCGCTTTCCAAGCTTCATAGTAGGATTGACAACTTGATTATTTTAGCCGATATACTCAAGTAAATTATTTTGCAATGCAAATATAATTGGTCATATCCGAAAATCCAAACTCGAGCTTTCCAACAACATATGTTGAACTAGCTCATCCAACCATTTTTTGTTCATCATATGGACAACTTCAAGTTTTTATATAAACATGACACCTTCGTCACCTTAGTTGTTTCAGGCATAATATTAATAAAAATGAAGAAAAGTATCATCATTGTTACTCTTCGATAGGCCATTGTAGGAATATAAATTTTCCTAACTTGAGAATGAATAGTGGAGAAATTATTGCACTAGAAACTCAATTTGACCTAACGGTTGAATTGCTTCCTTGATAGAAGTTGGGTATGTGGAATCACCCGTAAAAATGGTCGTGTTTAGCCGTAATTGAGCACCGCTAGTAATAGTCTCATATTCATTCTCTCACTTGAGAAATTTATACTCCTATGTTTTCCTAAAGTAAATTTACAATGGAAATACTTTGCATTGTCTTAGGATTACTAATCAAACAAGTTGTAAAATAAATTTTTCTTTTAAGTTAATCATAATGATCCGCGCAAAACCGTCAAGTTTTATCACGCAAGCCCGCCACTTGTGAATGGCAGACCGTAACAAACTTAAAACAGCTCACACACGAATGCAATGAAGATCAGGAGAGTATAGTGTTTCCCCAGGTCGTTAAGTCCCAACGAGCTGTGCGAGAATAGTCAAACGTAAAGTGATCGAGAGATTTGAACGGGAAAAGATTGTGGAGATGATTATAACTAAGGAAAAAGCCCATAAACTACAGGGGCTTAAATGCAAATTAAAGAAAGTTAAAAAGATAAAATCTATTAAATAAACGCTATCACTATATTTAAAATGATGAACGTTTAAAACTTAAAACTAAAAACGTACGTTTAAATAAAAATTACGTAAACGTACAAAATAAAAAGTGAAACTTACACAATATTAAGCCTAAAAATATGAAAAATACATTTTTACAATCCTAATTATAAAAGAAAATTTATAGAAAAATAAAATTATTTTTATAACTATTTAATTAATTATTATTAATTAAAAACTAATTTTAACTATTTAATAATTAACTAAAATACAAGAAAATAGGAAATAAAGCTAGAAAAATAAAATTAAGACTTAGAAAAGTCTAAAATATCAAAATAGACTTTTCAAAACTATTTTTGTATTTTTATGATTATTTTTCTATTTTCTGTGAATTTTAAACTATTAAAAACTAATTAAATTATTTAAAAATACAAATTTAACTAAGAAAAATCTAGAAAAATATTTTTTTCTCTTTTTATATTTATCTTAACTTAAGAAAATTGAAAAATTATTTTTTTGAAGCTTTTCTTAATTTTTGATATTAAAAGCTATTTAAAAATGCTTAAAAACTAAATAAAATACAGAAAAATAGCAAATCAACTTGGAAAAATCTGAAAATTTCAGGAAATGCTTAAAATAAAGTGAGGAAGCTGGGAAAAATAGAAAAACCAGGGCATGTGTGGAAGATATTGAAACTGATGAGCCAAGTGCTTATAAATAAGCACTTGGATAAGCTAAAAGCTACCTACTGATTACCACACTGAAACAGAAGCTTGGATATGGTAAAGGAACTCAGAAGCAACAAGTAACAACTAGCTATAACCTCTGAATTCCCAATTACAAAGATTTGATGTTATGAGATTTTAAGCTAGAAACAGATTAAGGGTGGTATGTTTGAGCTTATGCATAAGCCACACAATAAGCTAATATTGAAAAACAATGAATGGAACCTAAAGACAACCTGGGTGACTAGCTAAAACCTAAAACTCAGGCTTGGACAAGCTCAAATGAGCCAATTGCAAGTGCTGCAAGATCTGCACATTACCTGTGCAGATCAGTGCAGTGTGCACAGGGCAAATGAGCTTGTTTTGACAAGCTCATTTGACCCTTATATAAAATTAACAAAATTATGAAAAAATGATAAGAAGAAACTTGACCAGTAGAGCTTTTCAAAAACACAAGTTTCATAGAAATTGGCTTAAAGATGAGTGAATGAAAAATCACTCTCAGTTGGCCAAAACTGAGTTTTTCAAACTTGACTTTTTGACAAAAGTTTAAAAGTTGACTTCTATGAGTTTTAATCTTGAACCACTGATTAACTATGATGTATTAAGCTATAATGAAACTAGATTAAGCTAGACAACCTACTCATGAACCACTGTGAAGAAACTTGTACTCAAATTCCTAACAGTTAAAACTTAAAGACAGGTTTGAGTAAATTTTGACTTTTGAGTGAAACAGATGCAAAGTAATGATCATTTTAGCTTCAATATAACTCATGATGATTATAACAACTAAACTCTACTACTGAAATAACCTCTAGCACAGATTTGTCCATTATTCCAAACACTGATATAAAGACTGATATACAACTTACTCTATCAAATCCTTAGTATCAAGCTACAGCAGATTAAACTAATGATCAACTGATAAAAATAGAACTAATGAATGCAAATACAATAATGAAATCAAACAGATTCAAGCTAAGCTAATGTATGCTAAAATAACATAAACCAAAGGATCAGATTCTAAACTTACAACTATCCAGCTGTTTAGCAGCCAATCTCAGAACCAAAATAACCACTAAATGAATCAAATCCAACCCAAATTTAACTCTGCAACACCCACTTCAGATCCAAAACCAGCAAATCAATCTTGTTCTTCATCTGTTGACTTTTGTTGACCATATTCAAAAAATGTTTGAACTTGATTACAGGCTTACCAAAAGCTATCATGAGCTTATATAAGCTTGTTAGGACTGAACAAAGAACTATTTAAAGATTGAATGCATAAATTTGAAACTAAAACATTCAACAGTAAACATAAAATTTTGAGACTTTATGTGAAAACTTAAATTGATGCTTGAAATGAGTTCTAATGACCAAGAAGCCTGTGTTTAATACATTAAAACTTGAAATTACATAAACAAAACACTAATTGAGATAACTAAAGAAAAACGACATACAAGGAAAATTTAAAACTAAAACTACTAGTTCTCTTGCCTTCTTCTTCCCTTTTTTATACACCCAATGTGTTCCACGTGGCTTTCTTCATGATTCCCACCACTTTTTCTGGCCAATGGGAGAGCAGAGACTTCATTTGCCTTTTGACTATTTTTGGCGGGAAACCTATATTTGACCTCTGTGGCTCTGAAATTGTAGCTAGGGGGGGTGAGAGGTGTAATGATGAGGTGGGTTGTGGAAGAGATAAGGGTGAGGATAAGGGTGGTGGAAAAGGGGAGTTGCAGGGCTAGCAGGCATCAAGTGGAAGGAGGAACAGTTGTTGGCGCGTTTGTGAAAGTCAAACCAATTTTGACTTGGCAGGCTAATAACCAAGGGGGTCAAAAGGGGTTAGTGACAGGGGGTCAAAATGCAAATGGCAGGGGTCAAAATGGTGTAAAAGGCTTTAATTGCACAAGGACTAATTGTGTAAAATCTGAAATTTGAGGGACCTATTCTGCCAATTTAACAAAGTTGCTCTAAGGACCAAAAGTGACAATCATCAAAAGTGCAAGGACCAATTCTGTCATTTTGCAATTTTCCAGGGGCCAAACTTGACAATTTTGAAAGTTCAGGGACCTTTTCTGCTATTTTACAAAAGATTTATTCAAGGACCATTTTTGACAAATTAGAATATTTCAGGGACCTTGAATAACATTTCTCTTTATTTAGATTTACCAGGGACTGTTTTTGACAACTTTTGAAACTTGGGGGACTAAAACTGCCAATTATGCAAATTTGATACGTTTTTCACCAGATTTTGATATTTTTGCATTTAAAACACATAAAACACTTGTTTGTGATATTTTTATCATTTTGATGCATTTCTGAGTGTTTTCAGATGTTTTGCAGTTTAAATGGTACAAAAATGATGAGTATTTAGACACTCATCACATAACCACTTGCCTCATCAAGCGATTATCTTGCTTTGATCGAGAAGAGCTACATGCCTTCATGGACGAAGCTCATTGTATGCTAATCACCATCCGTAATGACTATACATAGTTCATTGCTTCCGTTGACCAAAACAACCTTCTAAAACAATTCACTTTCTTAAGGATGCATATACATGTGTTTCTTACTCTTCAAATACCAACACATAGGCAAACATTGTTAGGATCGAATATATGGAAGATTTGGTGAATCGGGAGGTCTTGGAAGATGCAAGAACGCCATCTTCAAGTTAGAGAGAGAAGGGAAAAACCAGTGTGTTTTATTAAAGGAAAATGAAAGCTTACACTAAGAGTCTCACCCTCCTAGGAAAGTCTAGGAGGGTATTTATACCTAAACACATACAACTATGACTAAATGACATAACAAGCCCTTGTGTTTAAGGTAACAAAGATAGAAAATGTAATCCCGTCAATGTCGTTCCATTTACGAGTTAGGAGCGATTCCAACAATCTTCCCCTAATGGGACGACATAAGGGATTGCTTACAACATTTACTACAAATGTAGAAAACAAATAAAGACATGTCTTCATAAGCTCTTCAAGTGCTGAGGATGATGAAAGTTTACGCTCTTTGTCTTCTTCTTGTTCCTCGACTTGAGAACCGTTTTCTTCACTTGTAGGAAAATGATGTAATATCCATGAATTGGATTAACTTCCCCCCAATTCATGCTGCATGTCTTTAGCAGCTTCTCCGTACACTCCTTTTTGGCGAAGTTTCTGAATCAGCTTCCCCCCAAACTGACAACCGTCTTCAGCAGATTCGAAACTTTGATGTAGTGAACATTTCTTCTAACTTTTGAAATTTTCAATACGCAACGGATTTTGTAGATGCGTAGTAAACCACACAAAGTAAATCTGACTTGTTGCGGAAAATCCGTTCAGGGGTAACATGCAAGAAATCAACAAGATCTTCTCACGTATGTAGATGCTTCACACCAAACAAACCGCGAAAGACGAAATGAAACAACTTCCCCCTGAATGTTGCGGTCTATCAGAATAATAATCACTTGTGAATATGCAGTTACTCGATAAAATGACCATGTGTGAGGCATCATAACATCCTATTTAGGTAACTTCACACACGATAACTCTGTGAAAGTGAGACGATAACACCAAAGTAAGAAATTTGAACCACATATCGTCTCATTTCTTCCCCCTAATTGAAGAAAATCATGAAGGGAAATGGGTTTTCGAAAAAAATCGAAGAAACAAGACCCCGTACACTCTCTTCCCCCTGATTTTTTCAATGAATCAGAATCATACACCATGTATGTTGATGATGAATTGGAGACAGCAAAACCATGTATGTCCAATTAATCGAACAATTGTGAAGTACCACAAATATCTCGTGAGAATCAACTGCTGATAAAAATTCTCTACTCGTGTATACTCTTCTCAGCTAACTCTTTACCGACCCCATTATCATTCTGAAGGCTTTTTGTAGTGACTGCTGATGGAGAAAACTCAATATGACGAACTTGAGACTGAAGTAAAATAACCCGAACTTGTGACTTAAACTTGCACTATTGTCAGACGAAGAACCCTTTTTCTTACCACCATCGAAAAAAGGTAAACTTAAAGTTTCTCAAATTATCCACACCTTAGTGTGACACTTGAGCACAACAACGAAACTCCTTAAAAGTAATAGCTATACGCTGTGAGCACAACAACATAACTCCTTACATCAGGTGTAACTAGACAACTCAAGTCTTTATCAGTCATAATTGTTAAAGCCCGAACAAGGATCTCGAAGAATCATGCATCCAACCAACCCCGATATCTTCAGATACTAAGTACACGTACCCCGTGATATCCCACTTCAACCTCAAATAAATAATAAAGAATTAACTCCGTAATCACATCTTGCGGTTAAACGCTCAAAATTTTCCTTCATTAACGGTTAAAATGAACTATGATAATGGTTTCCCGATCTTGTCAAAAATTGTATCCCCGTAAAAATTTTTCATAACCAAAATACCACTCCAACTTAACACAAAAAAACATTTGTATAAACAAAGTGTTTAGCTCCATTGTGTCTTATATTTTTGGATCCAATGTTAATAGACCAAATATATAACTGTGCAGCCCAATCACATGATCCGTCCATTTCACATTAATGCAATAACCCGGGCCCATGTCAAATAGCATACCCGATGCAATCCAAAATAACTGAAACCCGGGCCCGATCCAAAAAAAAGTAATACAGCCCATTACCACATATTAAACAGTGACAAAAAAACCTAATATCCCACCTATTTAGTACTCCTAATCTCACACAAAATAATTGTTAACCCTAATTCATTCAACCGCCCCCCTCTTCAAAATTCCTCTCACCTAACATTTCTGATTTGATCTCAAAACTTACATCCGAGCATAAGAAAGATGATAACTTTTCATAGTTATTGTCTTTTTGTTGTAGTCATTCGGATATAACAATGAAAAACCATGAATCTATGACCAATATTATTATATCTATACAGATCTAATACACTTGAGGATCTTTCGTGGTTGTACACATAAACGAATCAAAATAAAGGTTTTAACAGATTTGTTATGCACCAATTTTCTGTTGAATTCGAATATTAATAATGAAGCTTTGACTTCAATAGATGTATGATTATATTTCTTTTCGTGAGCCATGATGTTTATTGTCAATGGGTTTATACCACACGAGAAAGAGAAAATCTGAGATCTTAATTTTAATTTTAGTTGGTCATGGTCGAATTAGAGAAAGAAAGTAACAAGGTTGTTACATTTCTTATCTTTTATTCGGATAGTAAATGAATTAGATCATTGATGACACTCTCTTTGGTTTTAGACTTAAAACGTTGTTTGGAGTACCAAAAGAAGAGGTAACCTGAGATCTATTCGAACTTGTTTATCAAATCAGTAAACGTGTATGTAATATCAGTGTTGATAACTAATTTCGTTTTCAGTCGAGTCTTGATGTTTGTGAGTTGAAGAGAGAAGTAAGGATTATTGTAGTGTATAGATATAGGATTAGCTGTAGATGGATATGGTTTGGTTGTGGATGTTTATTGTTTAGCAGTATTTAGTATTTGGGCTATGTCGAGTCTTGGTCCATCTTCATCTTATCCTTCTTTTTCTTATGCGTAAAGATTTTGTAAGAGTCTTATGCATAAAACAAGAATCCCTTAGGCGTAATAATCTTACGCGTAGGGTCTTATGCGAGACCAAGATCCATGTTACACGTAAACTGGTTAAACCTTAACAGGTTAGCGTAAGCCAACTTTTTTAGGCGTAAGCCAACAGTCTTAGGCAAAAGCCTTACGCGTAACTTTCCAAGTTACGCGTAAAAAGAGGGTTTTGACCCGTCGACCTTTCTCCGGCGAGATTTCCGACCAAGTTGTCCGTTCAGCTTCATATAACCCAAAAAAAGATGGTATAAAAACCACACTTTTTGACCTAGTTTGACTATGAGTACGAGTCGAGATAGACCATGACCACAGATTCACGAGTTTGACCAAAAACAAGTTACAAAAGTTGATAAAAAAAACTTTTATATACCGTTAACAGTTACAAAACTTTTTTGACCAAAAATACAATAAACTTGTATAAAAATATTTTAAACACCAAAAGTTTGTAAAAAGTTAACAACTTTAATAAAAAAACATATTTTAATACATTATTATGACAAGATAACATCACCAAAAAAATCAACCCATGATAATATCTGACCTTGTTCTTGATACCAATGTTAGGATCGAATATATGGAAGATTTGGTGAATCAGGAGGTCTTGGAAGATGAATGAACACCATCTTCAAGTTAGAGAGAGAAATTAGAGAGAGAAGGGAAAAACTAGTGTGTTTTATTAAAGGAAAATGAAAGCTTACACTAAGAGTCTCACCCTCCTAGGAAAGTCTAGGAGGGTATTTATACCTAAACACATACAACTATGACTAAATGACATAACAAGCCCTTGTGTTTAAGGTAACAAAGATAGAAAATGTAATCCCGTCAATGTCGTTCCATTTACGAGTTAGGAGCGATTCCAACAAACATATCTTAGCCTCACAAAACGGTAATTGCATCAAGCCTTTCTAAATAAAACACTTACTCTTCTAAACACAATTCCTTCATCTCCACAAATAACAACTCCACCTTTTGGATCTAAATGAAGTCTGGGATTGTCCTGAACTAGCACCTCACAACTCTATTGTCTTAAACACCATCATGTACTATTTTCTTTCTTAACACATACCTTGCATGCCATTGTTAATACAAATGATTTACTAGTCTAGATCGTAAACATGTTTTGAGCTTCTTGAATAGTGCTTGTTAAGTTTGATAAACCTCTATGTTATTTGTGAGCTCGATCTCATTTGATTGCTTATGTGTTATTCTTACATGCTCTCATTGCTATGCTAGACTTATATACATATAAGCTTGCTGTAGAGATCATTAGTTTCAAAATTTGATACGTGGAACAAAATCTTGCAACCATTCTGTTAAGGAATCTGTCTTAGATGCCGGATCCCTTGGCTATAACTAGCCGGATCCCTCAAGTGAAGGATTCGTAGGATCCGGGTGGACAGAAGTGCAATTTTAGCTTCCTTGCATCAATCCAACCTTCCAGACCTCATTAAACTAGTTAAACATGCTACATTAGGATCACTTAAACTTTCCTTAGGCTCAGTTGATCTCACATTCACTCATGGATGACTTAGGATCACATTCAAGGTGTTTTGGATTTATCATTACTTCAAAACTCACCATCTTTCCACTCCAATGTTTACACATTGTTCCTCTCATCTCAAAACATCTAGTTTGATATTTCTCTCAATTTTAGCAAATTGATTTTAGTCATCCTTACCTCAAAATAGGCTAAAAACTAGTTTTTCATTTCTTATGATTTTAAGGAATTTTCCAAATTTCTTTTAAGTTACCATCTGATCTCTAGGATCATTTAACACCACTTGACACTCTCAAATCCATTAGTGTCATCTTTGATCACTCATCGGTGCTCATAAAGTCCCATCTTCTTCCGTAAAAGGCAATCATTAGCTACCATCACTCATTGCTCTTGATCATTTAAGTCCCTTTTTGTTGGGATATAAAAAGTCAAAGTGCTGAAGAATTAAAGTACTGAATAGTCAAAGTGCTGAAGAAGTCAAAGTACTGCTAAAGTATAAAGTCAAAGTATTGCTCGATTCATCAAAGTACTGCATGTTTAAAGGACTGATATGCAAAAGCGTTAAGGATTATCTTGTAATTCTAGAATGTTCTAAGCTTAGTATAGTATTACTTGTCGTACAAGGTTTGTAATTGTAAAACGACTAGGGTTATCCTTAAGCCAATAAAAGGACCCCTAAGTTGGCATTAGAGATATGCGTTTTTAGAGTTTTAGAGAGTACGATATTAGAGTTTTAGAGTTGTTAAAGAATCTGTATAACAAGCAGGTTCTAAATTATTAATAAAATTGTTGAAGTTAAAAGTTAATTCTTCTTAGCTTTGTTAAATAAATTCCGCATACTTAATAGAGTTTGTTCAGTGTTTCATTGTTAGTAACTTAGGATTTATCCGAGGTTATTAAACCCTTAACAAGCTATATAAGTTAGTTTGGTTAGAGTACATCGATCCAACAAGTGGCATCAGAGCTTGTGTGGAAACTCTGACTAAGAAGAAACCCTTAAAACCTAGTTAACAACAAACCTTAAAGATGTCGACTAAAGCTGCACCACCACCATCCATCACCTCACTCAGAATACCAATCATCAAGAATGGAGAGTATGATCTTTGGAGCATGAAGATGAGACAGTACATTGCTATTACAGACCATGCACTGTGGAATGTAATTGTCAATGGTAATGAAGTTGTTGCAGATCCTATTGAGATTCCTGGACAACCTAAACCACCTAAAGCCGTTTTGCCAGCTGCTACAATAAGAAATCAAGAGAAGGCTCTCAACATACTATTGTCTGCTATACCTGATGGTCACCTACTCAAGTTTCATGATGCTAAGGATGCTAAACAACTATGGGCTGCTCTCAAGACAAGGTTTGGAGGTAATGATGCTTCCAAGAAGATGCACAGAAATCTGTTGAAGCAACGGTTTGAAACTTTCACTGTTGGTGAAAGAAAAGGTCTTGATGCTGCCTATGACAGGTTCCAAAATCTCCTCAGCATGCTAGAGTTATACAAGGCAGAGGTATCTGTTGAAGATGCCAATCTGAAGTTCTTAAAGAGTTTGCCATCTACATGGCATGTGATTGCTACTATGATCAGAGGACAACCTGGTTTAGATGTTATGGACTTTGATGATCTCTACAACCATCTGAAGGTGTATGAGCATGAGATGAATGGCCAAATAAGTTCAAAGTCTCACAGTATAGCTTTTGTGTCGTCTGAAAAGAGAGGCAGTACTTCCACTAAAACTACTGCTTACCCTACTCAAAGTATTGTTGCTCAAATTACTGGTTATCCTGCTCATTCTATCACAACCATGACCAACCCCTCATCATCACCAATAAGCACCATCCATTATGATGAAGTTGTATGCTCATTCTTTGCTCAGCAAGCTACGTTACCTATTACCTATGAAGAGGATTTGTCACAAATTGAAGAGGATGCTCTTGAAGAGATTGATATAAGGTGGCAAGTTGCTATGATCACTGCAAGGATCAAGAAGTTCATGAAGAAAACAGGAAGAGGCATCGACTTCAAACCAAAACAGGGTATCACTTTTGACAAGTCCAAGATTGAATGCTTTAACTATCAAAAGACTGGACACTTTGCAAGGGAATGCAAGTTTGCTAAATATCAGGCAAACAGGATGACTGAGAAACCTAAGCTTGAACTAAAGGAAATTTCTATTACTGAAACAAAAGCCTTGGTTGCTCAAGAGAATCTATCAGAGGTTGACTGGAGTACTGAGTTTGATGATGAAGCAATAACCTATTGTATGGTAGCAGTGGAAGACTCAGTGGAAGAGTTTGATTGGAGCACAACTTTTGATGAGGAACCTGGATTTGCTGCTTTGGAATCCAGAGATGGTCTTGGAAGCTTTGATTGGAGCATGGAGAGTGAAGATGAACCTGTTCTACTTGCTATGGTAGCCACTTCACCAAGTTCACCCCTATCTCTGAGGTATGTTCTAAGTGTTATGACTTTTATCAAAAAGTGCTTAATGATTATGTGACTGAAAGAGATAACTGTAGAAGGGCTAGGTCTGAGGTAGCTGGCTATCAAATTACTTTAGAGTCAATGGAAGCCAAAATAATAACACATGAAAATAATGAAATGGCTTGGGCTGAAAAGTATGAACAACAGGATTATCAGTTAAAATTAAGTGAATGGAAGTTAGGATGTAAGGTCTCTGAACTAGAAAAGATGACTAAGAAAAGGGATGAATTGCTAGAAAAGTTTGCTGCTTGGGGAAAATTTGGTCTTTCACATGTAAGTTTTGTTGAAAAACAGAAAAGAGCATACATTTAAACTGGATTAGGTTTTGGCATGGACTTTAGTAGCACATAAGAAAACCCACCTAGTGATCAGGATGAATGTGATTATGAAGATATAACAACTAGTGATGATGAACTCATTAACTATGTAGATACATCTAGTAATGAGGATTCAATTAGCCAAACACCTCCTGAATTTAAGAAAGACAAGGGTTATCATGCAGTCCCTCATCCAACTGGTAGTTTTCAACCACTAAGGCCTGATGTTTCTTGTTTTGGAGTAGACAATCTAGAATTTAGGAAAAAGCTTATTGGTCAAACTAATACAGGTCCATCTAGTTCTGAAACCCCAAAAGAAACAGTTGAGAAAGCTAAGGATGATAGTGTTAAGAGTCAAGCAATACCTTCTTCTCAAAGTACTGCTAGACGTCCAGCAGTACCTTTAAGAAAACCTTTTCAATATACTGCTAAACCTTTTTGGGATAATTTTGGTCAAAACAGTTTTCATCATTCACCAAAACGACAGGATAGGTTTAGTCATACACATAAAGGAAGCAATTTTGGGATTACTGGTCAAAAATTGTGTTTTGTTTGTTACAGTCCTGATCATTTGATTAAGCACTGTGACTTTCACTCATAGTACCTAAGCAAATTCCCAAAGAACAAAACTGCCAACCAAAAACCAAGGGAAACTAGACCAGTTTGGAGTCATTCACATAGGGTTAACCATAGCAACTTCTCACAAGACTATAGGTACCCTCACCAGAGAAGACCTTTTTCAAAAACCCCAGTACCTTCAAACACTTTTCAAGGTACTGTTAAGCCAAAAACAGTACCTTCTCAAAGTACTGCTCAGTTTTCACCAAACACTTTTTGGAATAGGAACCCTAGGAGATCTAGTTACTATCAATCTAGAAGGCGTTACAACTCAAAGAAAGTAGCTAGATCAAGGGACTCTACACCAGAAGTTAAAACCAAATGGGTTAAGAAGGAAAGCACTGATGGGGAACAAACAATACTTTCAGCAAGTGAGAGTGAAACAGAGAATTTTGTTGATAATAATAAAGAAAACTTGGATGAAAAAGAGATTTTTATTGAAAAACCAACACAAGTTTTGGAACAACGAAAGATAATTGATCATGTGCTTAAAGACAGTGGAAATTACATACTTAAAGAATTTAAGTATGTAACTCCACAAGGGGAACACAAGTCAGTAATAGCTTGGTTCCTAAAATTAACTAACTCTTTTATCTTTGTGCAGGGCAACCCAGAAGATGAGCTTAAAGATCATCTAATTGTGGATAGTGGTTGCTCTAGAAGCATGACAGGAGACAAAGATATTCTGTCAGATTTTAGATCCTATTGTGGAGGAAGAGTTGCATTTGGGAATGATGCTAGTGGAGGAAGAATTACAGACAAAGGAACTATTAAGGCAGGGAGCATAGATTTTAAGAATGTTAGATATGTGAAGGAGCTCAAGTTCAACCTTTTTTCAGTCTCTCAGATCTGTGATAAGAAGCACCCTGTGTTATTCACTGACACAGAATGTCTCATTCTTTCCCCTGAATTCAAGCTTATTGATGATAACTTGGTAATACTGAGAGTACCAAGAACCAATGATGCGTACAGTCTGGATATGAAGAGTCTTCACTCTTCTGGAAGAGCAACATGTTTAGTAGCAAAGGAAACACTTGAAGAAGCACATCAGTGGCAAAGAAGATTGGGCCATGTAAATTTCAAGAATATCAACAAATTGGTCAAAGGAAATTTAGTTAGAGGTTTACCTTCCAAGACTTAAAAGAATGATCACTCATGTTTGGCGTGCAAGAAGGGTAAACAACACAAAGCTTCATGCAAGAAGCTTGAGGAAAGAACTATTAGAGAACCTTTGGAGTTGCTGCACATGGATTTGTTTGGATCTGTTTCTGTTGCTAGTCTAAACAAGAAAAAGTACTGTCAGGTTGTGACAGATGATTGCAGTAGATTTAGTTGGGTATTTTTCTTGGGATTTAAAGATGACACCTTTGATGTTATTCATGATCTTATAATAGCCCTTGAAAACCAACTGATACTTAAAGTAAGAGGTATTAGATGTGATAATGGGACTGAATTCAAGAACAAGCTTATGGATGAATTTTGTGCTAAGAAAGGAATCAAGAGGGAGTTCAGTATTGCTAGAACTCCACAGCAGAATGGTGTTGCAGAAAGAAAGAACAGAACTTTGATTGAAGCAGCTAGAACAATGCTTGCAGATTCATTACTACCTATTCAATTTTGGGCTGAAGCTGTAAGTACTGCTTGCTATGTGCTTAATAGAGTATCAGTCACCAAACCTCAGATGAAGACACCTTATGAGTTACTGATGGGAAACAAACCCAACATTCGTTTTATGAAACCTTTTGGATGCCCTCTGACTATTCTCAACACAATTGATAATTTAGGCAAATTTGATGGCAAGTCAGAAGAAGGATACTTATTGGGGTACTGCACCAATAGCAAAGGATTTAGAGTGTATAACAGGGTCACCAAAAAGGTTCAAGATTGTCTTCATGTTGAATTTTTAGAAGATCAAGAAAATCATAAGGGTAAAGGTCGTGATTGGATGTTTGATCTTGAGGTTTTGACTCTTTCTATGAATTATGTACCTGTTAGAGAAGAAAATCAAGTAGATCACAAGGAAGATGAATTACAGTACATTATTCATGGAGTCAATATTAGACCTGATGTTGTTCCTGATGAAGAACCTATAACTGTTGAGAAAGAGAAAGGTACTGAATAGCCAAAATCTACATTGTCTGCTGAAGATTAAGCTATTCAAGATGAGCTTAATAGGATGCTTTTTCAAGACATAGTAGCACAATCTTATGATGATGATGATGATCAAAGAAGAGCTTATGAGGAAGCAAAGAAAAAGAACAAGACTGTAGAGTTCTCTCACAGTACTTTGGATAACAGTACTTTAGATCAAAGTACTGTTGCACCTGTTGACAACACTTTGGATGATTTGGATTATACTACCATGCCTGGCTTAGAAGACACTGATGATGAATTTGAAGATGAAGGTATTTTCTCATATTCCAATGAAGATGCTGATTTCACAAATTTGGGTGATAATGTTGAAGTTCCACAGACTCCTATCTTAAGAGTTCATAAGAATCATCCTACTGGTTAAATCATTGGACCTTCTACTTCAGGAGTGCTAACTAGAACAAAAGCTAAAGGATTTTCTACGCCACACAATGCTTTGCTTAGCTTTGTGTACAAACAAAACAGACTGAATCATAAGGATCACCAAACATGCATGTTTACTTGTTTTATCTCTCAAGAAGAACCCAAGAATATAGCTCAAGCATTAACTAAAGAAAGTTGGGTTGAAGCTATGCAAGAAGAACTTCTTCAATTCAAACTTCAAGAAGTTTGGGTACTATGTGATCTACCAGATGGAAAGAAAGTCATTGGTACAAGATGGGTGTTCAGAGTCAAGAGAGATGAAAGAGGGAATGTCATCAAGAACAAGGCAAGGTTAGTTGCATAAGGTTATAGACAAGAAGAAGGAGTAGATTAAGATGAAATACTCTTGTAGCAAGGATTGAAGCCATTCGAATATTCCTTGCTTTTGCATCATATATGGGATTTCAGGTTTATCAAATAGATGTCAAGAGTGCCTTTCTTTATGGCACAATTACAGAGGAAGTTTATGTCAAACAGCCTTCTGGTTTTGAAGATCCTGCACATCCAAACAAAGTCTAAAAAGTTGTTAAAGCTCTCTATGGTCTTCATCAAGCACCTAGAGCTTGGTATGAAAGGCTCTCTACTTTCTTATTGCAACATGGTTACAGGAGGGGAGCCATTGACAAGACTTTGTTTATCAAGAGAGATAAGAAGGATATCATGCTGGTTCAAGTTTATGTAGATGATATCATCTTTGGAGCTACAACACAGTCTATGGTTAAGGAGTTTGAGCAGCTGATGCAACATGAATTTCAAATGATTTCTATGGGTGAATTAACATTCTTTTTAGGGCTTCAAGTTAAACAGTCAAAGGAAGGAATTTTCATAAGTCAAGATAAGTATGTCTCTGACATTCTTAAGAAGTTCAATTTTGATGCTATGAAGCCAGTCACTACACCTATCAAGTCCATCAACTCATTAGGCAAGGATGAAGATGGTCAACCTGTTGAAGTCAAGCTGTACAGATCTATGATTGGATGTCTTACGTACTTAACTCCATCTAGGCCTGATATCATGTTTGCTGTTTGTTTATGTGCAAGATATCAAGTCTCACCTAAGGTCTCCCATATGAATGCAGTGAAGAGAATTTTTAGTTATTTGAAACAACAACCTAAGTTAGGGTTGTGGTATCCAAAGGATTCACCTTTTCACTTGGAAGCTTTTTCAGATAGTGATTATGCAAGTGACAACTATGATAGAAGATCAACCACTGGAGGATGCCAATATCTTGGAAGAAAATTAGTCTCATGGCAGTGTAAGATGCAAACTATTGCAGCAACATCATCTACTGAAGCAGAATATGTGGCTGCTGCAAGCTGTTGTGGACAAGTCTTGTGGATGCAGAATCAACTCTTGGATTATGGGTTCAACTTCAAGAACACTCCTACCAATATTGATAATGAGAGTACAATTTGCATTGTGAAGAATCCAGTTTATCACTCCAAGACCAAGCACATTCAGATTAGGCATCATTTTATCAGAGATTGTTAGTTAGACAGTCTTGTGCTTTGCTTAAGGGGAGGCAATACAATGCCTATTTGTAGTTTTTGTCATTATAGAGAAGAGGATGGAAAAGTACTGCTGTTTTGTCATATGAAAGTACTGCACTGAAAGTACTGCTCTGGAAAGTACTGCGCACGTGGAAAGCACTGCTTGTCTTATCAACGTACTGTTCCAACAGTAAAAAAGAGGGGTAAATTCAAATAACGGTAACTTTGTTATTAAGGGCTGTGATTTTTTAAATCCAACCTATAAATAACTACTTTTTGATTTTCCCTCTCATCTTTATTCTTCTCAATATTTTCCATATTTCTCTCTCTCTCTCTCTCATAATTACTTATTCATCGAATCAATCACTTTTACTACCATCAATGGCGAATTTGGATAAAACTGAAGCTAATGTCGCATTCCATGCCATCATTGATTTTATCACGGGGTCTCCAATTAGTTATGCACTTTTGGTTGAACCAGATATCATTGAGCCCTGGATTCAACAGTTTTGGGCAACTGCTAGGATTCACATGGAGAATGATGATTCGTATATACAAGCTAAAGTTGCTGGAAGGATTGTGAAAGTTACTGAAGCATCAATTAGTGAAGACTTATTATTTGATGATGCAGAAGGAGCTATTCGATTTGATAAACAACTTCTTTGGGATACGTCGCGTGACATTGGATATGAAGGGTCTTTAACATAAACGACATTCAAAAAGCCCTTATTTAGTCCGCATTGGAAGTACTTGGTTCATGTTCTACTTCATTGTATCAGTTCTAAGAGTACTTCATGGGAGCAGTTTGGTTCTAATATAGCATCTGCACTGGTGGGATTGGCTACAAATCGTATCTTCAATTTTTCAAGGCTAATTTTAGATGGTATGCTATCTCACATCTCTCATGGATCAAGCTGGTTGATGTATCTAAGATTTATTCAAGTCTTCTTGAATAAACAACTTCATGATGTACCAAAGCCTTCAAGTCTATTACCTGTTGTGGAAAACCGGCAAAAATCTTCACCTTCATGGCTAGGAAGAGTGATTTGTTTACTGGAAGGAATACTCCATTGACTACTTCAATGATGGAGATTGTTCAAACAATTAGAGATGAGGCTGCAGCTAGTGATGAAAGAGGAGGTACTGCTTCAACTCAAGGTACTGCTTCTCAAGGTACTGCATCTCAAGAAACTGCTTCTCAAGGTACTGATGTAAACGAAGGTACTACAGTTTCTCCTACCTCATCTCACCATGATACTCCACTATTGAGTCAGAACCAGATATCCCTATTCCCTCATCATCCTCTGGAGGAGATGCAGCTGATATACCCCCTGAAGGCGTAGTGCTGGATAATTATGTTTTGACAAGAGAGCTAGTCAGATTGAAGAAAATAACTGAGGCTCAAGCTGCACAGATAGCCCAATTTAAGACCAAGTTTAGAAGACTTAAGAGTTCTGTCTGGCCTTTAATCAAACATCACAGATTATGGGTCAAGGCTGAAAAGAAGAAAAGAAAACACTTTAAGAAGGCTTCTACAGGCAAAAAGGTTCAACCGCAATCTTCTATCCAATTGGGGAGGAATTTAGAGCAAGAGAATTTGAAAGAAGATGCTGAATTTTATGAAGAAAAAGAAGATGAACCTCAAAGTACTGAAGCACAGGTTAACATTCAAAGTACTGAGCCTGAAAGAACTGGAGTTCAAAGAACTGGTGTTCAAAGTACTGATGATCAAGGTGTTGCTGATCAAAGTACTGGTCTTCAAGAAACTCATATACAAGAACTGATAACACCAAGAACTTTGAATTTTTATGAAGAAGCTGGTCCTTCTACTGTTCTACAAGAAGAGGAAGCTGATACACCAAAAGTAGTGCACACTGCAAGTGATGATGAAACTGTAGCTGAGATATTGCATAACTTATCAAGACCAAGAGGTGTTAGCATTCCAGGAGTTACTGAAGAACAATCACAAGCTTCTCAACCTGTTATAGATCCTAAAGACAAAGGTAAAGGAAAATTGGTTGAAACAAAGAAGAAGAAGCTCACTTTGGCTGAAATAAGAGCTATTGAAGTGGCTAAGAATGAAGTTGCTGCTAGAAAGCTACAAGCTGAGTTGAATGCTGAAATTGATCAATCAGTAAAGGAATCTGAAGCTGCTATACCAGAAAAATCAGTTGTTATACCTAGAAGACCAATAAGTAAGGCTAAAGAAAGAAATGCTATGATGGCATATCTAAAGGATCAAGGGTATACTGGATTACAGAAGCTGAATTACTTGGAGATGAAAGACTTGTATAATGCTGTCAGAGAAGCTTATCAGAAGCAAGTTGAGAGTATTATTTCTTTCAAGGATGATAAGCAAAAGGAGGATGTTAGTAAAAGAAGCTTAAAAAGAAAAAGGACAACTGAAGCTGAACAGAAATCAAAGAAGATTGAGCTAAGATCAGATACAGTTGATGAACTGAGGAATTACATTAGAGTTGTTGACTTTGAGAATCCTAAATCCAAAGATGCTGCAGTTAAGAAATCCAAGATAACTACATTTGAAGTAGTAGAATCAAAGGAGGATGAAAACTATTTGATGTTCCATAGGGAGGATGAAAGTTTTAGAGTATTCAATTTACTATGGGATATATTGCATATTATTGATAGAGCAGATCTGTTTCAACTATACCAACTAGTGCAAGAATACTTTGAACATATTCCATCAAGTGGAGTTGGTTTATTTTTACTAGGATATCTGACAACTATCTTCGAAACTGAGGAAACAAGCAATGATGAACTCTGGCAAAATCAAGAGAACTGGGAGATTACAAGCTGGAGATTTTTTGAAGAATCAGGAGTTCATGCTTTAGAATTGGAAGATGGAACTATGATCCACATGCTAGCTGAAAGAAGATATCCTTTGACAAGAGATCTCATGAGAAGGATGTTGGATCATGGAATGGAAGTCGAGGAAAAGAATGACACATCCTTAATGGTTATTGAATTGTATATCAAATGGACAAAGGCTAAGGATGAAGCATAAGTACTGGTATGATGTTTATAATCTATAAATTTTTGAAAAATAAGTACTTTATTCAAAGTACTGCTGGACAAACAGTACTGTAACCAAAGTACTGCTTGCAACACAAACCAGTGAAAGTTTTAAAAAGAAAACTTTTGTTAAGTGAAAAATATTTTGAAACAAAAGTTAACAGCCACAATGGTTTTTGAGATGGTTATAACAATAGGTTATCAGTACACCATGTTTACAAAAGAACTGGCTAATCCATGAGCAAACGGCTCTGGTAAAGATATCTCAAATCCGTTATATAGTTGACAACTTGCTAATAAGTTGTATGGTAATCAACTCACCATATCATCAATGTAAAGAGTTGGCTAGCCCACAAGAAAAATGGTTTGTGGTAAAGGTTGTGAAAAAACCATTTATATGGTAATTAGTTCACCATGGTTGCAACTTGCAAGAACTAACTAGTCCAAAAGGGTACAACTTTTGGTAAAGACAAATCAAATCTGTTGATAGCTGGTGATTGGCTAAAAATCATATGGTTATCAATGTATCATGGTCTTACACACCTAAACATTTGGCTACTCCAGAGTTAATGGCTTTGGTAAAGAGACATAAAAATCCATTAAATTTCAATGATTCACCTCTCACAGGAGTTTACACACCTGGAAGTGATGAGAATAGACTGAAACTTAAACTGAACTGATGTACAATTTGCCATATGTTGTTGAGTTGCTGAGAAGATGGAGCTTGCTGATTGTTGTTGAAAAGAATTACTGATAAAGACTACTTTGATGATGATGATATAAGCACAGAATCTACAAAGACAAAATTTGAAGATAAAGCCACAATCTCTCTTTGAAGACAAAGATGTTAAAGTTGAATATACAAAGGAACTTGAAATCAAGCAAGTAGAATTCAAGTTAGGGGAGGATTGTTGGGATATAAAAAGTCAAAGTGCTGAAGAATTAAAGTACTGAAGAGTCAAAGTGCTGAAGAAGTCAAAGTACTGCTAAAGTTTTAAAGTCAAAGTACTGCTCGATTCATCAAAGTACTGCATGTTTAAAGGACTGATATGCAAAAGCGTTAAGGATTATCTTGTAATTCTAGAATGTTCTAAGCTTAGTATAGTATTACTTGTCGTACAAGGTTTGTAATTGTAAACCGACTAGGGTTATCCTTAAGCCTATAAAAGGACCCCTAGGTTGGCATTAGAGATATGCGTTTTTAGAGTTTTAGAGAGTACGATATTAGAGTTTTAGAGTTGTTAAAGAATCTCTATAACAAGCAGGTTCTAAAGTATTAATAAAATTGTTGAAGTTAAAAGTTAATTCTTCTTAGCTTTGTTAAGTAAATTCCGCATACTTAATAGAGTTTGTTCAGTGTTTCATTGTTAGTAACTTAGGATTTATCCGAGGTTATTAAACCCTTAACAAGCTATATAAGTTAGTTTGGTTAGCGTACATCGATCTAACACCTTTCATTTAAGACACTTAAGAAGACTAAAACACTCAAGATGTGTAGGTACTAGACCTCACAAAACATCTTTTTCCTCTTTTCTTGGCTGCTGATAGCCGGATCTCTAGGATTAGCCTAGACGGATCCCTCATTGGAGGGAACCGTGGGAACCGGCTCACAGATTCAGCAAATCCCACCTAAAACAATCATTTCAAGTTCTCCTTGCTAAATTGAACACTCCATCTTGTCTTAATTAAACTCATAGATCCGTGCAAATCTGTAGTTGACCCTTGTGCATGCAAATCATCACATTTCTAAGGATCTTAGTGGCTTAAGTCTTTAATGCACTTCCTAAATTCTTCCCTTTATAAGTCATCTTGTTAGAACTTCTTAGTCATCAACCACAACTTAATTCTCATCTTTTAGAAACCTTTTTCTTAGTCATTTCATCATGAGGAGAGCTCCTAGTGTTAACTCATCCACCAAAGGACCACCCAAGAAACTTGCTCGTGTTGTATACGAAATTTCCTCAACCGAATCATCTTCCGTTAAATCCATAATTGCTAGGATTTCTCCTCCACCAATTCAACCAATCAAACCAATCCCCAAAAGGATTGTTCCCATAAAACTACCATTACCAAACACTACTATACCTCCTAAACTAAAGACCCCTATTTCCACTCAATCATCACCCTTAGAGCCTAGAGCCTTATCATTCACCACTCCACATTCATCTCCACATCTCTACAACTTAGAAAACTTGCCTCCTAGGCCATCCCATCCACCATTGCCGATACTCTCTTTAATAGAGAAGAGTGAGCAATAAAACCAAGGTGTTGAATCAACACTTGCACCGATATCCTTTTCTCTATTTCCCTCAAATGGTCCATTTTGGATTATGAGGAATCATCAAAGTCAACTACCCGACCACATGGAAGTTGACACCTCTCTACCTCCACCATCATCCTTTGTTGAGCCATCATTAAATGTGCCTCCACCAATCCCTCCTTCTTTTGAGGATCCTCAACCCTCTTCACTTGATCCTCCACATCAAGCCGCTCCATTTCTACCACCACCTTTTCCAAGCCATCACAAGGATTGTTATCATTGTCAACACGTTGAAGGTTTGATACATGAACTACGTGAAGAGCAACGTTTCATGTTTTATCACCTCCTCGAACGTTTCGATGAGGTCAACAAACCTAAAAAATTGTGAGCTTAAGGATTCAAGTGGTGTCCTAGTCTTAAGCTTAACTTAGATCGTTTAGGAATCACAATTCATGTTTAAATCATTCTCTTAGTTTTTAGAGATTTGTAGATCATTTCTCGTATGTTTTATTAAATGAGATTACATATTATGTGCCATATTGTCTTGAGAGAATGTTTGCTACCTTAATACATATCTCATTTTTTATGTTAACATCATTTGTTACATCACCATAGCTGTATTTTGTTTACAGTCAGACGGATCCCTCCGTTTTGCCTAGACGGATCCCTCCAAAGAGGGAACCGTGGGATCCGTGCAACAGAAGACTGGTTTACTACTAACTTGAGTCTTATTTGCAGGAAATTATGCCTTATATACTTTTTTTCTAACCTTTGTTTTGTAGATTTTCAATATACACATGAAGACTTTGACACCCTAAGCTAGGGGGAGTTTCGTGTCAAAGCGATACATTGCAAAATCATTTGCAATATATTTCACATTAGGATTACATTACACGATGTCCCATTGAAAAGTTGCAATCATCAAGGGGGAGCATATTCATCACAAAGACGAAACCATTTGCAAACATAGCTGCAATACACTAGTTTAGTATTTTTTTTTTCTTACTTGACGCCCTCACAAAGGGATGGACTCGTCAAGAGGGAGCTAAGTCGAGAATTCTTCTCCTCACTTACACTCTACTTATCATATTTTTTTCCTTCACATGTTTTTCTTAAAACAAGGTGTTAGTTTCTTTTCGACGCTCTTTTTGTTTCGCCAAAAAGGCGGAGAAGAAAGTAAAAACTCCAATTCAAAATTTTACTAATTTTAGTTTTTCCATAAAATAATCTTATGTTTTGTCATCAACAAAAATGGGGAGATTGTTAATACAAATAAGCCGTAAAAATGTTTATTTATATTTTACGATCTTCTAATGTTTTGTCGATAACAAACGTAAAATCATTTTAACAAATAAATAAAATACGTAAATGGTTTGAGCCAATAGTTTACTAACACACTTACGTTTTCACATAAAATGCTAAACAAGTAATAGTGTTTTCATGATTTAGTAATACATATGTACAACAACTAGTGTTTACATATTGGGTAGATATATACATAATAAGTTTGTATTATAATGGGTAATATAATGGGTAGAAGTTTAAGTATTTGACCCATTGACTAAATACATTGAATGTAGTTGGGTAAAACCCAAAGTCCATGACCCATGGAGCTAACCCATAACCCATTGACTAGATGCATTGCATCTAATAGAAACATTGTATCTACTTGGATACCAATGGTCCAAAGTCTAGGATCCATGACCCATGGAGCTAACCCATGACCCATTGACTAGATACATTGCATCTTCTAGATACATTGTATCTATTTAGATACCCATGGATCAATACCCACAACCCATGATCCATGATCCATGACCCACAACCCACTTTAGGGGGAGCGTCCTACGGATCCCAAGTAATACACTAGACGGATCCCTCAAGCAAGGGATTCGTGGGATCCATGGAACATTAGTATGTTTTTGTCTATAAATAGTGAGCCATTTCTTCATTGTAAGTTGTCCCACACATACTTTCTCCTAGTATTATAAACCTTCTAACCTCAGATCCTAAGGATCTCTCTATGTAGTTTGTGCTTTATTTTTGTATGATTCTCTAGGTTCCTCTTAAAGGCGAGATCACCACCTCTTTGAAGTCGAGCAAGCTCAAGTCCATGAGTTGCCATGCTTCGTCATCATCAAGACCACTGAGGTTCTCTTGTTGATAGTTCTTCCTTCCTCCATAGAAGTGTTGTGTCAAAGGCATTAATAAATGTTGCCGAAAGAGTCAAGACGAAGACATTAGTGAAAGGTGCTTAACGTCCGTGTCAAAGGCATTAGTGAAGGATGCCAAAGGAGTCAAGAAGAAGGCATTAGTAAAAGGTGCCAAACGTCTGTGTCAAGGGCATTAGTGAAGGTTTCCTAGAAGTCAAGTCAAGTGACATTAGTGAAAGATGCCAATGGTGTACAATCGATAAGGTGTATCGATGTACAAATAGAGATAGGGTGTATCCAAGGACATTGATATCCTTGACAGTGTTGTAATAAGGAGTGGGTCTCCTTTTAGGATAGGTGTTGTGTAGTGTTGGGTAGTAGTTCCTCCTTTGTAATGGAACTCGGTATCTAGCCTTGTACCGGATAAAGTGTAGGAGACGTTGTGATAGGTGTGGTTCTACCTTGTGGAGGAACCCGGTGTGTAGCCTAGTACCGGAAAAAGAGTAGGCGACGTTGTGAAGGCTTCTCTGCCATAAGGAGTTGTGTCGTGTAGTGATTATGAACTCTCGATTAGGTGACTCAGGGAGTGGAGTAGGGCAAGGAAGGTGTCCTTGTAGCCGAACCACTATAAATACTCGTGTTGTGGTTTTGTGCTTCTTACTCTTTATCTTTGTTTTATTTATTTATATGTTTATCTATCAACATCCAACACACATGTTTAAATAGATTGACATAAGTCGATCTAAATAGTTTTAAACCAAGTTTTAATCGGTAAAACTATTCAACCCCCCCTTCTAGTTTTCCACATTATGTTTTGTCATCAACAAAAAGGGGGAGATTCTTAATACAAATAATCCGTAAAAATGTTTATTTATATTTTACGATCTTCTAATGTGTCGATAACAAACGTAAAATGATTTTAACGAAACAAATAAAATACGTAAATGGTTTGGGCCAATAGTTTACTAACACACTTACATTTTCATATAAAACACTAAACAAGTAATAGGGCTTTCATGATTTAGTAATGCATATGTACAACAACTAGTGTTTACATATTGGGTAGAAATATACATACTTAGTATGTATTATAATGGGTAATAGAATGGGTAGAAGTTTAAGTATTTAACCCATTGACTTAATACATTGAATGTAGTTGGGTAAAACCCAAAGTCCATGACTCATACCCATAGAGCATAACCCATGACCCATTGCATGACATCATGCATAAGTCATAATGGGTATTATCCATGACCCATGGAGCTAACCCATAACCATTGGACTAGATGCATTACATCTTCTAGATATATTGTATCTACTTGGATATCCATGGTCCAAAGTCCATGACCCATAACCCATGACCCATAACCCATTGGCAATGAGGACCGTCTCACGGATCCCTCATATTACACTAGACGGATCCCTCAAGCAAGGGATCCATGGAACAGTAGCATGTTTTTGTCTATAAATAGTGAGTCATTTCTTCATTGTAATTTGTAACTTCCACACATACTTTTTCCTAGTATTATAAACTCTCTAACATCATATCCAAAGGATCTTTCTATGAAGTTTGTGTTTGTTTTTGTGTGATTCTCTAGGTTCCTCTTAAAGGCGAGATCACCACCTCTTGAAGTCGAGCAAGCTCAAGTCCATGATTTGCCATGCTTCATCATTATCAAGACTACTGAAGTTCTCTTGTTGATAGTTCTTTCTTCCTCTCTATAAGTGTTGTGTCAAAGGCATTAGTGAAGGATGCCAAAAGGGTCAAGTCGAAGGCATTAGTGAAAGGTGTCGAACATCCGTGTCAAAGGCATTAGTGAAGGATGCTAAAAGGGTCAAGTTGAAGGCATTAGTGAAAGGTGCCAAAAGATCATGTCAAAGGCATTAGTGAAAGATGCCAAGGATGTACAATCGATATGGTGCATCGATGTACAAATAGATATAGGTTGTGTCCAAGGATATTGATATCCTTGATGATGTTTTAATAAGGAGTGGGTCTCCTTTGGGATAGGTGTCGTTTAGTGTTTTGTAGTAGTTCCTCCTTTGTAATGGAACTCGATATCTAGCCTTGTACCGGAAAAAGTATAGGCGACGTTGTGATAGGTATGGTTCTACCTCGTGGAAGAACCCGGTGTCTAGCCTTGTACCAGAAAAAGATTAGGCGACGTTGTGAAGGCTTCTTCGCCATAAGGAGTTGTGTCGTGTAGTGCTAATGAACTCTCGAGTAGATGACTCGGGGAGTGGAGTAGGGCAAGGAAGGTGTCCTTGTAGCCGAACCACTATAAACACTCTTGTCGTGGTTTTGTGCTTCTTACTCTTTATCTTTGCATTATATCTTTACATATATATATCTATCAATATCCAACATACACATCTAAATAGATTGAAATAAGTTGATCTAAATATTTTAAAACAAAGTTTTAATCGGTAAAACTATTCAACCCCTCCCCCTTCTAGTTTTCCACAAATGGTTTATTTAAAACATTTACTAAAAACAAATGTAATATGTAACTTAGTAAATAATGTAAAGTTTAGTAAAAAATAATTATGATGACTAGTTTAAAGGCATGTGATTTTAGATTTATACTTGAGATAATTTTACGACTGTCATCGACAAAACATATAGAGATCGAGAAATATAAATAAACGTTTTTACGGCTTATTTGTATTAACATAATGGATTTCGGTTTTAAGTTTATGGTTTAAGCGGTGATAAAAGTGAAACGATTTGTTGTTTGTTAAAATTCGGTTCCAAACTTTACAATTTTGGTTCCAAACTTGCAATTTCGGCTTCACAATTTTGGTTCCAAGTAGGCAATTTCGGTTCCTGAATCTCAGTGCCACTAGAATCTCGGTTCCTTCCTATTTCAGTTCCGCCTAAATTCGATTCCTAATTGAATCTCGATTCCAGCCTATCTCGGTGCCAACATGAATTTCGGTTGCAGAATCTCGGTTCCTCTATTTCGGTCCCAACCCGAATTCGGTACCCAACAAACTCAATTCTTCCCCAAAATCTCGATGCACGTTCATTTGTACTTGGAACCGAATTCGGTTCTTTGAACATTCAAAGGACCAAGTTTCGAGGGTGGTAACCAAAAACCATGCAAAAAACGTATCCAAACGTAAACCTTTAATAGATTTGAGCTTTTTGGTCTATCTATAACAACTTATAACATCAAACACAATAATATCGAATCAGAGAGACCTAAAACCCATAAAGCCATTTGAAACCCAAACAACACTTCTGCTTCAAAAACCTTCAAATCAAGCTAAATATTTGCATATAATTTATAAAACACAATAGCAAACACTTAAGAAAGCATGAATGATACTAAAGATTTGACCTTTAACCCGTGGAACACAAAACATTTCGAGATGAATCTCGGTTTGAAGAACAAGTACACGTTTTTGAATTTTTAAGCCCATTTCGATTTGATTTTTGAGAACAAACATCACAAATGCATGATTAGGCTCTGATGCCATTTGTTAGTATTAAAGATTCACATGAATTCATGAGGTTAGGAGGTCGAGATTGATGGTAAACACTAAACATTCTAGAGAGAGAAAGGTGAAAGAAAGAAAATGTGTTTTATTGAAATGAATAATGAACTATACATGCTTTCCTACACCCCTCATAGAGATTCGTGAGGGGTATTAATACATCACTACTTTACCTCGTGTACAATATTAGTCTCTGCGGGCAAAACTATCTTACGTATCTAGTCTAATTCATATGTAGGACGTCATCTTCGCAAAAATAGCAAAGCTAGCATATATAAAAAAAATTGAAGAGTGAACAATAATAATAAGGGCTAAGTCTATAAATTAAAAACGAACATTCCAACTTTTACACTAATTAGAAACATGGTCGGAAATGTTCTCATATTGTTATTGAAACTTGTTTTGTGTTAATGATAGAAATATTACCGGCTAGGTTTCCATGTCATTAAAATAATTTCCAAGTCATTAAAATAAATTGCATGGTTGGTCGTTGTATTTGTATAGTAATTTCACATATAGTCCTTGAGTCGAAATTCAAATCAAACTAAAACCCACTATTATTTCCACCATCCACCACCCGCAATAACCTCACCTGCCGCCACCACTACTTGTTGCCACCACTACCACATGTCGCCACCACCACCTGTCGTCACCACCCACTACCACCTGCCACCACCACCACCACCTACTACCACCCACCACCATAACATGCCGCCACCACAGTCCATCACCGCCCACCTACCACCACCACCACTACCCCACCTGCCACCACCAACCAACATCACCACCACACACGGGTGGTGGTGGGTGCTGGATGGTGGTGATGGCAGCAGGTGGGTGGTGAACGGTGGTGGCAGCACGCAGGGTGGTGGATGGTGGTGGGAAGTGAGTGAGGTGGTGGGTAGCGGCTGGTGGCGGCAGACAGTGTTAGGTGGTGGTAGCGGGTGTTGTTGGTACAAGTAGTAGTGGGTTTTAGTTTGATTTGAATTTCGACTTAAAGACTATATATGAAATTACTACATAATTTACTCTTTTTACATATAAGCATTTTTAAATATAAAAAAAATGTCAAATAAGCAACCGGTAACAAGTCATGATATTTGTAGCACAAAAAATAACATGATGGATCTAAACACACACCTTGTGTTAGTGATATTTTGAATTATATTACTAAGCACGTGGAATATACTCAGTAATACTTAGAAGACAGATGTAAGTAAACAAGAACAATAAACACAAAGCTCCAATATTATTAAGAAATAATACGAGTGATCTTGCTTATCACTAGGGTTACACCTTGAAGCTAATATGAATAATACGTATGCTTAGCAATGACCTAGGATCTCCTTTTATAGCACAAGTAGTCCTTTACAAGATAAGTATAAACCTAACAATATACAATATACACAAGATCTTTTCTATACTTATCAATACACGTTTACTTAACAATTATCTAATATCAGTGGTAATATTTGTACTGGCAGTGGTAATGAGTTTCCACTGCTAGTGTAAACATCAGCAGTGTTAACCACAAGACTATCAGTGGTAACTGTTAGTATTATTCCCAAAAATCCTCCCCTAAACTTATGATTTCTCTGCAAATCAATAAGTTTCTTCAATCATCATTATCTGCAAGGATTTGGGAATTCTTTCAAACACTTCATCTTCTTCTCAATGCTTGAATAGCTCTTGAACATTGATCTTGAATCATGTGTAACAATGCTCTGACTTTCTCACTATCTTCATGAACTCTTATAGTAGTACACAGCATCACAGTGAGAGTTCCAGCTCTAAGTGGATATTCTTTCTCAGCAAGCATGAATGCATCTACTCCATTTGCTGTAGAAACATGATGAACTTAGGATTACTCCCCTTTACCCAAAAAAACATGATGAACTTCACATGAATCATAGTAGAACCATTTAGTACCAGGACATGAACATGAGAATTTCCAGAAATCATCATTAACATCTGGTTCATAGAGCCTTCTAAGATTAACCCACAACTGCATCTCCTTCCTATCTTTGAGATCTTCAGCATCAAACCTTTCTTGAACTAACTTCCATAGTGTATCAAGATCATCTCTGTCAAAAGCTTTGATGAGATATTCAAACTGAATAAATGATGAAGTTTCACCACCTAGCCTTGTAATCTCCATGTTGGAGTAAAGTTGCTAGCAGTAAAAACTTCCCAGTCAATGATAGGATGTCTGACTTGCAGTGGTTCAGGGTAAAAATCTTCTTCTTCTATCACAATCATCTCAGTCAGTTGTTCTTCAGTGAACTTCTCAGTTAGAACTTCTTGTTCTTCAACAAAATTTGTCTTCTTAGATGTCTGAGATTCACTGTCTTTGGCCTTTCTCTTCAAATTAGGATACCTTTTTGCTTCTTCTTCAGAGTCCATTGGAATAAAGTATTTATCTTGTCTTTGAACTCTGTAGTAGATACTTTCAACTTTATTATCAGGCATTCCTTTGAATTGATGTCTCTTCCAACCACCAACCTTGCAGCAATAATCTTTCAACATTGAAATCACTTGTGCCTTTGTTGGTTTTCTTGGTTTCTTTTGGCCCTTCTTGACTAAAAAATAGCATCTTGAAGTGCTTGATTATTCTTCATCTGAATAAAGTCCTTTAACTGTGATGTTCTTTGATCTTCAGTTAAAGACTTATCAGCCACTAGGTCAATTGCTTTCTTCTTGATCACTGGATCATTTGCAATCAAGAACTTAATTTCTTCTTCAGTAGGTACATAGCTGAACTCTGGAGTCTTCTCTCTTAATCTTGTAGGTGGAACAGTGGAAAGTGGATCTTCTATTGGATCTTCCATTCTATCCAGCCTTTTAGCCTCCATAAAGCTTGCAATCTCCATTTCTTCAAGCTTTTTCTTTTTAGCAACTTCTTCTTCATTAATCTTTCTTGCAACTTCAGCATCATGAGCAATCTGAATTTGAACTTTCTTTGAAACCTTTCTTCTTGTTTGCTCCTTGCTTTGCATAACAGCTTTACCTTTGTATTTCTTCAGTTTATCAATTTCTTCACTTGCAGTGGCAATATTATGTCCAACGATGGGAATATTTGGCTCTGCAGTGGAAATTGGACCAGTGGTAAAATCATCAGTTGCAGTGCTAAAAACATCTTGATCTAGTTGCTCTTCTTGAGTATCAGCTCCCTCTGCACCTTTACTAGAAACACCTTCATCTTCAAAATCAATTCTCCTCCCCTGAGTTCCAGCATCTGTTTTCCTCCCCTGTTTGGGAGAATTTCCCAAATCTTGATCAAAATCAGCTGAATCATCATCATTAGGTGAGGATGAAGATGATATCACTAGCTTTGCAGTTTTCTTCTTTCTTTTTAACCCCTGCAACTCTTCTTTCAAGGTCTGAATCTCCTCTTGCAAGTGTTTAATGTCCTTGGCATGCTGCTTCTTTACATGTGCCAGGTCCTTTTGTAGAGATTCAACCTGCTTGGCTAATTTTGTACACAAAACCATCAAGTCCAATTGTTTCCGACTGCCCTCATCACTTCCAACTGTGTGACCTGTTGGGAGAGGTGAATCATGGGGCAATGGCTCAGATTCCTCCCTAGTTGGACTAGGTTGAAGTCTAGAACCATCACTGCTTGTTCCTAGACCAAAAGGTTCAGAAACATGATGTGTTGTCATGAGAGAAGTTGGATATTTGCGCCTCTTCTCATAGGTGTGAGAAACAGGTGGAGTATAATCAATGTTTGGAACAGAGATTATGGGTGAGTTTTGTTCAGGTGAAATCTTTGCAAGCATTTGAGGAAAGAGAGGTGTAAAAATTATATTGCCATCTTTGTTCATGTTTTGAAAAACTTTAGGCTTGAGGCAACGGATTTTATAAACATTAGTATGGGGTTGCAGTTGAAACTCATTTAGCACTGCTTGCACAAACCTTGGATACATCAAAAATTTTGTTAAACTCTTTACATTGCCTTGCATACTTTGAAAAATATATTTTGATCAATTGAAAGTCCTATCTAAAGCTAGACAAACCAAAGGGTAAGCCATGGTTGAACTGAATTGTTCATAAGAGGTTTTCTTAGGACTTAGGCAATGCAAAAGAGTATGTATCAAAAATCTCCAATGGGGACAAAAACCACTCTTTTTGAAAGTAGCTTTTTTATCAGTGGGATCATACCCCATGGATGAAAGATGTGTATGAATTTCGGGCATGGGTAATGTGATGATACCATTGAGATCATCCAATTGGAGAATTCTCCTCAAGGATGCCTCAGTAACATCAATGGGTACCCCATCCACAGTGGCTCTAAGAGCATCCACTGTTTCATGTGTATCTCTAGTTTCAATGGTTATGGACTGAGCAGAAGTCCAAAACTGTTTGATTTGAGAGATATAGATTATGGGATTTAAAAGTAAAGCAAACCTTATATGGGTAGTATTAAGAAAGTCCACAATCTGGTGAAAAACATGGCCACTCTTCTCGTTTGACTTTTGTAAGTAGGCCACTTGGTTGTGCTCATCTGCAAAAGTGATCGGTGCCATAGAATCTTTTGATGAAAAATAGATTGTGTCAGTATGAATTGTATAAAGAACTCGCCAATTGAGAGAAAATATACAAAGAGTTAGGGTTTTAGAGTTTTGCGCAAGAAAGACTATCTAAGGAAAATATTTATCTTTAGAAGATAAATTATAAGTAGGAAAGTAGATAATCTTCTAAAAATTTACCCTATTTATATATGGAAAGTAATTAACTCTCAACGGCTAGTAAAAATTTAGTTATAGACACAACAGTTGTAACGGCTAGAACAACAGTGGTAAAATAACACTGTCAGTGGAAACGGTTGAACCATTTTCACAAAGATTTTCAAAGAGCAGTGGTAAAGAAAAACATTTAAAAATTTGACTGCCCTTTATAATAGTTTTTAGCAAACTACCAGCTATCAATGGATTTGATATGTCTTTACCATGAGTCGTTTGCTATGGACTAGCCAACTCTTAATCATAAAGAATATGGTGAGTTGATAACCATATAGTTTTTGGTAAACTATCAACCATAAATGGATTTGTCAAGTCTTTACCAGTAGTCGTTTGCTCTGGACTAGTTGATTCTTATGTGGATTAGACATTGTGAATCAATAACCATTTGTTGTGTATCTCAGTTATACACCTTTTAAGATCAACTCCCATCTATGATGCATAAAAGTTATTGAACAAGCAAAACCACAAGCACAAAAACATATACAAACTTATACAACAATATGAGTACCCAAAAACTTCCACTCAACACCAAAGACCATTAGACACATAAAGTTTATGGATTTAGCATGCCAATACTTGTTACCAAGTACTGAAATCTACCGACATCAAGTCCTTTTGTTAATAAATCAGCATAGTTGTCATCAGTATGAATTTTGACAACTTGAATTAGTCCTTTTTCATAACAGTCTCTTATGAAATGGTGTCTAATTTCAATATGTTTAGTCTTTGTGTGTTGAACTGGATTCTTAATAATGCAAATGGTACTGCTATTGTCAATATGAATGATGGTATTCATGAAATTGTACCCATAGTCCAAAAGTTGATTCTAAAGCCATAGAACTTGAGCATAGCAACTTGCAGCAGCCACATACTCTGCCTCAGTTGATGAATTAGCCACCATTGTTTGTTTCTTGCACTGCCATGGCACTAATCTGTTGCCAAGAAATTGGCAGCCACCTATTGTAGATTTTCTATCCAAACTAGCTCCAGCATAGTCACTATCTGAGTAAGTAACCAAATCTAGAGGAGAGTCTGTAGAGTACCACAATCCCAGAGTAGGAAATACTTTAAGATATCTGAAAATCTTCTTCACAGCAGTCAAGTGAGAGAACTTGGGAGTGACTTGAAACCTTGCACAGGCATACACTGCAAACATAATATCTGGTCTAGAAGATGTAAGATACATCAAAGAACCAATCATAGACCTATACATGTGCACATCAACTGCTTCACCACTATTTTCCTTCAAGAGTTGATGTGTAGTCTTGTCTGCAGGGGTGCTGGATGACTTTGCATCAGTGAACTTGAACTTCCTTAGTATCTCAGCCACATATTTATCTTGATTGATGAAAATACCATCTGGCCTTTGTTGTACTTGAAGTCCCAAAAATAATGTGAGTTCACCCATAGAACTCATCTTGAATTCTTCCTTCATTAGCTTCTCAAATTCTTTGCACATCTCTGTCTTTGTAGACCCAAAAATGATATCATCAACATATACCTGAACTAACAAGATATCATTCTTGTCTTTCTTGATGAACAAAGTTTGATCCACTCTGCCTCTATGAAACCCATTATCAAGAAGATAAGTAGTTAAGGTTTCATACCATTTCCTTGGTGCCTGATGAAAGCCATACAAAGCTTTAACTACCCTGTACACTTTATTAGGATAGTCAGGGTCTTCAAAGCCTGGAGGTTGAGAAACATAAACCTCCTCATCAATCTGCCCATATAAAAAAGCACTTTTTACATCCATTTGATAGAATTTAAAGCCCATAAAGGATGCATAGGCTAAGAACAGCCTAATTGCTTCAATTCATGCAACTGGGGCAAACACTTCTTCATAGTCAATACCCTCCTCTTGAGTGTATCCTTGAGCTACAAGCCTAGCTTTGTTTCTGACAAAAATTCCTCTTTCATCCTTCTTGTTTCTGAACACCCATTTAGTACCTATTACCTTCTTGCCAGAAGGTAAATCACAAAGCACCCAAACCTTTTGAAGCTTGAATTGGAGCAACTCTTCTTGCATTGCTTCCACCCCAACTTTCATCTTCAAGCGCCTTGTAAACATTCTTTGGCTCCATTTGTGACAGAAAACACATAAAGAGACATTCATTCTTGCCTTCATGAGTCTTAGATTCATATATTTCACTAATGAATCCATGAATATCAGGCAGCTTTGTTTGTCTTCTAGTCTTCACAGGTGAATGGACATCCCCAATCACATTCTCAAGAGGATGTGATTTATGAATAGAAGTGTGGGGATTCTGAGGAACTGCAATCTCACTTGGCATATTTGAGATTTCAACATCACTGGCTTGAGCTTCCTCTGTAACTGGAGTTGTGATTTCCACTTCTGGTGTTGCAGTGGAAAATTCTGGCCTAGCAGTGGAATCTGAATTGTCACTGCTTTTAGGATCTTTAGTATTCATGTTGCTATCTCCTTCCTTACCAGAATTATTAGCAGGATGAGCATCTCCAGTCCTTGAAATATCATTACTGTCTGCATAGTCCCAAAGTGGCAAATTGAATTCATCTTGATCTTCTGCTTGATCTTTGCTGGGTTCATCATCATCAAGAAACTCCTCTGAACCTGCAAAATCATAAGTAGATGTACCTGTAGAGATAGGCACATAGTTCATAGTATTGGTTAGAGTATCAAGATCAAACAGCCTTTCTGGACCAGTTCCTTTGAGATTAACTTTGTTTTCCAGGAACTCAACATGCAGATTCTCTTCAATCTTTTGGGTTCTTAAGTTGAATACTGATGAGTGTGTAAATACTCATCATTTTTGGGTCTATCTGAACTGCAAAACGTCTAAAAATGCTCAGAAATGCATCAAAATACTGGAAATATTCCAAAATTGCATTTTATATGTTTCAGATGCAAAATGTTTAAAATCAGATGAAAAATGAGCAAAGTTTGCATAATTGGCAGTTTCAGTCCCCCAAGTTTCTAAAATTGTCAGAAATAGTCCCTGAGTCCTAATTTCAAAAGAAAAATCACCAAAGGTCCTTTTTAAATCATAACTTGTCAAAATTAGTCCTTTGGTGAAAAATGTCAAAAATTGGAAAATGTCAAGTTTGGTCCTTGCATTATTGAACTTTGTCACTTTTAGTCCTTGGAGCAACTTTGTTGAATTGGCAGCCTAGGTCCTTATAATTTCAGAATTTACACATTAGGTCCTTGTGTTTTAAACTCTTTCAACCCTTGGACCCCTGCCAATACCCAAATGTGACCCCTGCCTAACCAAATTGGACCCCTTGTTTTGACCTTCCCCTTTAATATTAAAATCCCAGTCAACAAACAAAACCCGCCCTTGGATTCTTCTTCTTCTTCACCCACTCTCTGCTCCTCTGCCAAACCTCACCTCACCTCCACCACTCATCCTTCACCTCCTTATCACTCCACCAACACAAAACATCCAAAATGCATTAAAAGCCTCTTCAACCTAACACTCAAACTCCCCAGTTGCTATATCTCCTTTTTCCCGCCAAAAAATTCATCAACGGTTTAAATCTTCTCCAATCATCCAACGGCTGAGATTAGTGGTGGGAAATGCTCAGGAAGCAAGTGGGAGTACTTTTGTTAATAAAAAAAAGAGGAAGGGAGAGAGACCAAGAAAAAAAGAGAATCAAGACCTAGCTTTTAGACTAGTATAAATAGAGAGCTTGTAAGCCTTTTAAAGGCAGTAGGTTTTAGTAGTTTTAAAAAGTTTAGTTTTTTTTGTTTTTATTATTGTAATTTGCTTTTTAAATTAATGAAAAAGTTTTTTTTCCTTACAATTTTTCTTCACTGCTTATTTGGCTAATAAGCACTTGAGTGCTTATTAGCTTATTGCTCATTATCTTTTAGTCCTAAGTTCTGTTTTTTTTAACTGTTAACTAGTATTCATCAGTTTTAAAGTGTTTTACTCCCTGTACAGGGGTGTTTGGTTTAAGCTCTAATATGGGTCAAATCCCATTTTCACCCACTTTGACCTTATAAGTCAAAGTTGTCTTAAGGTCTTAATTGGTTTTTAAAAGTTTTCAATCTATTTTCTCCAAGTTTAGCTCAAGTTGAAAAAAAATATATTCTGTCAAAGGTTTTTCAGCAGCATAGCTGCTGCTTATCCTTTCCTTTTTATAGCTTATTTTTAAGCAAAACTCTTTCAAAATTGCTTTTCCTACATCCTTACTTACCCAACTCAACATAGCATAGGCTTATTTGCATTTAGGATAGTTTATGTAGTTTAAATTTGCGCTCAAAAATCTGTCCCAAGCCCATTATCTGTTTCTGGTTCAGCAGAAAAATGGCCCAAGTGGCTTATCTTTTAGATGTTTCATTTGCTTAATATGATTCCTTATGATCCCAAATTTGGTATGCATGATATTCAGTGGGTTGGCTAGTCAACAGTGATTTTTATAATTTTTAGATTTAGCTTATTAGCAGCTTAATTAGCCCTTGAAAACACCCCTCTGGCCCTGTCCACTGCTGCAACCCCACAACAGCAGACCTCATGGAGCTTTTTCACAAGCTTGTTGCAAGCTTGTGAAAGCTCCTTAGAAGCGAGATACAGGGGCATTTGGTAGTTAACCAGGTGTACTCCAAGTTCCCAGAAGCTCAAGGTCTAGCTCACCCTGTAGCTTAATCAGAACAAGCTCAAAAGTGCCTTGCTTGACCTGTTTGGCTGCTGTTCCCACATCAGTTAAGTATATTTTATTTTTTTTAGTGCTTATCAGTTTTAAAAGTACTTATATTTATGTCCCTTAGTTGCTTTTAGATATTTAGATTAGGTAGTATTAGGAGCGTGCTTATCACTAGCTTATGTAGCTTATCTAGGAAATTACTAAGTTGTTTTAATATAGTGTAGTTAGTAACTTTAGGATTGTGCTTATTAGTTTTTTCATTAGTGCTTATTAGGACACTTCCAGTTTTCTTTTCAAACATATCTTAGTTTTTAAGATTCCTTGGTAGCCAACTGATCTCCTAATCTTCATTAGTCTTTTCGGTTATGTTAGCTTACAAGATTAGCTAAAAAGGGTGTTTGTTTAACTGTCCTAAACCAAACAACCATCTTTATAGCCTATTGTGGAGAAGAAGTAGTTTATAGTTTATGCAAGCTTTTTCCAAGTTGAACTTCCTGTTAAAAAGTTTTTTTTCAATCCCATTTGCGCTTTAGGAAATGTAAAAATGGAATGCATTAGTTTAGCTTTTCACTAGCTTTATGTAGTTTATTGTTGTAGTCACTAATCCAAACAGTCCCTTAACTCCACTGTCCCAAACAGTCCCTTAACTCCACTGTCCCAAACAGCCCAGTCATAATTTTTTGTGTCTGCTGTAAATAAGCTGTTCAACAGCTTATTTTCAGGTTTTTCTAAGTATAGCTTTTGTTAACATATGCTTATTTGAAGTCCTTTGAGTACCAAAAGCTGAAAAATCAAAAAGAAAATAAAAGAAGCAAAAAGGAGGAAACTGGATTCGAACCAGTGACCTCCTGTATCCCACGCAACACAACACCAAAGACCATCTGCTCTGTTGGACTCTTTTGTTACAAACCTGCATCATTAATTCCTTAAGGGATTTTGAATTCTAAAGTTTAAAAACACAAAAGAAAATAAAAGGCAAAAAAAAGGTTGAGGTGGGAATCGAACCTGTGACCTCCTGGTTCCCCAAGCACGCACACAACACACTCCCTTTAACCACCTGCTCTTGGGCGTTCTTTGTTTCTAATATTACTCAGTTAATCCTTTAAGGACGTTTGGCAGTTTTATTTTTAAGTTTTTCCTAGCTTATTTTATGCTTATTTTCCAAAACAAGTTAGTGTTTTCTTATTTTTATTAGATTGAGCATTAGTCAAAATAGATTCTGTGAATTTTTCATAATTTTCTAAATTAGCTTAATATTTTTAATAATTAATTTAGTTTTAAATCGTTTTTAATTCATAATAAATAAAATAAGAGTCGAAAAAATACCCGGCTTTTTCCTAAAATTTTCTTTTGTCATGCAGTACGTGAGAAAATTGTTTTTACATTCGTAGGACTTTTATTTCACAAATTTTACGTTTTATCTTGCGCTCCAGCGTAATTTTCGTACATAACGTACGTTTTCATTTTAGGCCACGTTTTTAGATATTTTAAGTTTACGTTTTAATTAAAATAGTTTATTTAAGTCATTTTGTTTTATAAAATCACAAAAACATCATTTTGTAAAAATAGTGATAGCGTTTATTTAATATAGTTTATCTTTTTAATTTTCTTAATTTGTATTTAAGTCGCTTTAATTTATAAACTTTTTCAGTAGTGTAATTATCCATTCAAATCCTTTCTGATCACTATCATTAGTGATCATTCTACCGTCTGATCAAGTGTTTACACACCATTGAGTCTCCGTGGGACATAACGACCCGGGAATTCATTGTATTCTCTGATCTTCATTGTATTTGTGCTTTGTTAGGAATTAGAAATTCCAGGTATTAAAGAGTCGGTCACCTCAAGTATATGTAATCGTTAGGAAGCTCGTAGTCATAGGTCTTTTAAGTTAAGTAGTTATTTAGTTAAGTAACACCGTGGAGGACGGACGGGTCTTTACCCACTGTATGCCTGATCCACAGCCCGTAGTGTGGCGAATTATGTAAGACTATAAATACTCTCTACCTTCCAAGGTAGAGAGTTGGAGCTCATAATAATATCTTTCACTTTCTCTCACTAAGTTCCCTAAACCTCTAACTTTCTCTCTCTAGAATTCCATCTTATTCGCCACCTTGTGTTATGGTTTGATGTGTATGTGAAAAGTTATATCTTACAATTGGTATCAAGAGCCATGGTTAGATCATATCTTGCACATCTTTGGATTTATAGTGGTTTTTAGGTGGTTTTTGAGTTTGAAAAAGTTTAGTGGTTTTTGCATCATTTGGTTGATTTCTTGTGTTAAAGTTTGAATTTTGTTGGTACTTTTATGTTTAGAATCATCAAAAGTGTTTAGGTTTTCATTTGGTAAGCTTGAATCATCTTGGTTGGGTTGTTTTTGGATTGAAAAGTGAAGGTTATTTGGTTTTTCAACCTGGCGAATTAGCTCTCGGACTTGTTTTCTTGGTAGCGACTTACAGTTATAAAATCTAGCGAGTTAGAGCTAGCGAGTTACAGTACAAGTAGTGGAATCTCCACTACGGTTAGCGACTTGTGGTAGCGAATTAGTCTGTAGCGAGTTGCTCTTTAGCGACTTGCATATCTAGCGAATTGTGTAGCGAATTACTGCACAAATTTGGCTAGCGACTTAGTCTGTGGCGAGTTACTACTTAGCGAATTGCTCTTCTGTTGGCGACTTGGGATTCTAGCGACTTAGACGTGTAGCGAGTTAAGGGTTAGCGACTTAGTGCACTAATTTCTAGCGACTTAGTGCATTATTTGGTAGCGAGTTAGCATCTTATCATCTAGCAACTTGAGTGATTGTTTACGGTTTTCTCTTGATTTAGTAAAATCCCGTGAAAGAATCTATTTCCCGGTTTAATCATAGAGTCATAAAATCCCGTATAATCTGTTAACATGTCTACCAACATTCCCACTGTTCCCACTGTCATCTCCACTGTTGCCGAGGATGTTCAAGCAGCTGGCTCAGATACTCGTCCACCAATGCTTGACAGAACTGACTACGATTCTTGGGCTCAACGAATCAGATTGTATTGCCTTGGAAAGGAAAATGGTGTCAACATTCTCAAATCCATTGATGAAGGACCATATCGGGTTGAGACGACTAGAGACATACTTGATACTAATGAAGATGGTACTCCTGTCTACGGAATGGACAGACCTAAGATGTACAATGAGCTTGATAATGAGGAGAAAAAGAGATTCGATGCAGATATCAGGGCTTCAAACATTGTTCTTCAAGGTCTTCCTAAAGACATCTACAAGCTGATCAATCATAACACTGATGCAAAGGCTGTTTGGGATAACGTTAAGATGCTTCTCTCAGGTTCAGAATTAACTATGGAAGACAGGGAATCCCAACTCTATGATGAATTTGAGCACTTCAAGATGAAACCAGATGAGAGTGTCTATGAGTACTATGTGAGATTTCATAAGTTAGTGAATGACATGAGGAACATCAAGATGACTATGCCTAACATTCAGTTGAACTCAAAGTTTGTGAACAACATGAATCCCGAATGGCACAAGTTTGTCACATCTGTGAAACTCACTAAAGGATTGAAGCATACAAACTATGAGCAACTCTATGCCTTCCTCCTTCAGAATGAGAGACATGCTATGTTTGAAAAATTGATTCTCAATCAGTTCAAAACTAACCCAGGAGAGACAAGCTCATCTAATGATTCAACTGCCTTCTACTCAAACATTGGAATCACAACCAAAGCATCACAAGTCATTCCCTTGGGTAATGGTAATCACAAACTCATCCCTGATCCTCAGTTCAAACAAGCTGATGCTGATGCACGCGTGGATAACATCGTTAATCAACTAGCTCTACTCATTAGTCAAAACATGAACTCTCTCCCACAAACCAACAACAACCTACGAACTGCATCTAACCCACATAATCAAGCCACTGTTAAAGATGGAAGGATCGTGGTGCAACCAGTTCAGGAAAGACAGTATGATCAGGGGAGAGGTGGAGCTGGGAGAGGTTATGTTGGAAACCAGAATCGAGGAAGAAATGGTAACCAAGGTCATGCTAAGCCAATCAAATGCTTTAACTGTGGTGGTGAGGGACACTTTGCAAGGAACTGCACATCTCCAAAGCGTCCACAAAATGCCGAATACTTCAGAGATAAGATGCTGCTGGCTCAAGCTCAGGACAATGGTGCTACTTTGAATGAAGAGGAACTGCTGTTTCTTGCTGAAGGCAATGCCAAGACCTATGATGCAGATGTAGATGAGCAGCCCATTCAGGAGATAGGTCACAATCATCAAAATGCCTTTCAAGTCGGTGACTGTGATGCATACGATTCTGATGTAGATGATGGACCTACTGCACACACAATCTTTATGGCTAGCATCTCTCCAATGGCTTCTTCCAAGATCTCTTCTTCACCACAAGCTGGCCCATCCAGGGACAAACTCATTTCTGAGGTATTAAAGCTATATGATGATGCTGATGTGCAACAGATGCATGACAAAGTACAACCAACCGAAACTTTTGAATCAAATATTGAAAATACGGGTAATATCAATATTGTCCCATATGATCAATATGTGAAACAAAGTGAAAGTGAAGTTGTACCTAGTGATGCATCTTCTGCAGTCAACAATGACTATGTTTTTGATGAATTCACTGCATGTGCTCCTGATGATTCCATTATCTCTGAACTAAATGCATATAAGGAACGTGTTGCCATTTATGAACAACGTGCAAAATTTGAGTTGACCACTCGTGAGCAGGAAATGGATGACCAAGTACGTACAGTAATTAGAAAAAGTAATTTTAGAGAAGAAGTATTGAAACAAGAATTAAATTCTTTGCAAGAAAAACTTTCTAAAACAGCTAAGCAAAAACAAGAACTTCAAGAAAACGTGAAAATGCTTAAGCAAGAATTTAATGCAAAAGAATCAAAGCTCTTGAGAGATTTTTCTAATCTGAAAACTTTGAAAAACAAACTTGAAAACAAGTTGTACATACAAGGAAACACCATTCAGACTGCTCACATGGTCACCAAACATCGAGTATTAAGCGATAAGCATAGCATTCCCCTTGTTGAGGAACCAAATCCTGAGGTAATCAAAAAGGCTAGAAATACTCAAAAGGTGATTTATGATGGTAATGAAATTCTTAAGCCTAGGCAGAAACCTAGTTGCGTTGAGTGCACGGAGGAAGATAAGAAATCAGATGAAGTCACTAGGGAAAGGATGAACAAAAAACTAGATGACCCCAAATGCAAAGAGAAGAACATAAATATCACTCCTCATGATTATAAGAAGGAAAACTGGATTGCATTAAACAAGTTTAAGCCTCAGACTTTGTTGACTCCCGAACAAGTCTTCTGGAAAATGGATTTAGATAAGCAGAAAGCCGAAAATATTGTAAAAACAAATCCTCCCCTTTGGAAAATGCCTAAAGCTACTGTGTATCCTCCTAACACACCAATGCATCTTGTTCCTAGAACAATTGCCACTAAAAGCAATATCTTAATTAGCCAATATGTTATTTTTCAACTATTTGTTGATTTTGAGAAAACTTGCAAGAAAAGGATCACACCCACTGGCATAACTGAAGGAGAAAGGGGTTTTGAACAAATGAAAGAATGTTATTTAACTGAGGTCATGCCCTTCTTTAAACTTTTAAAGGATCACTTTGAGAGTCTTAAAAAGGGGATAGAAACAGACATTAAGGGGATGGAAAAGGAATTTGATGCAATAATAGTTGAAATTAGTGATTATGAGCGTGCATTAAAATATAATGAGATCGAGAGGAAGAACCTGCATACATTGAATGAGAATCTTATTACTGAATGTGTTGCTCAAGATGTCTTTTTTACTGCTTCAAATTGCTCTATTAATGCTTCCAAATTTCATGAACTATCTGTGGCCCTGAAAGTCTCCCATGATCGTGTCATTGAGCTTGAAAAAACTAATTCTAAACTTAATGAGAAAATTGAACTGGATGATCATGACAATTTGGTTAAACATTTTTCTAAACTAGAAGTTGAGTATTTTAATCTACAACTAAAATATCAACATCTCAAAGAAAATGTCAAAACTTCAAATTTCAAGACATCTTCAGATGTTCCAGAGTTTGATGCAGTTTTTCAAATAAACAAACGAGATGAACAGATTCATGCTCAGTGTAACACGATCAGAAAGTTGAAAGTCCAAATCTCTCAATTAAAGGGTCAAACGAACAATATGACAGGTTCCCAAATGCCTCCTTCTTTAGATTCTCAGAATTCTCAAACGTTTCATCTTCAAAACCTAGTAAATGCTTTACAAAAGGAAAACGAAAGTTTCCTTGAAGAGAATGAAAAGGTTAAACGTCATTTCAATGAGTTGTTTGAATCAATTAAAGTCACTCGTAACAAAAACAACGAACAAATAACTTCATTGCAAAAGGAAATTGAGAATCTGAAGAGTCAGGTAAAAGGGAAAATGCCAATGATCAATGCGGAGAATGTTGTATCTAAGGTTCCCTCTGGTAATAAATCTACTTTATCTGTGACATATGTCCCCCCTCACCTAAGGAACAACAAACTTGCCATTCAAACATATTTCTCATCCCTTAAGGATTGCTTAGAATGCCTGCGTGAGATTGTTGAAGAGGATAAGCTAGAGAAACCTCATGATAATGCAATTGGACATGCATGCTTATATGCCAAACGATCTCAAGAAATCTTAGAATGTTTGATCACTATATGCCCAAAGACATTAGGTGAGAGAGTTAACCCCTTGATTCCATGCTCAATGCCTAAGGCCAAACATGACATGCACTCGATTCCCAATAGTTTGAATGTGAGGAGTAGTGCACCAGTGAGTAGTTCAGATTTTAGATCTGTCAATACTAGGAAAGTGAACTCAAATGTGCCTTCTAGGAGTACTAATCTCAGTACCTCTAATGTTAAGAAAGTGAACCTGAGTGCACCTGCATGTAGTTCAGATCCCAGCACATCTAAACAGGTGGTGCAAAGAGTAGTAAAACAAACTAATGTTCCCATTCCCTCTACAGGAGTAATCAGTGACATTAAAGGGAGCAGGTCAAAGTCTCAAGACAATACAAGGAATGATAGGACCTCTCAAGCTAAGAATGTGCACTGGAAGAGAGTAGAAGAACAATCTAGGAACCTTAAGTTTGAATCGAATAAAACGAATCGTGTTGATTCTAGTATTAGCCATAGGCGTACTGTGATTAATTCGAATTCTGATGCTATTTGCAAACCTTGTACTGATGATTGCTTGAATTCTGTTTCTAATCATGAATGTGATGTTAATGTTTTGCCTAATGATGTTAATTGTCCAGTTAATGTTGTTAATGCTAAAATTCATGCTAAAAAGGCTAAAAGGCAAAAGCGAAAGAGAGTTAGAAAACAATGGAAACCCACAGGAAGAACATTCAGCAGAATAGGCTTTTATTGGATACCTGTTGGTCATAAGACTAATCAGATAATGCCCACTAGAAAATGGATGCCTACTGGTAGAACTATTCCCTTAAGAAGTGGTCACACTGTAAATAGGGCTAATACAGACACTAGTATTGCATCTATTCACAATGATTCCATTCCTTCACTGTCTGATATGAATGCTTCTATTTCTGATGTGGGTGGTCCAACTGTTGCTACTAACCAAATGGAACCCATTCTTGCATGGGGATCCCAAATATCCAGTTATCCATTCTTGTCTGTGTTCAACTGCAGATCGTTCAAATCGTTCTGTGGTACCTGGACTCAGGCTGTTCCAAGCATATGACTGGAGACCGGTCAAGGCTCATGAACTTCGTGAGCAAATTCATCGGGACTGTTAGATTTGGTAATGATCATTTCGGTGCTATTATGGGTTATGGAGATTATGTTGTTGGTGATAGTGTCATCTCCAGAGTGTATTATGTGGAAGGTTTAGGTCATAATCTGTTCTCTGTTGGTCAATTCTGTGATTCTGATCTAGAAGTGGCCTTCAGAAAACATACCTGCTTTGTTAGAGATCTTAATGGTAAGGAACTGTTGAAAGGAACTCGTGGCTCAAACCTTTACACTATCTCTATCGATGACATGATGAGAGCTTCACCAATATGCTTGTTATCGAAGGCTTCAAAAACAAAGTCATGGTTATGGCATCGTCGTCTCAATCACTTGAACTTCGGCACAATCAACGATCTTTCCAGAAAGGACTTAGTTGTAGGTTTACCTAGACTAAAGTATGAAAAGGATCATCTTTGTTCAGCATGTCAATTGGGAAAAAGCAAGAAGTATGCCCATAAACCCAAACCTACTAACTCTGTCACAGAAGTTCTTCATATGATTCATATGGATTTATGTGGACCAATGAGGGTGCAGAATATCTTTGGGAAGAAATATGTGTTAGTTGTGGTTGATGATTATTCTAGATTCACTTGGGTCAAGTTCTTAAGGACAAAGGATGAAACTCCTGATATCATCATCAAACTCATCAAACAGCTGCAGGTTAGACTAAACAAAACTGTCAGAATTATCAGAACAGACAATGGAACTGAGTTTGTCAACAAACAACTTAGTGAATTCTATGAAAGCGTTGGAATCAGCCATCAAAGAAGTGTTCCACGAACCCCTCAACAGAACGGTGTAGTTGAAAGACGAAATCGTTCTCTTGTTGAAGCTGCTAGAACAATGCTGATCTACTCAAAGGTTCCAATGTTTCTCTGGGCTGAAGCAATTGCCACTGCATGCTACACACAAAATCGCTCCCTGATTCACACCACTCATGGAAAAACTCCATACGAACTTGTCCACAACAGGAAACCTAATCTATCTTTCCTTCGTGTGTTTGGTGCATTGTGCTATCCAACTAATGAGGGTCAAGACTTGGGTAAACTTAGAGCTAAAGCTGACACTGGAATATTTGTAGGATATGCACCCAACAAAAAGGGATACCGAATCTACAACAAAAGAACCCGAAATATCATGGAAACAATTCACGTTACGTTTGATGAGCTGACCGGTCAAATGGCTCCTGGACACTCCAGCTCAGGACCCGCACTTCAAAACAGTCCTATTGGTTCATCTCTTGTTCCAAACTCCTCTCAAGAAACTCCATATGTACCTCCATCTGAAGATGATGTAAAGAAACTGTTTGATCCCATGTTTGATGAACTGTATGAGTCTACTACTAATGAGGTGCTGATCCCTACAACAGAGGATGCTCATATTCCAGTGAATGAAGTCAATTCATCAGTCTCTATATCTGTAAGTCAAGAAGCACCTGCTGCTGATCCTTCAGTCTCATCAACAAATCATCTCTCTTCAAATGTACATCATGGAAATGTTTCTGGCACCAATGATGAAGTTAATCCCTTTGCAACTCCTGAAGATGCTCCATTTGAAAACATATTCGCTACTCCTGTATCATCATCAGAACCATCTTCTTCAGGAGACATCGACTCAGCTACTTCAGTTCCTCAACAAATGCCACATGAACACCTCAGAAAATGGACTCACGATCATCCATTAGACAACATCATTGGAAATCCCTCTCGTCCTGTATCAACCCGGAAGCAACTCGCAACCGATGCCTTATGGTGCTTCTTCAACTCCGTACTATCTAAGATCGAACCAAAAGACGTTAAAACTGCCATGAATGAAGATAGCTGGTTCAATGCTATGCAAGATGAAATTCATGAGTTTGATCGTCTGGATGTATGGGAGTTAGTACCTGCTCCAGACTGTGCTATGATTATAGCTCTAAAATGGATCTTCAAAGTAAAACTTGATGAGCATGGTGATGTGTTGAAAAACAAGGCTCGATTGGTTGCTAAAGGATATCGTCAAGAGGAGGGTATAGACTTTGAAGAATCATGTGCTCCAGTTGCTCGAATCGAGGCAATCAGAATCTTTTTGGCTAATGCTGCAAGCAAGAACATGGTGGTATATCAGATGGATGTAAAGACGGCATTTCTGAACGGAGATCTTAAAGAAGTCGTCTACGTCAGCCAACCTGAAGGATTTGTAAATCAAGAGCATCCTACTCATGTTTATCGTTTGAAGAAGGCTCTTTACGGTTTAAAGCAAGCTCCAAGGGCTTGGTATGATACACTCTCAAAGTTTCTTCTTTCAACCGGATTCAGCAAAGGAGCAGTTGATCCTACATTGTTCACCAGGAAGTCAGGCAAACATTTAACTCATGTTCAAATTTATGTTGATGATATTATTTTTGCCTCGACTGACCCAATGGAATGTGATCGTTTTTCTAATGAAATGAGTTCAAAGTTTCAAATGTCAATGATGGGACAAATGTCATTTTTCCTGGGATTACAAATTTCACAAAGTCCCGGAGGCATTTTCATAAATCAATCTAAATATGCAACAGAGATTTTAAAGAAATTTGGATTTGATTCAAGTGACCCTGTTGACACCCCCATGATTGACCGAACCAAACTAGATGAGGACCTCTCAGGGATCATGATTGACCAAACGAAATATAGGAGTATGATTGGATCCCTGATGTATCTCACTGCTAATAGACCAGACATTTTGTTCTCTGTGTGCATGTGTGCTAGATACCAGGCTAAGCCTACTAAAAAGCACCTTGAAGCAGTTAAACGGGTCTTTCGGTATCTCCAAGGAACCATCAATATGGGACTATGGTACCCGAAGGACACCGGTATGTCACTAACGGCCTATGCAGATGCTGATCATGCAGGTTGTCAAGATACACGTCGAAGTACGTCAGGAGGTGCTCAGTTTTTGGGTGATAAGCTTGTGAGCTGGTCTTCAAAGAAGCAAATGAGTACTTCTATTTCCTCTACAGAGGCTGAATACATAGCCATGTCATCTTGTTGTGCTCAAATCTTATGGATGAGATCTCAATTATCTGACTATGGCTTTGAATTCAACAAAATACCTCTGTACTGTGATAATAAAAGTGCTATTGCTCTCTCATGCAACAACGTTCAACACTCAAGAGCAAAGCATATCGACATTCGACATCATTTCATCAGGGAACAAGTGGAAAAAGGTGTGGTGGAACTATATTTTGTGAGGTCTGAATATCAGTTAGCAGACATCTTCACCAAAGCTCTTCCAAGAGAACGTTTTGAGTTTATTCTTCCACGTCTTGGTTTGAAAAGCCTTCAACCAGAAACTCTCAAACGTCTTCAGGAGGAAGACGAGGAGTAAAGGTCTATCTTCATCTATCTCATGTACATATATATTTGAAAAACAAAATACAAAAATATAAAACTTTCAAAATCCATAAAAAATTTAAAAAATTCGAAAATTCTTCAAAAAAAAAAAAAAAAAAAAAAAAAAAAAAAAAAAAAAAAAAAAAAATTATTATTGTCATTTTTGTCATGTTTCTTCCGGTTCGATAATATCTACGGTCTTTGTGCTGTCATTCAAAGAATGACACGGGTCTTTAGATGTTGTTCGAATTCTTAAAAAAAAAAAAAAAAAAAAAAAAAAAAAAAAAAAAAAAATTTTGGGAGAAAGAGAAATGGTTTATTGTCATTTTCAGGCAATAACCCGCTTTTTAAAGAAAGAACAGAGCCATGTTTTACCATGTTTTCAAATTCCTATGCTCTGATTCTATAAACTCCTATCTGCTGAAAAACAAATGCTTTGCAAAATAACTCGGATTCTATTTTTGATAATCATCAGGACTTATATGTCAAAATCTCTATCTCTCAATCAACAACCTATGTCATTGATTGAGGGGGAGAATGATTTCAATTAAATTAAAAAGTTATTTGGCATTAAAATTGTTTTCAAAAGATATACATGCATGTTTTATAAATGGAGTTTAAAGTCTCAAAATTCGATCCGTATCAGTTAAAACACTTTCACAATCAAGTCACAATTCTCCTTAAAAGCTTTCAAAATCAATTTAAATCTATACGAGATCACAAATTACAAATGATTTGATAATTGTGATCGGGGGAGAATGTGTGATTTAAATTGGATTTAGACTGATAATTAGGTAAATGGTTATAATAGGATGTACATGCTATCCCGCCCACATGTGACAAACGATTTCAATTTTTCAATGCACATGTTGAGGGGGAGCATCTATCTTAAAACCTTTGATTTAAAACGTGATCATTTATCCCAATGTGCAGGTTCCCTCTAGTATGTGCAAAACTCTTTTCAAACCTCGAGGCACATATTGAGGGGGAGCAAATTTATGGAAACCTCATCCTTCCCGGAATTGCTATATCTACTTGATTTGTTGAGGGAAGTGATGTTGATATCTTTTAGAAAATGGTAATCAAAAGAAGTTAATTCTTTCTCCTGCCTCCGTGTGCAAAACATTTTCAATACTTGATGCTCATGTTGAGGGGGAGTTCTTGTTCTAAAAATATCAAAAACAATTCAGGTACAAAAAGCTTTGATAATATATCACAAGTATCTGAATTGATTTTCAAATGGTTTTCAATTGGATCCATTGGCAGATGAACAATACCAAATAGACCGACCAACTTTACTTCATGTACGGTGATATAAGGATGATAAGGTTAGGTATGTGTTCCCATGATCCGCCAGTACCGGAGGGATCTACCCAGGGACAATCCACTAGTTAGTGTAGAAGTCCTTAGGTATGATGATAAAAGGAGAAAAATGAGATATGGGAAGAGTGCGGACTAAGACTGAGCTAGTACTGGAATAAACCCAACAAGGTTCTAGCTATGAAGTCTCGGTAAGCACTGAAGGGGTTGAAGAATTAAAAAGAATTGAATGTAAATAGGGTGAAAACAAATAGTCCTCCATTAATTCAACCTTAGGGCAGAAACCGGGTTCACTTCATATGCTACTGATGGTAACATCGGTATTGAAGACAAGACGTCATGGACCCAGTGACGCAATGCACTTCAACTTTCCAAACCACTCAAGTTCCTCTTAAAAGGGCTTGTTTCATTCTCACGGGGAACCGACATTATCTATCGACTTTCTCTTAGAGATTGTTGATATTGAAGTAGGAGACCCTCTCCCTAGTCTCCGGCACAGGATCCAAATATGCACAAATTGAGTCTAGAGCCACGAGATCATCAATAAATCTCATTAGGACACTTTCAATGAAGACTCTCTGTTTCACTCAATGTGGAAAGAGAGATTATATCTTGAGTCCTACGCATTATCCTTGTGGTATTGCCAGAACATCTGAGTGATGTGTTCACATGTTCACAATGAAGATGGAAAGCCTTCTGGAGCCAACATCAAACAAGCTCCTGGTAGGTGGCATGTGAGATCTATTATATAGATCAACCATGTGACAACTGAACAGAAACAATGGGGCGATTCAATCTCTTGAATCAATCCTGGTTCAGGTTATGGATTGACGGATACCTTTGAAAAACCGGTCTTTGTGCTTAAAAACTCCTTTCTTTAGCACATCGACTGTGTACTAATTTTTCAAACCAAAAGGTATTTTTATGATTGATAATTGATTTTCAATAAAACCTTCGTTGTATTGCAAAAACAATTTCTATTGAGCAATACACGATTGCTTTTCAAATCTCTTTTCATCAATCAGTGGACTTAAAATTCGCTGGTTCACTCACTCCGTGTTGTCTTCTTTGAGACGTTCCGGTTTGAGAACAGCTAGAACAGCTGCGAAACCCTGTCAAGGAGATTCTTAGGAATCCTACCTGATCACAGGCAGTACTTGTACTGATCAACGGGGAACCGTGGGCCGTGTACCTCAATTCAACGAAAGTGATCAAAGACACTTTCGTGCGATTTGTTGCTAACTGTTGTATGCAGGTACGCCCGACGTTTGCAGCTGATCAGAATGAAGCGGTCAATCCACAGCCGCATGCTCACTTAACACATTCAACTCAAATGAAATCATGATTAGTGCATCAATGACTCTGATATTTTCACTCCATGCTTCTGCTACGCTGCTGCCAATATCGTGATTCAACAAATGCTTCCGCTACTCTGATGAGAAGATATCATGATCCAGAATGTGAGCATGTCGGTCCCAAAGTCACAACATCACAAAATACCAACACCACAAAGGATGTGTCAGAGATTGTTGATAGCCGATGATCTCAAATGATGGCTCAGAATTATTATCACGTGGATCAGTAAAAGACCTCCACTTGGAATAACCAAACATGCAATGTGAAGAATCAATGACTACGAACTCAAGAGCAAAGGACTACATCAAGAATACTAGATCACTTGTTAATGTTATATCTATTTGTATTCTTTGTAATTTTGATACATGTTTGAGGTGACCTCCCTTAGGGGGAGATTGTTAGGAATTAGAAATTCCAGGTATTAAAGAGTCGGTCACCTCAAGTATATGTAATCGTTAGAAAGCTCGTAGTCATAGGTCTTTTAAGTTAAGTAGTTATTTAGTTAAGTAACACCGTGGAGGACGGACGGGTCTTTACCCACTGTATGCCTGATCCACAGCCCGTAGTGTGGCGAATTATGTAAGACTATAAATACTCTCTACCTTCCAAGGTAGAGAGTTGGAGCTCATAATAATATCTTTCACTTTCTCTCACTAAGTTCCCTAAACCTCTAACTTTCTCTCTCTAGAATTCCATCTTATTCGCCACCTTGTGTTATGGTTTGATGTGTATGTGAAAAGTTATATCTTACATGCTTAATCTGTTTTAAGTCTGTTACGGTTAGCCATTCACAAGTGGCTAGCTTGTGTGATTAGACTTGACTGGTTTAGCACAGATCAAATTTTTGGCGCCGCTGCCGGGGAGGCTTTAGCGTGTGTTAGCCTTTTTCAGATCCATTCTTGCACATATACCATCTTTTGTAAAAAGTTTTTTGTAAAGTTTTCAAAAATCCAAAAAGTTCATTAACACTTTTCCTAAAGTGTTAACAACCCAAAAATATTTTCATTCTTTGTTTTTATAGCATGTTTTTCAAAAATCCAAAAATATCCATCCTTTATCCTCCAATCTGTTTAATTCTACATTTCTTTATCCTCAAAACTGTTTAATTCTTCATTCCTTATCTTCTTTAACCGTTAAATTCTCCATTCCTTATCCTCTTATCCGTTTAATTCTTTATGTCATGGTATTTGACATGTTCCTGGTGTGGAGGTCCATTTAATGGTGGAAATTGTCGGCGATGTACCAATGTGGGTTTCGGAGACAAGTTTGTCGGTAATCCCGATCCCATTTCAAATGAAACACCCGATTTTTCCTACCTACCTCCACAACCCCAATACGAATCCTACTCATGCGAGTTTTGTGGGAATGATTCTCATTACGGTTTTGATTGTCCACCACGGGTCCCGCTTGTCTATGAGCCAGAACCATGTTACAATCAGAACTTTGGTGAAAGTTATTCTCCCAATTATCTCTGTTGTGAGAATTGCGGGGGTCCTCATGAGACTTTTGAATGTCAACCGATGAATCAAAATTTTCAAAATTCCAATTCTCCCGGTTTTGACAATTTCCAACCCCCACAGTATCCCATCAGTCATCAGACTTCCGAGCCTTCACAGCATTTCAATGATTACGAGGAGTGTAATCTTCCTCAAAGTTCTGAAGAAATACGCATTCGAAAGAAACTGCAAATGAAAAGAATGGTGTGTAAGCTTCAGCAGATTAATATAAGAATCAGATATGATGACGATGATGATGAGGATAGTATTCAAATGAAGGAATACTATGATTACGACGAGGAGAGTGTTATTCCTTTGAAAGATATCATTTCTCAACTCCCTCAGTCTATTGCTATCACACCTATCTTACCTTTTATTGCTTCCAAAGACTCTCTCATAATGGAGGATGAGCATCTTGGCACAATTCCGGAAACGGAATCGTCTAATGTTGAGAACTTCGTCCCAATCCCAAGTGAGTCTGAAGATATATCCGATAGTGATTGTGATTTGCCTTTTTGTGATTCTCTTGACATTTCTGAGGTTACTTCCGGGATTTTCTCAAATCCTCTTTTTGAATTTAATAATGACTATACTTTTGAGAAAGTAAATCCTCTTTTTGATGAAATGTCTGAAGCCGATACAAAGACCATCACGGAAGTGGTGGAAATTGCTAGCTCTCAGAGCACACCACTTGTCCCACCTCTGTATTCTATCTTATCTCTTCCATCATGTGATGATGATTCTATCCTCACTGATGAGATTCATGATCCAAAAATCATGAATTCTCCTTCTGATAATGAGGAGTTAGTCATGATCATCATCATGATTCTCCTTCTTTTCTTCACATACGGTGTGACTTCTCCATGTCTTAACTCCTTCAGGAGTGAGGACATTATCTTTGACCCCGACATTTTCATGTACAATCTGTGAGCCGGGTCTGTCTTTCTCTGTATATCTCGTCGGTGTGGAACTTTCGCGTGCTTCAATGTTTATCCAAATATCTTGAATGAAAGTCCGATGGAGATTGTTTCTTCCACTTTGCTTCCCCATGAACCAATGAATTCGGGGTCGAGTCAAGCTAGCGACTCGGAAATCAAAAACAGTAGCACACACTATATGGGTTTTCACCCATATTTCTGTCTTCTTACCCCTTTCTACCACCTAAGTGTGGGGGTGATGCCCCACATGTTATATATATTATATATATATATATATATATATATATATATAGAGTTAGGATCAAATAGGAAGAATAATTAAAATAGGAAGGATAAGAAGTAACCACAACCACATATTTTAGATGCACCTACAAAAGTGGATGCATCTTCCTTCAAATTTTCCCTCCTAATTTGAAATGTGTGGTTAGAATTACTTCTTACCATTCTTATTTTAATTATTCTTCTTACTTGATCTCTTCCCTATATATATATATATATATATATATATATATATATATATATATATATATATATATATATATATATCTTAAAAAAAAAAAATCTTTTAAAATAATGGCCGTAATATTTCCCTTTTCCGTTCTTTGTTTCGGCATAACCGCCGGTACTTTGAATATTGAGGGCAATATTCATTTCTAAGTGTGGGGGGGAATTCTCACGAATTTCATGTATTATCTACCCAATTCCCCCGTTTTTGGCCAAATTTTTTTTTTGAGTAAGTGTTTTGCACTTACTCATTTGGTTATCAGTCCGCCATGTTTGATAAACAAAAGGATTGGCTAATCCAGGAGCAAACGGCTCTTGGTAAAGATATCTCAAATCCGTTAACGGCTTGCAATTTGCCCAAAATTGTATGGTATTCAGCTCACCATATCCTAAAAAGTGAAGAGTTGGCTAGCCCGCAAGTTTATGGCTTGTGGTAAAGGCAGTGGAAAAACCATAATTGGTAATCGACTCACCAAAGATAATATTGATAATTTATCTAAGAGTTGGCTAGTCCAGAGCAAACGGCTTCTGGTAAAGACAAAATCAAATCCGTTGAAAGCTGGTGGTTTGCTCAAAATCACATGGTTATCGGTGTACCATGGTTCTTACTTGAACTAAAACATTTGGCTACTCCAGAAGTAATGGCTTTTGGTAAAGAGTTTCAAATCCATTAAGTTTTTCTCAAAAGATTGCTAGGGACTAGCAATAGTTTAGTGTGGGGGATTGATGAGTGTGTAAATACTCATCATTTTTGGGTCTATCTGAACTGCAAAACGTCTAAAAATGCTCAGAAATGCATCAAAATACTGAAAATATTCCAAAATTGCATTTTATATGTTTCAGATGCAAAATGTTTAAAATCAGATGAAAAATGAGCAAAGTTTGCATAATTGGCAGTTTCAGTCCCCCAAGTTTCTAAAATTGTCAGAAATAGTCCCTGAGTCCTAATTTCAAAAGAAAAATCACCAAAGGTCCTTTTTAAATCATAACTTGTCAAAATTAGTCCTTTGGTGAAAAATGTCAAAAATTGGAAAATGTCAAGTTTGGTCCTTGCATTATTGAACTTTGTCACTTTTAGTCCTTGGAGCAACTTTGTTGAATTGGCAGCCTAGGTCCTTATAATTTCAGAATTTACACATTAGGTCCTTGTGTTTTAAACTCTTTCAACCCTTGGACCCCTGCCAATACCCAAATGTGACCCCTGCCTAACCAAATTGGACCCCTTGTTTTGACCTTCCCCTTTAATATTAAAATCCCAGTCAACAAACAAAACCCGCCCTTGGATTCTTCTTCTTCTTCACCCACTCTCTGCTCCTCTGCCAAACCTCACCTCACCTCCACCACTCATCCTTCACCTCCTTATCACTCCACCAACACAAAACATCCAAAATGCATTAAAAGCCTCTTCAACCTAACACTCAAACTCCCCAGTTGCTATATCTCCTTTTTCCCGCCAAAAAATTCATCAACGGTTTAAATCTTCTCCAATCATCCAACGGCTGAGATTAGTGGTGGGAAATGCTCAGGAAGCAAGTGGGAGTACTTTTGTTAATAAAAAAAAGAGGAAGGGAGAGAGACCAAGAAAAAAAGAGAATCAAGACCTAGCTTTTAGACTAGTATAAATAGAGAGCTTGTAAGCCTTTTAAAGGCAGTAGGTTTTAGTAGTTTTAAAAAGTTTAGTTTTTTTTGTTTTTATTATTGTAATTTGCTTTTTAAATTAATGAAAAAGTTTTTTTTCCTTACAATTTTTCTTCACTGCTTATTTGGCTAATAAGCACTTGAGTGCTTATTAGCTTATTGCTCATTATCTTTTAGTCCTAAGTTCTGTTTTTTTTAACTGTTAACTAGTATTCATCAGTTTTAAAGTGTTTTACTCCCTGTACAGGGGTGTTTGGTTTAAGCTCTAATATGGGTCAAATCCCATTTTCACCCACTTTGACCTTATAAGTCAAAGTTGTCTTAAGGTCTTAATTGGTTTTTAAAAGTTTTCAATCTATTTTCTCCAAGTTTAGCTCAAGTTGAAAAAAAATATATTCTGTCAAAGGTTTTTCAGCAGCATAGCTGCTGCTTATCCTTTCCTTTTTATAGCTTATTTTTAAGCAAAACTCTTTCAAAATTGCTTTTCCTACATCCTTACTTACCCAACTCAACATAGCATAGGCTTATTTGCATTTAGGATAGTTTATGTAGTTTAAATTTGCGCTCAAAAATCTGTCCCAAGCCCATTATCTGTTTCTGGTTCAGCAGAAAAATGGCCCAAGTGGCTTATCTTTTAGATGTTTCATTTGCTTAATATGATTCCTTATGATCCCAAATTTGGTATGCATGATATTCAGTGGGTTGGCTAGTCAACAGTGATTTTTATAATTTTTAGATTTAGCTTATTAGCAGCTTAATTAGCCCTTGAAAACACCCCTCTGGCCCTGTCCACTGCTGCAACCCCACAACAGCAGACCTCATGGAGCTTTTTCACAAGCTTGTTGCAAGCTTGTGAAAGCTCCTTAGAAGCGAGATACAGGGGCATTTGGTAGTTAACCAGGTGTACTCCAAGTTCCCAGAAGCTCAAGGTCTAGCTCACCCTGTAGCTTAATCAGAACAAGCTCAAAAGTGCCTTGCTTGACCTGTTTGGCTGCTGTTCCCACATCAGTTAAGTATATTTTATTTTTTTTAGTGCTTATCAGTTTTAAAAGTACTTATATTTATGTCCCTTAGTTGCTTTTAGATATTTAGATTAGGTAGTATTAGGAGCGTGCTTATCACTAGCTTATGTAGCTTATCTAGGAAATTACTAAGTTGTTTTAATATAGTGTAGTTAGTAACTTTAGGATTGTGCTTATTAGTTTTTTCATTAGTGCTTATTAGGACACTTCCAGTTTTCTTTTCAAACATATCTTAGTTTTTAAGATTCCTTGGTAGCCAACTGATCTCCTAATCTTCATTAGTCTTTTCGGTTATGTTAGCTTACAAGATTAGCTAAAAAGGGTGTTTGTTTAACTGTCCTAAACCAAACAACCATCTTTATAGCCTATTGTGGAGAAGAAGTAGTTTATAGTTTATGCAAGCTTTTTCCAAGTTGAACTTCCTGTTAAAAAGTTTTTTTTCAATCCCATTTGCGCTTTAGGAAATGTAAAAATGGAATGCATTAGTTTAGCTTTTCACTAGCTTTATGTAGTTTATTGTTGTAGTCACTAATCCAAACAGTCCCTTAACTCCACTGTCCCAAACAGTCCCTTAACTCCACTGTCCCAAACAGCCCAGTCATAATTTTTTGTGTCTGCTGTAAATAAGCTGTTCAACAGCTTATTTTCAGGTTTTTCTAAGTATAGCTTTTGTTAACATATGCTTATTTGAAGTCCTTTGAGTACCAAAAGCTGAAAAATCAAAAAGAAAATAAAAGAAGCAAAAAGGAGGAAACTGGATTCGAACCAGTGACCTCCTGTATCCCACGCAACACAACACCAAAGACCATCTGCTCTGTTGGACTCTTTTGTTACAAACCTGCATCATTAATTCCTTAAGGGATTTTGAATTCTAAAGTTTAAAAACACAAAAGAAAATAAAAGGCAAAAAAAAGGTTGAGGTGGGAATCGAACCTGTGACCTCCTGGTTCCCCAAGCACGCACACAACACACTCCCTTTAACCACCTGCTCTTGGGCGTTCTTTGTTTCTAATATTACTCAGTTAATCCTTTAAGGACGTTTGGCAGTTTTATTTTTAAGTTTTTCCTAGCTTATTTTATGCTTATTTTCCAAAACAAGTTAGTGTTTTCTTATTTTTATTAGATTGAGCATTAGTCAAAATAGATTCTGTGAATTTTTCATAATTTTCTAAATTAGCTTAATATTTTTAATAATTAATTTAGTTTTAAATCGTTTTTAATTCATAATAAATAAAATAAGAGTCGAAAAAATACCCGGCTTTTTCCTAAAATTTTCTTTTGTCATGCAGTACGTGAGAAAATTGTTTTTACATTCGTAGGACTTTTATTTCACAAATTTTACGTTTTATCTTGCGCTCCAGCGTAATTTTCGTACATAACGTACGTTTTCATTTTAGGCCACGTTTTTAGATATTTTAAGTTTACGTTTTAATTAAAATAGTTTATTTAAGTCATTTTGTTTTATAAAATCACAAAAACATCATTTTGTAAAAATAGTGATAGCGTTTATTTAATATAGTTTATCTTTTTAATTTTCTTAATTTGTATTTAAGTCGCTTTAATTTATAAACTTTTTCAGTAGTGTAATTATCCATTCAAATCCTTTCTGATCACTATCATTAGTGATCATTCTACCGTCTGATCAAGTGTTTACACACCATTGAGTCTCCGTGGGACATAACGACCCGGGAATTCATTGTATTCTCTGATCTTCATTGTATTTGTGCTTAATCTGTTTTAAGTCTGTTACGGTTAGCCATTCACAAGTGGCTAGCTTGTGTGATTAGACTTGACTGGTTTAGCACAGATCAAATACTCTAAAAGCTTTGCTGACCATGGAATACCCAACAAAATACCCTTCATCAGATTTTCATCAAACTTTCCCAGATAATCTATGGTATTGAGAATAGATACATGACATCCAAATGGTCTCATGAAATCAAGGATAGGTGGTCTACCCCTAAATAACTCATAAGGAGTCTTGTTCTTTGTTTTTACCACTAAAACCCTGTTTTGCACATAACATGCAGTGTTAATTGCTTCAGCCCAAAAAGTGATTGGCAATTTTGAATCTGCCAACATGGTTCTAGCAGCCTCTATAAGTGTTTTGTTCCTCCTCTCAGCAACACCATTTTGTTGAGGAGTTCTAGCAACACTAAATTCTCTTTTAATACCTTTATCTCTGCAAAAATCATCCATAACTCTATTCTTAAATTATGTCCCATTGTCACACCTAATGATTTTAACTTTCATATCATATTGGTTTTCAACTTCTGTGATAAAGATCTTAAGGATGCCAGTTGTTTCATCCTTGGTTCTAAGAAAGAAAACCCATGTAAACCTGCTAAAATCATCAGTCACTACAAGACAATATTTCTTTAGATTCAAGCTGCTCACAGATGTAGGACCAAATAAGTCCATATGTAACATTTGAAGTGGGTGAGAAATAGAGTTAACCAGCTTTGACCTGCAAGAAGCTCTGTGTTGTTTGCCTTTAAGACAAGCCACACAGGTTTGATCATTTTCAAATCTTTTCAGAGGTAATCCTCTCACCAAACCATCTTTGACAATCTTAGTAATGGTTTTGAAGTTAACATGACCAAGTCTTCTATGCCATAACATGGATTCATCCACTCTGGCCTTTGCAAGCAAGCAAGCATAATCATTTTTAGCAACAATGTTGTTCATATCAAAGCTATATAGGTTGCCTTTTCTAGGAATTTTAAGAAGAATCTGACTTTCATCAGGCATCTTAAAATCATTAGAGAGAACAAAGCACATATCTTTGGTAAAAAGAACATTGTTCTTCTTGTCACACATTTGTGACACACTAAAAAGATTATACTTAAGCTCTTTTACATAGTACACATGTTCAAAGTCCAAGTTACCAGTTTTGATTACTCCTTTACCAGCAAATTTTCCATTAACTCCACCTCCAAAGCTGACATACTGTCCATCATAATGTTCAAAATTTGAGAGATAGGACTTGTTGCCAGTCATGTGCCTTGAACATCCACTATCTGTGTAGCCCTGATCTGATATTTTTGTCCTTGGATGTTCCTGCACATAAAAGTAAAGAGTTAGTTTCTTTTGGGGACCCAAGCCATGATTGACTTGGATCTTCCTCGTGTATCAATATAGTTAAATCTATCAAAGGTCATTGATACACCATTGGGATTGGTTGTAGAGGTAGTTCCTTTAGGTTTCCATTCCCAACGTGCTGAGGCCTTCACAGAATTGCCTATGTCCCCCTTTTTCTTGTTTACAACCCTTGCAGTGGAAACTTTTGAATGAGCAGTGGAAACTGCTGGTTTGGTTTTAGGTACCCACTGTTGGTTATAATGAACCTTTTTATTTTGAAAAGTCCTTTTCCCTGTTTGTGCAGATTTTGCAAAAGTTGTTTTGGACTTTGCACTTGTAACAGGTGACTTAGGGTGAGCAGTGTTAACAGTTTTTGCAGTGGAAAAAGTTTTAAGTCCACTTCTTAGTTGAACTGCTCTTGGGATCATTTTGCTGTGTTGATTAGGGTGCAAATTGTTGTTTTGAAACTTGTTAGACTCCACCCTTTTATTCCCATGGACTTCCCTTCTCCCAAAATGATAGTCACAGTTAGCATGTAAATGATAAAAGCTACCACAGATATAACATGCTTTGTTGTACATCACAAAATCACTACCTAGTTGTTGAGATTTAACATGATTCCAACTTCTCTGGTTACCCCTAGGAGCTGGTGACTTGTTCCTATACATCTCAGCATACTTTACAGTTGGTCTAGGTTTATTAGCTTGTCTCCTAGGTTCCTCTGTAACAGTATTAACAACTTTTGGGATAGGAGCCTCTACATTCTTTTTAACATTCTCATCCACAACAGATGAGTCACTAGCACTCTCAAAAACATCAGTTTCATGCTTAACCAGTTCCTCATTTTTCACAAATGTTTCTTTTAAAGGACCATATTCACGTTCAAGATCCTGAAAATCTTCTAAGCCTGTATGAGCTAAATCTATACCTGGAGGTGATGGAACACCTCTTAGTGGTGGAGGCACTGTATTATAACCCATACCAGACTTAACTTTATTGTGTATTTGAGCATTCCAAATTTTATCAATTGACTTAGACTGATGATAGCATGTGTCTAAAGTTAAGTTGACATTTTCATTTTTCTTTTTAAGTTTTTCAAGCTCTTCTTGGTATGCCTCATTCACAGCTGTCTTATGATCTATCTCTCTTCTAAGATGAATCATATCATTATTATATTTTGACTCATTTTCTTTATAGTGCTCTAGTTGTTTTTCTAATACAGTTATGGCTCTCCTAAGATTTGATACAACATAATTAGCAGCAAACAACTATGTTCTTTGACTATTATAAGATTCATTAAGCCTTTCAACTTCTCTAGCAGCCCTACATGTTTTAGAACAACTTTCAAAGTTTTGTACCTCAGAGTCAGAGAAAGCCATGAGAGCAAATTCAGTAGAAACAAGAGCAGCATCTGAAGGTTCTTCCTCTTGTTCATCAGCCATGAAACTCCAATCATAGCTCACACCATCAATAGCCAACATTGCCTTTGGTTCTTCCACAGTTGGTTCCTTCTTTTGCTTGTACCAAGTAGACATGTTGTCCTTGGTATTTGGTCTTCTACATTCTCTAGCAAAGTGTCCCAACTTGTGGCAGTTAAAACACTCCACTTTCTTCTTATCAAAGCCTGCAGTTTCACCACCATTGATGTGAATAGGGTTGTCAGTCTTCTTGTAGAATTTCCTAGCCCTCATACTAAGTAGAGCTATTTGCCATTTTATGTCCATCTCCTCCAAGTCATCTTCATCAATTTGCTCCATGTCTTCATGAGTTAATATAGACCCATTAACTTGAGTGGAGATAAAAGCATAAAAGGTAGGATCTCCAATACTAGCAATCTTCTTCTTTGAACCTGCTGTGGTAACACTAACATTACCAGTGGAAACTGTAGAACCAGCAGTGGCAATATCATCATCATTGTCATCTTCAGAATCATCACTGTCAACAGAGGTTGACATCAAAGACAAGCTTCTTGAGCTTGTACCAAGTTTCCCAGCCTTCTTCAGTCTTTGTTCAATGAGTTTAAAGTTGTTGTAAAGATCATTGAGCTTCATTGTTTCAATATCTGCTTTGTTTTCCCAGACTGTAACATTAGTTTGAAACTCTGAAGGCAAACTTCTTAGAAACTTCAAATTGAGATCTTCCTTTTCTACCTCAATGCCAAACACAGTCAGTTGTGTAACAATATTCTGGAGTTTGGTGAAGATGCTATCAAGTGAATCATTGCTTGAAGCAGAGAAGTTTTCATAACTTTGCTTCAACAATGTCTTTTGTGTCTTCTTTGTAGCATCATTACCACCAAACACTGAGCAAATCTCTTCAAAAAGTTCTTTAGCTGTCTTGAACTTGCTGAATGCTATGATCTGGTCTCTAGGGAGAGTCATCAGCAACAAACTTCTAGCCTTTAGATCATTCTTCTTCAGTGCTTTTTCAATATTGGTCGTAGGCACAGAAACTGTCACAACATCTGTGTCACTAACCTTCTGAGTACTAGTCACAGGCTTGAAAGAATCACCAATTAAGATGATCTCCCATAGAGCATAGTCTTGAATGAGAAAGTATTGCTCAATCAGAATCCTCCACATCTCAAACTCATTAAGTTTGAGCTTAGGTAGCCTTGGTGTAGAAGAGTTGGACTGGTTGTTTTCCATCTCCATTGAATTGAGTGAGTAGGTTAAGCTTATTCCTTGGGTCTTCTAAATCAAAATATCATAACCTTTGCTCTGATACCACTTGATGGATCTAAACACACACATTGTGTTAATGATATTTTGAATTATATTACTAAGCACGCGGAATATACTCAGTAATACTTAGAAGACAGATGTAAGTAAACAAGAACAATAAACACAAAGCTCCAATATTATTAAGAAATAATACGAGTGATCTTGCTTATCACTAGGGGACGTTTGGTACGACTGAATCACAAAGAATGGAAATGCAGTGAAGAATGGAATGACAGAGAAAGAGAATAACTCTGAATTAGAGAATGAATTCTACTGTTTGGCAAAAGTCGAGAATAAAGTGTCAGAATCGACTAAAGAATTCATTCCTTTGTTTGGCACAATAGAGAATGAATTTTTTTTTTTTTTTTTTTTTTTTTTTTAGATTTTATATTTGTTTAGTTGATTATTTAGTTTCTTTAATACTATGAGGTCATATAACTACACTTGTGAATTCATGTATTTATCATGTACGAGTATATAATTGTTATATTATTTTTGTGATGAAATTAAATTATTAAAATAAATTATATTACGAGAACTACACATACTGTCCTTAACAAAATCACTTCTTCATTAAAAAAAACCTTCGCCAACAAATGTCAAAGAAATAATATTTAAGCTTAAGATAGTACTAAACATATTATTGAGCAAAAAAGTGTGTAAACAAATAAATCTTAATGAGCACCTAATCCAATGGACCATCCCCAAGCATTTGAATGTAGATAATTTTGTCTTCTAGCGACGATTTCAAAAAAATTCGGGCCTTACTTGCATTACGACCAATGATGTGCATGCCCCTGATACGTTGTTGGGGAGTGATACATGGTAAACCTTGTATATCCATGATAACTTCATCCAATGTATAACCATGTAACATATTAACTCAAACATCATTAATGTTACACATGATGTAAAGCATGAAGATATCATTATTTATACAAATCCTTACCTCAACTTCAACTGATATAATGACATGAAGTATATATATTTGTATTGTAAAGTAATACTACGTATGACGTTAAGCATGAAGATATTATGCCATAAAGTATATATTAAATTGTAAGTAATATGAAGAATTTATATATTTACCTCAACTGCTGTTGAGAATCACCAACAATAATGATGAAACGTTGAATCGAATTGGAGAGAATAGTGGCTGCCGTAGGGTTTGTTTTTTATTATTTATGATAATTTGCGCAATATATATCTCTTCCTTTTTTACAGGAGGATTTCATTTATTCCTGGAAGAATGGATATAGAGAAAGAGTCTCTCTAAAACTCTCATTCTCCACCTTTCTCTACTTTTTTTTAAAGAAACAAAAAGGGAGAATGAGAATGGTAGTTTAATTCCATGTTTCCATTCTTTGTGTCAACAAACATCGGAATGAACCCCCTTTTCCCTTTCTCATCTTTCCATTCCAGCGTACCAAACATCCCCTAGGGTTACACCTTGAAGCTAATATGAATAATACGTATGCTTAGCAATGACCTAGGATCTCCTTTTATAGCACAAGAAGTCCTTTACAAGATAAGTATAAACCTAACAATATAGAATATACACAAGATCTTTTCTATACTTATCAATACACGTTTACTTAACAATTATCTAATAGCAGTGGTAATATTTGTACTGACAGTGGTAATGAGTTTCCACTGCTAGTGTAAACATCAGCAGTGTTAACCACAAGACTATCAGTAGTAACTGTTAGTATTATTCCCAACATAACAAGTTTCAATACCAATATGAGAACATTTCCGACCATATATCTAATAAGTGTAAAAGTTATAAAGTTCGTTATAGACTTAACCTTAATAATAAAACTTCCTCTTAAACTTCAACATTATAAAGTTACCACGTTTTTATATTCTACATATCTGTCTAATCTACATTTATAAATAACAACGTATAAAGCAACGTATATATCGACAATTAGAACTTTATAATAATTATGTTTCACGAATTCGCATACTTCCAAGGCTTCACATATTGCATTTACTTAAGAGTACAAGACTACAAAATATCAGCTTTTAGTCTAAAAAAAAAAATTTATGGCCATTTTATTAAAGTGTACCTGACTACAAAATCAAATTGCTTTCCACTTTAAAGTTAACAATCTAAGAATGTTAGATATTTATCTTAATCTTAAAAAATATCAGTTTTTAAGGTTAATTTTTTTCTTTTTTTTTTATGACTTTATAATTAAAGTGCATTACGAATTTAAAAAAAAAAAAAAAAAAAAAAAAAAAAAAAAAAAAAAAAGAAAAAAAAAAAAAAAATTGCTTCCCTTCCTCATTGAACTTGCCTATCGATCTTGAGCTACAGATACTTGTCCATATTTTTACCTTGAACTTGTTAAGCTGTAAGTCTCACATTTGATTTTTTCCTTTTTTATCACAACCATACCTTTATCATGTCATGTCAGAATTTTTTGTTGTTTACACACTTTTAGGTAATGGTGTTGTTCCAGAGAAAAATAACGCCTTAGAAACCTTTGAATAGAGTTCTCAATTTATTACTCAACGTAGATTAGTTTACACACCTGAGGTGAGGTTAGGTTCCTGAATGGATACCTTATTACCTACTAATCAAAATGAACATAAAATCGTTTTTGGTTTAAGGCAACCTATCATGAATCTATAAACTGGGTTTTATAGTAGTCATGTCACTACTACAAACTGCCTCATATGGCCTGGTTAAATTGGAAAATAGGTTATCGACATACAGCAACTCCATATCCCTACGATTACATTTGACATGTAGGTAATTCCAACTAAAAAAGAATCTGGTCATGGATATAGAGATAAGTACTAAAACACACTGAAATGATGTTATCACCCTAAAAATTCCATAAAAGCATAGTTCTTGCTGCTACAAATTTTTTAATAAACTCATACGTTTTCCTTTTTGATTCTTCAAAGTATATACGTACCGCAATCAGTCCATGGCCAAAATACAAAGGCAGAAAACACTTTGACAAAATTATCCTAATCTTGCTTCTCTTCGCAGTACCTGCATTAAAAAAAAAAAGCAAAAATAAACATTGATAAAACTTTTTAAAAATAGGAACGGCAGTCTGGTCAAATTTTGGGAAAGTTGGTTTACTGGGATTTAATCCTCCTCTAACGGGTCAAATGGCTATAACCTAACAGAATAGCTAAAATGGATACGCGTCAGATGGGTTGAGACTTGAGAGTCACCCAAAGTATAAGTAAATGGTATAAAACCATAGTCGCCATGGATTATTCCATTACGGGATCGGAGATGGCGGTTCACTAGGTACCTAATACTCGGTTCGGTGGGGGTATGTTCATTTGGGATCACTCACCAAGTAATGTGGAACGATGTACCAAATAATAATTCAATTTCTAACGTGTTATAAAAATCCTCCACATTTATAATATAGAATACTTCAGTATTTATCAAATTAACAAAACATACATATGTAGTTTCGTGATCATAATTAACTCCCAATTATAGAATTTTATACAAAAGAGAAAAGGTATTAGATGGGTTGGCTAAACGCGGCCTGTAACAAACCGTGCTGGTTCTGACACGAAACCATTTTGAGACATTACACAATCTGCTCAGCAGGGCGTTTCGTCTCTTGAAAGTGAAATTAGCGCTGAACATGCCCCATGAGTTTTGGCTATTACCTAACCTATAGTCATAGCGTAATTCAAAGGCAGAGGGGGAATGGTTAAAACCAGAAATCAAAATATGTGCGTAGCTGTCCGAATTTGTATTTGATTTAAGCTATCCATGTTTGCATATGTCATCCCCAGATGGGGATATACATATTTCTTAACAAGGAAATGTATATTGAGACCTGGTATATGCAGTTATTTAATATTAGCAATTATATATAGATTTTATCATAAAATCAGAAAAGACGTTTCTTTAAGAATAGTATCACCACTAGAACTTGAGGATGATACTTGCATCTTTCAATATTATTTAACAAGTATGCGCTTTTTGACACTTGACCAAAATATTATGTACTTCTCATCCGCAACGCGTATATATGGAATACAGCAAATCTAATGATGCTTGAATAGGTCCACAAGAGTCTTAGTTTGCTGCAACTTTATGAATTTTCCTAAAATTTGAAGTCTAGAAGAAAGTTTGCACAATGCAAGGTATACCTAATCAGATACTCAAACCAATTGTCCGATGTGCACTCAACTTTTATGTTAACTAAAGACGAGTTTCCTTGAAATCAACTTTGATGTCTAAATGCTACCAAATATCTTAATAGTAGATATGCGAAATGCGCGGGTTGGGCAAGTAAGATCAGCATGGGTTGGGTCATGTTTGGCTGATCCAGAAGCTCTTTGAATACGGGTTAAATATGATTACAGACACTGTAAGACGAAAAAAGACCCAAAATAGGTAACTATTTCATTGTTTCGTACAAGATGGGTTAACCAAAAAAGACCGAAACTCATTAAAATACACTTTGAGCATCTTTAAAATGTTTAGGCTGGCCCATTCAAACAATTTCGTTTGTTTCTAGTTTGTACAATTTTACCCATCAGATATAATACATAACTCAAACCGACTATTGCGTACTAATTGATTAAAAATTACCACTATATTATTCCAATAATACTATATATGTTTAATATATAATTTAGGATGTTATACATTAAACTAAAGTTAGGACTTCGACCCATTTGACATGTATACTCTCCCTTGCAAAGTGACAAATTTTCAAAGGTTTGCAAAACCATTAAGCTAGTGCCACGTGTCCCCCACCAACTTTATACCCCCCCCCCCCCCTCCATTTTTCTTAGTATTTTCGATTAGGGGCATTTTGGTCATTTTAACTCGTTTTTATAATTCCACCCCAAACTTCAAACATAAATAACTTTCAAACGATAATCTTTTACGAAAAAATGATTTCACCATGATTTTTAAAATTTAATTCTCTTTAATGTGGTGTGCATTTTGATATATGCATCGCAGCTTTTTTTTCAACTTTTTATGTGGGTGTTGATTTTCTTGAAATTTTTGGCATTTTCGGCTCTAAGTGTCTAGTTTAAAGGCCGAATTATGCAAAACTTAAAACATAAAAGTTGTAGCCTTTTGGCCATTCGTTACCCATAAATTTGAATCACTCAAATCCGATATGATATGAGTGAGATATTGCACGTTAAAGATAATAAGATGACGTCTTAGTCATATTTAGTGCAGACAAAGTGTTTGATAAAATGCCTAAAAGAGATTTTTCTTATAAAAGTACATTTAAATGCACTAATTGATGTACCACAATACATCTTTCGTTATTTTTGTTATTTTTAACTTTTTTTTTTCTTTTTTTTCCTTTTTTTTTTTTTTTTTACTACTAAGTGATGAACAACAACCAGCTGATAAACATAAACCGATGAACATTGTGACCATAAACTGATGAACATTGTTTTAGAAAGCTTATACCATGTGCTAACAAACTTGTATGCTCGGCATAAATAAATCTAAATCTAACTAATTTCAAATACAAACAACTTTATTTTAAAAAAAAATACCAATTCACTTAACGAACTTGTACCCCCTATGCTGAAAAATTGTAGACCAACACAAAAAGAATGTCAAGAACAGATATGAACAATCACCATCATCAAATTTACCAATGGGGGGTGATACTGACACCACATTTTTTTTATGCATGCACCACAATTTGTGCATTACAGTATTGTACGGTACAAACTGTAATGCACAAATTGTGGTGCATGCATCAAAAGATGTGGTGTAGGTATCAATTCCCTTTACCAATACGTTAATTTCTCTTGATATAAAAATTTGTATTTATTTTCTCTCAATAGAAATCCGGTTGAAGCATTTCATCGAGCAATTTGTGTGTATCATTATACCTATCACATTTCAACACCAGATCCTCTATGTTTACCCGATTATTATGAAGTCCAAAATTACGAAAAAGAGTTTTATCAGTTGGAATCAACCTCATGGTGACGACGTGAAGACGGTAGTGTTGACGGCGTGAAGACGGTGATGGTGATGGAGACGTTGCTAGTGATGGTGACGGTGATGTTATGTGTTGGAGAGAGGTTGGATGGGATGAAAGGGGATGTGTTGTGTTAGATCTGATGATGATGATGATGGTTCGGAGATTACTAAGAGAAGAAATGGAATGACCAATATGCCCCTATGTGTATGTGTCCATCTCTAATTTGATCAAATCTTGGATTATGATCTGAGGGTTGTAAATACCTTTTGTACTTTGCAAAACATTGCCACTTTTCAAAGGATATGTCACCCTATAGTTAACTCCTTTATATAAACCCAATAGCTTAAACATGACATAGTCAATCCATTTTAAGATATATGGGTCGAAAATGTCACCTCAAGTGACAAGTCAATAGGTAGGTTAAACTCTCAACTAAAGAAGAGTCAAACAAGTATGCAATCTTGCAATTTCATAATCTACAAGCTACACATCTGTAATCATCAAATCTCCTTTTGCCAGAAGCTATTGTTAATCTACACGTAGCAACTAGCATCTATATGACCATTATGAGTGAGATTTATATTTCTAGTATAACAAAGTGTTTTTCTACGACTAACATATTTACTAGCAGCAAAATGTTGAATTATGTACTTCCATAAAAATACTGTTAGCTTTGCTATTTTGTGAAGTTGGCGTCTTACACGTAAATGGATAAGATACGTAAAATGGGTGTGAGAAATCATTGTGTAAACTTCTTCTAATAAACACATATCCTTTTCTCCACCCTCTTTCTACTTTCTCTCACTATAAACCACCATGGGTTTTGACTACTCCAAACCTAGACCTCCCGAAAGGTGATCTTGAACCGTTTACAATTGGTATCAGAGCGCCTCACGTGGTTCATGGCTTATGTTTATGTTTTCGAATGGTTTTTAGTCATTTAGTACTATATGGGTATTTCGAGAACTTTCATAGTCAAAACCATCGATTTCATGGGTAGATTTAATAAAGGTTTGATTTTTATGATAGTTGATTACTTAGTCATCCATCTAAGAAAAACCCGAAAACAACCACAAAAGTAGCATTTTTTAGGTATTTTTCGAAGTTCACTCTTGCAGAATTTTTCTCGAAAAATTCATATCTTCAAACTTTCTCAAAAAAATTAAATTTTCTCGAAAAATTTAAATTTTCTCGAAACTGACGTGGCAGTACTTGATAGTTGAGATTCCACTAACCAGGTGACGTGGCACTTCGAGTAATTTAGGAATTTCGAGAAATATTTCGAGTAATTTAGGTTTTGAGAATTTTAGGTTTCGAGAAATTTGGGTTTCGAGTAATTTTCAAGAGTTTTAGGCAAGGACCTTTTCAACCTGAAAAAGTAACTTTCGATAACTTTTCTGACCTATACCATTTTCAAGAAACTTAGAACCTTTCGAGAAAAATTGGATTCTTTACGGCAAAACTTCAAATCATCATAGCTTTTGATCCGTAAGTCCGTTTATAGCAAATTACCTGTCAAAACGACCGTTGGAACGTGTAGAACAAGGGGTTAAGTAAATATATTCACTTAATGGCACTTTCGAGGCCCAGAAACGCTCCAAAATGAAGTTATTGATGATTTTGTGTTATTAGGCATCAAAACTTTCAAAAAAACCAGAAATTCGAGTAATTTCGGAACTTTTGTGGACAAGAAAACAACAAACCACGTTTCTCTTAAAAGATCCTTATCAAGATTCACCAAAACTTTACACGGCTAGAATTGGTATTATTTAGCATATGTGACAACGGGGATTATTCTTTATTATTATTTGGATTTGAAGTGATGTGTGTACTTATTTCGTCTTTGATTCTTTCTTCCTCTCTCACGAAGATGACTTGTTTGGGCATATATTGATTGTGACGAAGACTTGGATATCTAGTTACTTTTGTGAATCTTTCTCTCTATACCCACAAAGTAGCGATATGTCAAGAGGAATTGTGCTTCTAATACTTTTGTTGTGGGGCATAGGGTACATTGTTCTTATCAAGGGGATAGTACAAGCTTAAGTAACAAACCTGGGAGATTTTACTTTATGTAGCCATTATTAGCCGGTTGAATAGACAAGAGGTTCAGTTCTGTAAAGAGAGTATTTATGGACATCTTCTCACGGGTTAGATCTTATGCTCACGGGTTTATGATACTTCTAGTTAATCTAGATTTGGGATGTACAAAGTGCTATGATAATTCCGAAAGATCGTAATCATCATGGAGGGAGAAATGTGTACATCGGGGGCGTACAACAAGTTCACGTGATCAAGCTTAATCATATATTCCGGAAAGACAAAGTGTCATGCAGCAGAGATGATCAGTGGTTCAACTTGTTACTTTGGTGTTATCCTTTCAAGTTTCAAGTTTGATGTTTGGTTACTATTATTGGTGAAGCATCCTAGGTAGTTACTGATGAAGCAATCTAAGTGAGTTGATGATGTTGATATCATTCTTCTCGAACGTACAATCATAAAGAAGTTACATTCTACAGTCTATTCTACTTTCTTTCTCCGCAGCATGGTAGAAGACTAGAGACACTTGATTCATAAACACTTCTTCACGAGGGGGTTGTCAGTTTGGGGGGAGATTCACATTCTATCTTCTATCTTTTTTCTATTTTCTAAAAATTAGAAAAGACCAAATAGATTCTTCTTTCCTCTTTTCTAAAAGGCTCACTAGTTAGGAGGGAGTAACAACTTAACTAGACCATTACAACAAATGAAGTTCACAGTTACAAAGATCAATGCCGAAGTATTCGGAAGAAGGAACTTCAAGGATGATGCATAAAGAGTTCAGAACTAAAAAGGATCAAAGTTGAGATCGTCGGAAGAAAGAACTCCAAACCATCCTCAGACTCTGCGCTTCAATGACATTGTTTATTATTGTTATTTACTTTGTATATGTATTTATAGGTCTCATTGCAACTAATCACGTGTGACGCCACCATGGAAGGAGATTGTTAGCTTTGCTATTTTGTAAAGTTTGCGTCTTACACGTGAAATGAATTAGATACGTAAATAGTTGTGCCCGCAGGAACTACTAATGTACTAGAGGCATTGTGATGTGATAGAGCCTATAAATACCCCTCAAGACTACACTTGAGGGGTGTGGGAAATCATTGTGTAAACTTCTTCTAATAAACGCATATCCTTTTCTCCACCCTCTCTCTACTTTCTCTCTCTAGAAACCACCATGGGTTTCGACTACTTCTCCCAACCTAGACCTCCCGAAAGGTGATCTTGAACCTTTTACAAATACTACTATAATTACTTTTTTTATAATCCCTAAGGTTTTTTAATCAATTATGGTTAAAATAATACTCCATATATGTTTTGATTAAATCACAGCTTAGCCACACTACCGTGACTATCTTTGTCAACCGCAAGAAAAATACAAGTAAAGAAATAGGGAATAACTAATTATTTACAATGACAAAAGTAGATATCTTATCTTACCTCCTCCGCAAATTTAATCAAAATGGTTGTTCGAGGACGTTGTTGTCCATCCACCGGAACAAAATGAGCCGTCACAACAGCAGGGAATCCTGCATTGTCCAAAACACCCTACAAAGAGAAACAACATATGTCAGAACCTTAAATCAACAAAGAGTGAGAACATGAAAATATGGATGATAAAGCACATACCCTCACTATCCCCGCAACAAAGGCACCACAGTTGAATGAACCCATGTCTTTTGGTACGGAAATAAATCTGCATATCAATAGCACAAGAGGGCATACATAATTAGTGAGTATATAGGTCCGGAAATAAAATTAAAAGAAAGGTGATTATAGCATAAACCATATCCACCAAGATATGTTACCTATTGACCAGGAGCTCCTTTTCACTAATCATATATTCATCTTCATGTTCAGTGCCTTTCTCAAGCGAGTCAGCAACCTATTAAGATGATTAAACTTGAAACATCAAAGATGATGAAATTACTAAATCTGTATTACATGGGAACATAGATAAAAACAGATTACAACTATTTAAGAGGAAAAAAAAATCAGGATTAACATATTATGATTTACAAACCTTTCCAAAAAGAACCTTCCATACTGTGCTATGAACGAACGACAAAATGCCCAACAAACGAGTCTCTCTTCTGTTACCCTGAGATCACAAAATTGAAAGAGTTATTGGCATAAAGTAAAAAAGAAATAAACAGATACGACACAGTTTGGTGAACAATCTGACACACATTCTGAACTGCATAAATACAAAAACACAAGTACATGTATAACTGTTTAAATTGCTGACCACACATAATTATTGCAGGAAAGATTAAACTGAACATGGTGTTAACATGGCTCAGTGATTTCCATTCAGGGTTATTGAGCTTTATATATCACGGAATTGGGTAGTAAATGAAAAGAATTATTGCACTGTAGCTCATTTTACACCAAAAAAACAGAAAAAATAACTTTCATTTCGTAACAGTTGGATCTCTGAAGGTGTGCCCAGTGCACAAACTAGCCGAGATCCATATCTAACAAGTATAGCCCTAATAATCTGAAAATAGCAAGTTTTTCTACTTTGGCTCTAGTGGCACCTCAAATAAAGCAATAAGAAATGCAGATGAAAACATGTATTTCGTCTGAAAACTGACAACAATCCTCAGTCAAACCTTTAACACCCCTGTTTTAGAAAGATGGCAAGCATGAACATAGAGTCACACACATAAAATGAACAGTTTGACTTGTTCAAGCTATTTAAAAGTTCAGTGTGGGTCACAACCATATGTTGTGAGAATACGAAGATGTGCAAGTGGGGCTCATTTACATGCTGTGAGCACAAGAAAAAAATGTGATGGTGGTCCATTTATGGCGCAAGAGAAAATGGGTGTTATGTTGAGTCTCATTGCTACCATTAGGTCATTAAGTGGTTAACTAAAAACCTACATAAGCAGCCAAAAGCAGTGCAGCGCCATGAGCAAAAGTGTGTTGGTAATTACTTCACTGAATTTTCAGAAATCACGGGCACATTCGAGTATTTGAGCATGAAATGAACTAAGCCTTATAACACATTTTGTTGTTTATGGACAAAAAGGATCATATTTTATTTAATTGCATTAACTGCCAAAAAGGAAGGACCAACATGCTACCTTCTCCCTATGACAAAGTAACTCCAAAACTCGTACTCCAACAGCATAGCCAGCATCCTCCAATCTGATTCACGGCACAAAATGTCAAAATTAGATACCATCGGTGCAAACATGTATCAGATGAGAATTCTGGTAAAAATATATTGAGCAATAATTCATTCACGACTAAATTTTATGAATCATTCTATGAGGCAGCAATCCCGAACAACTAACCATTAGTCAATTCTATCTATAGTATATGTTCAAATGTTTGTCGTACTTATAAAAACTTACTCAAAAAGTAGACAATCCAAATCAAATTAGAAGTTGAATGCAAATATGAAATACTTCTAAGGATTACTAAAGTTTGAAACTATATTTTTGCTAATTGTGTTTTAATACAAGAACATTGCTTATGAGAACTGTTTAGCTGATTATTTATGTTCACAATCTGTATACGGTAAGCTACTTGAAACAGCTTATTTCCAAAATAAGCAAGCAAATAATCAGTCCTAATAAGCAATCCCAAACAGCCCTAATAGTGAAGATGCATATGTATATCCCTTAAACAAGAAAAAGATTACCTCCTTTCGAGTTCACCAATGTTATCAACCTGGGTCTGGTTGTACTGAACAAGCTCCGAAAACAAATAAGCGAACCCACTCAAACTCACCTTCATATTCAAACACACAAATTTAATACCTCAAAAGAAAATCACAATCTCTAATCACCACCGATCCAATTAAAAAAGGTGATCCTTTTAACAAATGTAATTTCAACACCAACCAACATATACTCTAGAAGGTCAAAACTGATCAAATTTTGTAAATCTTTGTGATCAAGATCTATAACCCATTTTCAAGATTGTAGAAAAACCATAAAATAAAATACAAAAAAGCAACATTTTTTTGAAATCTCGAACCATAAGAGTAGTGAAATGAATACAATAATGGATTCTTTGGATCTAAGGAATAAAGGGTACCTCTTGTCTGCCTTTGCTAAGGGGTTTATCAACAACATTTGAGTATTGCTTCATCTTCCCTGCTCCTATCATTATGTTATCGGTTTGGGTACTTTACTAACTAACGACTTTAACGGTGTTCTGTGGCTTCCCTCACGCTCAGTTCTAGAGTTGAAATGGAAGAGGATAGGAAAGGAAATGGAAATTTTTTATTTTTATTTTTTTTTTTGTTCTTCGAAAAGAGAAATGGAAAGGAAACAGGCATGAAGATTACTTCCTCCCACTTAATGGAAGTGTATATTGTATAAAGATTAATATACCTTTTTAAAATATTTGACATTAACAATTAAAGGGCATATATGTAATTTGATCAAATTATTTTCTTTTTTCTCTCACTCAAGAACATGATTAAGATTACTTTCTTTTTCCTTTCTTCTATCTCAAGAACATAACAAATAACACTTACTTTTCTTTTCCCTTTCTTTTCTCTTTCCTATTCTTTTCCATTTCACTACTCTAAAAACTCGAGAACTGAGCGTAAAAGTCCAACCCCTTTGTCATACTACACTACACTCATGGCAAAAGTCGATCTCAAATTTACAGCCATTTATTTTTTTAATCCAAAACAAAAAAAATAAACTTTCACATTTTTTTTTTTTTAAATATTGAATATCTCAGTAAACCGTTAATTATTACGTGAAAAAAATCATACTATCGCGACGAGAATTAAATATTTTTCTATAGATATGCACTTATATATAACTTTAACGATTTTCTTTTTCAAAATTTCGGCATAGAAAAATCATATGTGATTTGTGAAAATCACATGTGATTCGATTTTTACAAATCACGTATGATTTTTGCAAATCATATGTGATTTGTAAAAATCATACTACTATATGATTTGAAAAAATTATAAATGATTTAATTTTTACAAATCACGTGTGATTTTTGAAAATCATATATGATTTTACAAAATCATATGTGATTTTTCTGGTCGGAATTTTTGAAAATAAATTGTCAAAAATATAGAGAAGTGCGTATCTATAGAAAGATAATTTAATTCTCGTCGCGATGGTGCATTTTTATAGTTTGAAGATTTACCGTTTGCAATATGATGCATTTTTATAGTTTGAAGATTTACCGTTAGCAATATATGTTATTTTTAAAAAAAATGCAAAATGATTATTTTATTAATTTTGATAAAAAAAATGAATAACTAATACTGATTTATTTAATTTATGATAAATATAAAATCTATATTAATCTCAACTCCCACACTCATTTGATCCCAAAACTAAGATGATGATCTAAGTAGGGTCAAACTAAAACAAATTAATAATTAATAAATAAATATGTGTGTACAAAGATTTTAATTTGATGGGCATCTTTAGAGAAAAAAGAATCTTTTATTAACCAACTAGTTATAATATCCGTGCACGCACGAGATTTTGACAAAAACAAATTATTTTGTAGTAATACTGAATATTGTGTCTTTAAAGGTAATTGCATATAATTATATAATTATAAGTTTCGTGCACGCACAAATGTTACACATAAATCAAATTTATTTTAACATTTTAGTTCAGTATCTTTTTATAACAAAGGAATTACATCATTTCGGAGTGATTTTGTCAATTCATTTTTATTAAAAACCCAATTGGGCCAATAGGAGAGCTCGATTTCGCCAGGTAAGCAAAATCGTGTGATGAGAATGGTTAATAAAAGTCAAAATTAAATTAATTTTGGTCAAACTTTAATAAATTTGGTGGAGAAATTTGGTAGATAAAAAAATGTTGTACACATGATGCAAGTTTGTTAAAGTATACTCTTTAAAGTTTTTTAAAAAAAATCTATATATCCTTATATAAATAAATAAGAATTCTATTAGTCATTGTTATAAGTACAATCACGTATATTTATTTTTATATTAAATTAACCCGTGATTACAATTTGATAATTATATTCTCGTTTTCAGTAATTTAGCCGTATTTAATATGTAAACTCGCGTCCACATAAATTAAACTTTTAAAAATGAAATAAGTGAGTCATTATTGAACGTATATAGTAAAGAAATTGATACTTAAAATCTTATGCAAATTTATATGTTGTTATTTTAAAACAACATATACATTGTATAGATATAAAGTATAAAGAGTATAAAGTATAAGGGGGTATTTTTTTATAATACAAAGTTATTAAAAAACATGGAGGCTTATAATATTACACTTAACTTTATATAATTTTTAAAATTTCAACCACTAAAGTTTTGTTAATTACCTCCTTTTTTTAAAGTTTTTGTTTTCATAAATTTGACACTTATATATTTTTATTTTTATTTTTATCAACCAAATTTCTCCATCAAATTTATTAAATTTTGACCAAAATCAATTTAATTTTGACTTTTATTAACCAATCACATCACACGATTTTGCTTACGTGACGAAATAGAGCTCTCCTATTGGCCCAATTAGTTTTTCAATAAGAATGAATTGATAAAATCACCCCGAAATAATGTAATTCCTTTATTATATAAAAGATACAATAACTTAATTGAAAAATCAAGTTCGCTAAAAAAAAAATCGGGTTTTTATCTTTATAACGTTGCTTATATTAAAAAACTATAAAATTGAAAGTACGGAACATGAATATAAAGTTTAATAAGTCAAAAAAACATTAAACTAACAAAAAACACGAAACATAATTAGATAAAAAAAAATTGTATTATATCATAAACAGAGTGGTGGGGTATTGATTGTAAAAAGTGGGCTTGGTCCTAATAACACAACCCAAGTTAAAATTAAATTAGTTTGATCAAAATTATTAAGAAATTTGGTTAAAATAAAATGAAAATACATATGATTTTGTAGACTCTTTTTTTCTAATTATGTACTCAAGTATAAATAGATGTAATATTATGATTGGCTAATAACATTGATAACATCAAATAGTCCTGAATATTAAGTGTCAATTTCTCCCGATAATGCTTATAATTTATATCATTTATATGGATTTACGCTTGTTTTTCATTGCTTTTCACTTTCAGGTAAATTACGAGCATTGGAGCTAAAGAGACGCGGAATTGGAGAAATATCAAAGATTTATCATAGTATGCTGACTTTGAAGAAGTTACGGCATAACTCATCTCTCACATTACGCTGTAACTAAAGCGTAACTCAGAAAACCAACTCATCAGAAGGTTACGGCGTAACTCTCCCTAAAGACTACGACGTAACTTATTAGGTCAAATGAGGTTCCACGCCACTGATAACTACGCCGTAACTATTTCATCAACTACGGCGTAACCAAGTAATATTGAAGATACGACATACCACTTATAAGGCGCCGTAACCAGCAGATCTAGTGCAAATTACGAAGAAATTGAAGATTACAACGTAACTATTATATTAGTTACGCCGTAAACCAAATATGGCCTATAAATACCCCACGATTTCCAGCATTTCAAAGCATCTCATTCCACACACCACAACCAAATAACGTGGGAAGAAGCCAAAGGCATGTCTAGAGGAGCATACAGAGCTGTCTCCAAGGGAGAAATCACTCCCCTACGATAAGCATTAGCATTTTTTCTTTTCTTTACTTTCAATTCATGTATTTCGTAACTTTGAATATTGAATTGATTTGTATGGTTAATATGAGTGGCTAAGCACCTCTTGGTGTTGGCCTAGTAATGATTCCTTAATTGTTTTGTTTGCGTTTACATTACTTTCGTATAATTATTTCTAAGTGTATGCATGCATAGTTTATTGGTAGCTACCCTTGTTTCGGTAGTTTTGAATGGCGGTAGAGGCTAGTTGCTTAGGAGATATGACCAACTGACCCTAAGTGAGTAGACTGAGACGGAAAGGGTAAGATATGACCAACTGACAACCCTTTCTACTTGTGCGATTTGACCAACTGATCACCTACCATTTGGATGAACTTAAGAATTAGGGTGTGAGTGTTTAAGTTGCTAACGCCTGGACACTAACTATTATAAATCTAGCATGTAGCGGTACTTAATGACTTGGCTTAGGGGACCAGGAACAACTGGACTTATGAATGGACACCTAACTTCTCCAGTGGTGGCATCTTTGCTGATAGGTTACGGCGAATTGACCAAATGTTGTCCTCTCGAATTTGACCCCACCTGAAGTAATTGAAAGTAAGTAGACATAGACATTACTAGCTAGGAGGAATAACTAGGTTAGCACCACTCTCCTCTATTGATTAAACCTTTGCCTTTTATCTGCTTTTATCTACTTTAGTAGTTAATTAATTAATTCTTTATCGAAATCATATTAAATCTTTGACACCTAGACTTAGTAATAATCCAACACACATAGCTTTTGGGACGACCTCGGTTTTACCGAATACTACACTACACACGACCGGGTACACTGCCCTTTAGTGCATTAGGGTAGACCATAGGTATAACGAGACTATATAAATATTAAAACTTGGTCAGTAAAACCTGCATCAAACATTTACATCCAAACCTTAATTTTCAAATTTGTATATTTAACAAATTCTCCATGAACTTTAACTATTTTAAAAATTATTATTATTATTATTATTATTATTATTATTATTATTATTATTATTATTATTATTATTATTATTATTATTATTATAACAACACTTTTATTAGAAACTCATAGGATTTACAAAAAATTAGTGGGAAGCCGAGAAACTAACTGGGCCCCCACACCTCTAGCAATAGCAAAACCAATCCTATTAAAAATATGAACCGCAACACGCGCTCCAATGTCTTGAGTCATAGAGAAGCCTCGAATACGCTTAAGCAAGGTTACAACGTCCTTCTCAAGTTCGCCAAAAGAAGAAAAGGAGAAGGGGAGAAACCCATATCCAATATCCGCACATTTAGCATCGTATTTGACTCGTTTACGTCGTGCAGCATCAATGATCGCACGCCCTATCATAAAATCAGTCATCCCAGATTGCGTCAAGGGCGACGATCCCGTAAGATCAACACATACATCACGCCCACTATCCCAAGAATAGTGGGAAACCGAGATATTATTTAAGCTCTCACTCCTCTAGCTATACCAAAGCTTATTATTATTATTATTATTATTATTATTATTATTATTGTTATTATTATTATTATTATTAAAACATCATTTTATTCAAAATTAATGAGATTTTTACAACAAAAAAAAATAATTGGGAAACCGAGATATTATTTAAGCTCTCACTCCTCTAGCTATACCAAAGCTAATCCTACTAAAGATTATTAATATTAATATATATCTTATAGGACGCCGCAAACAACAGCCTCTTATTGTCGTTTTGGCGTGGATCTACAGTTCATTAGTGGGCTCCAATAAGCTTGTGACCTATTACCCATTAACTTAAACCTTTTCTCTTTTTTTTTTTTTTAATGTCATATATTTTATAGATAGGACTAAGAATGGGGTTAGCTGGGTTATGATTTTTCTAGAAGTGTAGGTCGTACATTTACATCTCGCCATTACTTCAGCTTGATTCGCCATTACTTCAGCTTAAGATTTAAGCTACAAATGGGGCTACAATTAGTTTGTTACCTTGTGTCTGCCTGTAGGTATGTATGATCGGCTACTACATGTCTCATATGTTTTGGATAATCATTTTATAGATGTGTAGATGCATCATTTATATGTTAATATTCATTGACACATATGTTATGCATCACGAGTTAATGCTTATTGATGTTACTATGTGGAATTTTGTTTTGTGCTCCTACCAGTTTTACACCCACGTTAGATTTGTCTTTTTTGCATGTAGTTAAGGCCTAACTAACTTTGGTAATCCTTTACGGGTTACGCTTAGTGTTCGCGGTGGTTTCAAACGGTCAACTGTCGTGGACTGGTACCTTGGTGTACTCCAGTGGCTCACAACGACAATGTGAACATATTGAGTATGAGGACATGCCAGTGACCATTCGATCTGAGATTATTCAAAGAACGCGCCAGTGATCTGGGATGTACCTATACAAAATATTCAAACACATATGTCGGGAACTTTATTGCTAACTATTTTCACGCAAGTAATTATGAAGGCCAGGAGTTCCATCAAAGACCATTACCACCATCATTACCATCAACATCTCACTTCCACATGCTTATACCCACATCATACATACATTCTCATCAAAGATCTAAGCAAAGCAAAGTTCAGTAAGATTCTACTTCTAAGTCAAAAAATCTGCAAAGTTACAAGACAAAGATCGAAGCTAAAGAATGAGAGCTTCACATGTATGAATCACAAACTTCACAAGAAGTATGAGAATGTTGGATAATACATAAAGCACTAGCAACAAAGATGTTGATGAAGGGCAGGCAACACCAATATCGGATCACAACAACAAGAACAAATAAGCAAAGAATCAAAGACGTCACAAGTATAGAACGCCAAAGAAGTTCAAGACGTCAAACGTCCTAAGCATGATGACATATGTTGACCAACCCTTAGGGGGAGATTTTTAGGAACACGTTATTATTATGAAGTGTCGGTAATTATATTTGTAATAGGTCGTTAGTTAATATGGTTTATAATTGTTTGTTATTAAATATCCGGCTCATGTAGTAAGCCCATGGGCCATGATGAAAGGTTCTTCTAGAACCTAGGGCAACACCCCTCTTTATGTAAGCACTATAAATACCCGTCCCTTCAAGGAAGAGGTTGTTGGTTCTTTGAGAAATAAACATTACTTATCATTTCATAAGATCCTCTCTCTCTCTCTCTCTCTCTCTCTCTCTCTCTCTCTCTCTCTCTCTCTAAGATTATGCTTAGTATGTGATAGAATGGTGTCCTAACAAAAGGCATACGACATATCCAACTCTGGTGATACGCCGTATTGATTGAAGATAGATGAATATTTTCCGAATATTCTATTCGCGAAGTCTAATCAAGATATCTTGATTACGGCGTATTGACCCCTGATGCACCGTATCAATTCCTGAGACAAAAACTTTAAATACAAGCCCTAATCTCATTTCATAGACAAACATTCACAACACCAGACGACCCTTGGGGTATTTTAGCACCAGTAGAGCTATGAGAAGCAAGAGATCAAGTGAAGGAGGTCTCGTATCACCACACGAAGTATAATCGTGTGGTTTGCACATCGATTTCACTATGGTATTTGTATGCTTATCATTTTGTATTTTCTTTCGTGTTTGCTACTACGATTATGGGCTAGCACCCTTAAGTGTTAGCCAAGTTATGAATAATTTATTGATTTGATTCAGTTTATTTCGATTTAATGAATTTACATTGGATTTTTTATATGTTTGTTGCTCAAATACATATTCATTTACTTGTTTATTACTCTATGTTTATTGTTAGATCATAGATTTTTAGGTAAAACCCCGCGCTTATGATCCTTATCATTACAGTTGATGTAGGTAATGACAAGGAACTGTTGTCACTTCACCATTAGGACTAGAAGTTGACCAAGCCCTAGGTTAGACAGAAAGTAAAGAAAACAAGTAAGTTAATATTGTGCTCTCTCAAAGGTGATTGTTTCAAGAGAGTAGGTAATGTTATGACTAGCACCGTAGATAAATCGTACATACTAGTTGATACCACTTAATGCGTGATTGATATTGTTAGCCCCATAAGTTACTCGAGGGTTAGGGATTGATACTCATAGGGCTAGGTATCCATGTCCATCTGACTTAGTATACATTTCCTTTTCACCCAACGTAAGTTATTAGATCATTTCCTTATAAACGAATCAGTTAGACATCGTATGATTAGCTTGGCTAGGCCTTTCTTCTTAATTTGATCACAACCGTAGTTTAATAGTTTACTTTACTCTAATTGTTATAGTATTTAATAAATTAAGATTCTTTCCAATCTCTCACATTGAAAACCCTGTTTAAAGTTGTAGAAAGTCCAGTAGGTTAGATTTAAGTTTGACTACTCTTTGATAACGAGTCGTACTTACCAAACTAGCTAGGATTAACCAGGTATACTACGTATAAGTGTTAGTCTATTAGGTTAAATCAGTTATTATAAATTTAGAACAAGACTTAACACATCAGAAACCAAATGCAAAACATTAAATGATCAGATCATGTGTAAACTATATAAAAGATGGGCATGTACATAAAGGGCGATAGAGGGTCAGATATATAAGAATGTATTTGTACAAAGAGGAAATAAACGTCATGGATGCATTAATATAAATGCCCTAGGAAGATGCGATTATTCTCATGTAAGTGTTCTAGTAAGATATGAGATATAGATTAGTGTGCCCAAATCTAATTTGTTGCAAACATTATCAATAGTAAATCTACGCTAAAGAAAGACTATAAAACGCAAAACAGTGTTTTATAAAACGAGCTGAAAAGAATTTAACACTCATTATAACAATGAATCATTAACCTGAAATTCGATCCATAACTAACAACAATCCCAAATTTTTAGGTTTCAATTGTTTTTCATGTAATGCCTGCTGCATTTTGGATCACAAATGTATAAAATGGGCGATGGAGGCTCAGTTGTGTAAGAATATATCTCTTCAAAGAGGAAACAATGCCATTGTTGCATTATATAAATGCCCTGCCAAGATGTGGTTATTTACAAATTTTGAGCAATTTAAGAGACACACATCATACATTTATCATCATTACCTACCCAACTAAGTCTTCTAGTAAAGTATATGATTATAGAAAGACCTGTAATTACTAATAAAAAAAGAGCAGAGACACCAAAGGTAGGCAAACAAATGGGCCCTCATTGGCCGATAACTCAACCACATGTAATGGCCCAACAACCCAAACAACATGGGTAAAACCACAAAGCAACATGCTAGAGCATAAAATTACGTTGTTTCAATTTTTTGCCACTGTAAAATGGCGTCATCCGCAATCCACAAAATACGGACAATCCATTCTTAAGCATAAACATGAATGCAATCAAATTTGTTGAATACTGGTATTCTTGATGATGGAGGCTCGGATCTGTAGGAATGTGTCAGTACAAAGATGAAATAAACGACATGGCTGCATTAATATGAATGCCCCCAAGCTACATTTGTTGTCAATCTTTGAACAATTTCATAGACACACATTACTGATTTATCATCATTGCCTACCCAATTAATAATGTCTCAATCCGTCTAACAATTCAAGAATGACATGCTTCAAAAAGAGGGCACATTCGCCATGGCTGCAAATCTAGAAAACCTGCCCAACCAAGGTATTGGCTACACAACACGGTTGCGTTTTATGCCATCCAGCTAAACCTAAAATACAAACACACATCCAAATGGTGTCATGTGGTTTAAGCGTAGTTTCAAAAGACAAACTTCACTGTCAAATACTCAAGAAGAATTGGGGGTGCTTGATATAATCTTAATACAACATGCAACAATTCTTAAAATTATACCAAGCACCTTCACACTTCCTGAGAAAATTTACATTCCTGATCTCTTGAAGCTTTTGCAGTCGCATGCATTGGGACTTTAGCAGCAAAACTCAAATCCACTTTGAAAGTATTTAACTGGTAACTCTCATTATGAGCCAAATATAGTTAAAAAAAATATCTAAGGAAGAGGACACATTCGCCATGCCCGCAAGTTATGACATCACAATAAATAGAAAGAGGTTGATGTGTGTTGTAGTGTGTATCGACTACTCTCGAGTAGAAGTTAATATCTGTTTAATTGCTGAGATTTTAGCTAATGTAATACATATAGCAGAAGATCCTTATCGGGTTGTATATCTAGTATTCTAACTCTACTATTATCGCATATTTGGGTAAGATTATTATAAAAGCCATCTTTAAAGGGATTTTGCATAAAACTGACAATAAAATAAGTCATCAAGCATTTCAAATAAGTATAGTGAGAAAATCTGTAATTAATTTGGCAATGACATATGAAACACAATATAGGGCTTGAAATTTAGGACAGGTTTACATGACCTTGTCAACCTGAAGCTGAGAAAATTGTTCCTAATCCAAATAGAACTTCAAATCCTACACGGGCTATTCTACAAATGAACATGACATGCAGTCAACCTGTTTAATCTGACACATCATCATTATTTGTTTACATTCTATCTATTGCAACGTCATAACACTTACCTAATATTATCATCTTTAAGAAGCATGCCTCTCCAAGATATCTAATAAAAAATAGGTGCTCCCATTTGTAAGTGGTTACTTCATATAAAGAACTAAATTAAACAACAATCAAGAATCTACATTGGAGGAAGTTATTAGCCATATTTTGAAGAACGTCAATCTAAAAAACCCATTTAAAGCAAAGACTCAACACATCTATTGTCATTCCAATTTTCCAAATCAATAGATAGATACCTGAGAATGTAGAGTTTTAATGGCCTAATTACCAAATGACATGGTTAAAACCATAATATGCATGTATAAAAAGGCTACTTAAGGCTCAAATTTGCGAGAATGAATCAGAAGAAAAAGGAAATAAGCGTTATGGTTACATTAATATAAATGCCCTGCCAAGATACGATCATTCTCTAACTTAGACCAACTTGTATGTAAAACATCTATACCATAGATTTATTACCACTACCTACCGAATTAACAATGTCTGAACATGAAGGATGTTTGCACCAAAACATAAAATGAACCCCCAGATCGACACATTTATGACACGAAATGTACATAAAAATCATAAAACCATCCACCAATTCTAGACTGAAATGCAACAATTACCTCAATTATTTTATGATTTCGGTGTACACTTGAATCGTGAATTTATGTTAACCCTATATCTAAACTTCAAAAAGACATGCTATATTGGAAAAATACAGATGATAATCATGGAATGAGAATAGTCATTTATGACGCAATGGTTGCTGCATATAAATAAGTCAAGTAGGCAACAATCAAAAAACTACATTGAAAGATATTATTTGCTATATCTTGAAGAATATCAATCTAAAACCCCGTTTAAACTAAAAACTCATCACATTTATTTTCAGTCAAATCTCCCAAATCAACAAATGGATACCTCAAAAGGTATGGTTTTAATGGCCTAACTAATAAACAACATGGCTAAAACCATAAAACAACATATGCGGCACTAAGGCTCAGATCTGCGAGAATGTATCTGAAGAAACAGGAAATAATTGCCATGGCTGCATTAATATAAATGCCCCGCCAAGATACAATTATACTTAAAGTTGACCAATTTCTCTGACAAAACATCTGTATCACAAATTTATCATCATTTGAAAAGCTCATGGCAATCCACCATGGCTACAAACTCATTAAGATTTTTCCTGCTACGATGGAAATAATTCCATGTTTGCTCCCTAAACGACATCTTTTGCACGACTAAAGTTTGTGTGATACTTTTTAATAGTGGTTCCGGGTCTTTTTTCACCAACCTTCATACACAGTAATCTAGGAAGTCCATAGGTTATCAAAAACACTTACAACCACAGACTATACAAAGTGTATTAAATCAATACGCATGACCACATATCAGACTCCAAAAGACTCTTACAATTAGACATTTTCAATCTAATGAGGCTCAAATAGGTAAAAAGTAAAAAAATAAAAAAGAAAAACAGAAGAAAAAGAAAAAGAAAAAAAAGAGGACACACGAGTTGTGGCTGCAATTAGTAACTCTGCCCCGCCATAATGCAACAAATAACGTCAGCTTTCTTCAAGAACAAATGTATAAAACCAATGATGGAGACTCAAATCTGTAGGAATGTGTTAATACAAAGACGAATTCAATGCCATGGCTACATTGATATAAAAGTCATGCCAAGATAAAGTTGTTCTCAAACTTTGACAAGTTTTCGAGACACGCATTACAAATATATAATCATTTCCTATCCCATTAATAATGTTTGAACATTATGATTTTTTTAATGCTTAAATGAGAAGTTTGGTAACAAAACTTCCTCTACAAATTTTTCAAATTTACTCTGTGAAAAACTAGAAGGGGGGTTGAATAATTTTACCGTTTTTAAATTTGATTTGCTTTGAACAACTTTGCGCGAATTCAATCAATATAGATAATAAAGAATAAATAATATGAAAGTAAAGAAAGAAACGATCAAACCACAACATAGTTGTTTATAGTGGTTCGGTCTACAAAGACTCTTTTTCCTTGCCCTACTCCACTCCCCGAGTCTCAAACTCGAGAGTTATCTTCACTAATCAACAAGCTCCTTCAACCAACGGAGAAAACCTTTACACGTCGCTTACACAATATTTCTAACACAAAGCTAGATGTCGAGTTCTTTTACAAGGGCACAACCACTCCCAACGCACTATGTATTTTAAGGACTAAAATACTAAACGATCACTATAAGAGGTTTATGATGGTTTGGTAGAAACAATGATGTATGAATAACAACAATTCACACAACTACAAACAAACAAGACTTGAAACAATTCATTGAAGCTTGGAATGCCTTGATCTTCTTTGCTACAAAAAGAGGATCACTAAAATGAAATGAGAATGAGTTAGATGAAAGAGAATGAGCGAATGTATGTGTTTTATGCTTGTAAGTGATGAGAAAATAACTTGGTGTGGCTTGCTATTTATAGGGAAAGTGATTAGCAAACCACGGACTGGACGGAACCAAAAAGAGGGTCCCGTCCATGTATGTTTTTGGTTTCGTCGTCCCTGACAAAAAATCTGCACAAATCTTACTAAGATCTTAACATATCTTACTAAGATTACATTTGATATATTGAGTCTAAGAATTTCTAAGATGATGCAAGACATGATATAATATGCATTTTCATTTTTAGTTTTATTTGTTTATGTAAATAAACATTGTAATGTACATGTTAGCAAACTAAATGAATTTAATTAGATCAGTAAAAAACAATGTTTGATCACATGTTTTATTATAAGGTACATTTATGTTTATTGTAAAAACTAATTTACTTGTAAAAACTAAAAATGTAATGTGACATTTTGTTTAACATCTAATAGTGACATTTTTCTTAATATGAGTAAATGACAGAGTACCATCTTGTGAACAAATGTTAAAAACAAGCATTTTTCTTAAAATGACAGACTACCATCTTGTGAACAAATGTTGAAAACAATTTGTGCTTAAGAAAAACATGTAACTATATATAAAAGTCTTGACAAGATTTATACTTTTGCTAAAATGAAATTTATTATTGTTGACAATAAAATATAGCAAAGATCGTAAAATATAAGTAACATTTTTTTAGACGATATTTGTATTTACATACTCTAACATGATGCAACGCATAATCTCACATTTATTCAAATCCATTGGTCGACATTCAAACTCTATCATCACTAAATATTATATATTAATTATTATCCACATCGCTCTATAAACTGTTTGAAAAGTGAATAGATGGTTTAAGATTTATGTCAAAAAAGACACGCCACTCACATTAGTATCTCTTCCAAGCCATTGTATACAGTCACACATTGAGGAGAATGTGAGAAATTAATATAAAGATTCTGAACGACGCCTGAAAAGAAAATATTCATACAATTAGCATCCAAATACAATTCCACAATTCTAAGCCTATATCCAAAATTATACCAAACCTCTTACAGGCATCATAAAAAACCTTTACGTCTACTTCCCCGTCCTGCTACATTTGATTTGCATGCCTTAGATACAAAACGAACATTCTCTAAGGCAACCTGAATAAATAATGAGCTCAAAAGAATGACGCAAAAAAAGGCATCTTTAATAACACTTAAACTTTAATAAATCATCAATTATTTAAAAAAATATAGAAATTATTAAAATTCCAAAACAAAAAGCAACCAAACTGCAAATTAATCTATTATACAAAATTTTCACCTCACACTACAATTTATAAAACCCTAAATATTCTTTTGTAAGAGACTACCCATTTATACATTAGACATGCGAACGACGAACATTAAGCACACGCGTAGCCTCTTCTTTGTTCTTGATAACACTTAAACCGCATTTTCATCTCAAATCACTGAAGCTACAAACTAATCTACATAAAAATACACCGAACATTGATATGAGATTATAGATTAGCGTGCATGAAGATCGGTGAAAGAAAAGACTCTAATCACTAATAGAATATGAGCAGAGAAACCAAAGGGTGAAAAAAAGGCCCCTCATAGGCCACTAACTCGAAAGTTAACCGCAACCAATGGCCCAACAATCCATAAAGTAACGACATGATAAACCATAAAATGATGTCGTTTCGTTCATTTTCCATCTAAAATGACGTTGTCCGCACGCATGTGTAATTCCGAACTTTGTTTATTTCTTTATTCCACCCTTTATTTTGTTATAATGATTTTCTTCAATAAAAATCTTACAACTTCGATATTTAGAGGGTGTTAGGCTAAGCTTATTTAGTGGGCGTATCTGCTTATTAGCTTATATAAGCTCATAAGCCCAAACCAAGTGTTTGGCTAAGCTTATTTGAGCGGGCTTATGAGCTTATTTATGGGAGTTTTAATAAGCCAAGAAAATGAGGCTTTTTTATGAGGTATTGGGCTTATATAAACTCACCATTTGTCATTGTACATTTTTGCCATCTTCTCTCCCCATATCATCAGTACCTCTCCTCCATTTATTCTCCATAACTACCCAAGTAGTTCCTCAATAACTTTCTCCATAAATATTGTGCACCAATACGTGTACCTCTCAATTAAAAATAACTCCATCACATTCGTCTTTCCATAACCAGATTTCTTCACTTCACACGCACCTACTTCCACTTTAATAACTTCACATGCTTGTTTGCTTCCTCCAATTGTTGGTTCATCAATTTCACTAATTACAAAGTCCATCACAGGTTTATTGTTATTAGGTTTAGAACGTAAAATAAAATTAATATATGATGGGGCGTTTGAATTAATCATTAATTAGATTTTAATTTTGTGTAATTAAAGTCTCATGTACATGGTTGGGGCAATTTCGTGAATTTTGGTACTGGTGAATATATTGACATGTTGGAACAGATAAACATACTTGATACAAATAATTGTTTTAGTTTACATCATAAAGAAGTCAAGTTTTGTTTTAGCAAGTTAGTTTAAATTTGTTGTTCTGCAAGTAGTTACGTTAGTTGAAAGATGATGATGGTTAAAGAGACAGGGGCAAATGTGTCATTTATCAATTTTCTAATTAAATTGCTTTGACATGGCAGTCTGTGTTCAAATACAACATTGAAATCAAAACGATGGTTTTTTCACAGCATAAATTGTGATAAGGTGTGTGGCTCTGTGGTTTTTTTGTTGTTGTTAGTAAGCTAAAAATAAATAGTTGTGTGTTGGCGGTATAGATTTTGATCTTCTTAGTTCACTCATGGACAACATCGATGGTAATGAAACAAAAAATGGTAATGAAATTGCCCTTACAAGCGGAAGGAAAAAGAAAGTTAAAAATCCACCCCTTTGGGATAACAAAACGCATTTGGTATTTGTTGAGTTATGCTTGAATGATGCAAGACTTGGAAATAAACCGGGTACTCACTTTAATAAGGTTGGGTATGAAAATTTGATAAAAAAGCTGAAAGAGAGGACATGAAAAGATTTGACATACAAGCAAATAAAAAACCATTGGGAAAGCATGAAAGACAATTGATGCATATCCAGAATGGTGGGATGAGAAAATAAAGGTAATGGTTTATATTCTTTTTTCATGATATAATAGTGACTAATATCTAAATATTATGTCGTTCTTATCCTGATTTTTTCATGTCGTATAGGCAGATGAGGAACTTGAAAAGTTTAGGAGGCAAAATTTGGAGATGTATAAACTGTATTACGATCCTTTATTTCGGGATACGGTTGCGGTGGGAGATAAGAGTAAGCTTCCTTTGGATTGTAGATTGGTTGACGAAGATGAACAACAACTTGAAGGGAAAGGTGATAGTGACGAGATAAATGCTTGTGATGATCAAGTTCCTCTTTTCCCAGAAAGTAGTTCGAGTAAGCAAAAAAAGTCTAGCAACAATGGGTCTGTTCGTTCCACAAAGAGTAAAATTTTTGTCACTTCTGAATTTGACGAAAAGTTGGATAGTGTTATACACGCACTATCCTCAAGAAGCACATAATCATTTCCATCTCATAATTCAACACCTTCAACAAAATATTGCATGAATATTGTGACACAATATTCTGGGTTTGAAGAAGGTACCAAAGAGTATTTTGAGGCACTAAAGATCTTCTTGAAGAAGGAAGCTAGGGAAAACTTCATGGTTCCAACAAATAACGAAGCAAAGATGGGTTTCTGAAATATATGATGGATAAATGATATGCTCCATCATTGGCATTATATGTCATCATTTTACTTATTTGTTTTTAGTTAAATGTGTGTCGTTCTACTTTGACTTAATAAGCTTCATGTTATGTGACTTCATAAGTTGAAGTATTGTACCAGACTTTGTATTTCTATGCTATATATGTTAAGTGACTTCGTATGGTTTACTTATTCTACCAGACTCTTTATTTGTATGCTATATATGTTAAGTGACTTTGATGATATATATGTTTTACTAATTGTTTATATTCTCTTTTGTATTTCATCAGATGGATGTTGATAGTGAAGAGTTAGATTCATATGATGAAGATGAAGACAATTGGGTGAGGAGGAAAACAACTTTTTATTATCATGTTCTATAGCCATTAAAGGCATGATAATGAGTCGTAAACTAAAAAACAAGCCCAAGCCTTGTAGAACATCTTCTCGAACCGGTTATCTATTTATCCAAGATATCCTTAATGGTCATGAGAGGTGTTGTTATGAAGTCTTCAGGCTACAAGTTCCGGTATTCAAAATGTTATGTGTAGATCTTGTAAAAAGTTATGGGTTTAAGCCATCACGTCATATATCTATTGAAGAGTCGGTTGCGATTTTCTTGATTACTTTAGCCCATGGATGTGGAAATAGGTTGCTTCAAAAAACATTTAGTCATTCCGGAGAAACTATACATCGACATTTTTACAAAGTCTTAAAAGCAATGTTGAGGTTAAGTGCGAACATCATTAAGCCAAATGCAAGTTACAACGAAGAAGTGCCACCACAAATATTGAACAATCCTCGCTATTATCCATTTTTTAAGGTACTCAATCTCTCCATATCTGAATTTTTGATGTTTTTACATAATGAATTATTTTTTTTTTTATTTATCAATGTAATATAGGATTGTATTGGTGCTATCGACGAGACACACGTGAAGGCATCGGTTTCGGAACATGAGCAACCAAAATATATTGGTAGGAAAGGGTATGCAACTCAGAATATAATGGCAGCTTGTGATTTTAACATGTGCTTTACATTCGTATGGGCCGGATGGGAGGGAACCGCACATGATACTAGAATCTTTAATGAAGCATTGCGTAGACCCGAAGTTAAATTTCGTGTTCCAACGGGAGGTTAGTATAAATAATTATTATACTTTATACATGATATGCCCAATCAATTATTACATTTGTTTAATTATTCACTATAGATAAATATTACGTTGTTGATGTTGGCTACCCAAATACTAAAGGTTATCTTGCTCCATATAAAGGAACACAAATTCGCTATCACTTACCTGATTTTCGTCGTGGACAAACCGCTGCAACACGTGCTCCAGGAGATTACAAAGATATATTTAACTACGCTCACTCGTCATTGAGAAATGTTATTGAACGAACTTTTGGTGTATGGAAGGCTAGGTGGGCGATATTAAAAGATATGCATATCAATTACCCTTATGAAACACAAGTGGACATTATGATAGCGTCTATGGCACTTCATAATTATATTAGAATGAAAGACAGTAGTGATGATGCTTTTCACACGGCACAACAGGAAACTTACAACCCAAATCAAGATCGTGATACCGAAGGCTCTATTAATGAAATGACCGAAGACACAAGTTCGAGTCATAGAGACATCCAAAACGATCTTTATATGAGTGCAGTAACAAACGTTATTGCGGATGACTTAGTAGCTTTTAGTAGATGAAAATTTTATATTGTGTCATGATATATGTATTTTTTTTGAGACTATAAACTTTGATGGATCTAAGTTAATTCATAAGGCATGACACAACTTTATAAGTATTTAAATTGTAAATTATAGTTTTGAATTTCATATGTATATTTTTGAAAAAAAAAAAGAAAAAAGAAAAACGCTTATCCAAACACTTTGAGCTTATAAGCTTATCCATGTCCTTTTTAGTCATTTACTAACATAAACCAACATAAGCAAAACCAAACACTTTTGAGCTTATTAGCTTATTTATCATGAGCTAATCCAAACACTAACATACTAACATGAGCTTAGCTTATATAAGCTATAAGCCAATAAGCCTAAGCCCGCTAAATAGGGCTCAGGCAAACAAGGCGTAATTCTCACGCTACCGTTAAAAAACCACCTCAAAACCTTGTAACACACGCCCCAAACCCAAACACCACCACCAACAAAAACAACAACAATGGAAGGATGGGATCCAACGACCAAATCAACGTTAACCCAAATCCCCTTACTCACAGTGAAAGCAGGTCCACGTGACGGTGGCACATGGACACAGCGTTTGAAAGAAGAATACAAAGCATTGATAGCATACACATCAATGAACAAATCAAAAGATAATGATTGGTTTAGAATCTCAGCAGCTAATCCTGAAGGAACAAGATGGGTTGGTAAATGTTGGTATGTTCATAATTTGTTGAAATATGAATTTGATCTTCAGTTTGATATTCCTGTTACTTATCCTGCTACTGCTCCTGAAATCGAGTTGCCCGAACTGGATGGCAAGACTCATAAGGTTTGTAATTGAACTTATTATTATTTTTTTTTAAATAACTTGCAGAATTTGTGGCTGTTTTTAATTCAATATATGAGTAATTTAATTGTTGGTTTTTCGGATTTGCGTGGATTTTACGCGTTGTGAGATCAAGGAAGAATGTAGAATTTAGGAATATGATACTAATTTACGTGGCGGATCCAAGAATTCGTCATAGTGTATGCACAATCTTAGAATATTTGGTTTATTGGTTTGGTTTTTGGGATATGTATATATTTTCTTGGCTGCTTCACAATTTTGATCCGCACCTTCGAAGCTACTGATTTCTGCACACACCCCGTCTCTATCTCTCACACACATCTTCTCGCTCCAAAACTTCCATAGGTCTTCCTCAAACCTTCATTTTTTTCCTTAAAGCTTACTGCAACTTCAGTTTTTCATCTTTTGTTTCCTTTGTGTTTCTTAAAAATAATAATGGTATAAACAAGTTTTTTACTTATTTTCACAAGGTAGGCCCTCTCATTGTAAATTAACTAAATAGAATGACAAGTAAGTTCTTTTTACACCAAGCCATGGATTCACAGGGTATGCACATCCATACCCTGCATCAAACGTAGATCCGCAGCTGGATTTACCTTTGGAAGGCTGCTATGAATTTTTTTAATTCATTGTTATTTTCAAAAGAAAGCATTGTCATCTTCTGAGTGACTGAATTTTAACAGTTGTATTCGAGAATTCAGTTACCCAATTAAGGTTGTAGAAAAAAAACTTTCTAATTTGAACTAACTGGGCTGCAAGTCAATTGCAAATTGCGTATTTGTGATCAGAAATGCTGACTTGAGTAATAGAAATGAAAATTTTATCTGGTTAAAAATCATCAGGCATGCTAAGTTAGCAATGAGTCTTGTTGTTTTGAATATATGTACCTTTTGGAAGTAACATTTCTATCGTCTCTGGTAACTGATCATTAAAGTCTTATTATTTTGATGGGATTGAGGTACTTCATTTTACTGCACCTATGAAATCACTTTTCAGTCTGATTTAATTATGCTGTAGCTTAGTATGTGTTCTGCTCAGTAATGCAGTATTAAATAATGTATGGAAAAGTGTATTTGGGTAATAAGAACCACATGCATACCAAACTAAGATACCGTCTCTGCTGACTGCATATAAACTAAGTTTGTATTCAAATTTTGGGGAACTTATAGTAGATTCAGACATATAGTAAATAACAGATTCATTCTATTCATAAAATATATGTTTATAGAACTGCTGATGGCTGTGTCTTGTTCAGCTGTTTGTAATCAGTCGAATATATACAAAATGAGATTATTGCATCATTTTACTAAATGGCTGGTTATTTTGTGGTTTCAGATGTATAGAGGAGGGAAGATTTGCTTGACAGTGCATTTTAAGCCACTATGGGCCAAAAACTCGTAAGCATTTTTTCTATTACTTTCATTTCTTTTGAAATTTACACAAATAAATATAATATGTATCCACATATAGAAGCCATATTCATTATGAAGTTGACCCCAACCAAAAAAGATAATTTCTCATATGTAATAACAAGTAAAGAAGTCATCAGGAAAATTGCTGACAACCTCTCTCAGTTATAGTTTCTTCATGACATCAACCATGAATGGTTTACCCCAATCATTTGGTGGTATAGTTAAGTAGTTGAATAAAATCAAGGTAATTAAAGGTAGAACTCATTGCATGCTTGCAGTGTCTTGAGCCAAATTTATTGTCTTAGAGCATGGCACTCAGTATGGTTGGCTCATATCGGAAATTGAAACGGCACAATAATAGAAACTAAGTCATGAGCATTAAATAGATGTTATTTAAGGTTATATATCATCACTATATATTTCTTTAACATAAAGCAGGCCGGCAACAAATGTGGAGTAATGATTCAAATGCTTGCATAGAGCGCAGGGATAGTATTGTATTCGTACAAGGTCTTTAAAAGTATAATAAATGAAGTCTGCTTGAGGACATTGGTCCATTAGAGCTGTAATTGGTGAAATGCTTGAACAAACCAAAGTTCTAATTTTTCTTTTATGAAATTTAATGTCCTTGATAATCATTAAAACACCCCTTCAGAGTTCTTTGTCAATTTACACTTGACATATTGTGGATCGTGAACAGTTATGTTAAGTAGGACAATAATCTCGTGTCTCTTATGATACAATACCATGCTGATTTATTGCCAAATTAAGAGTTGGTCATTGATTTCCATAGTTTTAACTCTTTTAAAGTTCTGATTACACTATAAGGTAGATTCACAATGGCATCAGGATTTAGACTGTTTCAAAACTGAATTTCACTTCTGGAATGTTTGGAGTTGGCTTAATGGTATTATTCTTGTCTCGTTGCTACTAGCTGCTCATGCCAATCTGAATATGATATCATTATCTTGTAGTTGCCAAAATGCATGCAATTCATTTATAATTCAAATTTGTATACTTTGTTTATGACATCATTCAAGGCACTTTAAGGATTACCCGCATCGGTGGTCAGTTTAGATCAAACCACGTCTGATTGGCACATATGTTTATGTCTTAATTTGTTAGTTAGTAGTTTGAAAGGTCGTAATGAGACCCCACCTTAATTGAATATAGACTTAGTTAATATTATCAGGAGTAGCTTCCGTATCTTAACTTTCAAGTGAATGACAGAAGCTTCCTTGTACTAAAAGCTGTTTTATTCTTCTCATAATTTAAATTGCAGCTAACTGATAGGCATCTGTTACTTCAGCCCCTTCTACTTCCAGATCTTCAGACCGAAAAAGAATAAATACTTACTGTATTATATATGATAAGGTTGGAACCGATATCAAATGATAATCCAGAAAATGATTATATTATTGCCAGCAAAAGTTCAACAAAACAAATAAAAAGGACATGTTCCTTCTGTTATTTGAGAAACAGGTTAAACACCCTAAATATCGATTCAACAAATTCATACCCTAACTTATGACTCTAAATAGCCTATTTTTAATAAACGACTGACTTGGAAAACAAGACATATTGCATAATAAGGAAACAAGATAAATTAATAAACCCTGTCCACTTATGTTTGGGACGCCTCTTATAAGTTTCTTGGAACCGGGTCTTATCATTATATGTAGTTGTTCACCAACCTGATTAAGGTAGCTGCTTATAAGTTCTATTCAAGTTATTGTAGATAACTGCTCTTATCTATAGACTACGTTTGGTTCATGAGATCAACTATTAATGCTTTCTTCGAGTTATATGGTAGTGTAGGTAACCAGTTGAAGAAAACAAAGGTTGTTAATACTTATTGCCTGCTTCCGTGACTCATGTTTAAAACATTGTCTTATTGCATGGCACCATGTGGCGATGTAAAAACAGAAACAAACTGATGAGCCCTAGATATACAATATACAAGTTTATAACTTATAATATCCATATATGTCAAACATAATGTAGACCAAAAACAAGAGTGGATTAAGTTCAGATGCTTGTATAGTGTTTGGAGTTAAATTTGTAATGTTACAAAGCCTCAAGAGGACTTTGTGCCATGAAAAACTAAAATCTACTAAGTACCTAATAATAAGTAAATCATCAAAGCTCCTTTTGCCGTTTGCCATTTCGAGAACTGGTGCTCGTTTCAATTGACAGAAAAGAATCTATCTTATGCTTGTGATTTCCTGCTGCTTAACCACCAAAGCAGAAGTAGCATTTCTCACACTAACTGTGAACTGGCCTTATGCTGAATGGCATTGATTTCCATCATTACATGTCTTGCAGTGGTATACTGAGTTCCATAATTCTGATATAAGTCATAAGGTTGTTTGTCAATGACATTATTAGACTTGACACCTTGCTACGAGCTGCTCTAGTCAATGGTAATATGCTACACCTCCGTCCCAAAATTATAGTCCCCGTTTGACTTTTTCGGTCTTTCTTTTTCAACTTTGACCTTAAATATTTTTGTTTATGTTATACAATAGTTGATGAAAATTATACCAAATGAAAATACATTAAAAACCCAATCTATTCATATATTTTGCATCAAGTATTATATAACACAAACAAAAATATTTATGGTCAAAGTTGTACAAAAAAGACCGAAAAAATCAAAAGGGGACTATAATTTTGGGACGGAGGGAGTATTATGCTGCTGTAGTTGCCCAGATACATGCAATTGTTTAATTCCAGTTCATATGATTTGTTAATGAAAGTTTTTTGAAAATCTTGAGGTTACATGCATCATCAGATCCCACTTTAATTGCATGGGGATGTTGTAGCTGAAATGATCATGGCTAGCATCCTATCTTACTTTCAACTTAATGACATAAGTTTCTATTTTATTGTAGAATTCGTTTGTTCTTCATATAATATGAGTTCCAACTAACATATCTTTTTCTGTGTTTCAGCCCTAGATTTGGCATAGCACATGCTCTTTGTTTGGGACTTGCACCATGGCTTGCAGCAGAAATACCAATTCTTGTGGATTCTGGTATGATCAAGCATAAAGATGATGTGGTCTCAACCAGTGAGAAATAGTATGTTGCTTCCTATGATGACAGTTAATAACCCTTTCTGACTTGTGTTTTGGCTTCACAAAAATAAGCAATATATAATCCGGATGCATGTACTTAAAACAAAAGGTTTAATTTATGGTGTAATGTTGAGATTGTCTTGTTTGTAACTTTGTTTTTAGGTATGTTTTGCTGGTCTTTGCTGTTGGGCAAAAGATTTCAACTTAGCAAGATTTATATGGAAGTTATGAATTCAAATATTATCTCTGTTTTTGTTTAATCATACAGCTATGCTATTTACGTTAATTATGTTGATTGTGTAAGTGGGTATCACTAATAAATGTTGAGTTGATTGATAATGCTAAAGCCAATTGTCTGTTTCCGGCAAGGTTACAAGGTTATAAGTAGCGTGAGGCGTGGCGTGGCGGCATGACCAAGCCTCACGCTTTAGTGGTTAAGGCGAAATTTTTGCGTTTATAAGGTGTGACATAAGGCAACACAAAATATGAAAATATTTATATATTTATATATTTATATTATATTTCATATATAAAGACGTGATATAAGTCGGCATAACGAGTGGCTTGGCGGCATGAACCTCACGCTTTTGGGAGCCTTTTAGAACCATGGTTTCCGGTCTAACATTAGCAGAAAAGATCAAAACTAATAGAGTTAATTTCATAAATCGTTCATGTGGTTTGTCGCATTTAACGAAATTGGTTCCTACGACTTTTTTTTAACGGATCCTCTCTATATGGTTTTGACGCGTATTGAGTTTGGTCCAAAATTTTTTTACTATCTTCTCCTTATGGTTTTTAACCTGTATCGGGTTTGATCCTTATGGTTTGCATTTTTTTACTAGTGTCAGGGACCAAATCCGATACGGGTCAAAACCACAAAGAGAGGATTCGATAAAATTTCTTTCTAGGGACCATTTTCGTTAAATAACGACAAAGACGATTTATGAAATTAACTCAAACTAATATTTATTCGCCTGCAAACGAGACATGTCTTTTTAAGAGTAAACTACATTGTCCTTGTGGTTTGCGATGACCGACAAGTTTCGTCCTTTGACCCAAAAAATGCACCATCCATCCTTAAATGCGAAACGTTATATATCGTTGGTCCTTCACTTTAATGACACTTGTTAACAACTGTTAAGTCTGCACAAGCAAGGGTAATTTGGTCTGTTTATTGTTTCTTTCTTTACTTCATCTTCTCCACTTATGCTGACCAACACAAACTCCACATACATAAATCATACAATCCTAAAATCTAGAAAACACAAATATCAAAATCATAAATCCAAAAATCCCAAATCCTAAAATCAAAAGCTTTAAAAACCTTAGAATTAAAAAAATAATAATAATAATAATAAAAATAAATAATAATAATAGTACTAATAATAATTCAAGAACCTTAATTCTTAACCCACTTGATTCATATAACCTCACCAAAATAGTCAACTACCAACATTTACAACAAATGTGTTGTTGACTTTTTGGTTTTCTTTCTCTCAAACCAAAAATCACACAACTCAAACCACGAATCTCTGTCTTTCTTTTATGAACCGAATCACACAAAAACCACAAAAATCTTATCCAATACCCACGAAAATCACAACCCGAGATCTTGTTGTTGAGTTTGTTTTTCTTTTGTTTTAAATCTATGTTTTTCTTGGTATGCACTTGTCTTGGGTCAATGATTATTTAACTGAGACCGTTATGTTCTTTTTTGTTCTTAATTGTTGTTTGATATTCTTTGTTCTTATTTGCGAACTAAACTTTCGTGTGCAGTCAAGTACCGAAAAAGATGGTAAGAGATGGTGGTCAACCAGTGGATGAGTAGACGGTGACAGTGGCGTGACGAAAGAAGCTCGCTGGAGAAGAGGGTAAGAAACGGTGATTGTGGAGATTTATGGGTGAAATATGAGTTTTTGACATTGTAAAATGTAAAAATGTCAAAAACTCAGGGGAAGATGTTGATGTTACTATTTCTAGTTAGATGTAGTGCATCACTAGTTTTTATGTTTTGGATCATAATGATTAGCAATAAGTATACCAAAATGTAAATACTGTATAAATTAATCTTTTTGTTATCATTGTATATAGACAAACTAGTTATAATACATGTGCACGCACAAGGTTTTGACAAAAAAAAAATTATTTTGTATCAATGCTGAACATTGTGTATTTAAAAATAATTACATATAATTATATACTTATGCACGAGTTTTTCATTGTCCATTAATATCAATTAGATTTTTGTATAATCAAATTTTGTATTAACATTTGTTATATAACTCAAGATTCAACTATATTTAGTTCATATAGATGTTGATGTTCCTATTTAAATTTTACTATTTATATTATAATGTACACAAGATGCGAGTTTTGTTGCACATAATAAACGTTGATGAAGTTAAAATATACTCCTTATAGTTTTTTAAAAATGTTTTTCTACATATTGTTGCTTTTCAAAAAAAAAATGTTTTTCTATATATCCTTATATGAATAAATAATAATTACATGAGTAGTTGTTATAAGTACAATCACGTTTTTTTTTCTTCATATTACAGTAGCTCGTTCTTACAATTTGATAATTATATTCCCGTTTTCAATAATTTAGTCGTATTTAATATTCAAATTCGTGTCCACACTTATCATACTTTTAATATGAAATAAATGGGTCATTAGTAAACATATATAGTAAAAAAATGATATTTATAATCTTATGTATATTTATATGTTGGAGTTTTAAAACAACATATATATTGTATTTTTAAGTTATAAAGTATAAGGGGCATAAAGTATAAGGGAGTACTTGTTTAATTTTCAAAGTTATTAAAAAACATGAAAACTTATAATATTACACTTAGCTCTATGTAATTTTTTAAAATTTAACCACTAAAGTTTTATTAATTACCCCATCTTTTTTTAAGTTTTTATTGTCACAAATTTGACACCTATGTTTTTATGTGTTTTTCTTCTCAACTAAATTTCTCCATCAAATTAATTAAATGTTGACCAAAATTAATTTAATTTTGACTTTTATGGCCGGACGACCCAGTGTCCGGCGGGATCGTTGTCCGGACAAGAAGTTCCACCGTCCGGACGACATGTGACAGTATCCAGCTTTTAAGGGATTCTCACCACGTGGCCTATCAACTAGGGTGGCTATAGACCTACAGGCAGGTAATATAGGCCTGCGCGAATAGTGAATCTACAGTGACGCAGGTACATAGTTGGGGTAGTATAAATACCCCAACACATTTAATGTTTTGTAATAAATACACACACCTACATTAATCACCGCATTCATCACTATATTTATTACCCTCTAGCTTACTTTCACGTCGGAGCTTGGTCCTGGATATCATCCAGGGCGAGGCTAACGCGTGTCGTGCATTGTGCAGGAAGGAACGTTTATTTCCTCCGGCATCGTTGATTGAAGCCGAACTCTCAAGTCAAACCAGAACGCGGGAACTTGCTTCAACAAATTGGCGCCATCCGTGGGACCCTGATTCATTGTACCAGAGAACCGAATGACAGGTCCGGAGTTACCGCCTCCCCCCGATCCTACCTCCCCGCCGAAACATATAGGCGGGAGCGGGGTCTTCAATACTCAAACCTCCGTAATGACGGAACAAATACAAGCCCAGATGGCGTCCTTAGAGGCTCTCTTTAGAAAGTACAATGCAACGAGGGCCGGTGTTATCAAACCGGTTCGACTCACTTTCACAGACGAAGAGGAGCAGGAGGAGGACGCCATACCGAACCCCAAAGATGATCTCAGCAAACCTCATAAGGAATTGGCCCGATCACCCTTCACGAGGAGGATAGTAGAGTTCGCTGGCCCCAAGTGCATCATGCCTACTAACTTAAAGCTGTACGACGGTTCGGCTGATCCCGATGATCACGTCAACCGCTTCGTTGGAGCAGCAAATCAAGGAGAATGGCCGATGCCGGTGTGGTGCCGGATGTTCCAACTGACCATGGATGGAGCGGCACAAGGGTGGTTCAGCAATTTGGAACTGGGGAGCATTGACAGTTGGGACGAGCTAAGAGAACAATTCACTACGAGGTTTGCTCTGCGACAAAAGAACCTGAAGGATCCCACAGAAATCACCCGGATTGTTAGGCAGGAAAATGAAACATTACCAATATTCAAAGAGCGATGGACCGACGAGGCTAGCCGGATACCGGGAGTACCGGAGCTCATGAAAATATCAGCGTTCATGGATGCTCATCGGTGCCCTGACCTGTCTAAAAAGTTTTCTGATCAAATCCCGAAATCCGTGAAAGAAATGATGACTAGGGTAGATGATTATATTCGAGCAGAAGAGGCTTATAAAAACACCGAGTTGCCGAAGGGAGAAACGGGTGAACTATCCCGGAGAGGAAACCTCCAGTTCCCAAGGGATAGAAATCCCAGGGGACCGGACAGGAGAAGGAATGATAGGAGAGCCTGGGAAAGAGGCGATTCCAGACACAGAGAGGTATTCTCTCCATACGTTGCCCCGAAAGTGGACGCTCGGCCCCGCAACGATTTCCGGCGCAATGATTTTACCAAGCCTGATAGTCACAGAACCATGCTCTCTGTCCTATCTAAGCAGCCGAAGGAAATATTAGCTACCGAACACCATTTGCATCTACCCCCACCACCACCATTGCAGGGAAAACCGAGCAAGGAGAATGAGGACAGATTATGTGAGTACCATGGAGAAAAAGGCCACTTGACCAACGATTGTTATCACCTAAAAAAGCAATTAGAAACGGCCCTGGAATCGGGAAAGCTAGATCATCTAGTGAAAAACGTCCAGCAAAGGGGACGGGAAAGGCCGAGAGGCAACAACGGGAAAGGAAAAGTGATCAACATGGTTAACTATTATCTCGAAGACCGCAAGAGGAAAGCTCGGTACTACGACGAGGATTGGATGAACGTCCCCATAACCTTCCCACGCATAGCCGCGGAGGACCTATCGGAAGAACCATTGATTCTGGAGGCGGAAATCGAAGGATATTTCGTTCGGAGGGTGTTTGTTGACGAGGGTGCATCAGTCCAGGTGATGTACGAGCATTGTTTTAATAACCTTAGCCCATCCATTCAGTCGAGATTACAAGAAAGTAGTGCACCGCTAGTGGGATTCTCCGGAGAAGTTATCCAACCCTTGGGGAAGATTGAACTGGAAGTACGCTTCGGAGATTATGGTTTATTCAGGACGGTCATGATGAAATTCACAGTGGTACGATCGCCTTCACCTTACAATGTAATCCTAGGACGCACAGGTCTAAGGGAGTTACGAGCCGTGCCCTCGACCATCCACGCCATGATGAAGTTTCCCACTCCCGGAGGCATCGCCACTTTGACCACCAAGAGGGCGGTAGTCATGGAGTGCAGGAGATTGGAGGAAAGGCAAGACCCCGGAAACAATTTCCCTCCAGAATATAAGGCAGAGACAACAGGCCAAGAAACTCAAGAAGACGAAAAGCAAACGGAAGATATCCTGGTTAATGCAGCCTATCCCGAGCAACGGGTAACCATAAGAACAAGGTTCTCGCGGGAATGCCGGAAACAACTCATCGAGATCTTAAGAAAGAACAAAGATATCTTTGCCTGGGAGCCGGCGGACATGACCGGGGTGCCAAGGCGCCTAATACAACACTCCCTCTGTGTAAACGTTTCCGATACGCCGGTGGCCCAAAAAAGGAGAACCTTTTCACGAGAAAAAAACCAAGTAATCAACGAAGAAGTGGAGGAATGGGTTAGAGCCGGCATAGTCCGCCCGGTACGATACCCGACATGGATATCCAACCCGGTGTTGGTTAAGAAATGTGACGGAAGCTGGAGGATGTGTATCGACTTTAAGCCTCTGAACTCTTCGTGCCCCAAGGATTATTACCCTCTGCCGGAGATTGACTGGAAGATCGAATCCGTCATGGGGTATAAATATAAGTGTTTCCTGGACGCTTACAAGGGCTACCACCAAATTCAGATGGATAAAGATGACGATGAAAAGACGACATTTTACACAGAACGGGGAACATACTGTTACACCAAAATGCCGTTCGGATTAAAGAATGCCGGAGCTACCTATCAACGATTGGTGGACTTCGCATTTCAATCTCAGATAGGAAGGAACCTGGAGCCATACGTGGATGATATGGTCATAAAAAGCCGAACGGAACGCGAAATGATAGCTGACATCGCGGAAACCTTTGACAACCTCAGGAAGATAAACATGAAGTTGAACCCGCGAAAGTGTTCTTTTGGAGTAGAAGAAGGGAAATTCCTCGGCTACATGGTGACGTCAGAAGGAATAAGGGCTAACCCAAGAAAGACGAAGGCTATAATGGAAATGAAATATCCGGAAACCCTAAAGGAAATGCAAAGCCTAAGTGGGAAGCTGGCGGCCTTGAATAGGTTCCTATCAAAGTCAGCAGAAAGAGCTCTCCCTTTCTTCGATACACTGAAGAACATCACCAAAGAAAATAAGGATGAATACCGATGGACAAAGGAAGCTGAGATGGCTTTCCAGGAAATGAAGAGGTTGATACTCGAGCTACCTTCTTTGTCCACACCCAAGCCGAAAGAGCAATTGTTTATATATATCTCGGCTTCAAAAGGAGCGGTAAGTGCAGTGCTCTTGGTAGAAAGAGAAGGGAGACAAGCGCCGGTGCATTACGTTAGCCGGACATTACATGACGCAGAGCAACACTACGCCCCTATAGAGAAATTAGCTTTGTGTCTCTTACATGCATCCCGAAGACTAAGGAGATATTTCGAGGCCCACCCCATCCGGGTCATAACTGATCAACCCATCAAGCAAATACTGAATAAACCGGAAGCTTCGGGAAAGTTAGCCAAATACGCCGTTGAGCTAGGAGCATACAATATCACCTACGCTCCTCGGAACGCAATCAAGGGACAAGTGCTAGCGGATTTCCTCACGGAAGTACCGGTGGAACCAGGAAATGGGAAAAGTAAGGAAGTGATGGAGATGGGGGAAGGAGAGTGGTTGCTATATACAGACGGAGCATCTAACAATAAAGGGGCCGGAGCAGGATTAGTTCTCGTCAGTCCAGAAAAGGTGGAAATGACCTACGCTCTACGGCTTAACTTCCCAAGCACAAACAACGAAGCAGAATATGAGGCCCTGCTGGCCGACTTAAGGATCGCGAGAAAACTCAAAATCAGGGTCTTAAGTGTGCGAGTAGATTCAAAACTAGTAGCCAGTCAAATCAATGGAGAATTCACAGCTACTAAGGAAAGCATGCAGAAGTACTTGGCCCAAGCTAGAAAATACATATCTGATTTCCAAAGCTTTAAGATTCGCAACATTCCGAGGGCTCAAAATCAGAAAGCAGATATATTAAGCAAGCTAGCGTCGGTAGCCTTCGACCACCTGACCAAAAAAGTACTTGTGGAAGTCCTGGAAAAACCGTCAGGAGGTGAAGAAGTGGTTAACACCATAGTAGAAGAAGAAACGGAAAACTGGATGACGCCAATCATCAAGTGTTTGGAAGAAGGGGTGTGGCCGGAGGATCCCAATGAGGCTAGGAGTTTAAGGATGAAGATTCCGCAGTATGTCATGGAAGAAGGGGTCCTCTTTAAGAAAGGTTATCTAGTCCCGATGATGAGATGTGTAGGTCCGTTGCAGGCAAACTACATAATCCGGGAAGTGCACGAAGGGTGCTTTGGAATGCACGCCGGACCAAGGACCGTGGTGGCCAAGCTTATGAGGCAAGGGTACTACTGGCCTACCATGCACCGGGATACCCGAGAGCAGATCCGGAAGTGTGATTCTTGCCAAGTACACTCTCCGGTACCCAAACTCCCCAAGACATCATTGATGTCCATCATGACCCCATGGCCCTTCTACCAATGGGGAATGGACATGTTGGGCCCCTTTCTGGAAGCACCAGGCCGCTTCAAGTATTTGATCGTGGCGATCGATTATTTCACCAAGTGGATAGAGGCGAAACCGTTGGTCAAAACAACAGGGAAAGATGTCATAAAGTTTGTGTATGAGAACATTGTATGTAGGTACGGTTTACCGGGAGTCATAGTCACTGATAACGGAACCAATTTCGTCAATGACCCGTTTCAAAAAATGGTGCGGAGGGTTGACAATCAAACAAATAAATACAGCCGTGGCACATCCGCAAGCCAACGGACTCGTAGAACGGGCTAACCGGAGTTTGATGGACGGGATAAAAACGAGACTAGGCCGAGAAAGAACAGGATGGTTGGATGAGTTACCTAATGTTTTATGGGCACACCGGACAACTCTCAAGATGAGCAACGGAGAAACCCCCTTCAGCTTGACCTATGGTAGCGAGGCTGTAATTCCGGCGGAGATAGGGATGCCTACGCATCGAACAATGATGTTCCGGGAAGATCAGAACGAAGAAGAACAACGCCTGAATTTAGACCTCTTGCAAGAAAGAAGGGAAAATGCTGCCATTCAAGAAGCTAAATACAAAACGCAGGTTGAACAGTGCTACAACCGTAGAGTCAAACCAATGAATTTCAAGGTAGGAGATTTTGTATACCGGAAGAATGAGGCAAGCCGGGTGGAGAATCAAGGAAAGTTAGGACCAAATTGGGAAGGGCCCTACCGTATAGTAGGAGCAAATCAGAATGACTCTTATAAGTTGCAAACAATGGAAGAAAAGGAGGTCCCTCGGACCTGGCATGCTATAAACCTTAGAAATTGTTTCTTATAGTTGCTATTGTGATAAGAATCCTATTATCATTGTGTAATCTGAAATGACTGTGTGATTATTTCAATGATGAAAGTTTCCCCGCAGTAGGGAGGCAATTTTCCGTAACGATTGATGTGATAATATAACTATGCCCCCGTCGAGTATGAAAACGCAAGTATGCCCGAAAACCTGTCGGATGCCCTTTTTAACTCCGAAAGGATGCCCGTAATACGGATGCCCATGATACGGATGCCCGAGTGTAAAACACCTTCAGATGCCTGGTGGAATAACCACACAGATGCCTGGACAAATGTAACAGATGCCCAAGTAATGGATGCCCTCTTACTTCACAAGGATGCCCGGAAACCGGATGCACGGCTCACGCGGCCGGATGCCCTTAGAATAACGTAAGGAATATATCAAGCACGAAACATAAAAATAAATAAATAAAAGGAACACATGTCGAACAAAAAAGACATTCATTCACAAAGATGGCTAAAGAAGCATTGTTAATTATTACAACGATATTATCCGGATAATTGTTCACAAAAAGACAAGTCCTAAGAAGGGCTGAACTCAAGCATTCTTTTCCGCAATGTCTGCCAGAGTCTCGGTGGTATGAGGAGCATTGGATGGACCGGGTGTCTCCTTTCTAACAGGAACCTCCGGCTCCATGTTGAGTAGATCCCCCAAGGGCAGACGGTAGGAGTCTGCGAGCTTCTGAATGAAGGGATACTCAGCTTCAAAAAGCTTGTCGTATTCAGCTCTCCACAAATTTGGAGCATCCCTGTTAACCTTCCGGATATTCTGTAAAGCAGCCTCCGTCTCCTCTTCGGTTCTGTTCACTTTGGCCCCGGTCACAAACCCCGCTTGGTAGGTCAAACTGTACACTTTGGCCATATTCTTTTTGTACTCAACACTTCCAAATAACCGACGAACCGCCGAAGGTAGAAGTGTCCGGACAGCATTCTGTTTGACCACCTCGCTTTGAGCAACCTCGACCACCAGTTTACCCTTTTCCGCTTAGAGAGCGACCAGAGATTGATCTTTAGCAGCCAACTCACTTTCTAATTTCCTGATCTTCTCAGCCTGAGCACCGGAGGTCTCCAACCACTCATTCCTGTCCCGAGTCACCCTCTCAACCTCCTCCTCCAGATTCCTCTCCCTGCTCGCACTGGCTTTCAAATCAGAGTCCAGCTTCTTCAGCTCGCCGGCCAACCTTCCATTCTCACTCTCGGCGGCAAAGAGTTTCTCAGCAAGCCCCTGGCAACCCTTATGACTTTCGTTCAGCTGCCAATATCCATTCGAGAGATCCTTGAATCTCCTCAACAACTCACCCTGGACAATCACGCTTTTCCCGAAATCCTCATATGCCCGGCGAATGAGATCAATATTATTCACCTGCTCTAAGGCCCCTCTCTCAGCCGGTGTAGCAACATTGTCGATCATATCTCGGCAGGACCGGTATGAATTGATCCGGACTTCATCCCTGAGACCCCATTGTGGAATGAAAATGTTGGTGGCCTCATCTACAAGAAAAACCAAAAGGGATAGTAAGAAAATCTTTAACAAGCAGACAGGTATAGAGATAAGATTGAAGCATACCCGAGTCTAATAAAACCCTTTCAACATGATCGGGACCATGACTTCGAGGGGCAGATTGGGCTGAAAGACAACCAAAAAACAAAGTTAGTAACTAGAAGCGATAAAACGAACGAAAAAGTTATGCGAGGTTTGGCGCATACCTGCGGAGTTATGACGTGGGGACGGAACCGGAGGAGTTTGGCCACCTCCTTGTTGGGACAACGGCATCTGTTGCAAATGTTCACCGCCTCCTCCCCCGTTATCACCCCCGGCAGCAACCACAGGAGTTTCTTGTTCTGCATTAAGGTTCAGGTTCACTTCCTGATCGTCCGGATGGGCGTGATTCAACGGATCGGCATTCACCACGGGCGAACCCGAAGAAAAGTGTTCGACGAAACATGTCCTCCTTTTCTTCTTTTTCTTGCTTTGGGCTTTAGATGTGCCCTCGCCACCCTTTCTATTGGCCGCTTCCCTTTCTTTCCTCTCCCTGGCCTCTCTCTCTTTCTTCTCCCTGGCCGCCACGACATCCGGGTCAGCCTCCTCGGCTCTCCTAGTTATGGCGTCCTTTGCAGGAATAGCCGTGCCTACCGGAAGGGGATCCGCTGTCCTTTTAGGAATTTCCCGGTTGGGGTCCACAGCAGGGCCTTTGCTTACCACGGTATTGTCCCACTCGGGGAGTTCCAGATATTTAGACATGGTGACAACTGCAAGGAAAAGGAATTGTTAAAGAAAAACAAGGCAATAAACACAACGAAGCCCAGGGCACAAGACAAATAATTACCATGACCCCCGGCATCCTTTAGAAGAGGCTCGAACCCTGGATTCTTGAAGACCGAGGAAAGATGACACATCCATAGTAAGCTTATGGTAGGTTTCCTTAGCAAAATCAGGGTGCTACTCAACCTCTCCGCGTCCCCCTCGGAAAAACCGTCCGGATAAGGATCTGTAATCTTGGAATCCTTGTGTCTCCATGCCATGGCATACGGAATTTCCCTACGGTCAATCAAGAAGAACTTTTCTTTCCAATGTTTAAGACCGGTGAGCACCTCTTTGAAGCACTTGTATGCCTTCTTACCCGTCCTACTCTCGAAGGAAAACCAGTGCCCCTGCTTGCACAAGCGGTAAAACGCCCGAAACAAGGATACCCTGGGGCGGATACCCAAACTATAGCACCTAATCTCAAAAAGAGTCACCCGGTTCAAGCCTAGAGGAACCAGCTGGGAAAAGTGGACCCTAAAGTGTCTAATTACATTTAGTAGGAAGGAAGAAAAAGGAATCCTAACACCTCCGGTATCCAACTGCTGGGGGTATATGCCAATTTTATCGGCCGGGAGTTGGTCCATGGTCATATCGTCCGGAGGAAGGTGAGGACGGAGGTCATTGGGAATACCGTATTCTACGATTATGTTATCCAGTTCAAGTTGTGTTAGTTTAGATGTATATATATGCATATCGAACTTCGGAACTACCGGAGGTTGGATAGCTTCAGTTGAAGTAGGATGGCTCTGTTCCTCGGTTACTTGTTCGGCCATTACTAAAAGGATGCCGAGGGGGATGTACAAATAATTACAGGGAAGAATGAGATAAACCTTATAAAAGCGAAGAAGAAATCCGGCGAGCGGGAGCAATTCAGAATGTAAGAGAGATATATGAAAAAATAATTGTGGTAAAAAGCATATATATAGGAGGTGAAAAAACCCTAACAGACTGTCAAGTGTCCCATCAGTCAGTAAAAGGTGACGTGACTCAATCTCACCCGTCCACGTCTATCTTGGAAAACAAAGAGACGCGGATAAAAGCCCATTAGATAGCCAGGCCCATCAGAATAGCCCAATACCACGGATGTTACTAAGGCCCGTGGTGGGTCGGAACAAAATGCTCTCTTTCATAAATATTTAATAATCTCAAGTATTGCACCGTCGGTCCTCACCCGATGATACAATACTGGGGGGGGGGACATGTTGGCGTATATGGCCAGACGACCCAGTGTCCGGCGAGATCGTTGTCCGGACAAGAAGTTCCACCGTCCGGACTACAGGTGACAGTATCCAGCTTTTAAGGGATTCTCACCACGTGGCCTATCAACTAGGGTGGCTATAGACCTACAGGCAGGTAATATAGGCCTGCGCGAATAGTGAATCTACAGTGACGCAGGTACATAGTTGGGGTAGTATAAATACCCCAACACATTTAATGTTTTGTAATAAATACACACACCTACATTAATCACCGCATTCATCAGTATCTTTATTACCCTCTAGCTTACTTTCACGCCGGAGCTTGGTCCTGGATATCATCCAGGGCGAGGCTAACGCGTGTCGTGCATTGTGCAGGAAGGAACATTTATTTCCTCCGGCATCGTTGATTGAAGCCGAACTCTCAAGTCAAACCGGACCACGGGAACTTGCTTCAACACGGTGACAGTGGCGTGACGAAAGAAGCTCGCTGGAGAAGAGGGTAAGAGACGGTGATTGTGGAGATTTATTGGTGAAATATGAGTTTTTGACATTGTAAAATGTAAAAATGAAGGGGAAGATGTTGATGTTACTATTTCTAGTTAGATGTAGTGCATCACTAGTTTTTATGTTTGGATCATAATGATTAGCAATAAGTATACCAAAATGTAAATACTGTATAAATTAATCTTTTTGTTATCATTGTATATAGACAAACTAGTTATAATACCTGTGCACGCACAAGGTTTTGACAAAAAAAAAAAAATTATTTTGGATCAATGCTGAACATTGTGTCTTTAAAAATAATTACATATAATTATATACTTATGCACGAGTTTTTCATTGTCCATTAATATCCATTAGATTTTTGTATAATCAAATTTTGTATTAACATTTGTTATATAACTCAAGATTCAACTATATTTAGTTGATATAGATGTTGATGTTCCTATTTAAATTTTACTATTTATATTATGATGTACACAAGATGCGAGTTTTGTTGCACATAATAAACGTTGATGAAGTTAAAATATACTCATAGTTTTTAAAAAATGTTTTTCTACATATTGTTGCCTTTCAAAAAAAAAAATGTTTTTCTATATATCCTTATATGAATAAATAATAATTACATGAGTAGTTGTTATAAGTACAATCACGTTTTTTTTCTTCATATTACCGTAGCTCGTTCTTACAATTTGATAATTATATTTCCCGTTTTCAATAATTTAGTCGTATTTAATATTCAAATTCGTGTCCACACTTGTCATACTTTTAATATGAAATAAATGAGTCATTAGTAAGCATATATAGTAAAAAAATGATATTTATAATCTTATGTATATTTATATGTTGGAGTTTTAAAACAACATATATATTGTATTTTTAAGTTATAAAGTATAGGGGGCATAAAGTATAAGGGAGTATTTGTTTAATTTTCAAAGTTATTAAAAAACATGAAAACTTATAATATTACACTTAGCTCTATGTAACTTTTTAAAATTTAACCACTAAAGTTTTATTAATTACCCCGTCTTTTTTTAAGTTTTTATTTTCACAAATTTGACACATATGTTTTTATGTGTTTTTCTTCTCAACTAAATTTCTCCACCAAATTAATTAAATGTTGACCAAAATTAATTTAATTTTTACTTTTATTAAACAATCACATCACACGATTTCGCTTACGTGGCAAAATCAAGCTCTCCTATTGGTCCAATTTTTTTTTTCAGTGAGAAGGGTTTTGCAAAAACACTCCGAAATGATGTAATTCTTTTATTATATAAAAGATTTACATGTCAGTGATTTTTTTATTTTTTATTTTTTTTTAAAAGAAAAAAGTAATTTAATGAATATGATTATTGGGTTTTGTGAAGGTGGCTGAAGGTGATGAGAATGGTGGGGTGGGTGAAAATGAAGATGATGGGTTTTGATGGTTTGAAAAAAGATGATAATATATTAAAGAAAATGATTGATCGTGGTGGGATCTAATGTGAGATGATTTTTATTTGTTTGTATATTTAAATAAAAAAGAAAAAATAATATAGCAAATTTACCATTATACCCTTATTTAAGTATCAAGGGGAGTAACTTAACGACAGTTAATGAAGGTAGTTAAAATGAAAGACTAACGACACATAATGTTTCGCATTTAAGGATGGATGGTGTATTTTTTCGGTCAAAGGACAACACTCGTCAGCCAACGCAAACCACAAAGACAAACGATGTAGTTTACTCTTTTTTTAATCTAGATACTTGAACTCTAACATTAGCCATAAAAGATCAAACATAATATTTATTCTGCTGCAAGAGAGACATGTTTTTTTAGTCTAGTTACTTGAACTTGTTTTCGACGAGCTTATACTGAGTTCAAGGTTGAGGCTGAGTACCAAAGTTTATTTATGTTGTGGAGCTCAAGGCTTCAAGTCAAGCTATCAAATTTCAGTCTGGCTTGTCCCATTTACAGCCCTATACGCTTCTGGGTTTGAGCTTCTTCATGGCTAGTTGTGATGGTGTTGGCTGTTTGAGCTCCTTTTCTTAGGCCTGTGTTATATGTTTTTGTTTTAGAATAAAAAACCTTATGGTATGTGTGACAAATGGTAATTTTTCAGACTATTATTTTTATCAGAAAACTTAAAATATTGCTTTTCTGACATTTACAGACCATGGGTAATATCCAAGACCCATGACCCATACCCATGGAGCTAATCCATAACCTATGACCCATTGCATGACATCATGCATGAAATCATGTTGGGTATTATCCATGACCCATGACCCAAGACCCATGACCTATTGTCTAGATACATTGTATCTTGTCGGGTACCCAAAACCCAAAATCCATGACCCATGACTCATAACCCATAACCCGGTTTGCAACCCAAAATCCGGACTGTTCTGACCCAGACTGCCGGATCCCAGGTTTTGCACTGGCCGGATCCCTTGGGTGAGGGATCTGTCGGAACCGTGAGACAGATTGCTTTTGTGCCTATAAATAGTGAGCCATTTCTTTATTGTTTCTCACCTTTCTTCTTACAACTCTCTCATATATTATTTCACTCTCCTAACCTCTGATCATTTGATCATTCTAGTAGTTCTTCTATCTTTTGTTATGATTCTCATATAGGTCCTTCACAAAGGCGAGATCACGCTATACTACAAGTCATCCAAGCAAAGGTTCCTTGATTGATTTGTCCATCTACAAGATTTTTGTAGCAAGATCTTGTAATTCATATTTCACATAGTTGTATAATAGTTGTGTAAAGGTTTAGTTCTACCTCGTGGAAGAATTCGGTATTTAGTTTTGTACTCCCCTTATTTAAGTATCAAGGGGAGTAACTTAACGACAGTTAATGAAGGCAGTTAAAATGAAAGACTAACGACACATAATGTTTCGCATTTAAGGATGGATGGTGTATTTTTTCGGTCAAAGGACAACACTCGTCAGCCAACGCAAACCACAAAGACAAACGATGTAGTTTACTCTTTTTTTAATCTAGATACTTGAACTCTAACATTAGCCATAAAAGATCAAACATAATATTTATTCTGCTGCAAGAGAGACATGTTTTTTTAGTCTAGTTACTTGAACTTGTTTTCGACGAGCTTATACTGAGTTCAAGGTTGAGGCTGAGTACCAAAGTTTATTTATGTTGTGGAGCTCAAGGCTTCAAGTCAAGCTATCAAATTTCAGTCTGGCTTGTCCCATTTACAGCCCTATACGCTTCTGGGTTTGAGCTTCTTCATGGCTAGTTGTGATGGTGTTGGCTGTTTGAGCTCCTTTTCTTAGGCCTGTGTTATATGTTTTTGTTTTAGAATAAAAAACCTTATGGTATGTGTGACAAATGGTAATTTTTCAGACTATTATTTTTATCAGAAAACTTAAAATATTGCTTTTCTGACATTTACAGACCATGGGTAATATCCAAGACCCATGACCCATACCCATGGAGCTAATCCATAACCTATGACCCATTGCATGACATCATGCATGAAATCATGTTGGGTATTATCCATGACCCATGACCCAAGACCCATGACCTATTGTCTAGATACATTGTATCTTGTTGGGTACCCATAACCCAAAATCCATGACCCATGACTCATAACCCATAACCCGGTTTGCAACCCAAAATCCGGACTGTTCTGACCCAGACTGCCGGATCCCAGGTTTTGCACTGGCCGGATCCCTTGGGTGAGGGATCTGTCGGAACCGTGAGACATATTGCTTTTGTGCCTATAAATAGTGAGCCATTTCTTCATTGTTTCTCACCTTTCTTCTTACAACTCTCTCATATATTATTTCACTCTCCTAACCTCTGATCATTTGATCATTCTAGTAGTTCTTCTATCTTTTGTTGTGATTCTCATATAGGTCCTTCACAAAGGCGAGATCACGCTATACTACAAGTCATCCAAGCAAAGGTTCCTTGATTGATTTGTCCATCTACAAGATTTTTGTAGCAAGATCTTGTAATTCATATTTCACATAGTTGTATAATAGTTGTGTAAAGGTTTAGTTCTACCTCGTGGAAGAATTCGGTATTTAGTTTTGTATCGAAAAAAATGTAAGCGACGTTGTGAGGCTTCTCCGCCAAGTTGAAGGAGCTTGTTGACATAGTGCTTGAACTCTCGAGTGGGGTACTAGGGGAGTGGAGTAGGGCAAGAAAGGTGTCCTTGTAGACGAACCACTATAAATCACTTGTGTCGCTACTTTCTATCATTTTACTTTACTTGCTTTCTTTACTTACTTTACTTATTCCTTCATACTATCTATCCATCCATACGAATTCACATAAGATCGAATCTAAATCTTTGAAACTTAAATAAAAACCGGTAAAACTATTCAACCCCTCATTCTAGTTTTCCATAGTCACCACCCCTCACCTCCAAAAATACCCCACTTTATACAAACATATCTTACAAAATACCTCACACACTCAAAAAAAAAAAAAAAAAAGAAAAGAAAAGAATGGTAAACACCCTCAAAACTTACTCCTCTTTTTTGCTTTGCTTCGCGCGTGACCTAAGGGCTGTTAGAAATCGGGTAAAGGTTATGATAATAATCTTGGATATCTTCTCAATATAAAAATGAGTGACTAAGGTATAATTACAATTATAATTAAATTAATTAATCTCTTTTTTAGAACTAATAAATTAAATGGTGGAATTGCATGTATATATCTCTTTAAAGGTGAATAATTGCATATATATTTTTGGTACAAGTTTTTGATGCACATAGTACAATGACTTTTATGCATGCAAAGGATATATATGCAATTTTGCATCATTGGAGGGATATAAGGTTTGATTGGTTTTGGAAAATTCATAGCGGCAGCCCTTAGAGCATAGAGTGTCGTAACGAGCCAAGCTCGCCACTGCAACGTGGCTAGCATATTCAAATTCGTGTCCACACTTGTCATACTTTTAATATGAAATAAATGAGTCATTAGTAAACATATATAGTAAAAAAATGATATTTATAATCTTATGTATATTTATATGTTGGAGTTTTAAAACAACATATATATTGTATTTTTAAGTTATAAAGTATAGGGGGCATAAAGTATAAGGGAGTATTTGTTTAATTTTCAAAGTTATTAAAAAACATGAAAACTTATAATATTACACTTAGCTCTATGTAACTTTTTAAAATTTAACCACTAAAGTTTTATTAATTACCCCATTTTTTTTTAAGTTTTTATTTTCACAAATTTGACACATATGTTTTTATGTGTTTTTCTTCTCAACTAAATTTCTCCACCAAATTAATTAAATGTTGACCAAAATTAATTTAATTTTTACTTTTATTAAACAATCACATCACACGATTTCGCTTACGTGGCAAAATCAAGCTCTCCTATTGGTCCAATTTTTTTTTCAGTGAGAAGGGTTTTGCAAAAACACTCCGAAATGATGTAATTCTTTTATTATATAAAAGATTTACATGTCAGTGATTTTTTTTTTTCTTTTTTTTTTTTTTTTTTTTTTTTTTTAAAAAGAAAAAAGAAATTTAATGAATATGATTATTGGGTTTTGTGAAGGTGGCTGAAGGTGATGAGAATGGTGGGGTGGGTGAAAATGAAGATGATGGGTTTTGATGGTTTGAAAAAAGATGATAATATATTAAAGAAAATGATTGATCGTGGTGGGATCTAATGTGAGATGATTTTTATTTGTTTGTATATTTAAATAAAAAAGAAAAAATAATATAGCAAATTTACCATTATACCCTTATTTAAGTATCAAGGGGAGTAACTTAACGACAGTTAATGAAGGTAGTTAAAATGAAAGACTAACGACACATAATGTTTCGCATTTAAGGATGGATGGTGTATTTTTTCGGTCAAAGGACAACACTCGTCAGCCAACGCAAACCACAAAGACAAACGATGTAGTTTACTCTTTTTTTAATCTAGATACTTGAACTCTAACATTAGCCATAAAAGATCAAACATAATATTTATTCTGCTGCAAGAGAGACATGTTTTTTTAGTCTAGTTACTTGAACTTGTTTTCGACGAGCTTATACTGAGTTCAAGGTTGAGGCTGAGTACCAAAGTTTATTTATGTTGTGGAGCTCAAGGCTTCAAGTCAAGCTATCAAATTTCAGTCTGGCTTGTCCCATTTACAGCCCTATACGCTTCTGGGTTTGAGCTTCTTCATGGCTAGTTGTGATGGTGTTGGCTGTTTGAGCTCCTTTTCTTAGGCCTGTGTTATATGTTTTTGTTTTAGAATAAAAAACCTTATGGTATGTGTGACAAATGGTAATTTTTCAGACTATTATTTTTATCAGAAAACTTAAAATATTGCTTTTCTGACATTTACAGACCATGGGTAATATCCAAGACCCATGACCCATACCCATGGAGCTAATCCATAACCTATGACCCATTGCATGACATCATGCATGAAATCATGTTGGGTATTATCCATGACCCATGACCCAAGACCCATGACCTATTGTCTAGATACATTGTATCTTGTTGGGTACCCATAACCCAAAATCCATGACCCATGACTCATAACCCATAACCCGGTTTGCAACCCAAAATCCGGACTGTTCTGACCCAGACTGCCGGATCCCAGGTTTTGCACTGGCCGGATCCCTTGGGTGAGGGATCTGTCGGAACCGTGAGACATATTGCTTTTGTGCCTATAAATAGTGAGCCATTTCTTCATTGTTTCTCACCTTTCTTCTTACAACTCTCTCATATATTATTTCACTCTCCTAACCTCTGATCATTTGATCATTCTAGTAGTTCTTCTATCTTTTGTTGTGATTCTCATATAGGTCCTTCACAAAGGCGAGATCACGCTATACTACAAGTCATCCAAGCAAAGGTTCCTTGATTGATTTGTCCATCTACAAGATTTTTGTAGCAAGATCTTGTAATTCATATTTCACATAGTTGTATAATAGTTGTGTAAAGGTTTAGTTCTACCTCGTGGAAGAATTCGGTATTTAGTTTTGTATCGAAAAAAATGTAAGCGACGTTGTGAGGCTTCTCCGCCAAGTTGAAGGAGCTTGTTGACATAGTGCTTGAACTCTCGAGTGGGGTACTAGGGGAGTGGAGTAGGGCAAGAAATGTGTCCTTGTAGACGAACCACTATAAATCACTTGTGTCGCTACTTTCTATCATTTTACTTTACTTGCTTTCTTTACTTACTTTACTTATTCCTTCATACTATCTATCCATCCATACGAATTCACATAAGATCGAATCTAAATCTTTGAAACTTAAATAAAAACCAGTAAAACTATTCAACCCCTCATTCTAGTTTTCTATAGTCACCACCCCTCACCTCCAAAAATACCCCACTTTATACAAACATATCTTACAAAATACCTCACACACTCAAAAAAAAAAAAAAAAGAAAAGAAAAGAATGGTAAACACCCTCAAAACTTACTCCTCTTTTTTGCTTTGCTTCGCGCGTGACCTAAGGGCTGTTAGAAATCGGGTAAAGGTTATGATAATAATCTTGGATATCTTCTCAATATAAAAATGAGTGACTAAGGTATAATTACAATTATAATTAAATTAATTAATCTCTTTTTTAGAACTAATAAATTAAATGGGGGAATTGCATGTATATATCTCTTTAAAGGTGAATAATTGCATATATATTTTTGGTACAAGTTTTTGATGCACATAGTACAATGACTTTTATGCATGCAAAGGATATATATGCAATTTTGCATCATTGGAGGGATATAAGGTTTGATTGGTTTTGGAAAATTCATAGCGGCAGCCCTTAGAGCATAGAGTGTCGTAACGAGCCAAGCTCGCCACTGCAACGTGGCTAGCTCGCCACCACTCACCGGCCACTGCCACGACACCACCCTCCCTCGCTGTTTCCACCTTCGCCACCCTAACGACACGGAAGAAGACAATAAACTTTTTGAAATGTTAACGTTTTAATATTACCGTTTGAATTAAACGTTACTTTTTAAAAAAAAAATAAATAAAAAAAATTCAAATATTACCCCACCCACTATATAAATAGTACCCATATTTTACACAAAAATTCACACTTCTCTTTCAAAAATATATTATCTTCACCATCTCAATCCACAACCAAAAATTTCTCAAGATGCAAACGAGATGTCGTTTATGAATCTTCTCAACTCGTCTTCGTCAAACCCGTCCGCCCCATCGTCCCAAAGCTCAAACACTTCTTCGCAAGTCGAATTTAAAGCTTTTCAATATCCAAGACAATCACCACCGCAATTCTATCCATCACAACCATCACAACCGCAATTCTATCCACCACAATCGCAATTCTATCCACCACAATCCCAATACTATCCATCACAACCATCACTACCGCAATTCTACCCTTCACAACAACATTACTTTGAATCACAATTCAAAGCACCTCAACCACCACCAACCAAAACACGTGAAGAACGTCGTCAAGGGAAAAAAAACGGCCAAAGCGCCAAAGAAAAAAAACAAGATCGTGGTGAATTTGGACGCGGACAACGAGGAGGAGGAGGAAGAAGAGTCTCGAACCACAATTCGTTAGACAAGCGAGGAAGAAAATTTTTTAGCCGAGTGTTGGGTCGAGGTTTCCCAAAACGCCGCCATTGGTAATGACCGACTAAACGATGCGTTTTGGACTCAGATTTGACTAGAAAAAAAAACCACCTCTGAAAAAGCAAAAAGCCTATGACCGATTCCTTCAAATAGTGTCCCTCAGTCATTCAGTGATTAAAAGCTGACACTTTTTTTTATGTATCTCCTTTTGTTTAGGGGCCTCCTATGCAGGCACCCTATAGGAAATAAAATAGGGGGTGTTTGGGTTTTCTCTCTCTCAGCCAATCATTGGGTGCATGGGTTTCCGTGCCAAAATTTAGGGTGTTTTGTGTTGTGTTTGTATGGGTTTGTTTTTTTTACAACCTTCCTTTTACAACTTATTTTATTACAAGTTTTTATTTTGTTTTACAATTTTTTTATAACTTTTTTTACAAGTTGTTTTTTTTTTTTTTTTTTTTTTTTTTTTTTGAATCAGTTTTAAAACTTTAAAAAAAAACGTAGTCGAAATTTTTTTGAGGCTCAGATTCGAAGGTTGCAAAGTGAAATTTCACTTTGCTGTCCATTCGGTTTTCATCATCGCCTCGGAAAAGTTTAAGGTTCAAAAATCATCATCGTCTCGGAAAATGTTTAGGCTCAAACTCGAAGGTTTCAAAGTGAGAGTTGATCTCACTTTACCGTCCATTCGGTTTCGGTTATCATCATCGCCTCGGAAAATTTTAACTCACAACTGCACAAAGTCACTAGTTCACAGGAACTGCACAAGTCTCACAAGTCCAAAACTCCACAAGTCTCAAACTGCACAAGTCTCACAAGTCTGAAACTGCACAAAGTCTCACAAGTCTAACTGCACAAGCCACAAGTATTCAGGACACAAGCCTCACAAGTTCAACAATATTCACAAGCTACATGTTTTCAGCATGAATGTGGTAAGTAGGATTCCAAAAACTGCAAAAGTCACAAGAATGTACTAAGATTCTCAAAAGGGAGCTGCATAGCAGGCACTTCAGGCTTATATGCCACATGAAAGCAACAACACCACAACACCAACAACACCAACAAGAAAGCTACAACACAAACTAAAAGGGACAATCTACACAAGAACCAAATAATCCAGTTCCCAAGCAAGCAGAAAGCAACAACAAGAAAGCAACAACCAACAACACCAACAAGAAAGCAGAAAACACAACAAGCAAACACCACAAACAACCATGTCTGGTTCACCATTTAACACACAAGAGGTAAGGCTCTGATTATTAGCTCTTTATGATATATAAACAATCATGTTGGTTGCAAATATGAATGTTGCAAAGTGAGATATAAACTCACTTTACCGTCCATTCATATTTGCCATGCCAAAACTCTTAAGGTTTTTTTTTTTTTTTAATAAAAATCATCATTGCCTCTTTTTTTAAAACCTATTTATTTCATTTAAAGTGGCAAAGTGAGATAAAACTTCACTTTACCATCGAGTAATGAAACTGCATAGGCACCAAACAGTTTTCACTTAAAGTTGCAAAGTGAGATAAAACTGCACTTTACCATCCAGTAATGAAACTGCATATCACCTGCAAAACATCACCACAAAACATAAGTCATTGCCAAAAAATCAGTCTTTACCAGATCTAAAAACTTGTTAGATCTAAAAAATAGTCAACGAAACCAAAACATCTTTTTTAGATCTAACAAGTTTTTAATTTTTTTAAAAAAAAATCAGTCTTTACCAGATCTAAAAACTTGTTAGATCTAAAAAATAGTCAACGAAACCAAAACATCACCACCAGAAACATCACCACCAGTTTATAATTTTTTAGATCTAACAAGTTTTTAGTTATAAAAAAAATCAGTCTTTACCAGATAAAAATATACCACAAGATCTAAAAACTTGTTAGATCTAAAAAATAGTCAACGAAACCAAAACATCACCACCAGAAACATCACCACCACTTTAGTTTTTTTTAGATCCAACAAGTTTTTAATTTAAAAAAAAAAATAGTCTTTACCAGATCTAAAAACTTGTTAGATCTAAAAAATAGTCAACGAAACCAAAACATCACCACCAGAAACATCACCACCACTTTAGTTTTTTTAGATCTAACAATTTTTTAATTTAAAAAAAAAATCAGTCTTTACCAGATCTAAAAAATAGTCAATGAAACCAAAACATCACCACCAATTTTTAATTTTTTAGATCTAACAAGTTTTTAGTTTAAAAAAAATCAGTCTTTACCAGTTTCAAATATACCACAACATCTTCAAAATCTTGTTTACAAAATAACACTTTTTACAAACTATTTATAATACAAAGTATTATAAATAATAAAACTCTTTTATAAAAATAAAACTCTTATAACAAGAGTACGTGTGTGGTTCTGGTGTGTGTTACCACAACATAACCACAATAGCAACATAACCACAATAGCAACATCACCACAACATAACCACAACATAACCACAATAGCAACATCACCACAACATAACCACAATACCATCGATCTAAAATGTTTTTAGATCTAGATCTAAAAAACTTTAACAGATCTATCATAGAGAGAGAGAGAAAGAGAGAGATAGTGAGAGAGATAAAATTACTACGTGTGTGAGGATAGTGAGAGAGAGAAGGACATATATCAACTCAAGACAGCAGAAAACGCGTACAGAACGCGTAAACCACAACAATTGAACGCGTAACACACACCAGAACCAAACACGTACTCTTGTTATAGGAGTTTTATTTTTATAAAAGAGTTTTATTATTTATAATACTTTGTATTATAAATAGTTTGTAAAAAGTGTTATTTTCTAAAAAGTGTTATTTTTATAAAAGAGTTTGTAAAAAGTGTTATTTTTATAAAAGGGTAAAAAGTGTTATTTTTATAAAAGGGTATAAAAGGGTGTAAAAAGTATTTATTGTAAAAAGTTTGTAAAAAGTTTATAAAAGAGTATTACAAAAGAGTATTATAATTTGTTATAAGTCCTTTTAGTACATTTGAGGCGCAAAGGTTATACATATTACCCCAGGGTAAATGACCACACTAATGAGCTGGAGGAAATATTTTTTGTTCACCCGACGTCATATGCCCTGTGGACAACATATCCTGAAATCATGCTGATGGACTCCACATACAACACCACGTTGTTTAAACTGCCATTCTTTACAATTGTTGGGGTTACTTCAACAAACAGAACATTCTCAATGGCGTTTAGCTTTTTTGACTGTGAAAAAGAGCCAAATTTCAAATGGGTGTTGGAATGTGTTAAGTTGGTGATACAAGAACAATATTACCCGCGGGTTATCGTCGCCGACAGAGATTTAGCGTTGCTTGGGGCATGCAGAGTAGAATTCCCAAACGCTAACAGATTACTCTGTCGATGGCATATCAATCAAAATGTGCTCAAGCATTGCAGACACAAATTTGATACGCTAAAGGAGTAAGAGTCCGTTAGATGGACATGGGATTTGATGGTTACAGCTCCGACCGAAGATGTGTTCTTGCACTATTATCATCACCTACAGGATTTATTGGTCCAAAAACAGGGTACTTACCCATTAATACATTTTATTATTATTATTTAATAAATAACTACTCGAATTGTTTTCTCACTTTATTAATTCTTTGTTTTCTCAGATGTTTTGCGGTATTTTCATAACTGGCTGCAACATTACGACCGCATGTTTGTGTCGTACATTACCGATCAATATCGCAGCTTCGGCAAGACAACAACATGTAGAGTTGAGAGTCAACACGTGTTGTTGAAGTTATACTTGGGCTCCACACAGTCCAGCTTAGACACGTTGTTGTGTTCGGTCGACAAGATTATAGCTGCGCAAGAAACTGCGATACGAGCCTATTTGAATACAAGCAAAATCAAGAAACTGCATGCGTGTAAGGGCACACTATTTAACGAATTGGGGTATAATGTTTCAAGAGATGCTTTACTACTCATACTCGCAGAAAGTAAACGGGATGTGGACCCACATGAATGTGGTCATCAGTTGCGGTTAGTTTATGGTTTACCATGCTATCACGAACTGTATTACCTTCAAGTAAACGGTATGTATTTTAAATTTATGCCTATCAAGTTATTCTCCCCGTCAATACCGATAATTTTAACTAGTCACTTTTTTCGAATACAGGATCGCCTATTCCGCTTGATTTTGTAGATTATTTTTGGAGAACACTAAGCGTTCCTTGGCCTGTTGTCCGAAATAATCAAGAGCCTGAAGAGCCTCAAGAGCCTGAAGAGCCTCAAGGGCCTAAGAGCCTGAATATTTTTCTTGTCAAGATGACGTAGAAAAATTCCAAAATTTTTTTACCAAAGCATCGTCGTTTGTCAAGAAAAATATGTTAAACATGCTCAGAGGTATATACGCTCCTGAATCTGTGTCAACCCAACAACCTGCTATTAAAGAAAGTAATCGTGGACGTCCGAGCGCAAAGGAAAAAAAATCCAAGACTAAACAAAATATCCCAGATTTGAACAAAGAACCCCCCCCCCCCCCACAGGGCACCGCAGAAGCTATACAAAACCTAAAAAAGTCCGAGACTTAAATGAAGAAGCTGCGAGACATAGTTCATACGTGGGAGAGCCTTCTAATGTCCCAGACTTGAACGAAGAACCTAGCGAGGGCGATTTAAGACACGACTTGTACATTCCAAATGACAGTAGCGAATATTTTATGGCTCAAATTCCACCTCTTTTCCGACGGTGGATCCTAGGGATCGTTAACGTGGAAGGTGATGGAAATTGTGGCTATCGAGCTCTTGCCGAAGGTGTTGTTCCCCGTTCACTATCGTTTAAAACAGTTTAAGAATATAAAACAAGTTAATAGTGAACAATGACTGAAATTAACATAAGTAAAACACACTAGATAATTTTCAACATCATATTCTTATTAGAAATGAATCACAAAGAATACGTTACCCAAGTACTTGCGGAATAGTACTTAGGATTGAAATGACAAAGTTTGGTGACTCCTCTCTAAGCTCAGGCTAAGTCTGAGCACAACTCTTAGAGCCCACTGAGCTATCTCAGGAACTAAGTTGTATTTGGAGGAGTGAAAAGATGGCTTGCGTATATGTGTGTTTTTACAATTCACAAGCTTAACCTTTTCACTCCATCTCTTATGCTATTTATACATGTATGATTTTTAACTCTTTCCTAAGTGACAAACTGACATCATACAGAGGACAAAATACTGATGTATTTTGTCTCTGTTTACAAAGACTATACTAGGTAAGAGACAAGACTACTTTCCTAAGTTCAGTGATGACACTGAGCATGATCTTTTGCCATTCAGGGAAAGTTGACTTTGGTTGATAAGGACTTCGTCTTATCTGATTCAAACTTATCCCGCCTTGTCCCGCTCTTTCTTCAGTCTTTACATCCTTCAGTCTTCTACTTCAGTTTTTCTTCAGTGTAAGTAGTTGGAGAGGAGTCTTAGGGATTCAGTGAGTTATTGTCATCACTCACTGAATCCACCATCTTCTTCTTGACTCAGTCTTCAACCTTTAAGTTCCGCCTTACTGAGTGAAGAGACTTCTTCTTTGCCTCGTACTGAGTATCCTGAAGATGACTCACTGAGAGACTATGCACTCAGTGACCTGTTAGTGTTTAATGAACTAAACAATTGGGCTATTTTCTATTCAAATCCTAGATTAAGGGGTTTGGGTATTTACTGAACCCAACAGTCTCCCCCTATTTGGATATACAAATAGCCTAAGTGATTGATCAGTGTAAGTGAGCAAATGGCTTCTTCTTACACTGACTGTACTAATAAATACAATAAGGAACACTGAAAGTTTTAACAAAACATACATCGTTTATTAATCAAATTACAAGGTTCCTGTTGGAATCACTCCTAAACCTTATTCTAGTGTTAGTGATTCATATGTAATAGTTAGCTTAATATGGCCTTTATGTTTGTTATTAAGCTTTGGCTTATGTGGAAGGCCCATAAGCCTAGGCCCAAGTCCACTAAGGAAAGGAAGGGACTAGGAGTGTTGCCCTAGCTCCCTCCCCTATAAATACCTTGTAATAACCCTCACTTGAGGGTTGGTTGTTCAAATTATTCACTTTCACCTTGCTACGCATAACCGTCCTTATTGTTTCTAGCATAGTGTTTGTGTGTGTTGTTCAACCGATCTATTCTCTTCTCTATTTCTTCTATTGATGCTTGTGTTGTAAACTTTGTGACCTAACAGTGGTATCAATCGCCAAATAGTTGGGTGAACGTATTGCTTTTGAAGTGAGTTTTGTTCTTACGCGTAAAGCATACGGTTCAACTTTGGTTCGCTTAAAAACACATTTTTTACACTTTTTAATCCAAGATTCTTGTACTTTCAACGTTCTAAGGTGTTAAAATAACTGTTTTTGGCAAAAAGTTTCAACCTTTACGTGTGGATCATTTTTTTTGAGCTTGGTTTTTTTACGTGGTAGCTGTTCTACGCGTAAACGTTTTAGAGGCTTTGGATCATCAAGTTTCACACTTTTGTGTTATTTTGGTGATATTGAAGCTATTTCATCACAAAAATCTGGTTTAGAAACATCTTTGGGCAAAAGTCATTTTACGAGTAGTTCTACGCGTATCAAAACCCTAAAATTACGCGTAACTTGTTCCTTGGTTGATCTTATGTTCTCGTGGTTTACTCCGTGTTTTCTTGCTTGGATAAGCCTGAAAATACGTCGACTTTGGATATCTTTTGAACTGTGATAGTGTAAAAGATCATTTGGGCAAAACTCTAAAATTACGCATAAGCATAAGCTTACGCGTAGAAATTTTTACGCCTAAGATTCATCTTACGCCTAATCTTTGACTTACGCATAAGGTAATCCTACGCCTAAGTTTTCTACGCCTAACTTCTTGTTTACGCATAACTTTAGCGTTTTATCCTTACTTACGCGTAAGCTAAACCTACGCGTAACTTTTGCTGTTACGCGTAAATTTGGTGTTTTTACGCATAAGTGGTGCTTGGTTTTTCTGTGATTTCTACGCCTAAGGATACTTCATCAACAACATTTCATTCGACTACAAAGATCCATTTAACAACACAAGTTTTTCAACATGTCACAACCACCATACTCTAACTATTTTCCCTACACTTATCATCAACAACAACAACAACTAAGTCCACAACATCAACAATTTAATCATCAACAACAAATTTATCAACAACAATTTAATCAACAACATACTCCACAACTTGGAGCAATTCCACCACCACAAATGGTTCAGCCACCCCTAGTCTTCAAGTACAACCTTACACAAACTTCTACAATCAACATCCATCCAGGAATACTATGAAGGAACCGACATGGTTTGGCAAGATGTGTGAAGCCTTAAGTAGCCAACAATCAATTCATGAAGCTGGCTCACTTGATAGACCTCCAATGCTCACTCTGGGAAATTATGATCAATGGGTGATAAGGTTCTTTAGGTTTTGTGATCTAAAGAAGCCACATGGAAAGTTTTTAAAGAAGGTCATTATGGAAGGTCCATTTCAGATGCCTACTGTTATCACACCCGCAGATCCAGATGCCAATCCACCAAGAGATGCTGTCTCCAACATTGCAACTATCTCCGACCTCAATGGTGATGAACTTCTACACTTTGAAGCCGATGAACTAGCAATGCAATACATCCTTTTGGGACTACCCAATCCGATCCTTCGAAGTGTTGATGCTCAAAAGACAGCTAAAGCAATGTGGAAACATATTCATCTTCTAATGGAAGGCACAACACTCAATCAGGAAGACATGAAATCCAAAATCTACTTGGCTTATGAACACTTCATGATTGAACCAGGAGAAACTTTAGAGTCATATCATCATCGCTTTTCAGACATCATTAATGATTTGGACAAACACAACATTATCATGCCTCGAATTGCTGTCAACACTAATTTCCTACGTAGTCTTGGTCCGGAATGGGAGAAGTATGTCATTTTTATCCGTCAAGCTAAGAACCTTCATCATGCTACATACGGATTGTTGTACGACTATTTGAAGCCTCACCAAAAAGAAGTTGACAAAGAAAGGACTATCCGTGGACTCCCGACTTCACAGACAATTCCTGATAATCAACAACTTGCTTTGTGGGCTCAAACTAATCTTCCTCCTCAAACAGCTCAGCAACCAGCCCCTCAACCAACTACAACCATCACACCACATGATCAGTCATAGCAACAAGCTCAACAAACTCAATTTGTTCCATACAACAACAACAATGCTCAAGCACTTTACAGTGAAGCTGATGAGGACTCTGCTGCTTTCGATGAATTGCAACAAGGATTTGTTATGATTGCTAAAGCCTTCGGTCGGTATACAAACAAATCCAACAATCGCATTCGAACCTCATCCAACACAAGGAATCAAGCTGTTGTAAACAATGGACGTGTTGAAGTTCAGAATCATGGTTATGGTCATCAGATGGGAGGTGGTCAAGGGTTTAATGCTATTGGAAGGAATAACCAGGGTGCTCCACAACAACAGAGAGCTCAAGTGGTTGAACAGGGGAATGCTCAGAATGGGGTTAATGGTCTTCATTGTTATAACTGCAATGAAAAGGGTCATCTGGCTAATGCATGTCCTAAGCCGAGGACAAGAGGCAGTGCTTATTTCAAAGAGGCTTTGCTCTTGGCTCTTAAGGATGAAGCTGGTGGAACTCTTAACAACAAGGAACAGAGCTTTATGGCAGATGCAGATTCTGATGATAACATGGAAGACTTGCAGGCTAATGCAGCAGTGATGTTAATGGCACAAATGCAAGCTCTACACATGAGTGATACATGCCCAGTGTATGACACTGATGGCTTGTCTCAGGTACCTGAACAAACATTTATCATTAATGATCTAATATCTCTGCCAACATCTGAATCCGGCAAGGCTCAGAATGTTCAAAATGAGTCGTCCACATCTCATTCTGACGATTTTCAACTAGACCCCGTAGTTACATTTGATGATCAAGATGACCTTATGGTTTCCTTTGATACTCAAATTGACTCCGTGGTTATACTTAAGGATTTGCATAATGATTATGTTGTGTCTCACGTTGAACACGCTGAACCTTTGCCTAGTCCAGATGTTGATCTGTTACTTAAAAACCAACAATCCCGAATGGAAAAATGTCGTGAATTAAATCAGCAATTAAAAAGTAAAAATGCACTGTTAACCAAGGATATTGAATGCTTAAAAATGCAACTCAACTTTTTCAAAACTCATGAAAACCGTGAAAAAGGTTTTGAAGCCGCTTTTGCAAAATCTCATAAAAACGAACAATATTTAGAACGACAGATTCGTGATCTAGCCGCTTCGAAGAATGCTTTGTTGTCTGAAAGAGAACAACTGAAACATGAACATAAACAGCAAATTAACGCTCTCACCTTGGAAAATAAAAAAACTAAGGCTGAGTTGTTAAATTGTCAAAAACAGTTCTCTGAATACAAAAAGCATTCAACGAAACGAATAGATGACCATCTTGCAGAAATTATCGGCTTGCAAAACAAACTTAAAGAGTTTCGAAATGTTGTTTACAAACACGGTGAGTCAGTCACAGCTATTCAAAAGTTTACTTTAAAACCCAATCCAGATGGTTATGGACCGAATCTTGCTGATTACAAACCTAAGCTTTCTACCAAAGCATTCAAACCAAATCCTGAAGTTTCCAGTGCAGAATATAAAATTGATAATTCTGTTATGAGTGTTGTTGAATATCATCGTCAAGAGGAATTAGATGCAGAAGACGAGAGTCGATCAAAATTAGAAAAAGTTGTTTACAACAAACCTTTTAATTATTCACAAGCGATCACTTTCGTCCCACCAAAGGATTCTTCTAACACACCAAGGATTATCACAAGAACGTCTGAGTCTTCTAATGTTAATCCCAAACCAACTTATGCACAAATTTATGGTCCTTTACCTTCCATCAGTGAAGTAAATTCAAAACCTGAAAATCGTCAAATTCTTAGATATTTTGACCTTTTCATGGCTGACCTCAAACTTTTAGAACATGAGATTGAATTTCATTCTGAGATAAAAGTTGAACATTTTCAATCGCCTCTAGCGCGAGAACAAAGAGATATTTTTCAGAAAAGACTTTTACCCAATGTTAAAAATTTGAAAAACTGTGCATTATATTGGGAACGGGATTTTCATAAGGAACTTGGATTGATGAAAGTCATTTTCGAGAAAACAGAAACATCTATTTCTAACACCAAACGTAAAAAGAAAATGTTACGAAAAGATGTTGATCGACTCTTGGAAGATGTTATCTGTGTTGATGTCTATAATGCTGTGTTATTGCATTCTCTGCCATATGCTTCTGATTATATCTCTGCTGATACTGTTGATTCTGTTATAATTGTTGAGAATTCTGATAATGTGCTTCAAATCGAGTCTTTAAAAGCTGAAAATGAACGACTGTTAAACGAACTTTCAAATTCAAAACGTCGTCTTCAATGGTGTCAAAAATATTGTCAAAATCGTGAACTTGCTTTGCAAAACAAAATCCACCAGTTGAAATCAAAACCATTTGATTTTAAAATTGAGCAACTGGATGATCAAAACGTGTCTTTCAAGTGTCAAATCTCAAAATATGAACAAGAACTTTCAAAAGTTAAACAGCAATATGGTGTCATATTTGATTTACTCAAAAAGACTCGTGATGAAGCATCAAACGAACTTGATCATTATCTTGCACACACTAGAGAAGTCATGAATTTTTCTGGCAACCTTCGTTCTGAAAATCAAGAATTGGTGCACACTATCTTTAAGTTAAGAGAAATGTTAGGAAAGTATGAACTACTTTCGCCTACCGTGATTAAGAGAATAGCACCTGTAACACTTAGTAATCATGACCCTAGAATGCCTGCTGCCAAATCACAAGATACTAATGTGCTTCCCTCTACTGAAACAGGAATAATTGCTTCTTTTCCTAATGTCCGCACTTCAAAGCCTAGGAGCAATACAAGTAAGAATAGGAAGTTGCGACCTAAGAAAAGATCAATAAGGAATGCTGAAGTAGAAGAACACCCTAGGATTTTGAATAAGACTCACGTTGCACCTACTTTAGATATTGCGTCTGACAAATGTAATAGAAAAAGTTATGTAACGAATGCTAAACCTTTAAGTACTTTTGATATTCAGTCTGATGCATCTTGTGTTATTTGTCGTAAAAGTATGAATTCTGATTGTCATGACAAATGTGTTTGCTAAAGCTATCATTTCTCGATTAAGGAATCCTAAGACTCGGAATACCTCTAGGCCCACTAATCATTATAAGTCTGTGCTTGGTAGACCGCCCTCTTTAGATTCCAAGATACGCATTGATATCCCTGTAGCTCCAGTATCACCTCCAAAGACTGAAGTACCACCTAGTACTTTCATTAAGACTAAGGCAAATACTACTTGGAGATGGCAAAAATGGTTACATACTACACTAGGATTTAAATGGATGCCTAAAGTGATTGATGCATGTATGTCTACTATAACTGCTTCGGAACCCTCTAACAATTCGGGTTCCACATCTACTTCTATTCCATCTGTGTCGTCTGTGTGTAATGCAGGTGATACAGATCATTCTTTGGATTGTTGATAGCGGATGTTCCCGACACATGACATGCAATCTTAAACTGTTATCAAACTTTATTGCAAAGTTCATATGCACTGTCAGATTCGGGAATGATCACTTCGCAGCTATCATGGGCTACGGAGATTATATCAATGGCAATATTGAAATTAGCAGGGTTTATTATGTGGAAGGCCTCGGTCACAATCTCTTTTCAGTCGGTTAATTCTGTGATGGAGATTTGGAAGTTGCTTTTAGGGAGAAAACTTGTTTCATTCGTGATCTTCAAGGAAATGATCTTATGTCTGGCTCTCGCAATTCTAGTCTATACACAATCTCAATGCAAGACATGGTTGCTTCATCTCCCATATGTCTACTCTCAAAGGCTACATCTACAAAATCTTGGCTATGGCACCGTCGTCTCTCACATCTAAACTTTCAAACCATCACCAACCTTGCTCGACACAAACTTGTTGAAGGTCTCCCACGATTCCGGTATTCTAAAGATCACCTTTGCTCAGCTTGTGAACAAGGGAAAAGCACTCGTGCTCATTTTCCTTCAAAGATGGAACACAGCTCTCAGCATGTGCTTCATCTTCTTCACATGGATTTGTGTGGCCCGATGCGCGTGCAAACGATCAATGGAAAATGCTACATCTTAGTAATTGTTGATGACTATTCACGATGGACTTGGGTCTACTTTCTTCGAAGCAAAGACCAAGCTCCACAGATGATCATCACCTTTCTCACGAAAATTCAAATTCAGCTCCGAAACACCTTCCGCCAAATCAGAACAGACGAAGGAACTGAATTTGTGAACCAAAATCTTTGAGAATTTTATGAGAAAATGGGAATAGAGCATCAAACATCTATTGCACGGACACCAGAACAAAACGGAGTTGTTGAAAGACGAAATCGAACGTTAGTGGAAGCTGCAAGAACAATGTTAATTAATGCTAAACTTCCAGATTACTTATGGACAGAAGCTGTATAACCTGCATGCTATACTCAAAACTATTCTATGATCACAAAACGCCACAACAAAACACCTTTCGAGCATATCCACAACAGAAAACCGAATCTCAAACACTTTCATGTATTCGGATCTCTTTGCTACCCAAATAATGATCGTGAAGACTTTGGAAAGCTCAAAGCCAAAGCTGACATTGGAGTATTTATTGGATACTGTGAGAATTCAAAAGGTTTCCGGATCTGGAATCGTCGTACAAAGCAGGTTATGGAAATGATTCATGCTAATTTTGATGAACTTACTGAAATGGCTTCTGAGTATAACAACTTGGAACCCGGTCATAACCGTTTAAACTTCCCTCAAACCCCATCATCAGCTGAACAAAGCCCTCAGCTTACACGTCAACAAATGGAAACACTATTTGCTCCTCTGTTCAGTGACGATATTGATGAACGTGCTCCAGGTGTATCCGCTGTTTTCGCTGCTCAACTTGATAATACTCTTATACCTGATACACCTGCTACAACAACTACTATTGAAGAAGCACCACCAGTTGACTCTACAACAACAGTTGAACAAACTACTTCCAACGACGCTGAACCAGCTGCTGATGTTCTTAATGAAGTACCCCCACCTGCAGATTTTGATCCAAATGCTTTCTTTAACCCGTTTGCCAATGAAACTGCTGCATCTGATGTCGCGGAATCATCAACAAACCATTTGAATCCTCAAAATCTGCACAATGTATACCAACATCAACCCTCTACACATCGTTGGACAAAAGATCATCCTCTTGAAAATATTATTGGAAACCCTAATCAACCAGTCGTTACGAGACAACGTCTTCACACAGAGGGTGAACATTGCATTTATGCACTCACTGTCTGCCAATCTGAACCTAAAAACATTAAGGACGCAATGACAAAAGACAACTGGATTGAATCCATGCAAGAAGAACTCAACCAATTCAAACGTCTTGAAGTATGGGAACTGGCTGAAAGACCAACAGGGGTCTACGTCATTGGTCTCAAATGGATATGGAAAAACAAATTGGATGCTGAAGGGAACGTAATCAGAAATAAGTCACGTCTGGTGGCTAAGGGTTATAGACAGGAAGAGGGTATTGACTTTGAAGAATCATTCGCTCCGGTTGCTCGTCTTGAGGCTGTTCGGATATTTCTTGCGTTCGCGGCTCATATGAATATTACGGTCTTTCATATGGACGTCAAAACTGCTTTTCTGAATGGTCAACTGAAAGAAACGGTTTATATCAGCCAGCCAGAAGGATTCGTTGATCCCGAGTTCCCGAACCATGTCTACAAACTAAACAAAGCTCTTTTTGGTCTCAAACAAGCTCCTCGGGCGTGGTACGATAAGTTATCATCCTTCCTTATTGCCAATAAATTCACCAAAGGTTCGGTCAATCCTACACTTTTCATACAATATCACGGGGCTCATATATTAATCGTTCAAATCTATGTGGATGACATCATTTTTGGGTCAACACATTTAAAATACTCAAATGCTTTTGCAAAATTAATGACAAAACATTTTGAAATGTCAATGATGGGTGAACTCACATTCTTTCTAGGAATGCAAGTTCATCAATCACCCCGTGGTATTTTCTTGAGTCAGTCCAAATATGCCCTTGAATTGTTAAACAAATTTGGAATGCAAAACTGTGACACCTATGCCACACCAATGGCTCATACCAAGAAGCTAGATGCTGATTTACATGGGAAATTGGTGGACCCTACCAAATACCGTAGTATTATTGGGTCTCTCATGTATCTAACAGCTAGCAGGCCTGATATTGTTTTTGCCGTATATCTTTGCTCCCGTTATCAGTCAAGACCAACTAAACCCACCTCTCTGAGGCTAAAAGAATCCTCCGATACATCAAGGGAACCATTAACTTGGGGATCTGGTATCCGAAGGATTCTGGTTTTGAACTAATAGCTTTTTCAGACGCTGATCACGCAGGATGCTTAGACTCACGGAAAAGTACTTCGGGAGCATTACAATTTCTTGGTGATAAACTGGTGTCATGGCAATCGAAGAAGCAGGATTGTACATCGCTGTCCTCAACAGAATCAGAATATGTAGCCATGTCGGCGTGTTGTGCTCACGTCATTTGGATGAGAACACAACTCAAAGACTATGGTTACGTATTTGATAGAATCCCGATGTACTGCGACAATCGGAGTGCAATTACGATATCGTGCAACTCAGTTCAACATTCAAAATCTAAGCACATTGATCTTCGATATCATTTCATCAAGGACCACGTGGAACAGGGTACAGTTGAATTATACTTCGTGGGTACAGAATACCAATTGGCAGATCTACTCACCAAAGCCTTAGCTCCTGCTTAGTTTAATGAGTTGGTCCACCGGATTGGTATGCGGTGTTTGACTCAAGAGGAACTGGATGAACTCTTAAAACATTCTTAAAAACCAGTCAAACACCAAAACCTCTTTTGTAAATAACTATCAAAAACAGAATACAAAAATATAAAATCTGATAAAACAACAAAAATATTCTTCTATCTTTATTTCTTTCAACATGGCAAGTACAAATCTTCCGTCAACACTCAAATCTTTCAAAATTCAGTATTTTTCCGATCAAGTGTTGAGGGGGAGAAAGCAAATATTTTTTCAGTTTCATAAAACCTTGTACTTGCATGTTACCTATTCCCGGTTGTTTCTTTAAATAATGGTGGTCACTTTTCTGGTTCACTGACACTCCTCGGACTAAAATTTATAACCTTTCATTATTTTCTTAAGTCGAGGGGGAGTGTCGTCAATGTTATTTTCAAGATATCCGTCGTTTGATAACCAAAATGGAAGTTAAAAGGCATTGGATGAAAATGGAAAAGGTGGAGGGACTAAAACTGTCAAAATCTGAAAGTTATTTCTAATAAAACATCCCACTTAACTTTAAAACTTCACATTTATTACTCACACCAAACCAATCCTACGCCTAAAATTAAAACTGCAAATCCGAGTTCTTGATCATTAATTTGTAAGTGGTTTCATGATCTTTACGTATTTACAAACAATGGTTTTGAATCTTTTACAAATCCAACGGTTAAAACGTGAGATATGAGTGATTTTGTGTTCTACGCATAAGCGTATGAACACATAATCAATATTGTGTGTTTGTGGTTAAAAGGATAGTGTTAAAACGTTTATTTAACATCATTAAAACTATTTTGATCATCAAAACACACCCAAATACACGAATTGAGTGATTTTGTAAATTAGGGTTTATGCGTGGGTTTGGGTGTTTTCATATGTGAACGTTTTTGGTGATAAAGATTGTTGTAAGAGGTTGTTTTCAAGTTGAATTGATCATATATAAGCCCAGAAATTACCCAGAAACACTAATGATTCATAAATTGAAAACTAGGGTTTATGTTCATACGGTTTGGGTATTTTTTATTCTTGACATATTTGATGTTAAAACTTGGATAAGACAACTTAATAGGCATCTAAGACCTCCCAGAATCAGTTTGGTGCAAATCCTATGGCTAGATTTCATACGCGTAAATCTTGAACTTTAGGGTTTTAGTCTACGCGTAACATATGTTCTACGCCTAACTGTTTGATAAGTATTCATGCCATGATTGTTATAGAATGAATGTATGTGTTAATATTGATGCTATGATGATTTTATTTCAGGTTTGCAACACGTAAAAATCAGAATCAAGGTTGTTAGATATCTACGCATAAGGATCACCTTACGCGTAGCATGTTATGCGTAAGAGAAATCTTACGCGTAGCGTTTATGCGTAAGGTTCTACATAAGGGACTATGCGTATCCTGAGAAGGATATGCGTAAACAGTGACCTCTACGCATAAGGTCTACTCTTACGAGTAAGCCTTACGCGTAAGGTTTATATACGCTTACGCGTAAGCTCTACGCATAAGGTCTTCTTTTTCCTACGCGTAATATTTCTTACGCGTAAGACAAGGTCCTACGCATAAGCTTGCGCCTTTACGCGTATAACTCCTGTTTACGCATAAGCTACCATTTCTACGCCTAAGCCTTAATTAAACCTTCATCATGAATTGTTAAGCGTGCAAACTTGTAAATAAATAAATCATAACGTCACGAAACCAATAATGTCACTAATAAGCTTAAACGTTTGATATGTTGTGAAAAATAAGTGATAACATAAACTTTAAAACCTAAAGTTAACTAACTCATGAAACTTATCACGACGTCATTGAACTATTGGACAAACAAGTGACTTTGGACTCGTAACAATCATCGACATAGCACATTCATTAGTTAGACAATAAAACCATCTGTTGACTAACATAATGTCTTTCGATATGTTGGTTCTTTTGGCTAAATTTATTTCAGATCACGACATGGACGCTCAAATGAATGTGGATGCACCAAATGTTCTCACCGTTGCTGATATCTTCCCTCATGGATACCCGATGAAGATAGGAAAGAACAACCTTCGTGTTGACTTTGAAACTCTCACCTGCTCAGAATCTTCATGCTTGATTGCTGTGGATATTCTGAAGAATCATCCTTATCAGAACATGCTCTCAAATTCTGCTACAGTACCTGAGATCTACATTCATCAGTTCTGGAACACAATGCAAAAGATCAAAGGAAAAAATGCTGTGACAGTAACTCTGAACCACAAACAAGTCACCATCACACATGCAGACTTAAGGGCTGTTCTCCTTATTACCGACATCGAGCCTACCGATTTTGTTGCAACACCAACTGAAGAGACTGTTCTACAATTCATGATGGACATTGGTTATGACGAAGCTACAGGAGTAATCTCTAAGCATTCATACGTGGATCTTAAGAATATTCCTCAACCCTGGAGAACTCTCTAATCATCATTACCAAATATATTTCCGGTCGTGACAGTGGCTATGAGCATCCCAAGCTCATGGAACTGCAGATCTTTTGGGCTTTGATCAACATGAAGCACATCGAAATTGAAGCTCTGATATGGGACGACATGATGTCATTCCTCAAAAAGCTTGGCTCAAAGATTCCTTATATCAGATATACAAAACTGTTGATCCAAAGAGCACTTGGACTTAATCCTGATATCCCCAAGAGACTCAATGACCCCAACAATCACGACATGTTGTATGAACCTACTCTAACAGTCAGATTTAAGGAATCAACAACAAAGAAACAAGGTGATGTGTTACCGGATCACCTTCTCTCTGATGAAATCAAACAGCTTTACTCATACAAAAGGTATCTGGTAGCAGTTGATGAAGGGAAAGTTGGTCTTCTCGATGACAAGTCTTCTGGTACACCTTCTAGGAAAACCAGAAGAGGAAGTGCAGGAAGTGCCGCAACCACTGAAAGTCCAAGAAAGTTTCCTAAAAGGAAACCTGGACGTAAGAGGACAGTTCCTTCAAAGAAAGCTATCCCTATTCCCAAATCTGAACCGCAACGAAAGCTAAAGGATGAAAGCTCTGAGGAAACTGAATCAGAAGAAGAAGTAACTTACTCTGAAACAGTCAAAGATGACACTCAGACAACCACAAAGCCTTCAAGTCCCAAAGGTGATAAAGGAAAGACTCCAGTGATTGAGCACGAAGAAGAAAGTTCTGATGAAGAGCCACTGGATACTGATACTGATTACAGGAGGAAGTTCAAATTCGTTAGACACCAACACGTTGCGAAAGAGTTTGCAAAGGATCAAATGGGTGGCCCCGGAGGATCAAGTGGTGATGTTCAATCTACACCAATTCCTGATGCGGTTAATCAACCCGATAAGGGAACTGGTGCCACCACTCTTGAGCAACAACAAAAGCAACAGGAGGATTCTATTGTGTATGACATTGAGGAACCAGAAATTGAAAATTCAGAGAAGGATAAAGCTGATAAAGAAGCTGCAGCTCAAGCTAAAGTTGATGAAGAGGCCGCAACTCAAGCTAAAGCAGATGAAGATGCTAGGATTCAGGCTGAAGAACAGACTAAAACTGATAAAGATGACGAAGTAAACTACGATGATTATCTTCTTAACAGTCCAACTCATTCCAAGGAGAAAACTTCTGAACCTCCTAAGGACCCTGAACCTCCTCATGACTCTTCATCATCAGATTCATCCTCTCACTCTTCACCACCACCATCCAAAAGATCAACCAGATCCACATCCAAATCAGTGAGAAAGCCAACTGCATCCTGGATCTCTCAAACTAAGACACGAATCATTAAAGCTGTCAAGCAGGTCAGAAAGAAAGACGTGCTGTACAAGAAGCTGAATTTTCTTGCTGACAAGGTACAAGATCTTCATGATGAGAATGACAAGATGCAAGTTGAAAGGGAATATGTCCAGAAGCTCATGAAAGATGATCTTCAAGGGAAAATGAACGAGATGATCAAAGGTTACACTCACAAGTACCTTCTTGACATCGTTCCTGGAGTTACAAAGGAGATGTTTACCAAACAACTCTATCCGAATCTCTTACATCTGGCCAAGCAAACTATGAAATCAACACCAATGCATGTAAACATCAATCCAGTTGCTCCCATAATCTTTTCAGGTGCTGAATTGGTTAACCGACTGGTAGCTCAAATGTCTAAACGCTCCGCAACATTTGCCTCTTACGAAGGTAAATTGTTTGAAGCATTGCTGGAATACCAACTCAAATCAGCATGCAGAGAAGAAGCTGAAAGGCCTAAACGTCCACGAGACGATGAAGACAAGGATAACGATAAGAACAACGAGCCTAAACGCCCGAAGAAATCTGGTGAATCATCATCCATGCAACCTCCACCCCAACGGACTCCAGCTCAACCACGATCTCCTCCACGTTCATCTACTGAAAAACCTCAGGACTCTGAGTTACCACCTCAGATAGAGAAAACCGGTGATCACTTTGAGTACACTGGTGGTGACGATGAGGAAGTCCTTGAGCCCCAACAACAACCCACCTCTCCTGCCTCAACAACAAAGAAACCATCATCCTCATCAAAGCCTAAGAAAAAGAAGAACACTCCCAAGGCTGATGTCGTCTCATGGCTTGACGATGACGACACTGAGTATGATTGGTTCTCCACACTTGTTGCTGCTACACCTCCCTTAACTGATGACCAAGATATGGTAGAAGGGAGTACATTGGAGCATGCTAAGTTACTGCAATCAAAGTTCCGAGTGAAGAAGATGACAAAATCAGAGTTAAAACGAATCAAGAATGAAGCATTTCAAATACTCAAAGACAGCTCGGAAAGTGCTATTGAAGTTGAATATCACCTTGAAAACATAGCACGAGCCATGTCAAACAACATTGATTGGCTCAACCCTGAAGCAAACATTGACTTCACCCGAAAAGACAACGCTCCATATTACACTGATTGGACCAAACCTCTACCAACCATTGGTTGACCAGATCAACCTCAGATTCCATTTCGATACTTCTTCAACAACGACCTAGAATTTCTTCTACATGGTAGTGATGTGTCAAAGAAATATGCTACATCACTTACACTTCCGTTCCCGGCAGCCATCTACTCTAACTGCATAGCCATCGAGGAAAAGGCTACCCACATGTTCAACAACAGAGTGGAAGAGTATGACATCGGTGCAATATACGGGATTCACCATTGGCCGGAACGCTGACGAATCTACTACAGAAGCTGCCAGGTTCGAAGATCTCAACATGAAGTGTATAGCACACAAGGGATCGTTGCTGTAAAGCATGTAGCTCTTTCGTCTAAATGGGATTATACCTTCCTCCAGAATATTGTGGTCAAAAGACAAGACAAAAGGGACTATGCATTCTGTGAAGCGGACTTTCAGAATTTGTCTCTCAACGACATTGAAGACCTGTATCTTGCCAAGGTACAGGGAAGAATGAGACAATTCTTGACTGAAATTCAACGTGAATACATCAAGTCCTTGCTCATATTCATCAGAAGCATAGTGATCCAGGAACGTGTAGAAGATTTACAACTTGTTGTTGAGTCGTATCAGACTCGTGTCAACTTCACCAGACCTCAGCTAGAACTTCCTGACATCAACCATCTTCCTCAATTCACTCTCATCAGCAAACCGTTTGGAGTAGTCTACCACAGTGAACTACACCGCAACTGCTTGATGGCGTGTACGGAGCTTCATAAGTTCGATGATTCAACTTTGAAGCATGTCAGGGATGGGCTAGCATATCGGTTAAAGGCGATTCAACAAGGCATTAGGTCACAAAAGAGATGGGATTCTCAGGAAAGACGGGAGGTAAAGAGAATCATCAAGCACATTGATGAAAGGTTGTTTCAGAGGGACCAGTTCAGAACATTGGAAAGCTTCGTAGGTGGTCGTCAACGCATTGATCTCACAGGCTATCAACGTCCAGTTCATATTCCTGGAGTTCTTGCTGACCTACCTGAAATTCCTGGTACCCCTTAAAATGCTTTTATTTCATATTTATTTGGATGTGTGATTATTTATGACAATGGTTTGTGCACACATAACAGTGTACAACCCGTTCTTGTAATGAAAGGACCATGTGGTACGCCTCAGTGCCACAATCCTATAAAAGGAGCGAAAGCTTCTTACTTTTGAGTAAAACCTATCAAACCTTTCATTTTTCAAGGATTTTCTCAAAAGAACAAGTACTTCCCCTTACGATTTTCAAAACCTCAAAAGTTAGTATTACTTGTTGAGGGGGAGTATTTGCTAAAATCTTTGTTCAAACAACTTGTTCTTCGTGATAATCTTCCCACAAAACTCACAATGGTCATATTTATTATCAAAACGTTATCAAAAATAACATTTATATGCCATTTTTTAGGGGGAGAAAATTATTGTGATAAGAAATATGTTGATCTGCTACTTGAATCGTCGTGTGAAAAGACTTAACCCATGAATTGACGGGATCTGAACAGTCATACATTGAAAAGATTTGTCTTCCAAAGACTTATCCAAGTAAATTGTACCTATTCGAGAAGCTCTTGATAGACATGAAGTTTGACGGGTTTGACAACCTTTCGAGGTTTGTCCACACCTTCAAGGTAGTTATTAGAGCTAGTTGTCACCTAAAAGCTGACAATGTAACTCTTTAACTATGCAATGTAACCGTGTCCCTCGGGGAATTGTCTATCTTGAGTCGATCAATTCAAAAAGTGCGCGCTCTTTTCTCATTGTGCAGTTTTCTATCAAAACTCTTAAGCACATGTTGAGGGGGAGTATTTCTGAAAATATAAAACTCTTGAAGTGTTCAAACATGTTTTTCATTTACAAACACTTCGAGAGATTTTCATGAAAATGGTTTTATGGCAATGGAGTTATAAGGTGACTAAGGTTAGGAATAACCGTCCTATGATCCGCCAGAGCCAGAGGGATCTACCCAAGGACATCACAAATAGTTAGTACTTAGAAGTCCTTAGGAATGATTATAAAAAGGAGAAAATGAGAATCGGAGAAAGAAGGAGTTGAAGAATTAAAAAGAAAAGCAAAGAAAAGGGTGAAAAGAAATAGCCTCCAGATTATTCAACTTAGGGCAGACACCGGGTTCAATTCATATGCTACTGGTTGTCACTTGATGACGCCGGTATTGAAGATTAAAAGCCGTCATGGACCCAGTGATGCATGCACTAAACCTTCTTAGCCACTCAAGTTTCTCCCGAAAGAAGCTTGTTTCATTCTCACAGGGAACCCTACGTAAACTATTGGCTTTCTCTTAGAGATTGCTGGTATTGAAGAAGGAGACCCTCTCCCTAGTCTCCGCTCAGGAAAACCAAAACACACTATTGAGTCTAGAGCCATGAGATTCATCAAAAGATCTCTTAGGTACACTTGACATTTCATCACTTGTTGTTCAACAATAAGAACAACAGTGGTACGTTATCGAGTCCTACACAGATCCTAGCAATCTGTCAAGAACATTTATGAGAGGTTCACATCTGTGATCCTCAGTGATTGAATGGAAACTCCTGCCAGGGTCAACATCAAACAGCCCTGACAGCAGGTCGCTTCGGTAACTCCCCGTGGATTACGATTAGTGTGTCTCAAACGGTCTACAGTCGTGAGGTGATGCTACGGTGTACCTCAGCGACTCATCTGAACCGTAGGTGTACTTCGGTACATCGCGTTATCTCACTTGTGGGACTCCGGTTCAGGAATGGCCTTTGTGAGAATTAGAGTTGTGTTTTCACACGATGCTGTTAACACTCTCGAAATTCAAACTTGTAAGTGCCGGAATCCGCTTATTACTAACCTTTCTTATGTTTACTTCTTATGGAAGCTCTGGAGCGGACTGATCGTGCAGATTCTCCACATGCTCATGCCAACAACACCACTTATAGAAGTTCTCTCATAATCAAAGGCAACACAAAGTCAGAATGATTATTCGTCAACAAAGAATCTACAAAGTTTAAAGACTTAAAGAACTTCATCAACTGCAATCTAACGTTAAAGAGCGTGTGAGCATGTTGGAGAAAGACGTGGAGACACTGGAGCAGCGAAGCAGACCTGATGCAGATTACCACAATATACTATCACTTTCAAAGAATAAAGAACTAAAGAACAAAGAAAATGAAGACGTCAAAGCAGAATACTTCAAAAGAAACAATTTCTCTACACTGGGGAGATTGTTCGAATCAAGACACCTCTTCTCACAAGAAAGAAGAATGTCAGAAGACGTCAAAGCTACTATTACATCAGCACCTACAACGTTTATCACTCATTCATTCATCACTAACACTTAGGGGGAGATTGTTGGAATCACTCCTAAACCTTATTCAAGTGTTAGTGATTCATATGTAATAGTTAGCTTAATATGGCCTTTATGTTTGTTATTAAGCTTAGGCTTATGTAGAAGGCCCATAAGCCTAGGCCCAAGTCCACTAAGGAAAGGAAGGGACTAGGAGTGTTGCCCTAGCTCCCTCCCCTATAAATACCTTGTAATAACCCTCACTTGAGGGTTGGTTGTTCAAATTATTCATTTCACCTTGCTACGCATAACCGTCCTTATTGTTTCTACGCATAGTGTTTGTGTGTGTTGTTCAACCGATCTATTCTCTTCTCTATTTCTTCTATTGATGCTTGTGTTGTAAACTTTGTGACCTAACAGTTCCTATCACTAGTACAAAAGATAATTCAAAATGATGTCAGTCCAGATGGATTCCCAGTGCTTCAAGCTTGACTTTCTTGGTGATGAGTGTTTCCCTGTCAGGATGGTCTCTTATCTTGGCATTTAAGTCAGCACAGAACCTGGCATTTGCAGGAGTCTGAATTTGAGAGGCCACTGGAATATAGCTGAGCATTGTAGCCACTCCTGCCTGATCGATATCATTCCACCTTTGGAATGCTGGGTTTCCATAGACATCAATAAAGAATAGCCCTCTTTCATGCTTTTCAATCACTAAGCAGTTCACAAACTTGACACCTTCTGGCAGTTCCCTGTTGCATTCGAGTCCATGCACTTTTATCTCAGGCTGGAACTCAACCCTTTTCCTTTTGCCAGTGGATGATTGTGGTTGAGATCCTTGAGGTGCATTTAAGGCAGGATGAATTCCCAGTTGTGCTGGTGCTTCCCTCAGTCTTTCATATCTTTTACTGAGCATCTTCATCAGCTCCTTAACCACCACTTTTTGCTTTTTTTCAATTATTGGACCGAGTTCATCGAGTTCAGTGATCCCAAAGTCAGTGAATTTTAGGGGATCATGAACTTTGAAATGTCTTTTATCAACCCCCCTGTAGACGTTCATTGCCAGTGGTTTGGATCTGGGGATGATTTGGACATCAGTGATCTTTTCAGGTAGCCTTCGGCTCGTCATCGTCCAGTTGTAATGCTCAATTCTGCTTTGCCTGAGGGCTTCAGCTTTCTTCTTCTTTTCTTCCAACTGTTTATTCATTTCAGCCATTTTTGCTGCCTGAGCATCCTTGAACCTTTGTCCTGCCTGACCTTTTTCGAGCTTCTTTGGATCAATTTCCACATTCTCAGCTTCTTCGGCAATCACTTTAACCAGTGCTTCCTTTCTCTTCTTATCTTCCTCAGCTTGTTTCAATCTCCTTTCTTCTTTAGCAAGATATTTACTTAGCTGTTGAGGTGTGAGAAGGTATTCAGTGTCACCGATTTTATAGGGAATCTTCTCAGGCTCAGTAGTTGTCATTATGCCTTTGCCTTTGTCCTGGCCTAAGGAAGATGATGCAACCAAGGGTGGTGTTGTTGTCATGATTGGTGTTGTGACTGTCAGTGTTGTTGTTGTTGTTGATGTTTGTGGTGGAAGTGATGAGATGGGTATTTCTGAGACTGGTGGTGTTGGCTCCCCCTCAGTGTGAAGAGGAGTTTCTTCAGCAATATTCTCCCCCTCAAGTGGTGCCGGAGTGGCAGTGAGGGCAAGAGTTGGTGTTGGTTCTGAGGGGGTCGGAGCTGCTTGACCCTTGAAAGCCTGATAGATTTCAGTGATCATGGCCTTGATGTCTAAAGTATCTGTTTGAATGCCTGTGACCTTAGCTTCCAAATTAGCCTGAGACACTTCCAAAGCAGTCATGCGTGGCCCAAGATTCCAGGCCAAGGAAGTAGATTCCTGAGCCAACGTAGCCATTTGAGCGTTCACAGAGCTCAATGTAGTTTGAAGGGACTGTACAGATGAATGAAGACCCTGAACATTTGCTGAGTTGAGCATTTCGATCAGTTCAGTGAGGCTGGAGGATTGTTTCAAGTACGCCTCTGTAGCCTCCAGCACTTTAGAGTTGAGTGCTGAGTCGTCTTTGACAGATTCCCTGATTTCATCTACCTTTGTGCCTACACCCTGAAGGTGTCTGAGGAATTTAGCCAAATTTTCATCCAGTCTGTGAATGTTGTCATACATCAAATCCCTGTGCTCATGAACATTTTCATCAAAGGCTTAGACCTCAGCCTTCAGATCAGCATAACTTGCACCAGCTTCAGTATGTTGTTCCCACAGTGTTTCAGTGACCCCAAAGTATAATTTCCTTGAAGCTTTGGTGATCCACTGAACGAGCTGCCTTTCAGTAAGTGGGAGAACATTATCAAAATTTTCAAATTCATCAGTGGAGGAAGAGGAGTCATCATTTTCAGGCTGGAAGGGTGATTCAGTTTGCTCCTTTGGATCAGGCTGAGGCTCTTGTTCAGATTGAACCTCAATGTCCACTTCTTCCCCAGCTGATAGAATTTCATCATCAGTATCAGCAAGCTCATCTTCAGAGAACAGTATTCCAGTAACATCAGCAACAGTTAATAGGGGGTTGGTGACGGGTTCCATATCAGCGGGTGGTATTAATCCCTCTGAGTCTTTGTCCCCATTTGACCCCTCAGACACTGGTGGGAGTTTCCCAGTTCCTTCTCCGGAGTCAGGATTGGTTTTGGGTTCCGTATCGGCGGGTTGTTTCTTTCCCTTCGAGTCTTTGTCCCCCAGTGACCCCTGAGACACTGGTGGGTGTTTCCCAGTGCCTTTGGCGGAGTTAGTGATAGTTGTATCCCTATCAGCGGGTTGTTTGGTTCCCTCTGAGTCTTTGGGATCGATCAGTGTGCCCTCAGACAAAGGCTTTGATTTGCTAATGTCATCATCAGGCGTAGTGGAAGGCGCTCCCCTACCAGCGGGTTGTTTGTTTCCCTCTGGATCTTGGGGAGTAGTAGTTGGGACCAAGGGCACTGATTGTGATTTATCAGTGTCCTTCGTTGTCACCTGGGTGGATGTTGCTTGGTCTCCAACGGGTGGCAAATTGGTCTTGGGCTTTCTTTGCCTTTTAGGCTGTGCTCCTGAAGCCTCAGGGCCCTGAGACTTGGGTTTGGTTTTAGTCCCAGTCTGAGACTTCCCCTTTCTCTTTTTAGGAGCAGGGTTAGGAGACACTGAATCCCTTTGGTTGTTTACAGCAACCATATGGGCCATCAATTCAATGTTAGAGACTTGGGATGGGTCCTTTTGAAAATTAGATTGACTCAGGGTACTAGGTAAAGCAGTATGTATGTACTCCTGAGGATAATTACAACCCAGTAACCCTTGCAAAGCACATGAGACAAACCTAGTTTACGAAATGTATTTCGCCCTAGTTTTGCTCAGTAGCTTGGTCACGAGATCACTGTAAATGATCTCTCCCATGTCGACAGTGACCCCATTCATCAAGCAGTAAGCCATCATCAACTGAATAGAATTAACTTGTTAAGTGGATGAATGGTTCCCGCCGAGGACCTGAATCACAAAAGTGAACAGGATCCTCCAAGCCACAGGAAATGAATTTTTGGTGACTGGGGTTCTGTCCAAAAAGTTTGGATCTAAGGCAATTTGTTTTAACCCATCCTTAACCGTCGAGGGTTCAGGATGGGCAACATAGACTCCATTGTTGTAATCTAACCCTGTTGAAGTGCAAAAAGTTTTATAATTCAGGGTTAGTGACTGTTCCCCATTGAAAAGACTGAACTTAATGAGATACTCCCTGAGAGGTCGTAGGTCAGTCTCATTAGTTGAGGGTGTCGGGTCATAGGCCGTGGCTGTAGCCCAAAACTCCCTGAGGAGGTTTTGGTACAGAATTGAGGGACATTTCACAAAGGCCGTTTTAAGTGGGCAGTTGAACAAAAATTTCATAATGTCTTTATAGGCTGGGACATTTTCAGGGTATTCAAAATTTCCTATGACATTATTTGTTTTAGACTCAAAGTTTGTAAGATCCCCTACCCACTGAGAAGAAACTGGAGAGATTGTGTTCTAGCCATTTCCATTAAAAATATTTAGGTTTTTTTTGAAAAAAAATATTTTAACTAGAACAATCAATGAGTTTTTAGATCTCTCAAGTTTGTTATGAAAAACTTTTGTAAATGTTTACAAGGAGGGTTTTTCAAAAGAAGGTTTGAAGAGTTTTTGAGAACACACAAATTTTTCTGGGTTTGAGAAAGGATTTTGACAGAGTTTTGTTGCAGAAAATAATTTGTGTGTGTGTGTTTGGTTTAGAAGAGGGTATTTATAGAGTGGTGAGAGGGGTGGTTTTTGCATAAACGTGGATATGTAAAGACGGTTTTTGAAAACGTTTGAAATTCCACATTTAAGGCCACCCACCATTACCCGCAGTAAAATCCCGTATTTCAATGGAACAGTTGCAGTGCACAGTAAAAGTGCACTTTTGAAGTAATAAAATATCCATTGGATATTTTATGTGAGAGGAGGCATTTAATGCTAAGTAGGGATGAGGTAAGTTTGTGAAGGACCTTTGATGTGGTTGACAGTAAGACAAAGAGACATATATTCCTATATTAAATTGGCATAGTTACCAACCTAGGACATTTAAGTAACTGATACTTGGATCATTTAGTTACTCATTCAATGCTCAATATTAATTGTCAGGGTCCCTGAATGAGTCTTACCCATTCAGTGAGGGGGTTGTTTTGGATCTTCAGGGAGGATGAACCATTTCAGAGAACTTACTGAGATTGGTTTTCAGATACCTGACTTTCAATGTCAAGCATTCCCAATTCAGCTTTCAGTCTCCTGAAGGTAGGTTCATCCAAGGGTTTGGTGAAGATATCAGCCAGTTGATATTCAGTAGGGATGAAATGAAGTTCTATGTCTCCTTTCATTATGTGATCCCTGATGAAGTGATATCTGATATCAATGTGTTTGGTTCTTTGGTGGAGGACAGGGTTGTTGGAGATTGCAATGGCATTGGTGTTATCACAGAAGATGGGTACCATTTTGTAATGGATGTCGTAGTCACTGAGTTGACTTTTCATCCATAAAACATTGGCACAACATCCTGCAGCAGCCACATACTCAGCTTCAGCTGAAGACATAGCCACTGATTGTTGCTTTTTAGCACTCCAACAAACCAGTTTTCCTCCAAGAAATTGACAGGACCCTGAGGTACTTTTTCTGTCCATGTTGCAGCCAGCATAATCAGAATCAGAGTAACCTTTGAGATCAAACCCTGAGCATTTTGGATAATAGAGTCCAAGGCTTGGTGTTCCCTTCAGGTACCTGAGTATTCTTTTGGCTGCAATGAGGTGAGATTCTTTGGGATTGGACTGATATCTTGCTATTAGACAGACTGAGAATTGTATGTCTGGTCTGGAAGCAGTTAGATACATCAGTGAGCCAACAATCCTTTCTGAAATGGGTTTGATTTACTGATTTGCCAGTGAGATCAGGTCCAAGGTTATTAGGTGGGACCATTGGAGTCTTCACTGAGGCACAGTCAGATATCTCATATTTCTTCAAGAGATTTCTTGTGTACTTCTCTTGACTGATGGAGATTCCTTTCTCAGTTTGCCTGATTTGTAGTCCAAGGAAGTATGTGAGTTCACCCATCATGCTCATTTCAAACTTCTTTGTCATCATTTTTTTAAACTGTTTGCAAAGTTTGTAGTTTGTTGAGCCAAAGATGATGTCATCAACATATACTTAGACCAGTATCACATCCTGTTGTGTTTTATAGACAAACAGTGTTTTGTCTATCTTTCCTCTGACAAACTTGTTTTGTATCAGGAAGGCTGAGAGTGTTTCATACCATGCCCTGGGAGCTTGTTTAAGTCCATAAAGGGCTTTGTCAAGCTTGCAGACATAGTCAGGGAATTCACTACTCTCAAAGCCAGGAGGTTGCTGAACATACACATCTTCCTTAAGATCACCATTTAGGAATGCACTTTTAACATCCATTTGGTAGACCCTGAAGTTCATGTATGTTGCATATGCAAGGAAGATCCTGATAGCTTCCATTCTTGCAACAGGAGCAAATGTCTCATCATAGTCAATGCCTTCTTGTTGATTGTAACCTTTGGCTACAAGTCTGGCTTTGTTTTTAATGACAGTGCCACTTTCATCAGTTTTGTTTCTGAAAACCCACTTCATTCCTATGACTACAACATCCTGAGGACATTTGATCAAGGTCATGACCTTGTTTTTATCAAACTGTTGCAGTTCTTCTTGCATAGCCTGAACCCAGCTTGGGTGCTTTAGAGCTTCAGTAACACTTTTGGGTTCTAATCTGATAGGTAATCAGCATATAGACATTCATTGGCTGAAGCTGCAGTTAACTTAGCAGTCATGCTTCTAGTGAGCATGCCCTCAGTGGGTTCACCAATGATGTTTACAAGCTCAATGTCCTGAGATCTTGTCCACTTACTTTGTAGTCTAGGATCTGAGCTTGAGGATGTCACTGGAGGATCAGGAGTGATTTCAGGTGCATGAGCCACAAAATCATTAGGAACATCTGTTGAGATGTTTTGTTCAGGTTGGGTTTCATGAATCACAGGTTCTTGATCATTTGGATCAGTGTTACCTATCCCAGCAGGGACTGACTGATTATCAATGAATTCACTGATAGTTTGTTGTGATAGGTTGTGAGGCAAGACATAATATGAGATGTCAGCATCAGCTTGGTATGAGGAATTGATTTCAGTGTTATACTCATCAGGAGGATATCTTGATGAGTTATCAATTCCTATTTCCTCCACTGAGGTGTTGGTGAACCTGATGCTTTCTACACTTTCATCAAAGGTGACATGAAAGGTTTCCTCAACTTGTTGTCTCCTTGTGTTAAATACCCTGAAGGCTTTGGAGATCAGTGAGTAACCTAGAAAGTATCCATCATCAGCTTTAGCATCGAACTTGCCTAGATGATCTTTGTGGTTATGAATAAACACAGGACATCCAAACACATGAAAGTAGTTGATGTCAGGAAGTCTACCTTTGAATATCTCATATGGGGTTTTGTTATGTCTTTTGACAATGATTGACCTGTTTTGAGTGTAACAGGCTGTTTTGACTGCTTCAGTCCAGAAATGCTTTGAGAGAGCTGAACCATTTAACATAGTTCTTGCAGCCTCAATGAGAGTTCTATTTTTCCTTTCAGCTACCCCATTTTGTTCAGGGGTGTAAGGAGATGAGAAATTTTGGGAAATTCCCTTTTCATCATAGAAACTCTCAAGCTCATCATTTCTGAACTCAGTACCATTGTCAGTCCTGATTTGTTTTACAGTAATGTCATTCTGGTTTTAAATTTTCCTGATGAATGACATTATAGTATCAGCTGCCTGACTCTTTTTGGAAAGGAAGTATACCCAAGTGTATCTTGAGAATTCATCAACAATGACAAGAGTATACTTCTCATGCTGGATTGATCTAGGACTGACTGGTCCAAAGAGATCCATATGCAGGAGGTAAAGGCAGCTTTTGATTGAGAAATTTTGTTTTGTTTTAAAAGATGCTCTTTGATGTTTGCCTTTCTCACAGGCTTTCTCACAGGCTGAGCATGGTTTATCTTTTGCAAAAACTAGTGATGGTAAGCCAATGACCTTGTTTTGTTTTGCCAGGTTGTTGATGTTTTTGAAGTTTAAGTGAGAGAGTCTCTTGTGCCATAGCCAGTTGATAGTTTCAGTGGCTTTGGCAAAGAGACAGGTTCCATCTTGAGAAAGAGTAGACATGTCTAAGACATAAACATCATCTCTTCTAGGAGCTATCAAAACAACTTCTTTATTGGCATTGAAAATGGTACCTTCTTTGTCATTGAATTGCACAATGTACTTAGCATCACATAGTTGACTGACACTGATGAGATTGTATTTGAGACCATTGACATAAGCTATTCTAGAGAAAACTATTCCATTGCAGTTTACTGAACCATAACCTTCAGTGGGACATGATGAGTTGTCACCAAATACTACTTTGGGTCCTGGTTCCTTTACATACTTGTGCATATATTCCTTCACACCAGTCATGCTTCTTGAGCATCCACTGTCTAGATGCCAAATAGGCTCCCTGGCGTGTCTCTGCACAAGTAGTAAACTGAATTAGTTTCTCTTAGTGACCCACTTACTAGTGGGCTTGGATCTCAATGTCTCTTTGAATTTGGCAATCGACTCATGGTCAGTGGTTGAGTGCATTAAGCTACCACAGGTTTTGCATTTAGAGAATGAGGACGACTCAGTGATTTTGGGTTGCTTGGAACTTCTCCTTGCATGGATGACACTGTCATGCTGGGATGTCATATGAGTTGTGTTACCACAAATATCACAGCATGTGTTCATAATACAATCATCAGGATGATGATCATTAAAGCCACAATGTGGGCAAGGAGGAAAAGGTTTTGCTCTAAACTTTTGAGCAGACTTGGATGTAGAAGCATACTGATGACCAACTTTGGTGTAGTTTGCTTTACTGAGAGAACTTACATATTGTAAGTGATCAGCAGTTCTGTGATCATCCTTTTTGCAGATCATAAAAAAAAAGGATTCTATAACAGTTGTCAGTGGTATGACTGGTATAGTGGCATAGATCACACTTCTGCTTGTTTCTGGTGGTGGCTTTTGACTTTGAGGTACTAGAGGAGGCTGACTTTGTTTCCTTGACTGATTCAGGGACCTTTTCGATGGATTCTATCTTGTCAGTTAGCTTCCTCACGAGTTCAGTCAGTTGCTGAATTTGGTCAGCTTCAGTGGGGATAGAGGATGTGGAAGTTTCAGTGGGGGTACACTCTTGTTGAGTTGGTTTTGATGGTGTTTTGAGGATAGTTCTACCAAGTCCAGACCTTTCTTTTGGTGAGTGTGGATTATATTGTAATGGAGTAAGCTCAGAGCTGGGAGCAGCACCCTGAAGAGGTTCCAGGGGTGGAAGTGGTGCTTGAGATTCAGCTTCAGACTCAGAGATGTGTTCAGTACTACTGGGCACATCAGGGAGTCCAAGCATGCTCTTTAGAGCTTGACTTTTAGGCTCTAGAATTCTTCCAGAATCAAAGTTTGGAAGCTTACTCTCAGGATTAACTCGTTCAATCCAATCACTGGACTTGGGACTAGTCAACATACTGGTAATCATGCCACCAGACACAAATGGCTTGGGACCCTGGTCTTTGTTGAGAGAGTCAGGAAGATGATCTTCACCTAAGACTCTCTTCTTACTACTGGGGGCTCCCACAGCATCAAAGACCCTGAGATTCTTAGCAGTCCAACTATCAAGAATATCTTGAACCTTTTTGAGTTCGTCTTGAAGAGCCTGATTTCTTTTAACTAGTTCAGTGTTTTGAATTTGCAAAGTGACAGCCTCAAGCTTGTCTTGTTTTAAAATAAGTAGTTCATCCCTACACTTGTTTAATTCAAAACTTAGCTTGTTGTATTTTGAAAAACGATTCAGTCTCTGCTCTTCCACGAACTTAAGGTCAACATTAAGATAATTCATGTAAGACTGCCAATCAGAGTCATCATCTATAGAAAGTAAAATATTTACCTTCTTCATTGTGATATTGACCCATTCTCCATTCCTGGCATGATTCTTTCCAACAGCTAGCTTGTCCTCTTCTGAGAGGGCCATCAATGCACTGACATGCACCATTTCATCATCTGATGACACTGGCTCTTCATCCCAGTCGAAGGTTTCAGCAACGAGGCCCTTGTTTTTACCCTGCACAGTTTGAACACTTTTTGTTGTTTCTGAGGGACTGGCCTCAAGCAATGCAAGCTTAGCTTTTGCTTTCTTATACTTAGCTTCATAATCAATGGTTTTGTTATTATCAGATTTGTTTTGAAAATGTTAATGAGACTGATACATTTTTGGTTGAAATTTGCTAAAGCGTGAGGACTGATTTGACCCTGATGGTTTATAAGAGGGTTCTAAAATAGTTTTTGAAAAACAGTCTTTTGCAAAATGACCCTTTTTGTGACACTTAAAGCATTCAGTGTCCTCATTTGCTTTAGCATTTGAAAAACCTTTGTTTCTTTTTATAAACCTTCGAGAGTTAGCAAGGAGTGCCCTTTCCTGAAATTCGACGTTCAAGTCACTTAGGTATTCCTCACTTGATCTCTCATCAAGTTCATCATCAGAATTTTCTTGAAAATCTTGAATCACATTGTTGGAGAAGAAAGCAGTTGATATGGGTGCTGAAGTGGTGGTCAGGGACTTCTTGACTTCCTGAGACTTCTTTAAGACAGGGTATCGTCTGTTAATGAGGTTTTCCTCATAGACAAATTTCCCATAAATTTCAGGAAGTTCAAGATTCTGGATATGATTAGCATTCCTAAGTCCCTGAGAGAAATTCAACCACTTCTCAGGGAGACTATTGACAAAACCAACATTGATTTCATGTTTGGACAACTTAACACCATCATTAGAAAGTTCATTTAAAAGAGTTTTGTACCGGGTGTAAGTTTGAGAGAGAGTTTCTGAGTCCTTAGCCCTGAAGGTGTTGTACTCAAGTTTCAGGTCCATTATCCTGTTTTCCTTGGTATCAGATGGACCTTCATGGCTATGAACAAGGTCATCCCAGGTTTGTTTAGCTGTACTACACTATCCTTGATATGATGATACTTTTGAGTCTTTGGTCCTGGTTGACCACTATCCTTTCATCCTGAGTCCACTGAGCTTCAGGTTTAGGCAAACCTTCAACAGTCTTTGGGATAAATGGACCTTCATTTATACACTTGATATAATAAGGTTCCATCCCAATCAAATAGCAAAGCATGCGCTTTTTCGATTTGTTGAATTTACCAACTTCAAGTCTAGGGGCAACAGCTGAATAAGCTCCACCCTTTTTATCGACTAGTTGGGGTACATCAATTTCAGCCATTTAGGATCCTAATTTAAAAACTTTTAGAGCGGCCTAAAAACGAGTTTTATAATTAGCCAAGCTCTGATACCACTTGTTGTTCCCCGTTCACTATCGTTTAAAACAGTTTAAGAATATAAAACAAGTTAATAGTGAACAATGACTGAAATTAACATAAGTAAAACACACTAGATAATTTTCAACATCATATTCTTATTAGAAATGAATCACAAAGAATACGTTACCCAAGTACTTGCGGAATAGTACTTGGGATTGAAATGACAAAGTTTGGTGACTTCTCTCTAAGCTCAGGCTAAGTCTGAGCACAACTCTTAGAGCCCACTGAGCTATCTCAGGAACTAAGTTGTATTTGGAGGAGTGAAAAGATGGCTTGCGTGTATGTGTGTTTTTACAATTCACAAGCTTAACCTTTTCACTCCATCTCTTATGCTATTTATACATGTATGATTTTTAACTCTTTCCTAAGTGACAAACTGACATTATACAGAGGACAAAATACTGATGTATTTTGTCTCTGTTTACAAAGACTATTCTAGGTAAGAGACAAGACTACTTTCCTAAGTTCAGTGATGACACTGAGCCTGATCTTTTGCCATTCAGGGAAAGTTGACTTTGGTTGATAAGGACTTCGTCTTATCTGATTCAAACTTATCCCGCCTTGTCCCGCTCTTTCTTCAGTCTTTACATCCTTCAGTCTTCTACTTCAGTTTGTCTTCAGTGTAAGTAGTTGGAGAGGAGTCTTAGGGATTCAGTGAGTTATTGTCATCACTCACTGAATCCATCATCTTCTTCTTGAGTCAGTCTTCACCCTTTAAGTTCCGCCTTACTGAGTGGAGAGACTTCTTCTTTTCCTCGTACTGAGTATCCTGAAGATGACTCACTGAGAGACTATGCACTCAGTGACCTCTTAGTGTTTAATGAACTAAACACTTGGGCTATTTTCTATTCAAATCCTAGATTAAGGGGTTTGGGTATTTACTGAACCCAACAGTAGGTCTTGGTCATCACGAAGAAATATGGCCCAGACTTCGAACTATTGTCAGGGAAGAGGTAGACAATAACTGGGAAGTTTACACGCAAATGTGGTGGACTTGGTTTACAACTATGGTCAACTCACTGAATTGGTTTGAATCAGGTCCAGCACCCTACGGTTACTGGATGATTATGCCAGAAACGGGCGTGGCTATTGCTACAGCTCTTAACCGTCCAATTGTATGCATATCCAATTCACAATCTATTACGTGTCTTCCGCTGAGAGATGGTCCAGATACATCACAACTATTGTCCCCCGTTGTGATTCTTTGTGTGGGGGAAGACCAGGCTGCTCACTTCGTTCATGCGGTTCTGGATGAAAACTCACCGCTCCCGTATACTCACCCACATGGAGATGGTTCAGAAATGACTTGGCCGCGGGATAGGCACATCTGTTTGTTGAACGACAAAGCATGTTTAGAAGGACGTAGTATAGACATATGTATAGACGATTACTGATTTATATTGTAAATGACAAAACATGTATAGATGATTACTGATTTATATTGTAAACGACAAAACATGTATAGACGATAACGGATTACTTATTTATAGTAAACGACTCGTCATCTTTTGTTACAGATTTATGCTCCTGCTCCGGTTCTTCCTCATCTTTTGTTACAGGAATCGGATGACATTCAGTGGAGGGACATTCATTGTGTCAACAACACACCCGCTCGTGTTGAGAGTCCAAATTATGTGCCTTCTTCTCCATCTTATGTGCCTCCCTCTCCAACTATATCTCCAGCTGCAGATGAGGAGAATTTTATACACCGTCCTCCGGTTCTTCCTCATCCTTTGTTACAGCCGTCTCGAGTTGACGAGTACGAGCGAGAGATTGTCGGATTGAGGAGACGCATTTCAGAGTTAGAGTTTCGTGTGGGGCAGATGGCAGCATCATTGGAGCGACTACGCCTCGGGCGTGATTGATCTTAGTTTCTAGTTATATTGTGATTTGTGAACCATTTATCAACTATTAATCTATAACAAGATTGGTTATTTATGTATTCGAAGCTTCTAATTTTGTGAACCATGATATTAGTGATTTATGTTGTGAATAATTATACAAATTCTTTTGGCCAGATGCAACAAGAAAATCCTTTCTTGTGTCGTTGTCGACGTGGATTTATAATTGAAAGAACATCCCAAAAGCCCAAAGCTTGTGGTCTGAAGTATTATGCATGTCATTTGTTAAAGGTAAATAATTAAACGTTTGCTTATTTACGTAAATATATCAATAACTTGTTTGTTTAGAATATATTTCTTATAATTGTTTCATCATGTAACAGCCAGGGACTGAAGACTATGGGTGTCGATACTTTATGTGGAAGGAAGTATTTCAACAAAAGTACTTTGGTCAAGCCTCTTCTTCAACGCAGTGCTCAAACTGCGAAACTAAAGATAAAACGATCAACATGCTATTGGCTCAAAACAATTTGTTGAAGGCAAGAATAAAGACGTTGGAGGCATCACTGGAATTGGCAAGAAATCCAGTTGATCATGCATGTCAGTCGAGTGGAATACTTTATGAGCTTATAGATGACATTAATAATCTTCATGTGGAGTTTCGTTGTAATAGTAGTAGCATTTGTTGTTGTATTTGTTTAATGTTTTAATGTTTTAACGTAAAAACACTACACAAATAAATATACTCTACATATAAAAAACACTACACAAATAAATGCACTCTTACATAAAAAACACTACACAAATAAATACACACTATATATATTAAAACACTACACTACACAAATAAATATTAAAACACTACAAAAAAAAAAAAAAAAAAAAATAATCAAATGATTGGCCCAATGATTGGGCGTAGGCCCCACCCTATGGGGTGCATGGGAAGGAAATTTTGGGGTGTTTGTGTAGATTGACCATTTGTTTATCATTTTTATTCTCATGTTCCTATTGTATTTTTTTATTATTTGTTGTCGTGTCTTATCAAACATTGGCTGACACACATATTTTTCTAAACTAGTCATGATCTAATGATTTAGATGTGTGTATACCTTTTTTTTCTTTTTAACTAATACTCCTTCCGTCCTATTTTATAAGTCCATGTTTGAAAAGTCAAAGTCTTTTTCTTCATAGTTTGACCGTAATTATTATTTTCATGTTATATAATACTTGATACAAAATATATAAATTGATTTGTGTTTTAAATGTATTTTCATTAGTATACTTTTCATCAAGTAGTATATAACACGAAAAAAATAATTACGGTCAAACTCTGAGGAAAAAGACTTTCACTTTTCAAACATGGACTTATAAAATGGGACGGAGGGAGTATAACCTTTTACTTGAATATGTTAAGTTCTTACATTTTTTAAGATATTTTTGTTCTTGTGTTGTGTAAGTGAAAAAAAATTCTATTATCCCTTTATAATAATTATAAAATGATCGCCATCAAAGATTAAATTGTAATTTTAGCCGTTCAGAATGTTAAATCATACTAGCTATCAAACAGTTAAAACAAAATCATACATAGCTTTTGAATCATTCAGAGAACTAAATCATTAAGTGCTAAATCATTATATTTTATCAAACAGACCCTAAATGTCAAATAAACTAAGAATAAATTCAATTCTTTTGACTTAATGTAGCGATTCTATTTTAAGCCAATGTTTCAAGTCTTATTCCTTTAATCCATTGGAAAATAAATCAGTAACTCAACTCAACATTATCATAGTGATAATAAGTTGTTATTATCAACTTGCAAGAAACAAACCTAAGATCTTAATCGCAATAAACAAAAATAAAACAAAACAAAAGAACATTCTAATATATTGTACAAATATATTAAACACAAGATCCAAAAGATGATTGAAGGCAAACATCAACAACCCCACACTCTTTCATTATTACTGTCAAAGGTACACAATTATTCTGAAGGTGCACTTCTATAATGGAAGTTCTTCACCAAGATTCTGATACTCATAATTTCATATCAGCCTTTTCATAAGGTTGTTTCATAAAGTCACCCATACAATAATTGCTTGGAACCCCCTTGAGTTTCTATAAAGGGGGATCCTGGTTTATGTCGTAGTTTGGTTTCAGTTAAGTCAATTGCACGGTCTATGCAACATGAGAAATACGGGTTTCTTATTGAGATGAAGCAACTGGAAGAAGGGAAATTGAATGCACACCACTCTAATGAAATCATTATGAAACTGTTGGCTGAGTTGACGAAAATTTTCACATGCCAGATGGGTTGCCTCCTCATCGGGATCATGAACACTCCATTGTACTTAAAGAGGGTACAGAACCAATAAGTGTCCGTCCCTATCGATACCCGTATGCTCAGAAAAGTGAGATCGAAAGATTGGTATGTGAAATGCTTCAAGCAGGAGTTATTCAACCAAGTTCAAGTCCTTTTTCAAGTCCGGTGTTATTGGTTAAAAAGAAAGATGGAAGTTGGCGTTTTTGTATTGATTATCAGCTTTGAACAAAGCTACTGTTCTAGACAAATTTCCCATTCCCGTTATTGATGAATTAATGGATGAATTACATGGCGCAACAGTGTTCTCTAAGCTGGATTTAAAGTCGGGTTATCATCAGATTCGGATGAAGAAAGAGGATGTTTCAAAAACGGCATTTCGAACTCATGAAGGGCATTACGAGTTTTTAGTAATGCCGTTTGGTTTGACTAATGCTCCGGCTACCTTCCAGTCCCTTATGAATAAGGTTTTTCGTCCTTACTTGCGTAAATTTGTTTTAGTATTTTTCGATGATATTTTGGTTTATAGTAAATCGATTGAAGAACATAAGGAACATCTACTCACTATATTTTCGTGCTTGAGAAAACATGGGTTATATGCAAATAGGAAGAAATGTGTTTTTGCTCAACAAAAAATTGAGTACTTAGGCCATGTTGTATCAAGGGATGGTGTATCAGCAGATCCCTCGAAGATTTCAGCTATGATAGAATGGCCAATTCCGAAAAACTTAAAAGAACTGCGGGGTTACCTTGATCTTACCGGGTATTATCGTATGTTCGTGCAAGGCTACGGTAAAATTGCATGGGCACTAACTCAGCAACTTAAAAAAGACAATTTCAATTGGAGCGAAGAGGCAACTAATGCATTTAACGCTTTGAAATTGGCTATGTCTTCAGTACCAGTTCTTGCTCTACCAAATTTTAGCAAAGAATTTGTTGTGGAAACGGATGCATCAGGTTATGGGATTGGAGCAGTACTAATGCAGGAGGGAAGACCAATTGCTTATTACAGTCAAACATTAGGATCTCGAGCTAGATTGAAATCCGTATATGAACGAGAGCTTATGGCAATTGTGTTGGCAATCCAAAAATGGCGACCCTATTTATTAGGAAGACGATTCATAGTTCGAACTGACCAACGAAGTCTAAAATACTTGCTGGAACATCGACTTACATCGGAAGAATACCAAAAGTGGCTTTCTAAGTTGTTGGGTTATGATTTTGATATCCAGTATAAAGCCGGTAATGAAAACAAGGCAGCTGATGCTTTATCTCGGCGAGGAGATACTCCAACCTGTTTGGTTATGTCAGTTTCAAGTATTGTTAATTGGGAAGATATGCTTGAGGATTTGATGCATGATCCAGAGTTGAATTCGATTAAAGAAGGAATTGTGAGTGGGAAAGCCGACAGTGGTGATTATACTTTAGAAGGTGATAAACTATTTTACAAGAATCGGCTTGTAATACCCAGAACCTCAAAATGGATTTCCCGAATCTTTGATGAGTTTCATGGTGGAGCTATAGGAGGCCATGCAGGTGTCTTGAAAACCTACAAACGTATGGCTGCGGAGTTATATTGGGTTGGAATGAAGCAAGATGTGACTAAATTGGTTTCTGAGTGTGAAATTTGTCAACGGAATAAATATTCCAATATGGTGCCTGGTGGTTTATTACAGCCGTTGGCATTACCAGACAAGGTTTGGGATGAAGTTTCTATGGATTTTATCGAGGGTTTACCAAAATCTGATGGATTTGCAGCCATTTTAGTAGTAGTCGACCGTTTGAGTAAATATAGCCATTTTATTCCGCTTCGACACCCATATACGGCTTCCATAGTAGCTGCTGCGTTTATAAGGGAAATAGTTCGTTTACACGGGATCCCTATTTCTATTGTGTCAGACCGAGATAAGATATTCTTGAGAAATTTCTGGAAAGAATTATTTCGGTTACAAGGTACTAATCTGAAGTATAGTACCGCTTATCATCCACAAACATACGGTCAAACGGAGGTTGTCAACAGGAGTATTGAGATATATTTAAGGTGTTTCACTTCTGAGAAACCCAAAAATTGGTCCAAGTGGCTCTCGTGGGCTGAATATTGGTATAACACATCGTTTCATTCATCAGCTAACACTACACCTTTCAAGATTCTCTATGGTCGGGATCCACCTCCTTTGATACGTTATGGAAATCAGCCAACACCTATATTTGAAGTGGATCATTATTTAGAAGAGAGGGATCAAGTTCTGAAAGAATTGAAAGAACACTTGTCTAAAGTGCAGGTTAACATGAAGACGAAGGCAGATGGTCATAGAAGAGATGTTCAATTTGAAGTGGGTGACATGGTGTTTCTTAAATTGCGTCCACGTCGTCAACAGTCAGTGGTTCAACGCAATAATGATAAGCTTTCACCAAGGTACTATGGACCGTATGAAATATTGGAACGAATTGGGAAGGTAGCTTACAAGCTCAAATTACCTTCTACAGCAACAATCCATCCTGTTTTTCATGTGTCACAATTGAAGAAGTTCATTGGTAGTAACATGGAGAACAATGATCTACCTGATGGATTGAGTGAAGAAATGGAAGTAATACTTCAACCAGAAAAAGTTCTTGCGGTTAGAAACACGGGCACAAAAGATGACAGCAAGGAGGTATTAATTCGTTGGAAGAACTTGCCTGAACATGATGCTTCTTGGGAGCCAATACGTAACATTGAGCGTCAATTTCCAGATTTTCACCTTGAGGACAAGGTGGTTATTTGGGAGGCGGGTACTGATACGAACCAAGTTCAGCATAAGACTTATGAAAAGACTTATCATAGACGTCATAAACTCAAGGAGGTTCCAAGCAATTATTGAATAGTTTATGAGGCTGGAAGTTTTATTGGATTTCCTTATTTATGTTTATTTCCTTATTATTGTTTCTTATTCTTTAAGTTAGGGATTTCTTATATATAGGGTCGTAGGAATAAGGAGGGGTTATCGAATTATTTGTCAAGGATTTTGGTCTAGGGAGAATCCTGTATCTCGAAGCAGGGCACTATCAAGTTTGTTTTTCGTCCACTTCCTTTTCCAAAGCATTAAGTCGACTTTCCACAGCTTCACGATACCCTTGGTATTCTGATTCTAAATCTGTTGTTTTAGTCATTGCTAAGACTGTTTTTTTTTTTTTTTTTTTTTTTTTTTTTTTTTTTTTAAAGTAATCTCCAGAAAACGAACTGCTCTGATACCAATTGATGCGAATCAATCGGCTTGATTATATTATTCAAATAATAAGTAAAGGAAAACAAAGAAAACAAACTTGATAGTGCCCTGCTTCGAGATACAGGATTCTCCCTAGACCAAAATCCTTGACAAATAATTCGATAACCCCTCCTTATTCCTACGACCCTATATATAAGAAATCCCTAACTTAAAGAACAAGAAACAATAATAAGGAAATAAACATAAATAAGGAAATCCAATAAAACTTCCGGCCTCATAAACTATTCAATAATTGCTTGGAACCCCCCTTGAGTTTATGACGTCTATGATAAGTCTTTTCATAAGTCTTATGCTGAACTTGGTTCGTATCAACCTAATGCCAGCAATTAAAATGTATCCCACTTACAATACCATATGCAGAATATACAACACTACGTGTGCATGCAACCAAACTTACTAGCTAATACTAAAACTTTTTAAATAAGTAAATGCAAACTTAGAAAGTTGGTAAATGTGTAAAAGAGTCTGATGATCAGCACAACACATTCCAAACATTTTTAACTAAAATCATTTTGACGGTCTATCCAACCCGATTGATTTTTACTTTTATGCCTACGGTTGACCGTGTCAACACAAAATACCAATGGTCTAACTAGACATAAAAGTATAAGCACAAACAAAGATACAAAATCTCAAATATGTTTCCAAGGAAAAATGGTAGTTGATTAAAATCAAAATTGTTAACAAAACAACCCCAAAATAAAGTATAGCAGCAAAAAAATGATATTTCCTGCTCGGGATAGTTTCTGCTTAAATAGTTACAATTTTCGGCTAAAATGGAACTTTTAGGTCTTTACAGCTGTCAGTGTTGGATAGATGGCAATGTTCATGTGCAAAAGACTTAGCTGGTTCTAGTTACAACTTTGTTCCACAGCCTGCACGAAAAGCAATCAATAAGATCATTTAAACAAGTGCTATGATATAGTATTTGGATGTGGTTTTGCTGTCAGGTTGTTACAGTTTGGCAAATTCTAATTATTCTAAAAGCTAGTAGATAAAATTAACAAAAGGCCATTCATTGTCTCATTTCTATATTCAAACCTTCGATCTGATAATAGAGTATATATTTCCATATAAAGTTTCTAGTTAACAGACAAAGTTCAAATGATATCTTTATATTCTTCAGTAGAATTATTGATAACAAAATATGTTTAAGTCTTTAGAAAGGGATAGATAGTTGTAGCTATAAGTAGTTTGCCAACGGATATGCAAAACACCCCTAAGCTAACTGTCTAATTTCTAGCATTTTGAACACCCTGTTATATTTGTTGTGACAAGAATTTATGGCGAAATTAAACATAAGATACTCACCTAAACCAATGGGTTCAGAACTCTTCAGAATCCGGAGCCTTTTGCAGGTGCCGATAAACATCCTGCATGCATATATTAACTTAGTATTGATTCATAATGGGCCAATAAATGTCAAAAATATGACCAAAAACAGAACGCATAGTGCTTACTCCCAAGGTACATCCCCAAGAAGCATCCAGTCACCATCTTTGTCCACATAAGTAACGACATAGTCTGAACCACGCAATAAGTCCTTCTGTTTCATCTCACTCTGCTTTTCATTCCTAGGAGCCCCTTGAGTTTCATATTCACCTGAAACATAGCAACACCAGGCATAGCTGACTGTTAAGTTTTACGATATAAGAAATTCTAGGTTAAACTTTGATCTATGATATAAAAACTAAAAGATTCTAGGAAACATTTTCATCTGAAAGGTAATAAGTTTTCCTTCTCTAATATAAAGACTGTATATTTAGGAAGTAGTAATGATAAGTAAAACAGACCAGAATATGCATAAAACACTCTATAACCTATTGTGAAACAGCTGAACATCTCCTCAAGTGCAGAAGTCAATCCCTGATATCCATAATGCGTGCTCAAGTCAACTTTCCTTAGATACGCTGCACCATCCATACTGACTTTCACAAAAAGGGAATGGACCACTGCTGCTTTCGGCCCAGAAACAATTGTGTTCTTCCTAAACGAAGACCTTATAGGAGGCCAGCCCACAACCTGTTCCCTGCCACACACGAAAAAAGGTCAAATCTTTTCTAATGATCATGTTTTACTTGTCAAATAATTGTCATTCTTTACAACTTACTTGGAAGTAAGGACACTGTTTCTATTATTTGCTACATTTGAGTGGTTTTGTGTGGTGTCATTAGCAACAGAAGGGCTTTCTTGAATTGAAGAAGGGTCGAGCTTTGATCGGAGCATTCCCTGCATGAACGATAGTTTCAATGTCAAAAAACCATAATTTGAACTTGAGGTCAGTAATATTAAAATTCTTGTAAGCAAGTGCTTAGTACCATGTAGGACACATGTATATAATCAAATGTATAAAAATGAATATAAGTTATTAGAGATTTGTTGGGTTAATGAATCTTTCGATGCATGTATGAATTACAAAGAAACAACCTTAATGAGGATTAAAAGTGAATAACCCTGTATTTTAAGGCTAGTATGATAAAATCACATGAAAGACTTGTTTCATGGAATGTTACATTTTTACAGGAACTGTGAGCAGTGAGCACAAAGAAGAGTTGACTAGTCCACAACAATTGCTCGATTAAGTTACGTCATAATGATGATGGGTATGTTTGGCGCACAAGGTTATAGGACCTCAAGCAAAATTAATAAGCTTCTTCGAAATATCATTTTTCTTTTGGCAGACAAGGCTTAAAAAGCGGGTGGAAGCTCATTTTAGAGTCACTATAAAACGTCGTCTAAATCACATATGGTTTTAAGTTTTGTGAGATTTCATTAATATGTGATTTTATAGAATTTTCAAATCAGTAGAATCAATCTAAATGGCCAAATTACCAAATAGGTTATCAGGGTCAAAAAAAGAAAATTGTAGTATGGAACTTCACTCAAATGATAAGAAAAGCTTCTATATGTAGTTTTTGAGGCCATTTTTCCTGCTAGTGTGCTGGTATTGATTGTCACAGCAAAATGTTTGAAGACAAGATATTCAAGATTTAGAAGTTTTACAAAGAAAATGTTAAATGCTTGGACCTTAACATGTATTATTTGGAAGTCCATATGCTTTCTCAGCTGACAAACTTTGTACATAGTTTTGTGATACTGTTTAATGTCTAAAATACCTTCTTTTACAGCAACTTTCAAGGGGCAATTACAAAATTTCACTGACAAACAGAATTACAAAATTTCACAACAAATGACATATTCTAGGATAGAGGCATCAGGTATGTTATGTTTCAAAGTAACCACAGTAGTGTAACAAATTTACACCATAGGAACGAATGAAAGAAACACAAACCTCGTTATCAGAAAACCCTCTTTTGCTTCCAGAAACAATGGATTGAGGTGGGAACAAAGGAACAAGAGGCTTCTCATAAATTTTTGGTGAGGTCAGTAAACTAAGTTCAGTGTTCCTCTCGGGTGAGTGTGTTCCAGGAAGCCCGAGCCTGAGTTCAGTAGCCTTCAAATTCAAGCTGAAATTAACATCTACTGAAGAAGGTGACATTGTGCAACTGCCCATGGAAGAACATTCTGATAATCCCATGTAATTCCGCTCCCTAAGATCATACACACAATCTGTAGAAAGTGATGAAGAAGTCAAGAAGTTGACTGTGCTTTGACTTTCCTCTTCTCTCACGCCATCACGTGGTGGATGCATTGTGATCAAGTATTAAAAACCGTATCTTTTCACCTGTTTAATATATTAAAATTAGAACCTTGATCAATCACATTTTTTCATTGAAGCATTTCATGAGGGTAACAAACCAATCCAAATGGAGATCAATACATACATATAAAAAAGGACAATAAACTAATCCAAACACTTCCTAGAAAATCTGAGTACTTCCTAAACAAACCAATCCAAATGGAGATCGATACATACATATCAAAAAGACAAAAAGTTAATCCAAACACTTCCTAGAAAATCTAAATACTTCCGAAACAAGTGCTTACTAAGGCTTCTAAAGGATTAAAAACGTGTTTTGATAATACGCCTTAAACGGTGTGTTATCAAGACAGAATAAGCTCTTTTCAAGAAGCATAGCCAAATACCCCCTTAAGAAACAAATAAGAATAATTTTATGCATTTTCAAAATTGAGTAACTTACATTTTCAATTTTGATATTGGTTGACTTTAAATTTACAATCACAAACAAATCACTCAAGTTGCAAAAAAAATATATGTAAAAAGAATAAGCCCGACGAGCGTTTTTGTACAAATTGGCAAGTACTATACTTCTTTTCGCATTTGTCCATAACTGTTCCGATATTGCAAAATATAGTACTTTCCAAAGAGCATTTAATGGTTTGTTTGCAACAAATAAAAAAACAAGAAACTATCCAGTTATGTCAAATAGCCAATCAATTAAAGGATAAACACAAAAATCACCAAGTTAACTTCACCCAAAAATTACCCCCAAATTCCCAACAAACAAAACCCCTAACCAAGTTCCAGATATACAAAACCCTTAATTTAAGTTAAAAAATTTACAGCAAAAACCTTAAACCCTTTCTAAAGATAAAATACGGACATTATCACTAAATTTTACTAAAATTTAAAAGATCTAGCAATAACATTACATTAAACTAACTACTACAAACAATACCCAGCATGTGTACTACATTACATTAAACACGTAATAACTAACTAAAACAATATAATATTTTTCACTAAAAAAATTACCAATGATTTTACTAATGCTGCACAGCAAACCCACAAAGAAACCAAAAACATATAAATAACCAAATAATATGAAGAATTAAAAAAAAAAAAAAAAAAAAAGCCGAAACTTTTTATATCTAAAGCTGAACTACTGTGCTTTCTAAAAACTTTATATAAAAAATGAGAAGTTACCTAACAAAGCTTTTTCGAGAAGTGGGTATGAGTGTAAACGGAGATACGACAGTGCTGGTGGTTGCCGTTGTGCGTGTAGTTCAGATTCGGAGTGAGAGTGGTGTAATAAATTAAGGGTACTTCATTGTGTGGGGAGAAAGGAAGAAAAGGTTATTGGTCGTCTGATATGAGACACAATGCCGATATTTATACTGTGAAAAAACCGTGTGTTTGGGATTGTGTTTTTGGACATGATTTTGTGAAATCAATCCCTAGTATATTACTCGGTGTAAATATATTTTTCTTCTTAAGTCAAAGATATAAGGGCAAATTGTCTGAAAAGGCATCGAACTTGCCACCTTTTTCTTTTGTGGGCATCGAACTTTTTTTTTCACCTAAAGTAGCCCTAAACTTGCCTAATTTTCTTTTTGTAGCCTCTAATCAGAAATTAATTACATAAATCATCCATGTGGCTCTAAACAATTACACCGTTCATCCTTGAGTCAATTACATAAAAGGTCCCTGTGGCACTAATAATTTACACATTTCGTCCTTGTAGCTATAAACTTAAACTAATCCAGGCAGCCACCATCCACCGCCTGCCGCCACCATCCAATAAGCACAATTAGACTTATATAAGCACAATTTAGATATCTTAGGATCCCATAGGTCAATCAAATACATTAGATAATAATATTAAACTTTGGAAGCCTTGAGAGTTGGAGTTGTGTCAACTCGCCTTAATAGGAAGCTCATATAATATTAAGAAGAGAAGTCTCCTTTCATTTGTCATACTGTATATATTTGAATTATAAGATCAATCTAGCTTGTAGGTTCAAAATAAGCAACTTTGTAATTTATACTTTCAAGTAATGGAAACAACGTGCGAAAGAGGCAAGAGGATTTGTGCAGCAAAATTGCGGTTTTTATTGCTTCTAATGATCATGGCTAATGTAGTTCTAGCTCAAAACACCACTGATCCAGCTGAAGGTCTAGCTTCATCATCTCTCTATATTTTGTTTATTTATTTATTTTTTTCATTTTCCATGGTTGCTACTTGCAATTCTGAGTTACTCTTGCTCAAACTAGCCCAGCTCAAACTTTACTTGAGCTAGTTTGAACTGAACTTTACAGCCAACCAATGTTTTCATTACGTTAGTCATTTCTAGCTGAGCTCGAGGTTCCATGATGAACTGCTTAGTTTGTTAAGTTCAAGTTTAGCTTAAGGTTATCAAAGATTAGTCAAAGTTTATGTTAGCTGGTTTGCACTATTAGCATACGTTGACTTTATTGTGTTAAGCATTTGGTAAATAATCAACCACCTAATTTGTTGCGGAATGACAAAATTGACGGGAATGTAAAATTTAGTTAGAGATTAAAATGAGTAATTTTTGTATGTGTTGGGGTATGGTGACTCAAAAGAATTTCCGTGCAAGTGTTTTTATAAATGATTATTGTGTTGATACTGTTGAGTTTATAATACATGATATAGAATGAAACATGTAGACATCAAGAGTACACAGCGGAAGACTAAAGATCATAACAAATAAATTAATTAACTGAAAGTATGCGTAACGTACCTCTTGCGAATGTCAGATCCTTTGAGCAAAACAAAGAAGTGGTTTGAAGAGTTGTCCCTTACCGTTCTACAACTCAAACCAATATGGTGTAAGAATAGTGTCTTACTACCACGTTCTTGTACACACGAATTAACCAACGAATCAAGCGATTGCTAGATCTAACACAAGTCCTCGTTTTAAGGAAAAACGAAACCAAACTCCCTAACAATGGGGTGTTCGGCCGAAATAGGGACAAGAGAGAGGAGAGGAGAGATCTAGGTTAATTCAATGCACAAGTGATGAAAAACCCTAGAACCTAGCCTTGTTTATATAGTAGATGGAAAACTTTGGGAACAAGTTAGGGCTTGGGTTGAAAACCCATTCCCTTGGCCGGCCATAGGACAAGCCCAAGAGAAACCCATAACTTTTTCAAGTCTTTCCATTACTAGTCCCTTCTCTTTTCATTTAATGGTCGTTAGTCATTTTTCCGTTAAATACTTAATGATCGTTAACCGGACTTAATGTGCAATAATTAATCGTAAACATAAACATTAATTATTAACTTTAATTCTCATTCGCTAATGTATGCAATCCCGTGGTCACGAGTTCGAATCCGGACATTCACATGTTTGTAAATATATACATTTCCAACAGCTCCCACTTGGATATGTTTACAAAACGTGAAATGACATTGGTTAGCGTCTAGCAACACGCCAATGCCCCCGGTACAACTCGTGTATGGTTTTCTGGAGAAAAACCAAGTTTTGATGATTCATCATCATATTCATCCTTTTGTTTCTAATACCATGTTAATAAGAATATGGATCTCACTCATTTCTTAATTAACTATTCTGTTTCTCGCTTTATGTGATTGATTAAGATTACCAATTCTTCTGAACATACTCCAGAAGACCTTGGGCATGGCCATGCAAACATCTTAACAACCCTACGAGGGACCCAGTAGTATTATACTTCAAAATAAATTTGAAGGAAACAAATCCCATTTCGACTACAAGCAGGATTCATAAATTTCGCAACACTTTTGAAAACAACCCTTATAACTACCAGTTACGTATAGCGTTAGATTGCTTCACAAAAATGCACTACATCCATGACATATCTCTGGTATCTCAAGTCAGAGGATAAGTATTCATGATATACTTAATGACAAAGATCCATAAAGTATCATCATGTGGGTGGGATAAGTCCTATACTCAATCCATTGAATATCATCTGAAATTAGTCATGTTACGCATCAATATACTTTCAAGTATATTCTAACTAATACTCAGATTTGTCTTAATTCAATATCATTCCCATGTTATTGATCGACAACGGACTATTTAGAATAACTTAAGTTATTCAAGGATTTAAACATGCAAATACAGGACACAATATTATAAATGAAATTAAACTTATACCGTACTTTAATTCATTATAAACAATAATTGTTTAACATCCTTTATCCAAATACTAAATAGATCAATCCATGATAATATTAGTTAATGAATTTTGCCATAAGTCATGAGAATCATACTTGTTGACAAGGCATAATTTCAATTAACTTTGATCTATAGGAATTTTGAGAATACTTATTTCAAGAATTCAATAAGTGAATTTCTTGTATATGTTTACACATATTTTGATATTGTCATATCATTCCATAAGGTGCGTGATAACCTGAACCACCCTTTTATGACAATCATCTTTCAAAACTTTAAAGTTTTAAAGTATTCTTTATTCTTTAATGTATAATGCAGCCATGCTCTTAGTTGAGCATAATTAGTCAACATGGTCATCACCAACGATACCATGACTAGAATTATACTAGCATCATTGTGTACAACAATATGCTCTTTAAACATCCGTAAACTTTGAATATTTATTTGGTTGGTGTCATCCAAACCTCAAGTTTATTGACTATGACAATTACACAACAATTGTTGTATAGAATCTGGGAGCAACTCCAGGCTGAGGAATGCAATTCTAAATCCAAACATAAATATTACAATGTTGTTAAATCATCTTGTAATCAAGCATGATACAACAACCTTATACACAACATGATGTTCATGATGAATCTTCAAGTTAGACTTTAAGATCTCATTCATATACTATCTTGTCAAAGATATGTACTCATCATGTTCTATTAGACTCATTTATTTACCGCATATGTTTATAATAATAAACATATATTCAAAGGTTGTATGTCTTATTTCCAAATCTTACAAACGAAGTTTTATTCCCAACTAAAACTTAATTTAAGTGGAATGTAGTTGCCTATACAACATATAAGATTTAAAAAATAATACTCCCACTAGCTTTCAGGAATACTTACGAGCTATCTTATTTTAATTATTAAATCAAACATGGATTTAATATTAAACATAAGAATCATCTCCTAGATGCATGCATATATCCATTCATGGATTCTTGCAGTTTGTACATATTCAAAGATTATTTGAATTCATAAAACTCCTTTGCATTACTTATCGTCCTCGCAAAAGTAATTCCAAAACAAAAAGTTTTGATATTCATTGTCAAAATTTCATATCAATAAAACTAAGTATGACAATTATAATCTTTATACTTCTATTTAATGTGTCTAGGAAAAACTATTCAATCATAGTTAATTGCTTAAGTATGATTAATATTATTATCAATAGACATACATTAAATACGTGTACAATTTTGTCCATATGATTTCTACACAAAGATTTAAACCACTAGGGTTTCCATCCTTTGAAGAAACTCATATTCATTATTAAGATAAACCAAGTATCTAAAGTTGATTATCTTTATGGACATCATCTCAACATTCATAGTATTATTGATTTACCACAATTCAACATTTGGTAAATTTATCATTATGATTAACAGGCTTACCATGATCCTGTAACTCATATTCCTCAACATATTAAATATCTGAGATATCCTTACGGATATATGAATGACAATTCCATCATATTGAGGTCTATCATTTACATGTTTAGCCTCATCATGATATTTGCTAGTGCATTTTAGAAGATTATGTATTTTGTAATTTAATCTTTCAAGATCTAAACAAAACTCCCACTTGCCTTTAACAATTTAAAGATTACCTTTAAATAGCTTTAGCAAGTAGAGCAACAATACATTGTTCTCTTTTGGGATATTACAAAACCTTGACAGTTCTTGACTTTAGTTTGTTACAACTCACTTTACAAGTAGTTTAACAAATTCAGAACTTCATTATAAGACTTAATGTGATTCATCACATTCCATAAACAAATGGTGTCTTATCAATCTTCTAGGTTGGAGTCTTATTGAGTATATTCAATCTATACTCAATCTACTAACCTTGATAACATTTTGGAAGAAACTATAGTTATCTTGAATCAAACAATGCCAATAGATTTTGATTCTTCTAACTGAACATACCATAAAACTATGGTATTTCCTTAGAATTAATATTGTAAGATTAATCTAACAATATTTAAGATAACCATCTACTCTTTGGTTTATCATATTTACCAACAAAGTAAAACTTAATGGTACAATAGAATTACCAAGTCAATTGCATGTATTATATAACACAAGTATTCTTGACCAAGTCAAAAGACATAACAGTTATAATCCCACTATACGTTATAAGTCATTGATCAACTCATTGACTTCATGCATATGTCTTAAAACATAGCAAGTTAACGTCTTACTTTAATTATAAGTCTTGTATTAAAAGACTTCATGTTTGTGACTTTACAAAATCATAAACATTTATAATTAAAGTAATTATGAACACCACCTCAGGTTTCAATTAATATTTCAAGTTAATATTTACTACATTTATTTAAGTCATTCAACGAATACTTACATTCAAAGTAGTATTAGATTACTTTATTTAATTATGTCATTCCATGAAATGTTCCATGTAAGAAACTGCAGAATCATCCATGCTCGTTTTCATGACACGTGGATATTTTACCTTGGGCTACAATCTAGTTCACGTTCTCACGTAACATAAATTGTAACTACAAGTGTTTCTAAAATATTAAATGACATAAATATTTAAAGTAGTCTTTGTTATCATCTTGACACATGTTCTTAATGGGGCAATCATACACATTTAAATGTATACTTCCTATTAGAACGTTATTCTCTTACTTTTCAGTCAAGAGAATTCATGTAAATCATATTAATATGTGTTGTACCTTGCACACAATAAAGATTTCTCCCACTTGTGCATGGAACAACATCATGTAGCATATAAACAACACGATACACGTTCGTTTATTTGATTAATATGATTTGTGTCATAGATATAACTAGTAGATATAGGACTATATTGATTTGTAAGGAAATGCACATGACAATCCTTAAAAAAAACATAAGTGCCTACAATTGGAAAGTAATTATCTACATGATATTCAAGAGATAATTTGGATTACTACGCAGCTAATAAGGCTTGTAGCTCCCACTGAATTAGAAATCATTTCAACAACTTCTTATTCAGTAATGCAACACAAATGCTCCCACTGAATTTGACAACATTGTAAGTGTTTCATAACCAGTGAAAACAACTTGCTTGCTTTTTACTTTCCTACACCTTTAAAGAACCATACGTAATCATTACTAAGGTACTAAAAGCTGTATTCTACTCTATAAATGATGGGTTATCCATCAATGTTATTAACTCGAAAAATTGGGTATGCAATTTCTTCCTTAACAGACCTACCATGCCCATAATGGTATGTAGCACCTTTAAAGGTTAAAGAAAAACAACTAGATAAAATGCTAGTTTGCCTTTTACCAATTTTCGCGGTAAATAGTTTATCTTCTAATTTAATAACTCATATATATGTTTTCCAGTTAACCAAACGTCATGTTTGTTACAAAAGGATTCATTCACCAAATGAGGGTAATGAAATCTTTATGGAAAATAAGATGTGCAATTCATTGCTATGAGTTACATTAGAATTTAGACAATTCAAACGTTCCTATTATACCTTTCTCATTCATGAAAAGGAATATGATTGAGTCTCATGCTTCTCCCATGGAAAAGAGACTTCGTTTGTCTTTTCGGTAAATTATTCTCGATCAAACATTTGTTTGAAAGCAGAATGGATCAATTTACTGATCAAAGACTAAACCTCGTTTACGGTTAAATGTTGCATTTATACATTCAAAAGAATTACAAAATTCAATTTTAGTATTTTCGATAATTAACCTTTTCAAGAAAATTAAATACCCATGGTTCATAATCATATAACCATTTAATTTTCACTGAAAAACTAGGATCCAAATTGACATAGCTTCATCACATCAGTTGATCTGCTAGTAATGAAATTATTCAAGATGGTACGAGTCGAACCTCAATTGCCAATTTTCAAATTGCAATTCCTAGATTTATGGGATTTACATTTAGCCAATTTCAATTGCCATGTAAACATGTTTTATCCCCATCTTATGCCTTGAGTTGCCAGTTCTCACTACAAAACTCAATTAAGTTGTCCAACTTAAGAAACTACAAAATCGTCCATGCCCGTTCTCACGACACGTGGACATTTTACCCTTTGATTACGATCTAAGTCACGATCTCACGCAAATAAAAAGTAATCTTAGGTGTTTCCGTTTCGTTGGATGGCATATAACTTAAATTAAAGGGTAATAATTTTGATGTCAAATCAAATATGTACAAAGATGTCATGCATTCATCTTCGTAACATAGGTTTTATTAAAACATTTATATCTTATTTTAATGTATAAGCTTTTCATCATCAAACTTTAATTGAGGTATTTGATTCACCAATCAAGGAATTTAGTGTTAATTATCATCCATTATACCGTACTTTTGCATAAGTGTAAACACTTAGTGTTTCGGATAATTACCACCGAAGTGGCGCATGGAATTAAAACTAATTCGCCCTTAAGATGAGCTTGCACATTTAATGGCTTACTAAGTAGCTCCACGCGAACTTACAGGGGGCAGAGGACCAGGTAAGCGCAAAAGCATAACCTTAGACATCCTTTCAGTGTGACTGTGCGCACTTCTTTATTAACCCCTTTATAGTTCATTCTAATGGGTGAGCCGTTCAGACCATTTGTACCAAAGTCACCAATCAATTAAACGATTATGATTACTATGCTTAAAATTACATGTTTCACCATTGTTTAGGTCAGTTTATTTTTCTTATAAAAATACCCTTGTTACACATAACAAACAAGCAAGTATTTAAAAAAATAAACATATAAACAATGAATGCATAACAAAAAAAAAAGTCATGCATATCAAATAGCCACATGCAAACCTTTTGATAAATCTTATTAATAATCAATTCTAGATCTGTCAATATGTACATGTTTAATTAAGACTTTCACCCGTTTGACATAATGTACAAGGTGAGCCACATGCATCGATTCATCGATTGCGTAAGTCAAATTAAACACATACCATATAGCACATAATTGATTAAATTAATAATGATTGAGGTCTTCCCCAATTTTAGATCTATCATAATTTAGTGTATATTACTTAAACAAGAAAGACATACAATAAAAGCAGATCCATGATAAAACATGCATGTAATTATCATGGACATAAAATTACACTTAACAATTAATGCAATTATAACAGAGTTACGCATATACACATAAAGTTGCATGCATCTTAGGGTTTCTAATCCAATTAAAACTTTAGTTTACAAAACCCTAATTAGGGCACCAAAATAAATGCCCCCCCTAAAAAAATTAGGGTTTAGGTTTTGCAAACCCTAGATCTACGCATACAAATAATAACACAACATGTTTATTTAATTTATGTGTTTCAGTAATTAATTACTTGTTATACAAGGCTCGTGATGCCACTGTTGAGTTTATAATACATGATATAGAATGAAACATGTAGACATCAAGAGTACACAGCGGAAGACTAAAGATCATAACAAATAAATTAATTAACTGAAAGTATGCGTAACGTACCTCTTGCGAATGTCAGATCCTTTGAGCAAAACAAAGAAGTGGTTTGAAGAGTTGTCCCTTACCGTTCTACAACTCAAACCAATATGGTGTAAGAATAGTGTCTTACTACCACGTTCTTGTACACACGAATTAACCAACGAATCAAGCGATTGCTAGATCTAACACAAGTCCTCGTTTTAAGGAAAAACGAAACCAAACTCCCTAACAATGGGGTGTTCGGCCGAAATAGGGACAAGAGAGAGGAGAGGAGAGATCTAGGTTAATTCAATGCACAAGTGATGAAAAACCCTAGAACCTAGCCTTGTTTATATAGTAGATGGAAAACTTTGGGAACAAGTTAGGGCTTGGGTTGAAAACCCATTCCCTTGGCCGGCCATAGGACAAGCCCAAGAGAAACCCATAAATTTTTCAAGTCTTTCCATTACTAGTCCATTCTCTTTTCATTTAACGGTCGTTAGTCATTTTTCCGTTAAATACTTAACGATCGTTAACCGGACTTAATGTGCAATAATTAATCGTAAACATAAACATTAATTATTAACTTTAATTCTCATTCGCTAATGTGTGCAATCCCGTGGTCACGAGTTCGAATCCGGACATTCACATGTTTGTAAATATATACATTTCCAACAGATACTTAATATGATTATACAGCCTATGTTATTACACAGCGATCTAACTTTTAATACAATATTGGTGGTTTTGTTCATTAAAAGTATACTTGTCGCACTTTTGACCCGTTCCAACTATAATGAATATGTTTGAAACTGGTGGTTGCAGCGCGTGTTATAAATGAAATGTTCAGTGCATGGGGGATACCAGAAAGTGCAGTGACAAATGAGGGTTGGAACATAAGTGGAGAACTCTGCAGCGGCGCTGCTGTGGACTCTACTGATTTTGATTCTGACACGTATAATCCTGCCATTAAATGTGACTGCAATTTCCCCAACTCTACTTGTCACATTACTCGACTGTGAGTTCTTCTCTTGGTTCTCTTTACTTATTTTTGCCAACAAATTAAAAACCAACTTTTACAATCCCATTGAAGTCATGAACTAACTACTTCTTTGAGTCGGGTGATCCATTTTGGTAATTATATATCTACTTTTAACTGGTGGACTAGTTTGGTAGTTTAGATAAGTCATTAGAAGAACACATTTTTGAATGTATAATTAGTGATAGATGTTCTGTACATACTTTTGTATAAGTACCAAAACTGACCACCAACCTCATTACTTTGAATTCGATGACATTAGTCTTTCAAAAGTTGCACAAAATACCGTAGCTATTTTGTTGTGGCCGGTTAAATCGGAAATTGGTTGAAAGTTCCAGTAAATGTTTAAGCACATTTTTTTGACTGGTAAAAGTGAAAAACCGCATTTCTTAATTGAGAATTAGTAAAATGTTTGGCTTTTTTTTGGTAAAAGTGAAAAACCACATTGCCGCCACCATCCGCCACCCTTTTTGTTACTGAATTGAGAATTTGAAAATCAAAACTGATATTTTATGACATGATACATCCAAATTAGATTGAAACTAGTTATTGCAATTTGAAATGAACATACTAGGACTGATCTAACAACGAATATTCAAATGTGCAAGCAAAACTTCGATCCATTGATTTTGATCTAACTTGCATCTTTTTGATGATGGTGGCGTGGCAAGGCGGTGGAGATGGTTGTGGTGTCGGTGTGGTGGTGCTAGAGAGAGAGGGAGAGGGAGAGGCAGTAAAAGGGATGTGAGAAAGAGTGGAAGATATATTTTATGATATAAAGTTACACAAGGATGAACGGTGTAATTGTTTAGAGCCACAGGGATGATTTATGTAAATTTATGTAATTAATTTCTGATTAGAGGCTACAAAAGGAAAATTAGGCAAGTTTAGGGCTACTTTAGGAAAAAAAAAAGTTCGATGCCCACAAAAGGAAAAGGTGATAAGTTCGATGCCTTTTCAGACAATTTGTCCAAGATATAAACCCTATAAATAAAATGGGCAAATTGTCTAAAAAAGCATCAAATTTGATATTTTTTACCGTTGTGTGTACTGATTTTCTTTTTTTCCAATTTGTGACTAAACTTTCAAATTTGGTACGTTGTGTATACCCGGTAACCTGCTAGCCAGTTAGCCGGTTACAACTTCTATTTTTGATAAAAATGTGATGCCGCATGGAATTTTTAATTCCAACTCAACAAGCCGCATAGGATAATTCCAACTCAATAATATGCCCATGTGACAAAAAAATACACACGCTTTGGACCACACACTGACTTTCTCTCTCAGATTTACCCCAAATACCCGACCAAACCCTAGTTTTAAATTCCTTCAATTTGGCTGTCTCTTACAATCAATTATTAAAATTGAAAGGTGCAAAAGGTTCGTACTACTTTATTCTTCATGGTCCCCGTCTTATTTTGTTTGTTTTTAAGCTTTTTACATGCATATTTATTAGGGTTTGTTGAGTTATACATGCACATATATATATATTAGGGTTTGTTGAATATTCAAACTATTTTATTTTTTTAACAGGATGGCACCATTTGGTTCAGATGCATTGTCGTTTGATGTTCACTTTGATGGTGTGTTTCATTTTAACCCACTTAGGTATGATGATGGCCTTGTTTATGAATGGAAGTTATATAAGAGTAAAAAAAATGGACTATAAGACTATGTGCCAGTTTCTGAATGAAAAGACAGACCATATAGCCCATTGTGGTTTGTATTTCTGCTTACAAGGATGTCAATTAGAAGTAGGATTGAAAATAATAGAAAGAGATTCAGATGTAGCCGCAATGTATGACTTTGCTGAGTCTTATGGGAAGTTGCACATGTTCATCACTCATGTTCATCAAAACTTGGCTGAATTTTATTTTCAAAACTTGAACATGGAAGAATCTGGGGATAAGGCTATATCTAGGTTGAGGATTCATGAAATAATGGTCAAAGATGCTTCCAATATGAGTGTAGATGAGCTTATTTCATAGGCTGAAGAAGATGCGGATACACGAACTCCAAAAAAGAAAGCAGTAGAGGTTGTGGAAGATGATATAGACATACCTATTGTGAAACTAGTTAATAGCCCTATTCTTAAGACTAAGTTGCTAGGAAGAAACAACCCAAGTTCTAGTGCTAAGCGAAAGTTATTGGCTAAACACAAGAGCCCAAGTCCTAGTGCTAAGCGCAAGTTATTGGTTAAACACAAGAGCCCAACTGCTTATGTTGTTAACAAGGGTAGAAGTGGAGATAATGGTAAAAGAAACAACCCAAACCCTATGGTGAATGAAGCAACTGATAAGGGAAAAGGCACATCCTAAGGGACTACCAATACAGTTAAGAAAGCCGTGGATAAGGGTAAAGGTATGATGCTAGAAGATGATAGACCTGTGGAGTTGCCTGTACGTAGGAACAAGGGCATTGTAATTCAAGACAATGTTGAGCCATATGTTATGCAAAGTGATTCAGATAGTGAAACTGATCCTGCACAAGACATTAGCTATAGTTTGTAAAGTGGTAGTGACAGTGACAGTGAAAGTGAATACTCAGACAAGTCAGTGGACTATTTATCAGATGGTGAAATGGAGTTGATGGAGCTTAGGAAGAGAAAGAGTGAAGCAAAGAATGCACCTAAGGTTTCTAAGCAACAAAGTCAACCTGCAACAGAAGGTACTTCTAGTGGAGTCAAGCAAAAGAAACCATATGTTGTTGGTGATAGTGAGACTGTAATAGTGCATGAGGAGTTCATGGATGATTTGTTGCGAAAGCTAAGAGAAGACAAAGGTATGACTGATCCATTTCATATAGTTGAGACTAAGGTTGAAAAGTATCTCATACATGACGTGGAGACTCACTAGAGGATGAGAAAACCAAAGGTATGCTTTTTGATTTTATATATGTATAATTTCATTATCTGTATACATGTATTAATAATTTTATTAACTTTTATTTTTTTGTTGAAGGTTGGTGAAAAGTTTAGGTATATTGATCAACTAAAGGAGTGCCTGACATATTATGCTCTTGCCAATAGCTTCTCCTTATGGTTTGAGAGAAGTGTTAAGACCAAGGTTATCGCAAAATGTGGGTTAAGACCAGAAAGGATTAAGAAACCAGAGCTAGGCAAACAAAGCAAGTTTAAGAGATACCCAAGTAAAGCTGATAGGAATGTATGTCCATGGAGGTGCTACAGTAAGAAGCTGACTGAAGAGGATTCTGTCAAGGTAATATCAATGGTTGATGAACATACATGTGTTAGACAGTTTAAGTATGGTAGTTTAATTAACTTTAAATGGATTGATAAGCATTTTGGTTCAAAGATAAGGCAAAATCCAGATATTAAACTGCGTGAGATAGCTGATTTAGTTTTGAAAAAGTATAAGTGCATAGTAACCCCAAAACATTGTAGAAATGCTAAGAGATGGGCTCTTAATGAAGGAGAAACAGCCATTGAGGATCACTATGGATATATTAGGTCATACAGTAAGGCTATCTTAGAATCTAATCCTGTTTCAACTGTAAAGGTTGGTGTTACATTTAACCCAGATGACAAAACATATTTTGATAGATTCTACGTGTGCTTCAAAGGGTTGAAAGAAGGCTGGAAATTGGGTTGTAGGAAGATCATTGCATTAGATGGTTGTTTTCTTAAAAAAACCAAGTGTATGAGAAATACTTACTGCAATTGGTAGAGATGCAAACTGTAACACCCCAACCCGGCAAGGGTAGAAGTGTCACATTCTGGTGTCATATCAGAACATACAAATAAAAAATTTCAAACGAAAGCCTTATAAAATAAATTACCAAGTCATATAAACGAATGACTTACAAGAAAATACAAAATCCAATATGTCCAAAACGAAATAAAATCTAAGAACCATAAATCTTCAAGTTAAATCCAAAATGATAAGGTATCTAAGGTCGGTCTACTCGAACAATCCAACTCTCAGCCCAACAAGCCCATCTTCAAACCTAAAAACCTGCCGCAGGAAAAAAATGCGGCTGAGCTTAAAAAGCCCAGTGAACAGATATAACAAAACGAAAGCTAAACGAAATCAGAGATACAAATGAAATAAGGAAATTGATAACAAGGTCGCAACGAAATGAGAACAATGAGTCAATGAGGATCATGCAGAAACACAATTATACAGATGTCCAGAAAGAACAGCAATCAAGGAGAACACAACAAGCAACGCATTCATAACATATAAGCAAACAAACATACAAGCACCGAAACCAAATCAAGCATAGCAGACGTCGCATCCACTCAACATAAGAAAGCATGCAATCAATCCAGACATCAGAATACAAATAGGCCCAATGGAAAAAGTAAAAGCAAGCGGAAACAATTAATTAAGAAGTGAACATAGCAATCACACAAGACAAATAACCCACATATCAATAACATAATGGTATCATAACAGATATAAGCATGGCAGGTCGTCAATTAGCAATAAGACACCAATGGATAATCAAACATAATATAAACAGAGGTATCCATAATAAACACAAAAATCAACTGGTTACACTCAAACATTATCACCAGACCAATCAAGGTTCACATGACTGTAAGATAACATATATTCAGATGACAACAGTTAAATCATATAATCGCATATTAATCATATCGTAGCAGGATAAACAATAATCACATAGAACACGTAACAGCATGATCAGATTCAATAATCATATAATAACCCGGTACGTGAATGGAATGGTAGTCTGAAGTAACGAAATAAGAGTATGACAGATCAATGCAATGGAATGTATATCATGGTAGTAGAGTGAGTCACATAAGGGTGTAGAGTACTGGACAATTAATACAGAATATGATGCGTTGGGAAATACAGAAGGTACAATGTAGGTATATCAATAGTGTAAGGTTTGTCAGAAATCCATCCCGAGCCAACAATACAATACAATGCAATCAATAGTGGCATTAGCAGCCCAATATCCAATAGTAACCATCGTATTCGGAGGGGTAACCTCAGAATACTAGATAATAGGAGGGGAGACCTCAGTAATCAATGGAGTAGCTAGCTCCCAGACTGTGAAGGGGTGTATTGAACACACGTACCACATCACCAATACAATATCAATATCAATCCAATACAATACAAATCTAGGATGCATCCATACGCCCCTGCAGAACAATAGTGGCCGTAACAATAACAATAAAGCGCGCATAATCAATACAATATAGGGACGGTGTGGAGCATCACTCAACCACACTAGAGTCATGCCATTGGTGCATCAATGACACGACCATGTTACCTTCATGGCTAGGATAACAATATTTGGCTCGGGTATCAATCTGAAGGGTCAAACAAAGGTCCAAAGTGTAGCAATATATAAGTCTTCATAAGCAAAGGTGCAATATCAATAGTTCACAATTCAGAGGTTCATAACAATAGTTCAATATCAAGGTCCAATATCAATATTTCAATATCAAAGGTTCAATAGCACAGATTCAATAGCACATGTTAATAGCAACAATTCAGTAGCAAAGGTTCAGTAGCAAAGGGTTCAATAACGGAAGTTCAGTAGCATTGGTTCAATAACAGAGGGGTCAATAGCAAAGCAAAGATTCAATAGCAATGGTTCAACAACAATGGTAAATAGCAAAGGATCAATAGCAAAGGGATCGATATCAAAGGTTCAATATCAGAGGGTCAATAGCAAAGGAATCATAGCAATGAAATATCATAAACGAACAAATTCAAGGCAATCAGAAAGTCATGGAAACCCCTACTGAAAAGGGATAGAATATTTGTACCTCAATCGAAGCAAGCAAAATAGAAAAGTAAAAGTCGCACGATGAATCAATCCCGCCGTCCAGAACCTATGAATTAGATAACGCTTTTAAAGATCAGATTACTCATTTTAGACGGCTTTCCATTTTTAGCAGGTTTCCAATTTTAGTAACTTTCCATTTTAGGTAACTCTCTATTTTAGGCAGGTTTCTATTTTTGGCAGGTTTCAATAAATAGCAGGTTTCCATAAAGAGCAGGTTTCCGTATTTATTAGAATTAGTCATAAATGGTATAATCAAGGTCAATTTAGATTAAAATGATGAAAACAAGTATTATCATAGTTTAGGGTTTAATTATGACAAGTTACAATAGTTTAGGGTCTAAAGTGTAATTATTACAAAGTGTAGGGTCTTAAGTGTAAATATATCACATTTACTCATTTTACTCATTCAGGCCTTATAGTTATTATATTTACAACCCAACCCTTTTAGTTTCAATATTTATAAATCAACCTTTATTTACCACATATATAAACGTAACGAGCCCTAGTTTTAGATTCAGCGTTCTAGACACATTATAAGTAGTTATATCCCGATATGAACATACGACTTAGCCATGCTTTAACAACTTAAGTAACATGCTAGATGGATAATAAAATATGCGAACATATATATATATATATATATATATATATATATATATATATATATATATATATATATATATATATATATATATATACATATATACTAGTGTCAAAACCCGTCCGATGGACGGGTATGACTTGTGGTTTTTATTTTTAGGTTTTAGTAGAATAAATATATACTAAAAAGTAATTAATGGTGTTAGTTATCGTAGAATTATTTGTAAGGACGAGGATTTCATTTTATATTTTTATGGTATTAGTTTACGGTAGGAATATTTAGATTTAATTCTATTTTGTTATTGTATTAGTTTAAGGTTCACTTAACAGTAAATTATTTATAACGACGGATATTTCATTGTATATTTTTATTGTATTAGTTGACGGTTCAAAATTTTTTGTTTCATTTTATTTTGTTATTGTATTAGTTTTTGTTTGAAATTTTGTTTACAGAAAGTTAATTCTTGTAATTTTCATTTTGTTAGCTAACGGAAATTTATTTTTAAGGACGCGGGTATCACTTGTGATTATAATTTTGATGGTGTTAGTTGATGGAAAATTATTTTAAAGTATGGGTATTTAATTTTCTTTTGTTTATTTTTGTTAGTGTCTTAGTTTTTGTTTGTAAAATTTTTTAGAGTAAGAATGGTTTTTCTAGAAATGCAAGTGGTGTAGCTTATCATTAGCATTCAGTATCTCAATTAGGATTCGACATGTGTTGAGATTGATTTCGTTCATCCTTTACTTTTTTATTTAGCTTTCATGGCCCGCCCCAGGGCGGGCATGATTTATAATAATCGTTGGCATATTTTACTATAGCGAAAGAAGGGTGGTAAAATAGTAGGAAAGTGTACATGTTGAAAACTATGCATTTAATAAACTTTTAATAACAACAAATCCTTTTTAAATTAAAACTTATAAAAAATAGAATGAAAGATATTAATTATGGAATGTAAAATATATAAATGAAGGTAACTTTTATTTTCTTACATCACTTTATGTATAATTAATTTTTATTTTATTTATTTATTTATTTTTATTTTTATCTTTTTTTTGTAATTTTAATAAACAAAAGGAGTTTGAGTACTTCAGTTCCCCTAATCATATCATAAATCCATTTTTTTCTCAGCTCGTGTGTATCCATCGTCTCGATCAGTGTTGGATAACGGTTATCAACCAAATAGCTATTCAATGCATGTCCAATCTCAGTTTGTTAAACAAAGGAGGTAAGAACAAATTCATTTTTTATATTTCGAAGACTCCAATCCTCTTGGATCTGCACTGTTGGAACTCGAAAATAGTATGCAATAACATCGTTGTATTGACTAAGGTGTTGGGTTACTAAATATTTAACGATATGGATTCGAAAATGACATGTTTTATCATAAGATCTTAAGATATAATCGGTTATGTTTTATAGAATATAAAAACAACATGTTAATCTTTTAAAAAGATTTTTTTTTACTATATTTCCGCCATTCGGTTTTTGAAACTACTATAAAGTACTACAAATTAATAATTTCTGAAACTCATTTACAGAAGCTAAAAAGGAAGCAGATTGGAGTTCAAGTTGCACACTGACAAACACGGAATCCTTGCCAAGGCTTTTGCACATTCATTTAGACTCGTCCATCGAGTTGATTCACATGACCTTAATTAGCAATTTCTTCCTCCGACGTTCTAAGTATTGTTTACTTGGCTCTCAAAAGTTGTATCTGCAAGATAATATTATTGTAAGCTACCGAGTACCAACTGTTTTATGGTTCAATTAAAGCAACCAACTAAAAAGATAATAAAATCACGCAACTTTCAAGCACATTAATTGGGATTTAAGCATTGACTTACAAAGGGATCTCTATCCAAAGCGTCTACAACTTAGTCTAATGCATCATGTGAGTTGATGAATTAAGAAAGCCTATATATACAATTATATTAAAGATAATATAACGAAACCCCCTAGATTAGTTCTTCCGTCATATATTTCCTAGCTTTTAGTTGTGGGTCCTTAAGCTCCTAATCATATTGTGTCGAAGTTGGTAATAAAAAGGAGCAAATTAGAGACGATGTGTTTGACTAATAATCTGATATGTAAAATAAGTATCTATAAATAACAAATTAGAGAAGTCTTGTGATCCTTTATTATGATATTGGGCAAGTCGATAACATAATCTTAAGACTTTCTAAAAGAACTTTCTGATATTGTCATGGCCTCATGGGATATGAGAGAATTGTTTTCATTAGATAGCCGAGGCAATACTTTTGGTCATTGATATTTTCTGATATGTCTACTGATATTGTTTGATGATAGTGTTCTTACGCTTTGTTGAATTTCTAACGGGTGATCATTTTCCTCTAACGATTGATGCTTTAAAGAAGGTATTGATTTATAAGCAATATGTGGCTGATTTGTGAAAAATATAACACAAAATCTCGCACACCCCTCAGAGTGATAGATATATAAAGAGGTTAAAGATACCTCTTTGTCAATCATTTCTATTAACTTAACAAGTCGAGGAAGTAGTTGTTGAAGAAGATTCAAACTCCACTTCTCTAAAGCCTCGGGTAGCACAGTGTGATTGGTACATGCTACGGTTCTGCCACAAGTATATAAATAAACTAAATGAGGCAAATACATAAAAAAATAGAATATATATATTACAATAAAATATTACTTTTGAGTGATTTCACATGCTTCTGCCCAGCTTAGACCCTTTATAATCTATCAATATTCTCAGCAATTCTGGTATTTTGGCACCTCTAATCTTAGTTTTATCCTTACTTCATGGGGAAACACTATCTATGTCGTCATTCTCAGGTGAATAGAAGGTGCAGAGTTTGAACTATCACCCTCTTGAACTTCACCATATGCAGACATTATCATAAATAATGTGGTAGGTATATCAAGAAAAAGTTCTCAATTTATTCTTACTTTTGAGATATACAACCATGTTGGTTTTGATCATTAGCTCTAAAGTTGTCCTCCTTCAGAAACATACAATGGTGGTGCAAGTAACAGACAACTATGCCTGGCTAGGCCAAGTTAACCGTTTCCAAACTTTCGGCTTAATAAACAGAAACTTGATAAGAATTCTACAATTAGCTCGAGAGTTCTTATATATTTTAGTATAGAAGTACCTATATATTTTAGTATAACAGCACGTGCCATTGATTGTTCAACTTCTTTCTTACTTCTGTTGTTCTCTCGGAATCAGGGATGTATTAGATATCCTCCATATACAATGTCAACTCTTTTATTTAGGAATGGGTTGATTTGAGTTACCTTGCTCGGATAGTTTAACCGATTCCACCGTCAACTTGAATTGCGTTGAATTGCGTCACCTCAATTTGCAGTGCCTAAAGGTGGTAGCTTATTGGATTTTATTTTTTAGCACAGAGATGGCACAACATAAACTTGAACGACATTTGCAAGCAACAGTTTTGGTTTTAGTTTAAAGAAGCTCGGTGTCTTTTCCAAAAAGCAGTTCCCTACCTTGCAAACCCCCTGGCCTGCATCATCAGTAACATCATACAAAAGTTGAGATATTTAAACTCTATGTTAAGAGCTAACCTACATAATTATAATTCTAAACAACTAATGTTTGGCAAAGTTCATTGTAAGACCGTTGAGTTCTCCTACTGAATTCAAAACCATGCTGGTATCATATCCTGAAGATTACAAAATAACAAAAAAGTAAAAGTGACCAGCATGAAACCAAAATACAAATCCAAATTCGCTATCTCCTAGATATACCCTGATCACTCCTATAAGCTAATGATTATCTAAACGGCACTGTAAATGCCAAGTATTTCAAACTTTCACTAAAATTTGACCTCGATAATAGCAAAATCCAACAACAAAACACAGGATAGTATATGGGTTTACTTTATGAGCAAAAATAGGAAAGAAATACTTATTGCTAGAGAATGGAACATTGTATGTTTCTAATGAGTATGTAAACTTTTCATTCCTAATAACTAAGTACAAATAAAATTCAGAATTCAACCTTATGAAATACAAAAATTTGCCTCGCCTTATTGTTATAGTGGACTTAGGTTACCGCAGTCTAACAGCTAAAGTAAAACAATAGAGATAAGTATCCTACAGTAAACTTGATGGTGGAACATATCCAACTGACCTCAAGGGTTCAAAGGTCACACCTGTATTAATTAAATGACTAAAGGACTCAAAAATCAACACTCGAAGAGTTCGGTTACCTTGGTTAGTGTACGAAACTCCTTTTGCAGCTGCTTGCATCTAGGCTCGTGCAACTCTAAATGCAACTGGTTGCACAAATATTTCTTCCCTGCATAATTAGTCATATGTTAGATGCAATAATTAGTTACCAAATTGACGTGACTAATTATGAATTGTTACAAACAACAAAAATTAAGACGTATGTTAGATAACTACAAAATTTCTGCATCTATCATTGTCACTCATAATATACTTTATGGATAGATTAAGTCAGCAGGTTTAATATATTGTATTAGGTGTTGTGTCTACAAACGTTGCAACAATTGTATGTAATAAAAGAAATACTTGCCTAAAAGAGTGGAGTGTGACGATGGTGATTTCTTTGGACTCGCATTAGTGACTGTGAAACCAATCATTGTGCCAATAGCTCATTCTTCACTCCCTCCATTTCTTCACCTTCATCATACCATAATTTTAAAATCATTACCCAAATAAGCACACCTGCTGAAACACAAATGAATAACATTATTATATTATATATATATCATACTGTATTTATATACAGTATTTCAATTACAGATTACAAAATGACAACTTTTTACAAAAAGTCAATTTTCAAAGGCATGATGAAAAGGTACAATACTTCACACAAACAGCCATATATTTTACTTAATTCCAAGAAATGAAATGAACTTAGCATAGAATATATCGATTATTTTCAATATGCAAACATGTAGTTACCTGGCATGAGCTTCAGCCGAAGCAATTAAATGATAATTAGTGGCCCACGATTCTTTACTTTTTAATTATGTGAATTCTTTTATTCTGTAGTAGTTGTCTGATGACTACAGACACACACACACACAAAAAAAAGAAGAAGAAGTTAGAATTGGTTATATAAGGTGGAATTATGACCACTTTGTTTTTTTATACTAATAGTTTGTGAAAAAATTAATCATATTTATACTTTACTTCTTCATAGTGAATACAAGAACCAATTCAATAGTATGGTATTGAGACCCAGACCAATTTAAATTAAATAACTCAACCCCAGAAACTTATATAAGTCATAACCTTGCGCTAGTAACAGGATCCGGGTAAAAACATGGACCCAAAAACCGAATTAAGAAAAAGAAGTATGCTAGGAAAACCTTACTGGAGCGATCCCCAAAAGATGAAAGCATTTGTTCATTACCACTTCAGTTGCCTTACACAGCCCTAACATGTTCTCGCCAGATCGAACCTGCCAAAATAATTTAAATAGTCAAAAACTAAACTTTTAGAAAATTAACTTAGTTTAAGGGAACAAAAAAAATCCAACTTAATATTGTATGAAAAAAAATCATTTGGTAAATGTAACGTGTTTGAATAATATTATATTGTATTGTTGATGTTTGTATAATAGAAACATATTAGCTAAAAAATTCCTAGTTCATTTTATCTTTGTGATATCTTATAGTAGTATCATTTGACATTTTGGGGTAGATAAACTCTGGCGAAAACGGCATGCACACCAAAGACCAGTTAGGAATGCTGGTTAGCGTAAACTCGCTGATCACAATGAGAGTTTATCTTGTTAAATATTAACTATAACTTATTTGTACTTTGGCGATATCAACTTGATCTTTCAAAAATATAGAAAATGATTCAAACCAGTGGTTAAGCTAATTTTTAGTACCATAATCTAGCTAGGTAAAACCTGAACCAGTTCACACCATACCGCCTCCAACCTAGACCTCACTTAGTGGGTTGATAAAATGATTCAAACCAAAACAACACAGCAAGACTGAAAACTGGAGGCTTTCAATTTCATTTCCCTAATTCACATGTATAATCTGATTACAACTGTATATATAGACACACACACACGAAGATATCTACACTGATTCAATAAGATTCTAGACCTTAAACTAACCATGAAACATGGAAGTTAGAATTCTAGGATGCCGAGCCTTTGGATTCTTGGATATCCAACTCATGTTCTGCGACCAAAATACAAGAATCCCCTTCCAGCGATGATGAGTTTGGACTCTTCTTTCTCATTAGCCCCGATTCTTTAGGAGAATTCAGCATATCTGTAGTACACTACACGTCGGGTGTTATGTCAGGCTAAGAATTATCAAGATACACGGATGAAGACTTTGTAGGTCATTACATATTTTTATCAAATCACATGAATATGAGTTAGGAGATATAAAAAAGAGAGGGTAAGACAATATATATCAATGTCCTGTGAAAGCAGACTCACTAACCTAGCAAAACTATTACAATTATGCAAAACCTGGACAAACAATGTCGCAATTGCATTTTTTTATTTTTTTATTTTTTTTAAAGATATGAACTTTTTGTAAATTTTAACTTGCATCCAATATTGTATGAGAAAAGGCGTATGCAAGTAAATATGCCTTGCTGTAGTAACGGCTAAATAACTTGGATAAGTTGCACATGTATTCACAAACAATATCTGGCACCAAAGCTGCACAAGCCCTTTCTATAACCTGGAAAAGCAAGTTAGATTTATCAATACAATAAATGCAATTCATATTAACAAAAATAAGAAAATCTATTAAACCAAACTTTCACTTCATTATTTCATCTATATTTGTGACATGTCCAAGTATAAAAGTTCATTATGATACTTATCTTACCTCAGTAAACTCTACTAAATGTAATCCCAACTCACATCCTATCCCGGCCAACGCCTGTTTAGAGCCAAGAACAAAAAATCAATAATATAATTGGACCCGAGATGAGAAAGTTGTAACATTGAAACAAAAGGAAAGTCTTACATTTAACTTAAACAAGTTTCTATCGGGAGAATCCTTGATAAGTGAACGCAATAAAGCTTGCGTCTCGAGTAAAGATGCAAACGTATTCCCCTATTTATGAGATGATTAACGATCAAATCAATTAGCAACTGTATACAATAGCATAACATCACCTATAAGAACATCACAAGAATACCTCTTTATCAACAAGCAAGTCCTCAAATTTGAATGTGCATTCAGCCAATCTCTGTCTTTTTAAACATGTAAATCTGTTAAGAGCACAAAACACAAAACTATAAATATTAATAAATACGAAACTCGACCTAAAAGTAGGGTGTCTCTTTTATGAAACAAAGAATATAGCTGGTGTTACATTGTTGAATTCATTATATAAAAAAGCTGTAAATAAAAAACTGATTACAACAAGTTGATAAGAAAATAACATTTACCACTCTACTCAGATTAAAGATTTGAGCTGTATTTTTTATACCAGCAGAAGTGTTGGTCAAAAAGCTAATTTTGCAATTAGCCACTGAAAACGCATATCGAAACATCCCTAGAATCGGGATTCTTCACCTGTAAAACTAAAAAGTCGATATTCTTCACATGTAAAACTAAAAAGTAGATTATACTTTTTAGGGATAATTATGTTTAGGAATAAGATATTAGGGTGTATTTATACACAAAAAAAACTAGGTTAAACATATATATGGTATATTTATCTTTTAAGTAATATATATCATAATTTATTTTAATTGTTATCTTCAAAAAATACATACCTAAAATACAAATTCCAGAATTTTTATATAATCTCCTTATTTATATTGATTTGAAAGATATAAATCAAAAAACAATTTACTCTAGTGGTAAGTTGTTTAGAAAACACATGAATGACCCAAATTCAACTCCAACAAATGTCTTCTTTTTAATAAAAAAAAATTTTAAATTCAAAAATAACAATAACAAAAACGAATTTTACAATTTATTAAAAAAAAAATGTACATAGATTAATTAAAATGCCACATGTCATTTAAAAAAATAAAAAAAAATGCCACATAAATATAATGATGACATGGAAATATGACTTGGCATTATGGGATGCCAAGTGGCATTTTATGTGGCATGCCTCCTATATATATATATATATATATATATATATATATATATATATATATATATATATATATATATATATGATTTGGGATCATATGAAATCATTCTTAAAGTTGTTAAAATGAGATCCAACTAAAATTTGACAAGAGACACTCTCCTTACAACAAAAATAATTTTTTTATTAACTACAACTAAAATTGTTAAAGTTTCGATAGATTTATTTTTAAAATTTACGAAACCTAGGTGATACACTTTGATTAGAAGTGTAATGTGTATCAGGTTTTTGTATGTGTATCAGATTTTGGAATATTTATTAGTGTAATGTGTATCAGGTGTATCACTAATCCAAACTCATGTATCATTTGGTTATTATTTGCTAAAATGTTAATTTGTATTAAAATATTATTTTTATTTGTATTATTGCTAAAATTGTTATTTATAAATGTTTTAGTGGTTTTTTAGACTTGATCTTATTTTTACAACTTTAAGTTTGATCTCACGTTAACTCTCCCTATATATATATATATATATATATATATATATATATATATATATATATATATATATATATATATATATATATATATATATATATATATATATATATATATATATATATATATATATATATATAACAGGAGGCATTTGACATTAATGCCACCTCAATGCCAAATAATCCAATTTTATGCCACATAAGCATTTGTTGTCCAACTAAGCAAATAATTGTTAAATTTCGGAATTTTATTGTTTTTTTTTGTAATTTTCGGAATTTTTTTAAGCATTTTTGAAAATTGTTTATAAAAAAGGTTCCTTGCAAGGTTTGAACCTTGGTTGTTTTGATAAATAACTTGTGTGTTTACCACTTAGGCAACAAGTTATTTTGATAATTATTTTGCATATTATAATCTATAAATGCCTATAATTATATTGGAATCCTATACTAAATACAATTTATCTACAAAAATTATATTAAGTAATTATCTTTTTTATATATTCCTTTTAACAATCTTTTTAATTAATATCGGACCTTTTCAATCATCACAATAAACCCTAATATCATTCATATCCAACCTTTTTAACATGCATATTGTATATTTTATGCAGATTATGAAACAAAAATTGCAGGTGAAGGTGTAGAATAAGGTATATACATCAAACTCCATATTTACTGTTGCATAAAAATTCATCTTTGTGTGCTTTATCTCAATGTTCTAATAATACTGATGATAACTTATTTGTTCAGGGAGAGTGTTAAAACACAGCAAGCTATTGTTGAATCAATTGGTAGAGATGCTGCTACAGGATGGGGAGTATTTTTTGCAACAGAAACCCTTCTTAATGACCAGGATTAATTAAGTGTTGCTGCCCAACATTTTGTTATACAAGTACACCTATCATATAACTATTATTTTTTTATGTGTATTTTGTATTATAAACCATAATGAAACATGATATTTGGGTTTTATTGATTTTAGGGTACGCTTCTTTTATTGATTTTATTGTCAATTTTATGCATATGTTGGTTTGTTTGCAGGTTTTTTCAGGTTACACATCGTCTTTGCAGGTTAGTCTTCTTCTTTGAACACATGTTGATTTGTGTGCATGCATTCTAATAATATATATAAATTTGAACTTAACAGGGATTGAGATATGATCGATTGTGAGGTAACTTGGTTACATCTAAATTATAAGGCTTTATGGAGATGGAGAGTCTACTGATAATAGATTAACCTTTTTAGATTGCTATCACAGCCCTTCGAGTGTTACATGTTTGCAAGCTAATCATATTATGTGGTTTACAATACTTTTCAGGCCGAATAGTCATTATATGATCGATAAATATGACATGGATGTTGACATCGACCATTGAAGTGGGTAAGACTTACCATTCATTAAATTGTAATTGTTCATCATATCACTTTTCATCATTATTTTTATACTTTGCCTTCAATGACTATATTTTGACATTTACTAAAATTCTGAAACCTTCACACCTGCTTATTAGAAACTTTATACTTTACCTCAAAATAAGTCATTAACCAAAAGCTGTCTCGATGACACAAAAAAAGATTTTTGATCAGATTAAGACATGGATTAAGTCAAGTGAAATCAGGAATAAAAGGTTGGCCCATAATCGCTCCTTTTTTTGAGTATATGCAACTGGAGTTTATTTACAATTGCTTAATTTCAGAATAATTACTTGCGCTAATTATTAGGATTGTATTTAATTATTTATCCGGTTTATATGCTTATTTTGATATCGGAAAAACGATAAGCTCACTCTTAATTAGATATCGGTTGTGTTGTAGGAAAAGGATGAAAATATGGAAGGACAGCTGGTAACTATTAATTAGATAAAGACGGGAACTGCTGCTGATACAGAGGCTGTTACAGGTACTCTTCTATTCATGTCTATTGCCCATTATCACTAAAAAAAAAGCATCCCCTACAATAAACTAAATTGGAGATATCTCTCTTTTGATATACAGGGTTACTTATTTTACGTAAAACTAATGAGAACAATGAGGTCAAATGTCTTATTCTCTGTCATCTGGAGTAATGTTTTCGGGTCTGTAAGTACATTCAGTCTACTGAAAATCATTTATCCAAGTGTCTTTGTGCTTTGCGACCCTGATGAGTGTGTAAATACTCATCATTTTTAGTCAAATCTGAACTGCAAAACGTCTAAAAATGCTCAGAAATGCATCAAAATACTGAAAATATTCCAAAATTGCATTTTATATGTTTCAGATGCAAAATGTTTAAAATCAGATGAAAAATGAGCAAAATTTGCATAATTGGCAGTTTCAGTCCCCCAAATTTCAAAAATTGTCAAAAACAGTCCCTGGTATATCAAAATAAAGAAAAATGTCATTTAAGGTCCATGGGATTCAAAAGTTGTCAAAACAAACCCTTGAAGTATAAAATTTGCAAAACTACAACTTTGGTCCCTCAAGTTTGAAAAATGTCAAAAAAGGTCCTTGGAAATTGGAAATTGTCAAGTTTAGTCCTTATACTATTGGAGCTTGTCACTTTTAACCCTTGGATCAACTTTTCAGAATTGGCAGCAATGGTCCTTATAATTTCAGAATTTACACATTAAGTCCTTGTATTTAAAACCCTTTTATACCTTTTTGGACTAGTCAAATCCATTGTGACCCTGCCACTTAAACAATTTGGACCCCCCTTGATATTAGCCTGCCCTGGTCAAATCCCAAAGTCAAACAGACACCCCTACCGCCCTTTTTCTCCTTCTTCCCCAACACTAGCCCTGCAACACCAAACCTACCCATCCCCCCTCCTCACCTTTCCACCTTTCTTGTTCCCCACCTCACCTAACATACAAATCACATTTAATGCACCCTCTCCCTTGTCCCAAGTAGCTTGTACCAGTTTTGGCGCCAAAACCATCAAACGACCAAGATGGTTCAATTCTCATCCAAGGGTTGAGATTTATGTTGGGAAATGATCAGAGTGGTGAGAGAAACAACTTGGAGCATAAATAAAGGAAGAAGGATGGCTTAGAGAAAGTAGTTAGTTTATTTTGTTAAAATGTATGTCGTTTCTTTGATTATCATGTCCTAGATAATTTGTAGTTGTATTTTCCAGCTTATTTGTATTAATCAAAAACACTTCAGTGTATTGCAACTTATTTCCAATATCAATTCCAAGTTTATGTGCAAGTTTCAAATTTCAAGCTACTGTTGCATTTTTCACTTTCAAACTCTAAGATTCAAGCTTCACACAGCTTATTTTTTAGCTCAAACAAGCTTGTACTAGCTTGTTATAGCTTTCTGCAAGCTTGTCCTTAAGATTCAAACAAAATTGGATTCTAGTCAACAAAAGTCAACATGGAGCAATTCTGTGCAGGAAATGGAAATGGGTGGTGCAGAATTGGTATTTGGGTTGAATATGAGCTGGAATTGGATTAGGTTAGGGGATAATTAGGTTAGAGGTTCTTTGCTTCATGTTTGCAAGCCATAGTGGCTAGGAGTATTGTAAGTTCATCAAATCTGGTTTGATCATTAATCTGTTGTTTGAATCTGTTGTTTAGTGTTAATTAGTACTATTTGATCTGTGTTTGATGGTAGTGTAGTGTAATCTAGTGGTAATCTTTTTTTAGATCTTATATTAGTAGTTACACTAGTGTTTGGATTTGCTCAATAAACTGTGATAGAGGTTAGTTATAGAGATAGAAGTAGTTGTTTCATGCTTAAGTAAGTATTTGATAGTGATTCAAGGTTTTTGATATAGCAGTAATACTCAAATAGTCAAAATTACTTTGTATCTAATCTAGAATCTGCTTCTGTTAGAATCAGTGAGTAATAATTTGCAAATAGGTTTAAAACTAGTAGATCTAGCTTAGTGTTATCATCATTAGTGTAATATCATCATAATCAGTTCATTAATTTGAATCAAATCTGAGTTTGGTCAAAGTTTCATGTCTGTTCTTCATTAAGTCAAAATTGTCAAAATGTTTTTTCACCAAACTTGTTGAATCAATCACTGCTTCATCACTAAGTTTGAGTGTGTGAAATTTTGGATAATCAATCTTCAACTGGTCTTATACTGATATTTGCTTTTTGTCAAATCTGAGCTTGTCCTTTTAAGTTTCAAATTAGCTCATCAAAACTACTCAATCTGCCCTGTTCACACTCAGCAAAACTGAGTGTGAATCAGGCAGTATTGCAGCTACTGCATTGGTCTCAAATCAAAGAGTTAGAGTCTGATTATTGGTCTATTTGTAGCTTGCCATGTGGATTTTAAGACTGCATTGTTGGATTTGAGTTTAGCTTATTGAATAAGCTTGTGTACTAGCCCAAACAGTAGGGGGTCATCACTGTTTTGCTAATATAAGCAGTTTGCTCTAATCATTGATCTGAGCTTGTAGATTGTTAGGAGTAGATTTAGTTAGTTGCTATTAGCTTATTTTAGCACTCATTAGCCTTAGTAACTGTTTGGTAGCTTAATTAGCTTATTTGCTTAATTTTAGTAGCTTATTCATTAGCAGTTACACTAAAACTTCCATATTTTACACATAAGCTGCTTATTTCTCATTTTTCATAGAACTAGATTTAGATTTTAGAATTTTCCTGAGATTTTCATTATTTTTGGTCACTGTTTAGTATTTTTCTTAATTAAAAATAGTTTTTAATCACTTTTAATTAGCTTTAATTGCAATTAATTGAGAAAAAGTTCCAAAAAATAAAATTTCAATTTTCCCAGTTTAAGAAAAGTATAAAAAGCATAAAAAATATTTTTCCTTATTTTTCCCTTTTTATTTGGTATTTTTCACCATTTAAATTAGATTAAAATAGTTTTAAATTAGTAGAAAATAGAAAAATAATCAGAAAAATATAAAAATAGTTTTGAAAATTCTATTTTGATATTTTAGATTTTTCTAAGTCTTAATTTTATTTTTCTAGCTTTATTTCACATTTTCTTGTATTTTAGGTAATTATTTAATAGTTAAAAATAGTTTTTAATTAGATAATTAGTTATAAAAATAATTTTCTTTTTCTATAAATTTTATTTTATCATTAGGATTGTAAAAATGTATTTTTCATATTTTTAGGGTTTATATTGTGTAAGTTTCACGTTTTTACTTGTACGTCACGTAGTTTTTAAATTCAGTTTTTATAAAAACATAAAAACAAAAACATCATTTTAATTATAGTGATAGCGTTTATTTAATATTTTTTATCTTTTTAATTTTCTTTAATTTGCATTTAAGTCTTTGTATTTGTTTGATATTTCTGTAGTTATAATAATCTAAAATCTCTTTTCCATTCAAATTCCTCGATCACTACACGTTTGATAATCCATTGCATAGCTCGCTGGGACATAACGACCCGGGGAAACACTATACTCCTCAGATCTTCATTGCATTCGTGCTTGAGCAGTTTTAAGCTGATTACGGTCTGTCATTCACAAGTGGCAGGCTTGAGTGATTTAGCTTGACTGTTCTGCGCGCATCAAATTTTTGGCGCCGCTGCCGGGGAGCTGTGCTAATTATCTTACGTTTAGCAGATTAGTGATTTGGATATTCACTCATTGTTTATACCATCTGTATGTGTTTATATTTTCTTTTAAAAATCAAAAACCCAAAAAGATTTTCATTCTTTGTTTTTGCAAGATGTTTTTCAAAAATACAAAAATACTCTTCTCATTCCTCTTATCCGTATGATTCTATTTCTCTTACCCCCTCGTACCGTTTGATTCTACTCTTCTTTAACCTCAAAACCGTTTAATTCTATTTCTTTAACCCTCTAGATGTTTAATTCTCATGGCGACATTCGATTATCCTCGTTGTTTCCACTGCAAAAGCCGTATGGAAGAGGATCAGCTCGATTGTCAGAATCCGAATTGTTTATGCAAGCAATGTGGAAGGATGGGTGCAAGCAAATATTGTTATTGGTGCGAATTATCTGATAACTCTCTCGATGATTCTCCAAGTTCTTCCGACCATCCGCCACAACCCGATGAACCCGTTCAAGAACCGGAGACCATAACGGAAGTGGTGGAAATTGCTAGCTCTCAGAGCACACCACTTGTCCCACCTCCTGATTTTTCTGAATGTTCTTCGAGACTTGATAGTCATTCGGATCACCATGTTGGTTTTGATGATTCTTTGAATAAACTGATTCCTCTTCATAACTCTCAAATGCAATCGTTTATTCCTTGTGTCGGTTGTGGTGAGCCTCTCTTTGGTTCACCCTGTCGTTGGTGTACGTGTGTACAATGTGGTAATGATATTCATAACGGGAGTTGTTTGTTTTGTGGTTCGAGTAATTCATTTGATTATAATCCGAATCCGAACTCATTTAACGACCCCTCAAATTTTTTCAATTACCCACCACAGCCCGACTTATCTTCATATAACCAACACTTCTGCTGTGAATATTGTGGAGGTCCTCACCAAGGATTTGAGTGTCAATCCGGAAATACGTTTGTCTATGAACAGTTTTCCGGTGATGCTCAGAGTTTTGGTTATAACCAAAATCCATATGATTCACCAATCCTGACTCAACAGTTTTACTGTTGTGAGTACTGTGGAGGTCCCCATTTCAGCTCTGATTGTCAAATAGGGAACCCAGTTCCTTGTAACAATCATGACTCTCACATGTTTGATAATTTCCAACCTCCACAGCACCATACGGTTCAAACTCCACCTGAGCCGTTATCTCAAGAAATCTCCCAAGATTTTGAAACCACAATGAAAACACTTGATGATATGATTAGTAACTTTAAGAATCAAGTGAGTGGTGAAAAGACCATAGGAGAATTGCTGGCCGAAGAACGAGAAGAACGAGAAGCTCGCAAATCTAGGGAAGAATTATTAGTCCTAGAGCATGCAGCTCTAAAGCGTTCCCAATTTCTCAAGGCAGCTCTGTATGATGATGACGAGGAGAGTTTTTATCCTTTTAAAGATAATATTTCTCAACTCCCTCAGTCAGTTGATATCCCAGCAGTTGAGATTCCATCTCAAACAACTGCTATCACACCCGAGATTCACACTCACTCTCTTATTATGGGGGACGAGCATCTCGACACTGTTCCTGAAAAGGAATCGGACGAATTCATAAAGTCTAGTGTTGAGAACCTTGTCCCAATCCCAAGAGAGTCACAGGGAATTCTTGATCATGTGTGTGATATCCCTCCTCCTCTTGTCTTCCAAAATGATCATGTTGAGATGTTCTCCGATTCTGATGATGATGATTCGTTATCTTGTGGAGACATCATTTATGTGGAAGATTCACCTTCTGAGCTTGTTAGCTTAGAAGAAGAGAATGATGAAGTTACTGACACTGAAATCAAAGATGAAGCTCTTCGAGCAACATTATTGAATGTCAGCCTTCTCATTTCTAAAATCGAGGCTTTCAAAGAGAAACCTATTTCATCCCCTATCCCCATTAAGGATAGTGACATTCTTTCCGATGATTCTATTCCGGAAATGAAAGCCTTCTGTTTTGCTAATATGGGAGAGAAGATTAGTGGCAGTACCACTTCTCATTCTCATAATTCTCTCCTCGATCATGAATCATTTACTTTTGAGGAGTTCGCCAGTGAACCCACTCATATCAATTCTGAATATGATTCATTTACCTTCATGGAGTTCTCAGATGAACTCGCTCATATCATATCTCCGACGGAGTATGATAACTTCTACTTTGATCTAGACACACCCGGGATATGTCTAGACCAATTGAGCTTAAAAGATGAAATTCATGCTATCATGAATTCCCCTTCTGATGATGATGAGTTAGTCATGATGTTTATCATGATTTTCTATCTCTTCTTCACCTATCCCGTGGCTTCTCCTGTTCTTCACTCCTTCGGGAATGAAGACACTATCTTTGACCCCGGCATTTTCATTTATCATTTTTGAGCCGGTTCTATGTATATCTCATCGGTGTGGAACTTTCTCGTGCTTCAAATGTTTGTCCAAACATCTTGAATGAAAGTCCGATGGAGATTGTTTCTTCCACTTTGCTTCCCCATGAACCAATTAATTCGGGGTCGAGTCAAGCTAGCAACTCGGTAATCAAAAACAGTAGCTGAACATGGGTTTTCACCCATGTGTTCCACCCTAGTGTGGGGGAGTTGCCCCACATGTTATATATATATATAAGTTTGTCAAAAAAAAAAAAAAAAAAAAAAATCTTCTTTCTAAATAATGGCCGTAGTATTTCCCTTTTACGTTCTTTGTTTCGGCATAACCGCCGGTACTTTGAATATTGAGGGCAATATTCATTTCTAAGTGTGGGGGGGAATTCTCACGAATTTTATCATGTATTATCCGCCTAATTCCCCCATTTTTGGCCAAATTTTTTTTTAGAGTAAGTGTTCTACACTTACTCATTTGGTTATCAGTCCGCCTTGTCTAATAAACTAAAGGATTGGCTAATCCAGGAGCAAACGGCTCTTGGTAAAGATGTCTCAAATCCGTTGACGGCTTGCAATTTGCCCAAAATTTTATGGTATTCAGCTCACCATATCCTAAAAAGTGAAGAGTTGGCTAGCCCGCAAGATTATGGCTTGTGGTAAAGGCAGTGGAAAAACCATAATTGGTAATCAGCTCACCAAAGATAATTCTGATAATTTATCTAAGAGTTGGCTAGTCCAGAGCAAATGGCTTCTGGTAAAGACAAATCAAATCCGTTGGAAGCTGGTGGTTTGCTCAAAATCACATGGTTATCGGTGTACCATGGTTCTTACTTGAACTGAAACATTTGGCTACTCCAGAAGTAATGGCTTTTGGTAAAGAGATTCAAATCCATTAAGTTTTTCTCAAAAGATTGCTAGGGACTAGCAATAGTTTAGTGTGGGGGATTGATGAGTGTGTAAATACTCATCATTTTTAGTCAAATCTGAACTGCAAAACGTCTAAAAATGCTCAGAAATGCATCAAAATACTGAAAATATTCCAAAATTGCATTTTATATGTTTCAGATGCAAAATGTTTAAAATCAGATGAAAAATGAGCAAAATTTGCATAATTGGCAGTTTCAGTCCCCCAAGTTTCAAAAATTGTCAAAAACAGTCCCTGGTATATCAAAATAAAGAAAAATGTCATTTAAGGTCCATGGGATTCAAAAGTTGTCAAAACAAACCCTTGAAGTATAAAATTTGCAAAACTACAACTTTGGTCCCTCAAGTTTGAAAAATGTCAAAAAAGGTCCTTGGAAATTAGAAATTGTCAAGTTTAGTCCTTATACTATTGGAGCTTGTCACTTTTAACCCTTGGATCAACTTTTCAGAATTGGCAGCAATGGTCCTTATAATTTCAGAATTTACACATTAAGTCCTTGTATTTAAAACCCTTTTATACCTTTTTGGACTAGTCAAATCCATTGTGACCCTGCCACTTAAACAATTTGGACCCCCCTTGATATTAGCCTGCCCTGGTCAAATCCCAAAGTCAAACAGACACCCCTACCGCCCTTTTTCTCCTTCTTCCCCAACACTAGCCCTGCAACACCAAACCTACCCATCCCCCCTCCTCACCTTTCCACCTTTCTTGTTCCCCACCTCACCTAACATACAAATCACATTTAATGCACCCTCTCCCTTGTCCCAAGTAGCTTGTACCAGTTTTGGCGCCAAAACCATCAAACGACCAAGATGGTTCAATTCTCATCCAAGGGTTGAGATTTATGTTGGGAAATGATCAGAGTGGTGAGAGAAACAACTTGGAGCATAAATAAAGGAAGAAGGATGGCTTAGAGAAAGTAGTTAGTTTATTTTGTTAAAATGTATGTCGTTTCTTTGATTATCATGTCCTAGATAATTTGTAGTTGTATTTTCCAGCTTATTTGTATTAATCAAAAACACTTCAGTGTATTGCAACTTATTTCCAATATCAATTCCAAGTTTATGTGCAAGTTTCAAATTTCAAGCTACTGTTGCATTTTTCACTTTCAAACTCTAAGATTCAAGCTTCACACAGCTTATTTTTTAGCTCAAACAAGCTTGTACTAGCTTGTTATAGCTTTCTGCAAGCTTGTCCTTAAGATTCAAACAAAATTGGATTCTAGTCAACAAAAGTCAACATGGAGCAATTCTGTGCAGGAAATGGAAATGGGTGGTGCAGAATTGGTATTTGGGTTGAATATGAGCTGGAATTGGATTAGGTTAGGGGATAATTAGGTTAGAGGTTCTTTGCTTCATGTTTGCAAGCCATAGTGGCTAGGAGTATTGTAAGTTCATCAAATCTGCTTTGATCATTAATCTGTTGTTTGAATCTGTTGTTTAGTGTTAATTAGTACTATTTGATCTGTGTTTGATGGTAGTGTAGTGTAATCTAGTGGTAATCTTTTTTTAGATCTTATATTAGTAGTTACACTAGTGTTTGGATTTGCTCAATAAACTGTGATAGAGGTTAGTTATAGAGATAGAAGTAGTTGTTTCATGCTTAAGTAAGTATTTGATAGTGATTAAAGGTTTTTGATATAGCAGTAATACTCAAATAGTCAAAATTACTTTGTATCTAATCTAGAATCTGCTTCTGTTAGAATCAGTGAGTAATAATTTGCAAATAGGTTTAAAACTAGTAGATCTAGCTTAGTGTTATCATCATTAGTGTAATATCATCATAATCAGTTCATTAATTTGAATCAAATCTGAGTTTGGTCAAAGTTTCATGTCTGTTCTTCATTAAGTCAAAATTGTCAAAATGTTTTTTCACCAAACTTGTTGAATCAATCACTGCTTCATCACTAAGTTTGAGTGTGTGAAATTTTGGATAATCAATCTTCAACTGGTCTTATACTGATATTTGATTTTTGTCAAATCTGAGCTTGTCCTTTTAAGTTTCAAATTAGCTCATCAAAACTACTCAATCTGCCCTGTTCACACTCAGCAAAACTGAGTGTGAATCAGGCAGTATTGCAGCTACTGCATTGGTCTCAAATCAAAGAGTTAGAGTCTGATTATTGGTCTATTTGTAGCTTGCCAGGTGGATTTTAAGACTGCATTGTTGGATTTGAGTTTAGCTTATTGAATAAGCTTGTGTACTAGCCCAAACAGTAGGGGGTCATCACTGTTTTGCTAATATAAGCAGTTTGCTCTAATCATTGATCTGAGCTTGTAGATTGTTAGGAGTAGATTTAGTTAGTTGCTATTAGCTTATTTTAGCACTCATTAGCCTTAGTAACTGTTTGGTAGCTTAATTAGCTTATTTGCTTAATTTTAGTAGCTTATTCATTAGCAGTTACACTAAAACTTCCATATTTTACACATAAGCTGCTTATTTCTCATTTTTCATAGAACTAGATTTAGATTTTAGAATTTTCCTGAGATTTTCATTATTTTTGGTCACTGTTTAGTATTTTTCTTAATTAAAAATAGTTTTTAATCACTTTTAATTAGCTTTAATTGCAATTAATTGAGAAAAAGTTCCAAAAAATAATTTTTCAATTTTCCCAGTTTAAGAAAAGTATAAAAAGCATAAAAAAGATTTTTCCTTATTTTTCCCTTTTTATTTGGTATTTTTCACCATTTAAATTAGATTAAAATAGTTTTAAATTAGTAGAAAATAGAAAAATAATCAGAAAAATATAAAAATAGTTTTGAAAATTCTATTTTGATATTTTAGATTTTTCTAAGTCTTAATTTTATTTTTCTAGCTTTATTTCACATTTTCTTGTATTTTAGGTAATTATTTAATAGTTAAAAATAGTTTTTAATTAGATAATTAGTTATAAAAATAATTTTCTTTTTCTATAAATTTTCTTTTATCATTAGGATTGTAAAAATGTATTTTTCATATTTTTAGGGTTTATATTGTGTAAGTTTCACGTTTTTACTTGTACGTCACGTAGTTTTTAAATTCAGTTTTTATAAAAACATAAAAACAAAAACATCATTTTAATTATAGTGATAGCGTTTATTTAATATTTTTTATCTTTTTAATTTTCTTTAATTTGCATTTAAGTCTTTGTATTTGTTTGATATTTCTGTAGTTATAATAATCTAAAATCTCTTTTCCATTCAAATTCCTCGATCACTACACGTTTGATAATCCATTGCATAGCTCGCTGGGACATAACGACCCGGGGAAACACTATACTCCTCAGATCTTCATTGCATTCGTGCTTGAGCAGTTTTAAGCTGATTACGGTCTGTCATTCACAAGTGGCAGGCTTGAGTGATTTAGCTTGACTGTTCTGCGCGCATCAGACCCTCTATTTGTAATAACAGTTAACGCATTTCTCTGTGTGCAATGTTTAGCTCATAGCTTATTGGTGAATGCAAATGAGCTCATTGAGTGTACTGGATTACAAGCTCGCATACTACCTAACATTACAATTGAAGTTCACAAATTCAAAGAGTTGAAAGTCAGGCTGCACGCCAGGCAGCAACTATTTTTTGTAAAAATAAGGGAAAAAATATCGAAACTAGCTATGTAGTACATCTTGTGCAACAAAGATATTTCTACAATCCTTGTGGGAATGAAATCTGTTGATCAGGTTAGATTTTGCCTTACGGGTTCTTTATTAAATTTTAAACCTAACCTGTGACTGCTACCTGATTTAGCTAAGCTTGTTTTTTTCTTTTGTAAATTGCTAAAAAGATCACTTGATGTCGCTTTAGCTATTACATACATATTGCATAGTATAGCTTCATCTGTCTCCAAATATTGCATACTGATTTTTTTATTGACTATCATCAGAAAAGATGAGGGGTCGTGCGGGATTGCAGCTTATATCATATACTTATCATACCTACAAGCTTCATCATTGACAAAAAAATGATTGCAACACAGCGAGCGACTGATTTTGTTGCATTCTTGAGTTTTTTAATAGATTTGACTAGAATTAAAGGGTACTTTAAATGTTCATCAAATATGCAGTTTTATGCACTTTATGGGTTTTGTGCACTAGGAGATTCTCTTATTTCTTATTATGGACTCACAATCCATTTATCTATGTTAAAGATGTTAAACAACATTTAAGAGAGTTGAAAGATGATCAGCAAGTGAGTGTGTGACTAAAGAATATGCAGTTCATTCTGATTAAAAACATGTTACCTAACAGTCTGTTCAAAATGTTTGGCTTCACTATAATTGTGGTTTCAGAATTCTCTTATGGAATTATATTCTGTTTCAGGGCACAAAGACTTCTTTTGACTTGAGAATATCTTACAAGGACGAATAAAGACAAGGATGATTCGTCGGGACATATCAATGGAAGAGATCCTGAAAGACCAGCAATACAACCCGTTGATCACAGATGCAGTCCTATAGAAAAAAAAGCTTAGGACAATGTTTGCTCGGTGCTCAAAGTTAGTGTTGTGCTAGGTTACAGGGCTCTTGAGTATATCACAACAGGAAAATTCACGGAAAAGAGTGACGTATATGCTTTCGGAGTTGTGGTTCTGCAAATACTTTAAGGTAAAATTAATCTTTACAGGTCAATGATTTATTCACATTTCGATGTGATAATAGGATTTGGGCCACATATAACTAAAGAGGGATCCTCATTCTATACTGAACACATAAACTAATTAAGAACTTAAAAATAAGCAGACTCAAAATCAGATTAGTTGACATGGTAGCAGGTGAAATGCTTGCAAGATATCTAGAGGAGTGGGTTAGGTAATGAGTGATTCAAAAATGAATTTGGTCAAGACCCGATATGTTACGTCATTTAATTTGATATGTTAATTGCAGTCAAACCCGATATGTTAAGAGTGCACAAATGTTAAAATCTATTAATTTTTTATGCTTTTTATCATACTCGAAGACCTCAAGGAACTTTTTCAACATGCTCAATATATTTATTACTCAAGGTGTGTGAATCTTATGCTTTTTATCGTACTTGAAAATCTCAAGGAACTTGGTCTATGCTCAATATATTTATTACTCAACGAGTCAACATGTGTGTACCAAATGCCTTATCCCCAATTAAAGTAGTGTGTGTGCCAAATGCCCTATCCCCATTTAAAGTCCCTGCAAAGTTACACATTGATACGATTCTTAAGTTTATTGAGTGATGATTATAAGAACCTGGAAGTAGTCCTCAGCACCCTCTAAGGGGCTGTTTGAATCGGGTTTATATAATTACTTTTTTTCCTATACTCTTAACAACTTATTATCAGCGTCTTGAAAACAAATAATAAAATAAACGGAACTCAAAACACACTGTAATGTGATTTGCGAAACTGATTAGTTGCATTTTTACGTTTGAGGTTTAGCAATATTAGAGTCAATGACTGCTGTGAAAGGTTTCTATGTTAATCTTTCATTGATTTTAGTTGTTTATTGTGTTGGTGTTTCTTTTGAGTAGCTGTTTGTTTTCCATGGTTACTGGCTTTAGGGGGTTTCATGTCTAGATATGATCATAACCACACCTTTTCTGCACCTTAATAGTGTCCTGAAGTAACACTAAACACTAAGAACTCATTATTGTAATAACAAAATGACCTATAATTATCAGAATCAGTTTCACTATATTCAAACAGAACTCATTATCTGTGAGTCTGTGACTTGAAAATGTGTAATAAGATAATTAGGCTCACAATGTAACACTAAAAATCACCATATTATCATGGTTTAGGGAACATATCAATTGGATTTTTTTTTTAATTTGAGGCCTGAAAGGATATTAGAGTCAATGGCTGTTTGTTAATGTTTATTGATTATAATTGTTTATTACGTCGGTGTATCTTCTTTTGAACTGTTTGATTTTGATAGCCACTTTACGGGGCTTGCTTTAAGTGTGTAGTTGGGTTCCTACTACAGATTCATTTATGGGATTGCTAGAGCTCTATTAATTATTCATACGGGTTTTGTATAAGGAATAGAGCTTCTACAAATCTTCTATGACACTTTGAAACCACAACCCATTGATAGATACGCAATTTATGTCTTGGGTACACGTCGAACTTCTTTGGTATATAAAGTTTCTTTCATTTGTGAACTCTTGCACAATGAAATTCTTTGGTAAGTTCCTTCTATGGAAATGATTTATCTACATTTATCAAAACACGTCACTTAGATGGGAAATGTTGTGTTTATGTTATTTTGATATGTTTTCTGCTTCCAATATTACACATCTCTAATACAGTATCATCAATGGGAAATCATTTAGTTAGTTAAGTGAATAGCCTAATAATTAAAAAAAATTCAATACTCTCCCTAGAATTTTTAAGGTAATCTTTTACACACCTACATACCTCCTATCTCAGACTATCTCGCTAATGTCTCCAACGAGACTTGAACCACCACCTCTTGGTTGATGGGCACACTCACATACCACTCGGATAAAGGTCATTTAGTTAGTAAGCTTCGTGGTCCGGATGGTCGACTTCCACAGAAGTTACCGTCTTTACAGCCTTTACATATTGAACAAATTAGCAATGAGATAATGGATACCAATACCAATATTGGCTAGGATGATATTAGTATTAGCGATGTTCTCTATCTGCTATAAATGTTCAATAATATAACTTTAACGGCATGATGATATTATTGTTAGTTCACTCTTCCAATAGTAATATATTATTCCGGTAATTATTAAGACGCAATAATCTATGAACGGATCGATTTTGTTTAAAAGGTCAAATAGTTATTAACGGGTTGCTTAGCATGTTAAAATCATCATATTTTCCCAGAGAAGTATCAAATACATCCTCAATGTTGTTGTTGAGCTATGAATTAGCAGATACTTCGGAAGCCGTTGATGCCATTAATAGATCAAATCATCTTATAAATCAAGGTACATGATCTTATTTGTGCTTATGCTCTTTAGTAACATCAATTAGCATATACTTCGGGTTGCTTAGCATGATCTTATTTGTGATTATTCTCTTTAGTGTTTGTGCATGGTTTCATAATATGGACGAGTTAATTCATTATGTCAATAAAGTTAGTTATTCTATTATATAACTTTCTATTATTAATTTAGCTTTTTAGTTATTTGAACAAATTGTTTATCCAAAGTATGACCAGATTATTGATGTAGTTGAAAGCTAATATCCAAAACATATAATATGATTCTTGAGTTTAATTGACCAATACTTAAATTTATTAGTAATCCCTTACATAATCAATACTTTGGAGGTTGCCTCGCGAAGTTTATACGGATTACGCAATATGTTGGTAGTTAATTGGTCCGCACAACCCCTTCCCACGCACAATATGTGGAAGGTAATTTTGAGCTTGTGCTTACTGTGACTTAACGACCCATATAGGAGAGTGTCTGCGCATGATAAATGTAACCATTTTTACGCCAACTCCTGTAGTAGATAAGAATATCGATTTGATTCGGTCACCATCTTCCAGAAGCTACATACACTCGAAAAACACTCGCATCTTAAAGACAAAATCAAAATTTTGGTGGTTTTCATTGTATAAGGTAGGCCGTCTGTATAAAGCTATTGGAGATTTATATGTAGATTCAACATACATATAAATATCCTATGGTAAGCAGTTTGTATTTGAGGTTCTTAAACATTTTGTTACGGTATGCACCTTCGGTCTGCATTGGGGTTGTATCAGTAGCATCTGTATGTGTTTCGTTTGGTTCGAGCTATTTCATGGTCTATATTTATTTTTTACCTGACAGTTTGTATGTATATCCTTTAGGTGTGTGCTTACTGAATATATCTGTAAATTACTTCAATTATGATGATGATATAATCAAATTCATGAAAAAAGAAGTATGTCTCTTAATAACTCTTATGAATTCAGTTTATCTTTGATGGACCTAGGATAAGTAATGAAGGTAATTTATGTGTTGATTATTGCAGCCTGCTGATTGACGGTTAGGCTGTTGATTTAAGGTTGTTGAATGAAGGTAATGACGACAATGGAGTTGTTATTAGTGTTATTTTTTGAAGTCTCATGATGACCTGGGATAAATACTGCAGTCGGCTATTGATTATGTGCGTGGTCATAAGCATCAGGACATGACACAAAAGTTGCTCTTGATGTTTGGGACAGACCCGAAGAATTTGTGAGTTCATGTTCACGGAGGTATGCAAATCTCAATTGCATGCATAGGTATATGTTATCTACCTTTTCCATTTTCATCACGACCCATGTATATATATTTTCCTGAAATATGATATTAGGTTGTATTTGAGAGGGCCCGTCTCAACCATGTTTTTTGACTTTTACTAGGTGTGAAATAGCTATTATGTGGTATGAAATAGATGATCTATTTTCAAGTGTTTGTCAAATTTTGACTATTCAAGCATGTGCTATGAAAATGACCTATACTCTTAACAACTTATTATCAGCATCTTGAAAACAAATAATAAAATAAACGGAACTCAAAACACACTGTCATGTGGTTTGCGAAACTGATTAGTTTCATTTTTACGTTTGAGGTTTAGCAATATTAGAGTCAATGACTGCTGTGAAAGGTTTCTATGTTAATCTTTCATTGATTTTAGTTGTTTATTGTGTTGGTGTTTCTTTTGAGTAGCTGTTTGTTTTCCATGGTCACTGGCTTTAGGGGGTTTCATATCTAGATTTGATCATGACCACACCTTTTCTGCACCTTAATAGTGTCTTGAAGTAACACTAAACACTAAGAACTCATTATTGTAATAAGAAAATGACCTCTAATTATCAGAATCAGTTTCATTATATTCAAACAGAACTCATTATCTGTGAGTCTACGACTTGAAAATGTGTAATAAGATAATTAGGCTCACAATGTAACACTAAAAATCACCATATTGTCATGGTTTTGGGAACATATCAATTGGATTTTTTATTTTATTTTTGTTTTTAATTTGAGACCTGAAAGGATATTAGAGTCAATGGCTGTTTGTTAATGTTTATTGATTATAATTGTTTATTACGTCGGTGTATCTTCTTTTGAACTGTTTGATTTTGATAGCCACTTTACGGGGCTTGCTAATATTACACATCTCTAATATAGTATCATCAATGGGAAATCATTTAGTTAGTTAAGTGAATAGCCTAATAATTAAAAAAAAAATTCAATACTCTCCCTTGAATTTTTAAGGCAATCTCTTACACACCTACATACCTCCTATCTCAGACTATCTCGCTAATGTCTCCAACGAGACTTGAACCACAACCTCTTGGTTGATGGGCAGACTCACATACCACATCCACAAAAGTTCGGACACACCCTCTAACCAATGTAGAAGCCTCATGACCCACTGCAACCCAAAACCAACCCATTACCTTAGAACTGTTATAAGTATTTGTGTGATGTTTTCCTTGAATCTACTGTCATGCAGGCACCTCAGACAAGTGCCGCTGCCCCTGCACCTGCACCAGCGGCTACTTAGGCCCCTGCTCCAGCTGCGATACAGTAAGCTTAAGCTGATACATCTTTCTGCTCAATAGTATCGTATTTGTGGGCCTCTTTATTTTTTGTGACATTTTCTATTTGGTTTGGATGTTTTTTACTATTTATTGTACATCCTGTGTGATTGCAGGCCTGAATCTGTTCCATCAGCTACTCCAGCTGCAGCTCCAGCATCTAATGTGAATGCTCCGTAAGTAATTTTCCATTAAGATTGTTTGACTAATCAAATTTTGAATTAGTGAATCTGATTTACTGAAGTATGTTAATGATGGTTGCTCATATAGGCCGGAGAACGTCTACGCTCAAGCAACATCTAATTTGGTTGCTGGAAGTAATTTGGAGAGTACAATCCAGCAAAATGTGAGTTATTTACGATTTTGATATTTGTTTTTGAGTTTTGAATTTACTTTTGTTCATATGTGAGTTATAACTGACATATGAACAAAATGTGAGTTATTTACAATTTTAAATATAACATTAATATTTATTTTTTACCAGCGATGCAATGGGGTTGAACATGGTTTCAAAAGGTGTTCAAAACATTTTGGATTATTTTCAGACCAATTTCCCAGACATGGACATGATTGGCATCTCAGGAAACTATTGCTCAGACAAGAAACGCTCAGCTGTTAACAGGATCGAATGGAGAGGAAAATTTGTTGTGTGTGAAGTGATCATACACGAGGAGATATTGAAGAAGGTTTTGAAGACAAATACAACTTCATTGGCTGAACTAAACATGCTCAAGAACTTAACCGGGTCAGCCATATCTGGTGCACTAGGTGGTTTATTTGAGTAGATGCTAAATTTTATGCTTACTCCACTGCTCTACCTCAGCTGAAAAAAGTTTCTTGTTACCATTTTTTCTTCGCCGGTCCAGCTTGACGGCTTACTGGAGACCATGGAAACTGAGGTATAAATAATAGTACCATGTAACAGATTATTTTTGCATACAAGAAAAAACCATTGATAAAGTTGTGAACAACAAGGTAACATGGTCATTGTGAATGATTAGCAAAATTCCCATGTCATCAATTTCATAGATTTGATTTTCTTCCTGTTTTTAGGATACTAAAGATGACAAGAAAATGAGTAATGAAAGACCAATTACTGATAATATAATAGCTGAAATTCAAGCAGGAATACATAGTTTACAGTGACTAGATATTCATATTGTTTTATTCATTACAGAAAAACACCAAAATTGAGTTATGTATATCTTTTCACATTTATTCTCGGTTATTGCTATGTTTATGGCGTCAATATTGAAAATTTTTTGGTGACAAAGAGCTGAATATGAATTATGTAGAGTATATATACAGATGAATATAATGGCTTCAAATCCACAATCAAGGTCACTAGAACAGGTGATATTCACTCCTAACAGGATGCTGTAGTTGAAATGTTAGAAAAGAGCCGTCAATAGAGTATAACCACACATCATTTGAAACCTACTAATATTTGGCGGTTGTTTGGTTATGATGAAATGGGCCTGACAGTTTGGGATCATGTTTGTTTTTAAGAATATGGATTTGATACCCATAAAATTAGGCATCTACCATACACACTTACATGGTTGGGGGTTTAAAATCCATACCCATTATCATTCGGTCATTCCCCTCCCATCTCAAACCCATACCCATACTCCCTCAGTGATTCCTTGGTGCAAATCAAACGCCCCTTAACGAACATAAAAGAGAAGCTTTGTATATATGTTTTTGCTTTGCATACCAAGGACATGTAAATTTCTTAACTAATGAAACAGGAAATCTGAACAGTTGACACACCTACCGTGATTTTTTGAGGCGTTTGCGAGGCCTCATTGCTTCTTTCCTCGAGTCTGCTACAACTTTCATATTTGCATAGGGCTGTAACAATTTTTAAAGGACGATAAATAATGATTATCGATACAAGACATTTTGGTATGAAACAAGTTCAGGTAAGCTATAAATGATAACATCAATAGTCTACATTCTTAATAAGAAAAGCAAATAATTACAGTATGGAGCTGAAGTACGGTCAAGACTCAAGACCAGCCCACAAGTAACGGTCCATAGAGGACTCCATTTGAATCACACCGCTGGTCGTTTTACTTATTGATGGTTTTGAATCACATAGCCAATCGCACGGATCAGGGCTATCTATAATCTGTGCTTTTTAGATCACAAAGATGGGTTCTGAGGGTTATTTGTTTTCCGCTTTTCATATACAAATTAACCATCACAATTTATATGTGGAGAGGAGACAGTCCTTATCATTAGTAAGCATTAAAGTTGTAATCGTATTTGTGAGGTCACATTTGACACAAGTCTCTTTTACTAATGGATGAGTAAACTAACTTTAGCACTTCTGTTCTTGAAGGAGAAAAGAAGAAATCATATATTCATACAAACTCTTAATCGCCGATAATATGATTGCCCTGTTGTAGTTGAACTCAAACTGGTCTTCACTAAATAAATATGCACAGTGCAAGTACACCCACCTAGGTACAAATGAAGGTAATCATGTCAAGACCAATGAACTTGCTATATATATTAGAACCTTTACATGAAAGTTATTGGGTAACTTTAAGATTGATTCTTGCGCTGAAAATGTCGCAAACGAGTAATAGAATTTACCTGGTGTCCTACCGATGCAAGCTATCAAAATTCCCTTATCATACATGTTCCAACATATTAGAATTTGGAACTGTAACTACATAATGCATATGTGCTTTCAGTTGTCTTTTGAAAATGTATTTTAACAAATAAGAAGAGCATCGCCTTTTCTCATGCAATGTAAGTCATACAAACTAGCATAGTAGCATGTTCGTTCTAAGCATGTCTAAAGCACCATAAAGTTTATACACGTGTTTCGAATGGCTAAAATCAAGGTGATAACAAATCTTTATCTTTATGAAACATGAATTAATGGGTGAAGTGCATAAAACCAAGCAAATAATTGTTTAAGCCCGTTATATTCGTTGATGTTAGGATTCGATGTTTATTTGTGATCGGGTCTTGAATTTTTTATTTATGTTGGACTTCTATTTCCTCCTTATAACTAATGCGGTACTCCCCTTGACAGATGATGGAAGATGTTGTGCACTTTGGTATTTAATGAGGCAATAAATCGCCAAAATGATCAGTTTGATCAACTGAAAGTTGTACCTGGAATCAGGCCAGCGTACAGAGTAATAATAATAATAATAATAATAATAATAATAATAATAATAATAATAATAATAATAATAATAATAATAATAATAATAATAATAATAATAATAATAAATGTGCGGATATTGGATATGAGTTTCTCCCATTTTCTTTTTCTTCTTTTGGCGAACTTGAGAAGGATGCAGTAACATTACTAAAGCGCATTCGACAATTCTCTATGACTCAAGACATTGGAGCGCGTGCAGTAGTTCATATTTTTAATATGATTGGTTTTGCTATTGCTAGAGGTGTGGGGGCCCAGTTGGTTTCTCGGCTTCCCACTAATTTTTTGTAACTCCTTTGAGCTTTTTTTATAATAATAATAATAAAAAAATAATAATAATAATAATAATAATAATAATAATAATAATAATAAATGTTTTACACAATAAAAGAACCTATGTATAGGATGTAATAATAACACCACTTGCTCATGCACATAATCACAACAACTAAAAAATAAAAAACTATAGTTATGCATGCAACTAAATTGAAATATAAATACAAAAAACATCATCAATGGCCAACTTCTTAAAAAAAACCACTAAATACAACTATTCACAAATACGTAAAACAGTTAAATAAACAAGCCTATGCAACCGTTATTTTAAAAAAAGCAATCGTACATCATAAATCTTCCAATTTGTAAAGCAATGCATAAACTAAACAACCAAGTTTGTGCAACTCTTATTTTCAAAACAACATCGTGCATCATAAATATTACAAAATGTAAACTAAAATAAACTTGCAATTCGAGAATTAAAACATCACAAGTCATCACAATTATTACTACAATATTATGATAGTTTGTTATGAAGACAGGAACATCAGAGACTAACTCTTAAAAAGGAACATTCAATGGAAAAGAAAGTTTCAACGCTTGTAGTAGGAGGCTTGAAGAAAGTTTGGACGAAAACCAATGGTTTCGTAAAACAGGAATGCTTTAGGTATTGTTTCTCTACTAAATATTAAACATGGTTGCAAAATGCATTCGTTGTTCTTTTAGCTTCCATGAATTGCATTGTACCTATTGCACATTTAAAAATGTATAGAGTTGTGTGAAAAGTAACTTTTAAAGATCGACTTAGGCTATGTTTCTTTTGTTATGTATGGGAAGGGATAGTGGGACCTATCAATTATGGGCCCCATACTTCTCTTAGCTAACCAAAAAAATAAAAATAAATGCCCCCTTAGTGTCATATGTTAATATAACATGTTATTTGAAAACGATATTTATAAGGCTTACTCGCCCATCGAAGGAGCTATGCTTTGATACTTTGTTCTTGCGTACCACTTTGAAATTTTTTTCTCTCATATTCGATAACCGTTTATATCATATTTTTCGTTAACCTATTTTTCAAAACGACAATTATAAGTCATGCCCGCCCATCACTGAGGGAAAATACTGAATTTCATCAAACTCCTTTATTCATCTTCTAAAATATAGTTATATCATTTTTGTTAGTGAATTGTATGTATTTCGAAGCGTTAGAGTCCTTGCTAAGGGCTCACAAGAGGCAAACAAAAGTATGTATTTCGCCACACATTACGTACTCATGTTAGCAGATTATCCATCATACATGATTTATCGTTTGCTTAGTATACTTTTGTTTGTGAATGTTACAAATATGCAGAACATCCACATTCGAACCATCAGAAAAAGTCTTTGGAGGTAAAGTAGTTCTGTTTGGCGGAGACTTTCGGCAAATATTACCCATGGTTACAAACGGTAGCCGACATGATGTCATACATGCGTCGCTCAACTCTTCATATTTGTGGCAACATTGCAACGTCATGCGTTTGACTATTAACATGAGGCTAGGAACATGATCAACTAATTTAGAAAGAAAAGAAATCCAAGACTTTGCAGATTGGATATTAAGCATTGGAAACGGCACAATTGGTGGAAAGAACGACGGAGAAGCAACAGTTGATTTCCCTGATGATATGTTGATACCCGATTCAAACGATCATATTGGTACAATTATAAAAGAAACCTACCCAGATTTGGTCCAAAACCTCTACAACCCAACATTTTTCCAAGAAAAAGCAATCCTCGCACCAACTCATGAGGTTGTGGATATGATCAACGATCGAATGCTACAACAACTACGAGGAGATTCAAAGACATACGACAACTATGAGTCAGTTGGTATTATCGATATGGATACAAATTTTAACGAGTCACTTTACACAGCTGAGTTCCTAAATAGCATTCGAATTGCCGGCCTTCCACAACATTCTTTAAAATTAAAAATAGGTGCTCCTGTTATGTGCATGAGAAACATAGATCAAAGGGCTGGATTATGCAACGGAAAGCCAAGATTATATCAGGCGGAAGTGTAGGTACAATTTGCACAATACCAAGGATGGTCTTAAGCCCTTCTAATAATAAGATGCCGTTTAAATTAAATCGTAGACAATTCCCAGTTGCATTGTGTTTTGCAATGACTATTAACAAAAGTCAAGGACAAACATTAACACAAGTAGGATTGTTTCTACAAAGGCCAGTTTTTTCTCACGGGCAACTGTACGTAGCTGTATCAAGGGTGAAAAGCAGAAAAGGATTAAAGATTTTATGCTATGATGAAGAAGGAAAATACGCAAAATCAACAACTGATGTTGTCTACAAAGAAGCTTTGTTTAGAATTTAAGTTAATTGTTATATCACTTTAATACATTTTCATTATCTACAACTTTACAAACATGCATATAATTCATAATGTTGTAAATATTATATATGATGTCTTATTAACCATCCATTAAAACCATACAATTATTTATAATCATTTATATTTAAAAAAGCAAAAATTTAAAACAAAACCAAGGTCTTGTAATATTGTTTAACAATTTTTTAAAATGTATACAAGTTATTTAAAAACAACAAACAAATGCTTAAAACAACAAACAAAAACTATTATTTTAAAAACGTATTTACGCATGTTTACGCTAACAAAAAACAACAACCAAATAATTAGAAGTCATGACCGCCCATTGGACGGGCTTCGAAAACTAGTATATATATATATATATATATATATATATATAGGGAGGCATTCATGTGAGAAGGTCAATTTTGGTGAGAACGCGAGAAGAGATCTCAGCCCTCCATTTAATCCCCCTTTAATTTTGATCTAATAGCCAAAATCAATCAAAATATTTACACTAAAGTTTTGTTATTTCTCTCTTTTTCATTAAGTATGGTATAAAAGAAAAAACACACACACACACCACATTTTAAGTGTGAAACAAACAAAATCTCTCTCAAATTACAACCGTAGACTTTACCACCATCACCACCTCCGGCCGCCAGTCTTCACCATCGCTCACCCCGTTAATCACCATTAACCACGATTATCATCACCAAACACACCTATCACCACCGTGCGCCATCGATAATCACGCCGATAATTATCATCAAAAACAAAAAACCCTCAAAATTAACTATTATAACTGTAATACGTTTGGTAATTGTGGGAAAAGTTGATGAATTTGACGGGGGAAATAGTCAAATCGAGTGAAATTAACGACGATATTCTACAAAGAACAAAATTATATATTAAGTATGTATGAATTAAGCTTTTCATATTTTTTTAATTCTGTGATTTTAGATTTTTTTTCTTGTTTTATATGCTTTAGTAATTAGTTATGTTGATGAAGTTGATGATGAGAATGAAGATCTAGATTTAGATGAATATGTCTTTGATGGTAGTTTGTTAATGCACACCAGGTGTTTGATGAAATGCATAGTTTTCTTCGCATGTGAAAAATATCAGCATGAATGAAGTTTTGATGTTATTAGCAAAAATTTTGATTATTAAAGTATATCAAGAGTATCTTCGCATGTGAAAAATATTAGCGAAATTTTTTGGCATGTGAAAAATAATCTTCACATGTGAAGAAAACAAGCGTGAATGAAGTTTTGATGTTATTAGAAGAATTTTTGATTATTTAAGTTTAGTAAGATTATCTTCGCATGTGAAGAAAATCAGCATGAATGAAGTTTTGAAGTTATTAAAGGAATTTTTGATTATTTAAGTTTAGTAAGATTATCTTCACATGTGAAGAAAATAAGAATGAATGAAGTTCTGATGTTATTAGAGGAATTTTTGATTATTTAAGTTCAGTAAGATTATCTTCACATGTGAAGAAAATGAGCATGAATGAAGTTTTGATGTGATTAGAGAAATTTTTGATTATTTAAGTTTAGTAAGATTATCTTCGCATGTGAAGAAAATCAGCATGAATGAAGTTTTGATGTGATTAGAGAAATTTTTGATTATTTAAGTTTAGTAAGATTATCTTCGCATGTGAAGAAAATCAGCATGAATGAAGTTTTGATGTTATTAGAGGAATTTTTGATTATTTAAGTTTAGTAAGATTATCTTCACATGTGAAGAAAATAAGAATGAATGAAGTTCTGATGTTATTAGAGGAATTTTTGATTATTTAAGTTCAATAAGATTATCTTCACATGTGAAGAAAATGAGCATGAATGAAGTTTTGATGTGATTAGAGAAATTTTTGGTTATTTAAGTTTAGTAAGATTATCTTCGCATGTGAAAAAAATCAGCATGAATGAAGTTTTGATGTTATTAGAGGAATTTTTGATTATTTAAGTTTAGTAAGATTATCTTCACATGTGAAGAAAATAAGAATGAATGAAGTTCTGATGTTATTAGAGGAATTTTTGATTATTTAAGTTTAGTAAGATTATCTTCACATGTGAAGAAAATAAGAATGAATGAAGTTATGATGTTATTAGAGGAATTTTTGATTATTTAAGTTCAGTAAGATTATCTTCACATGTGAAGAAAATGAGCATGAATGAAGTTTTGATGTGATTAGAGAAATTTTTGATTATTTAAGTTTAGTAAGATTATCTTCGCATGTGAAGAAAATCAGCATGAATGAAGTTTTGATGTTATTAGAGGAATTTTTGATTATTTAAGTTTAGTAAGATTATCTTCGCATGTGAAGAAAATCAGCATGAATGAAGTTTTGATGTTATTAGAGGAATTTTTGATTATTTAAGTTTAGTAAGATTATCTTCACATGTGAAGAAAATCAACATGAATAAAGCTTTGATGTTATTAGAGGAATTTTTGATTATTTAAGTTTAGTAAGATTATCTTCGCATGTGAAGAAAATCAGCATGAATGAAGTTTTGATGTTACTAGAGGAATTTTTGATTATTTAAGTTTAGTAAGATTATCTTCACATGTGAAGAAAATAAACATGAATAAAGCTTTGATGTTATTAGAGGAATTTTTGATTATTTAAGTTAGTAGGAAGTTTTGATGTTATTAGTGGTCTCTTTTTTTCTTTGGGAAGAAGTTGTTTCTCAAATCACATGTAAATAAGCTCAATATAAGCCCATAACTCTCAATATAAGCCTATAAGTCTCAATATAAGCCACATGTTAAGTAGAATATAACAGAGATTAAGTTTAGTAAAAGTATCTTCACACGTGAAGAATATCACCAAGGAATGAAGTTTTGACATTTTGATAATAGTATCTTCGCGCGTGAAAAGTTTAGTAAGATTATCTTCGCGCACGAAAATATAGGAGATGTTTTCTTTGCGCGTGAAAATATAGGATATATTTTTTCTGCGCGCGTGAAAAGTTTAGTATCTGATATTTTTCTTCGCACGTGAAAAAAAAATTATCTGTTTATTGTGCTCACATTTTTATAATTTATATATATCAGTTAGTTTCAAGTAACAATTATTTAGCTCAATTTGATCAATCAGTGTCTTGGTATCTAGGGGTATCCAGGTTTTTACAGATTCAGTGTCGCCATTGATCTATTCGATATGATGAAGGCTAATGATCTGTTAAAACAAACACAAGGTGCTCTGTTTTTTACATTGCAGTTTAAGTTGATCCAAGAGAAAACTGATGTAGAGCACTGCCAACTGTTTTCGAACTACATTCAAAACAAGGCCCAAAGGAAATGGAGCGATATAGGGAATTATCCCTTGTGTCATTGGTCAGTTTAAACCTTTAGATGCCTTGGGTGATTTAGGAGTAGGGGTCAATGTCATGCCTTTCCATTTATACCGACGATTGAATCTTGGCTAAATAAAATCCACCGATATTCATTAAACTCTCGTTGATCAAACTCATAGTTACCCTAGAGGGATGATATAAGACATCAAGGTACAGGTGGGTGAATTCACATTCGTAGCAGACCTCATGATTATGGACTTACTATGTGACGTTGGCATACCACTTCTTGTTGGATGTCTGTTCTTAGCCACATGTAAAGCTCAAACTGAATGAAAAAAAAAATCCTATTGGCTTTTGGTTGAAGGAAACCTATGGAGTAATATCCCTTTGTCATAATTTTCGATCTGATGAAGAGAACTCTGAAGGGTCAAATGCTGATCGTGAAGAGGAGATGGAGGTGTATAGGATCAACCGTGACTATGAGTACGTGATTGGCCCAACTCGGACACATTACCTGAAAAGAAGATTGTTGAGGAGAATCCGACCCAAAATACGAGGAAGGTAAGAATAGCTAGTTGAACCTTTTGCAAACACAATGGTGGATAGAAAAATAACCACTTTAGGAGTGGTATGAGTCATGAGAAAGACCAGGTGATCCCAAAATTTTATCGTTATATACATTTATTAAATCCGAGTCCCTAGATGTTATAAAATCTTATGTGGTCATTGGTCTACTGACTTTTTTTTTCTTTGTATTCAACAGCCATGGAAGAGCGAGTTCATTGATTCACATCGTGTTTGGGCTGAATATGCTGTGAAGAGGCAGGAAGCCCAGTCACGAAACAGGCGTTTAACGCTGGAAGACTTGGAGGTTACTACCTTTTGAATTTATCTATTATATAGTCATTTTGCCACCTCTATCATCTGTACTTGCAGTTGTGCTAATGGTAAATTGGTAACCTAAGTTTCTTTTTCTTTAACATGTAAAGGAGTCTGCTACCTGATTTGGTAAAGACAGTATTGGAAGATGGAATAACTTTATACATGCTTCATACAAAAAGGCATTGGAGGTAAGTTTTTTCTCTTCGTAAAAGACTTTAGGTATATCTTATATACTTATTTCTTAAATTAGTTATTTAGAAAATAGTTGTTACATGCTTTTATGGATAATAGTAACCAACACATGCCAGAAAAATGGTGAATTGACGCCTCTTTTTTACAATTGACGCCTCATATGTATTGTAAGAAATAAGTTCGCGCGTGAAAGTAATGATCAAGGATTGAAACTTTGGTCTTAGTAGTGTACTTTTAATACTAGAAGTGAAAAAGTAGGAGATATTGGTGTTAATAGACGATTATCATTTTACCATATTAGGACTTTTATCATTTTCAGCCTTTCTAGGTCTAGGACTTTCTACTACTCTATGGGCAAATCGGTGACCATTTTACCATATCTATGAAGCCATAAAAGGCATAACGGTTATTTTAAGACATTATCAGAACTACGCTTGTGATTAGAAGGATAAATCGTATTACTATATTTGTTTAAGCAAAGTTCAGGTGATTAGCGGTGTTAAAGATGTACTCGACTACTTTTTTTTTATCTTGCATGTAAATTGTATGATAGTCTGTTACCTACATTAATATTAGGTTCTTCGTTGTCACCATCCATCATAAAATAATTTTTTTCTAACAAGGTATTCATATGTTTTGGTTTTGCAATAAGATGCAGTGTTAGGAAAAGCAAATGTTTGTCTACCACAAAAAATTAATATTTTGTTAAAATTTGCTGTAAATTTATTGAATTTGGCTCACAGTTTGTATTATGTTTACTGGCCACAGATCGAAAGAGAAGTGAAAGATATCACAATCACAGAATTGGTCAAGTCAAGTTCATAGAAGAACCAAAACAGCTTATAAGAGGTTTTGTTACAAAAGGAGGAAACGCCGAGGCTGCTGAAAAGCACATTTTTAGCACGCAATTTATTTGCAGGAAGAGAAGTGACTGAGTTTTGCAATGAGTTGAAGCGATTGGCAACGAGGACCAAGGACAATGAAGAGAAAGATGTTGCCAAGAAACAGGAAACCGGAGGGTTGTAGGAAAGTAAGAATGAGAGGATGTCATTTTTAGAGGTGAAGAAAGAGAAATATGAAGAGACCGAGAAGAAAAACAATGTCACAAAGAAGCTTATAAAAGAAAAAGTAAGTTTTAATTTGTTTAAATTTGAACCTATGGGTGTTTGGATATTCTTATTTGAACCAAAATTTGATTATTGTGATTTATAGTCCGGTTAATAACTAATTATCAGAATTTTCCATATATTCAAACATATGACTACCTTGATTTCACAATGTGTTTAAATCATAACTACTTATCTGATTTTCACTTGATCACTTTCAGAACACACTTCCAAAAACCACCAAAAATTCAGAAGCATAGTTTGAGACTGGGGTTGGTTGATGTAATCCGATTCTGAGGGACAGATCCGTGTTAATTTGTGTCTATGCTTTCTTTGGTCTTTCTAGTAGTAGGGGTGCTTTGATCTGTAGTAACGTTGCCTAGAAATGGAATGCAGCCAGACAAGTCCTTCGGGATAGGGCTAATGACGATTTATGTGGTGTTGCTAGAAACCAGATTGGGGATCGATAACGCTAACTGGTCATGCTGTTTTAGACATGTAGAATCTCAATGGTTTAGCTAAGGTGTGGATATTTTTTCTAATATGCAAATTATTACATCTAATATATGAAATCTGCGAGTACATGCAGTTTAAGATGTATGCATTAACCTCATATAAGCTAGAAAATAATAAGCAGTACTGAAATGTGATCATATCTTACGCATTAGCTACCAATATAACTTGAATGAAATTTTTACTGTTTTTTTCCTAGCAACGCTCGCCTACTTGAGTAAACCTATTCAATAAAGTACTGAAATTTCAACAAGCTATAAATTAATTTGGTTAATTTAAAATCCTTTCTTTTGTCTATTTTGTTAGGTGCAAAAACAACATGAACAACTTGGTGCTTTCAGTTTCTCCAAAGTTTAAGAACTTTTGGCGTTTGATCCTTCGTCAAGATAAGCCACAACTAGTAGACAACGCGGTCGAGATCATTGCAAATGACTGTCACGACTTGGAGGATCTTGACCTCAGCCAGAGCTTTAAACTTAGTGACCGATCTTTGTATGCTTTGGCTCACGGTTGTCCAAATCTTATTAAGCTCAACATTAGTGGATGCTCTCCGTTTAGTGATATGGCTGTTGTGTATCTCAGTAGTCATTGCAAAAAACTGAAAGTGTTGAACCTCTGTGGATGAGTGAAAGCTGCATCTGTTAATGCGCTAAAGGTATACAGGAATCATCATTTTATTGTTCTAGTGTTAGTAGACTGGAATTCAATTTAACATAAGTCACAATGCCGACACATTTACTAATTGTGGGTCAAAATGCCCAAAAATGTTTTCTTGTTGCATAATATTTAGTGATCGATTATGTGTGCAGGCGATCGGATATAATTGTAGAGAGAACTATAATCTTTGAATCTCGGATGGTGCAAGGAAGTTGGCGACGCTGGAGTAATGAGTTTAGCTTATGGTTGTCCTGATCTACTTTCACTCGACCTTTGTGGTTGTGCTCTTATAACAGGTAACAACATAGTCCCTTAATTTTGTGTTTGGTTATAAACTTGTAAATATATGTCAAACATTGATTTCAAATGTATTCTTCAAAACAGATGATAGCGTTGTGGCCCTTGCAAACAACTGCCTACATCTACGATCTTTGGGGTTCTACTTCTGTCGAAATATCACAGACAGAGCAATATACGCTTTAGCCCACAGGAATGAGCACCAAGTGTGGGATTCGGCTAAAAACAGTAGGGTCAAAGAGGAAGGGCTAATGAACCTCAACATCAGTCAATGCATGGCTCTAACACCTCCTGCAGTTCTGGCACGGTGTGATTGTTTTCCTGCACTTCATACCTACCCGGGTAGGCATTCCTTATTGTAAGTGGCTGATTGAATTTAATTTCGGTGCATTGTGCATGTGCTTTTCAAGCCCATCTTCCAGTCAACGCACTTGCTCATCATGCATATTGAGGGTTCAAAAGGTGGGTGAATCAGTGATCGAGTACTTTAAGTAGTTCATTTCTTGTTGTTTTTTGGTAGAATCGTGTATATAGTTACTTATGTTTGTGAATGAATACTCGAGTGACTGATAAGGTTTTAAAAGGTACCATTTTGAGGGGTCGTTTTAGTCCTTATTTGATCACTTTTGTATCCGTTATTGCTTAATATCGTTCCTTTTCACTTTTTAGGTCTCTTGAAGGCAAAATGCTGGAATGGCACTTATTTGGACGAAAAGGCGCGAATATATGAAGAAAATGGCCAAAGTCAAAATCGAGACACTCACAGTTGCTGAAATTAGAAGGCGACGGCGTCAGGTGCTAATTGCGAAGCCGTCCCAAGATTTTTGTGACGGTTCAGGACCCAAAACTCGTATTTTCAAGAGACGACGTCCAATTGTAAAAGAGTAGGCCGTCGCTACTCAGACGGCCTAGATGCAATCCAGACGACGTCAGAAGCTGAAGAGGACGGCGTCACGGACATAAGGTGACGCCGTCGCAAGGTTAACGTGGCCAAGACGAAACCCTAATGACGGCGACACGACGGCGTCACGAAACATAAGGTGACGCCGTCGCATATGTAATCTTATATATAGAATCCGAATTTTTCAGTCTTTTGTGGAGAGTCTTTTGGAGTGAAAACCTAAAACCGAACCTAAGGTGTCTTGTACAGTATTTTAGGGTTTTAAACCCTATCTTACATCAAGATAAGTCTTTACTTCATTAATTCAATTATGTCTTTGATTATTTGTGTGTATGCTTGCATGTTCTCCATGTCCGGCTAATTTATTTGTGTGTTTGCTTAGGAAGTATGAAACTTAATTATTGAATATTGATTGGTTGTTTCTTATCTTAGTTGATTAATGATCTAGTAATGCGATAGGTCATTCGTTGTGTACTTAATGCTTGATTCATCTTTGTGAACCTTAGAATATAATTACCTGAGTAGTTGTAGGCTAAACCATCCAAAGAGCGCCATAGAGTGCGACTTCCAGAAATGTCCTTTGTTTCTAACCCATTCGGCCATAAATGGTACCCCAAAGTAAATGGCTTTCTTTCCAAGCTCTTGTGCAGCTTGTCTTTCATATATGTATCCGATTGTGTGCAAAATATTTGCTCCAAAAGCTGTTAGAATGATAGTTGAAAACATATCAACAACAAGTTGAAAACATATCAACAACACGTTGAAACATTTATAGTCAAATGGAACAATTTTGGTCACATCAGATCTCAAACAGAACACTTTCTGGAAGAAAATTGAGTCTAAATTTTAGTGGTTGATATATCGTGAAATGCATATAAACACAGAGCCAAGTGTAAACCACCTGAAAGTAATACACTTTGCTTTTGTAACGGTGTTTCATGGTAAGCATCACAAAATCAGCCACTTAGGGGCGCGGGATGTATAAAAATCCCAACAAAATGAATGATAATGGCTTTTAGGTGAGACCACACTCGAAGCATATATATTTTCACATGTGAAGAAAAACGTACATGCCCAAGTATAAATTTATAAATTTTTAGTCACATGTGAAAATTTCGTTAATTTGTATATTGTTTCTTATAAGCATTCACCCAACATTTATAAATATTTTTTTTGGGTAAAGAACATTTATAAATATTTAGTCACATGTGAAAATTTCGTTAATATGTATATTGTTTCTTATGAGCGTTTCACCCAACATTTATAAATTTTTTGTCACATGTGAAAATTTCGTTAATTTTTCGTCACATGTGAAAATTTCGTTAATTTGCATATCGTTTCTTATGAGCAGTTCACCCAACATTTATACATTTTTTGTCACATGTGAAGATTTCGTTAATGTTTAGTCACATGTGAAAATTTCAGATGCCGTGAAGTAGTGTGATTTAACGAATTCTCACCAGATGTACTATTTGAAACTAATCTAAAAGTGCGTACCTAACCAACAGAACCAAATATTTATACAAATATTTATACTGCCTTTTCAGATTCGTCTTCTGAAGTTGGAGGTGACCAATACGAATTAAAAGCAACTTTACTAACCTGCAAGCCATTTGGTCCAAATTAATACGACTCTTTTTCTTATTTTTTACAAGCTTCTTCCAAATTAATGAAGCCTTTACAAAATAAAAAATGATCATTTATTTTGGAACAACACTGAAGGAAAATTTTACCCATGAGTTGTGACACTCTCCCCATGCTACGACTTTTCTGTCTTCCATACTCCAAACATGAACTAAATCATCTTCCCCACCAGTTAAGATGTATTTTCCATCAGGACTGAAAGAAGAAAATCAAAAATTCTAATTTGCAATTTATAAAGAATATACAAGATTTGAGGAAATTATGTGATTTTTCACGTCAGAAAGGCTTTTACCTCCAGGCACAACATAGAAGAACACCATAAAAACTTTTTCCACCGCATGTAAGTTGTTCATTTAAGAAATCAAATATCAATAAATAGCCTATATAAAAAATATGATATGAAGAATATAGATTGTAGGCAATGACTATATATGATAGATAACAAATCGATAACTTACCACCTCTACCAATAGTCGCCAAATATCTTCCATCAACTGAAAATGAGATGTCATTGATAGGACCTTGGTAGGTATGCACCTGATTTGTTTTCATCTAAGAATTTTGTTGTTCATGGAATTTGTCACACCCCCAAATTACCTGTTTTGCAGCGGAATGGAATACCTGGGGGTTGACTGTCATAGCATAACAATCACAGTTATATTGAACGACCTAAAGTGTCGTTTGGAAAACACATCGTTTGATTTAATAAAATAATCAGAGTTTACAAAGTATAGGTCCCAAATGAAAATCAACTTGTGCGGAAATAAATTTGTTACAATTCAAACGATGTTTTAAAGTATATGAAACCCAAGTGAAACGCGTCGTCACCACGACTCTATGATATGTCCACATGCATGCCATGAAGTGAATGCCTTAGATACCTGAGATAAAACATGCTAAAAGTGTCAACACAAAGGTTGAGTGAGTTCATAGAGTTTGTGTTGAAATGTAAAGCCTTTCAAAATCGTTTATGCAGCAAAGGCATTGTAAATCCACTCAGTTCCAAGTTCCGCCCATACAAAACTTGCAACCTGTGTGTTCACAACCCACTGCCAAAATGTGTATAGTTTATGTTCAAGCGCATGATGTCAAATGAATTCACAAAATAGTGCATAACTTAATGTATCCATAGTTACTTAATATAACACATAATTCGTACGGTTTCAAATTGTTCCATGACCATTAGTTCAGGATTGTACCAAGACCATTAGACCATGATTGTACCAAGTCCGTTAGTACATGACTATACCAAGTCCGTTAGTTCATGACTATACCAAGTCCGTTAGTTCAACATTATCCAAGTCCGTTAGATCGTGATCATACCAAGTCAGTTAGCTCAATGATTCATGATATAGAAATTCTAAGTATGCACTAGTACAAAAACGGGATTTGGTCACGCATGGTCGAAATGGAACAGCCACACATTCGCATATTTGTGTGGCTGAAGGTACGAAAATTGACAACATGTACTAATTAGTCACACATGAAAATTTTAATTGTGTGACCATTAGAACTGTATCGCCACACAATTGAACGTTGTGTGGCTAAAGGTATCTGGTGATTTTGTTTCAGGTCATTTAGCCACATATGAATTTGGAACGCGTGACAAATACAAGTAACCTTGATGCGTTAGTCACATGAAGTAATTTTTTGTGTGTCTAAATCATAGAGTCAAGTTTTGTCACACATTATTTAACGGTGACTGATATGTTTTGCCAACTCTTTAGCCACATCTGAAATTGGAACAAGTGACAAATGAAAAGTAAGGTTGAAGCATTAGTCACGATATACATATAAACAGTGACAAATATATGTCACACACTTGAACATTGTGACCAAAAGCCATATATGGTCACACTAAATGTTTTGTCACACATTCGTTAAGTGTAGCCAAAATCCAGTACATATGTTCACGTAAGTTAAAATGTGTGTTTAAAGTTTAGTTTGTGTTAGCTTGCCGAAAGCTAATCTATAAAGTCACATTTGCTACTAACACCGTGACCAAATGCCATATATGGTCACACTAAACGTTTTGTCACACATATTATTCAAGTGTAGCCAAAATCCAGTACATATGGTCACGTAACTTAATATGTGGCCATTGGATGATGAATAGTCACTCAAAATACACGTTTCCTCACTTTAAACACCATATGGTCACACTTATTAACACTTTTAGCCACTTTATGGTTAATTGTATGTGACTAAATACCCAAAACAAACATGCTTTGTGTGACTAAATGTTAGAAAAGGCCACACAAACATAAAATTCATGTGGCCATTGGATGATCAATAGTCACACAAAATACACCTTTCTTCACTTGAAACACCATATGGTCACACTTATTAACACTTTTAGCCACTTTATGAGTAATTGTATGTGACTAAATACCCAAAACAAACATGCTTTGTGTGACTAAATGTTACAAAAGGCCACACAAACATAAAATTCAAGTGGCCATTGGATGATCAATAGTCACACAAAACACACATTTCTTCACTTGAAACACCATATGGTCACACTTATTAACACTTTTGGCCACTTTATGATAAATTGTATGTGACTAAATACCCAAAACAAACATTCTTTGTGCGACTAAATGTTAGAAAAGACCACACAAACATAAATTTTATGTGGCCATTGGATAATCAATAGTCACAAAAAATACACGTTTCTTCACTTTAAACACCATATGGTCAAGTTTGTTGCATTTATTGTGCTGTTAATGAAAATGTGGGTTTGTAGGTGATGGCTTTTATAGTCACATTGATATGCACACACATTAACACTTGTGCAACACCACAATATACTAAACTTGGATAAATCCAAACTAATTATATATATGAAGAACTCTTTAACAACGAGTACTTGATTGTTAATGCGGAATCTTAACAACAAGCAAGAAGAACACAAATACTATTTCACTAATAAACTTATTTTATTAATATTTCTATTCGTCTAAGTACAAGTTCATTTCACTATACTTTAGGGTTCCTTTATACACTTAGGAAAACCTAGTATACAAAACGTGTAGAAGGATATAGATATCTCTTCCTAAGATATCTCTACGCGTACATATGCCTTCCCTAAACTCTAATAAACTATTATGTTTTTCATAAACAGAACTAACTACGAATACTACCAGACTTAACTGTTATACTGCCAGTATTATTGCTGTTGAGCTTTTGATTCAATTAACCTCAAAAGCTGATAGCATGCATCATCCTTTCTTTTACCAAAAAGCTTCTTCTCAAGCATAGCCCTGCAAATACTGTTTGGAAGTGGATACTCCACTTCTGTAAGCATATAAAGAATTGCAGTTTCTAATTCCAAACAGTGCACCTGACAAGTGTGGAAATATCTCCATCTGATCACTTTTTCTTGACAGGCCAGCTTCCACATTTCATCATCAGCATCTGGTGTCTCAAACATGGTCTTCAAGTCACCTCAAAGGACTCTTTCATATTCCTTTTCAGGTCTCTCGTCACCATGCTTCTCCATCATCAGCTGGTACATGGTCTTCAAATCATCCCTGGACAAATCACTCAATAAACCAGGAAAGTTCACATATATTGTAACCACCCGCATTTTTAGGTTACTTTTTATTTTCGAGAATTTACTATTCACTTTTACTATTCAAATTCACTATTCATCTCATCTTTATTATTCATAATATTAACTATTTCATGCTATATATATAGTTACTATGTTGATTCATGATGTACATATACTCAATCACTTGTTTTAATTCACATATGGTCATAAAAGTAACAAACTAGTAAACTAGTCATAATCTACACATGTGAGACCATTAAAAACAGTAATATAAGGACTTTCTAACTTACATAATATGGTAGACAATATAAAAAGGTAAACATAGCAATTTGAATCACCCAAAACGGACAAACGAGTCAAAAGTTATAAGCAAAAGAATTTAGCGAAACCTAAACGCCAAAACTGCCATGTATAAGCTGTTAAGGGTTCTGTCTTTTTAAAAGTGGTACTTCTGGTCCGAATCATCAAAAAGTTAAAACACGAAAGTTGTCCGGAACGACGTTTTCCTTCAGTTTCAAAGAAGCTCGGGCCTTGAAAACGCATAAATAGGCCAAAATCTTTCAAAAACAGAAACTGCCGTAAATATAGTCTCACAACTATACTTTTGTCACAACTAAAAGCAAACCAAGAGGCCTAATGGCCATAAACCAAGACCACGGCTACGGCTAAGACCAAAGTTGAGTCTCAAGACCATGGTAGTCAAGACCAAAGTCACGGCAAGGCCATGGCTAAAGCCTCAAGGCTTGTTTACCCAAGATCGTTAACTAAGGTAATCATATATATGAAACGACGAGAACTTGTAATAACCAACTTTACAATTTAGAAACTTGTAAGCTTTTCTTTAAACACTTGTGATATAAATTATGACGATATTTGTAATAACCATTATGATTCCTAATCAAAACCAAACAACCTTGTAACTTGTGTTTACAAACCATATGACACTTGTGATATATAAATAAAACTTATGTTTTATCTACTAAGTGCTACAAAACTAGGGAGCTTCATGTGAGGGGTTTCATTTGAGTAAAACGTATCGACGAGTTGCTGGATTTACGATTTAAAGTGTCCTAGCTCCTCGAACGTTTACTACATGACCTCTGAATTATGATGGCCCGAACGGTAGTACGATATATATATAAACTATACACGTTTTCACAACTAGACCATTTCTATAAACGACATATACATAAACCATGTACTACATCGTGATCAACATAGGAATATATATATATATATATATATATATATAGGATGGTTTATGTTTTCTTAAACATTATCCAAACTTAAGTCGCAACATTTCATTTTTTAGGTTGCACGTAGAAGTTCTCACGACATATCCATCATTCTCATTATACATTTGATATCATTTACTCTGAGGTGAGTTTCATAGCCCCTACTTTTATACGTTTTGAATTACTTTTGGGGGAGATACATGCTCAAACTATTTTCATTTACTTTTATAAGTACTCTAAACTTTTACTGATTATCGTGAGTTTCATAGCCCCTACTTTTATACATTTTGAAATTACTTTTGGGGGAGATACATGCTCAAACACTTTATTTATACTTTCACAAGTACTCTAAACTTTTAAGGATTACCGTGAGTTTCATAGCCCCACTTTCTATTACTTAATTGTTTTACAAACTCTTTGGGGGAGATACATGCTCAACTATTTTCATTTACTTTTATAAGAACTCTAAACTTTTACTGATTACCGTGAGTTCATAGCCCCACTTTCTATTATTTAATTGTTTTACAAACCCTTGGGGGAGATACATGCTTTATTTTAAACCGAACACATTGCTTTCAAATTGTATGCTTATCTGATTGTTTTATTAGTAGTAAGTTACCGCATTTGCCAAACATAAGTCCCTAAATCATGAATCATTAATCACTATGTGAGAGTGGGCGCAAATATTGTGAATAGATCTATTGGGATTGACGAATCCCGTTTGTGTTGGCCCCATTAAAGGCAAACAAACGCACTATATTTGAGTAACATTGGTAAAAACGGCAATTTTACCAGATAGGGCACGCACCGACATTTTCTCCAAGTAATTTTGGAACACGTTAACGCCTTGATTGCATGATGCTTAGTCTAATAATAACTGTTTTGGTTTTCAAACCCTTGGTGTGAATTTATAACTCACACTACAAACATAATGTGTTCAACCATCAAATAAACTCTATGAATTCACTCAACCTTTGTGTTGACAGTTTTAAGCATGTATTTCAGGTCCATATTGTACGAGGCTGGCACGGAGGAGCGAGGACTAGATCAAGAAGGCTATAAATTTTATTATCATTCGAAAATCAATTTAATGTATTTTGTAAACTTGGAACCAACTGGGACCTCATCTTTGTAAACTTTGATATTTATATAAATCGAATGATAAATCTTTTAAAACGACTCCATTAGAGTTCGTTTTCTATTGTTATGACTGTTGTGCCATGAAGTAACACCCGGTTTGAATTCCGCTGCGTATCACGAAAATGGGGGTGTTACAGATTGGTATCAGAGCCACAATTATAGAGAAACGGGTCTAATTGAGACTTAAACTATAACTACTTTTACAAACAAAAACATTTTATAGCCTTCCGTTCTCCGTGCCTTCCATCCTCCAGACGATTATGTGACTTTTAGGCATTTTAAGCTATACAAACATACTAGTATATTGATATATATACTTTACATAATTTCAATCATAAACAATGTACTCAACATATCTACGTATGCCTATTCTAAGGCATTACGGCACAATCATATTTTTCTAATCTCCCAATCATGCATCTACTCGTGCATTTTAGGATTTCGAAACTTCCTCCAAGATATTGTAACTGACTACAATGGTCTTTCCTACTTCCCAGACATTGTGAGATACAATGGCCTCATTCATTTTTTCAAGACACTGTGAGATACAGTGGTCTCTATTACATTCTCAGACACTGTAAATCCTATAGTGATCTCATTTATTTCTCAAGACATTGTGGGTTACACAATGATCTCTCTATCATTTCTCAAGACATTGTGAGTTACACAATGGTCTCTTCATCATTTCTCAAGACATTGTGGGTTACACAATGATCTTTCCATCACTTCTTAGACATTGTGAGTTGCACAATGGTCTCTATTATTTCCTAGACATTGTGAGTTACACAATGGTCTCAACTATTTCTCAGACATTGTGAGTTGCACAATGGTCTCAACTACTCCTCAGATATTGTAAGTTATACAATAGTCTCTAAAAATTTTCTTTTAAACATTATATGATATTGTTTTACATGAAACCCGTCACAATCTATCAATTTTCCTAATGGAAATACAAGAAATGGGATTTCTAAAAAAAAAAAAAAAGATAAACTGACTCATCATCTACAAAAGCTGAAGTTCAGCAACTTTCTCTACATTCATCAAAATTCTCTTCTGAAACCTTCATTGTTAAAGGTTCGTGATTCTAGCCAAGTATAGACTATTTTAGGATTACTTAAGATTTCCTTTTCACACGTATCTACCTATACTATCTTCTATGCAATGGAATGTGAAAACATAGGTTACAAGTCTTTTATGGCCAGGACTTGCAACTGAATGGTTTGATGTCGCCTTTGCTTCGTGGACAATTTCTCAAAAGCTATGGACATATCACAAGTATACCTAATTTAGGTATTTGGAAAATTTATCGAACCTTGGCTAAATATAGTCTAGTCACCTATATTTAGCCTAGGGATAGTGGAACAGAGTCTGACTAACTATGTTCGACTTAAATTTTTCAAACACTGAGAACAGTTATACAAGTGTTATATTCAGGTTGATTTCCTACTTAAACTCGATAAACCACCAGAATTCATTAAAAAGATCTAGAGACACGATAGTGTCTTACCACTCAGCAAAATCTTAACATCTCATTTATACTACCTAATTTCATTCTTGAAATTTTCATACATGAGATAATCCGAACTACTATCTTGGGATAGTCATCAAATCTTCTCGTCATTTCTTAGAAGTTCTAGCCTGATTAAGTCTCAAGGATATCATTCCACCATATTCCTTTAAAATTCACTTATGATTTTAAAGAAAACTTTACATCTCTACCTAAGAATAATGGTAAGCGTACGTTACACTCTTCTAATCGTCAACATGACACATCATTATCTAAACCTCATTGAAATTCAGTACGTAAAACTTCACAGTATCACGTTTCCTTCAAACACTAGTAGACATAAACACTATACGATATAGCCGTCATCCCGAAACCACCTAAGACAGGATCAACTTTCGAAATGGTTTGGATAACCACTTGCCACTAGCAAAACTTTCCCTACAATGACAGTTATCACATCATTACAAACCGTTTCACATCAACAATATCTTACACCTTTTATTAACAACAGTTACCCTAACAAACAACAAAACTATTCCATTTGAGGCACTATATAGATGAAAGTGTCAGTCAACCATTTGCTGGACTAAGGTGTTCAGAAATCACCCACGAAACAACTAAGGAAACCATACAAATATAAATTAGGCTCCATGTCGCACACTATCACCAAAAACTCCATGTTAGAAATTAAGGTTTTATTGATAGCCTCGATACAATAAGATATGATTCATTTTGAGAATCGGGAAAATCCAAACTTTAGGTATATTAGACTCTATAAGATTTTAACAGAACCCTTTAGATTACAACTTAAGCCACATGGTTTATAATACATTCTATGACCAAAAATTTGAGAACACAAAGATTAGAATTCGGCGCATACATCCACATTTCCCTAGACAATTCAACATCGGGTAACACATCCTGAATTCCGGGACGGAATTCCCATTAAGGGGGTGAGACTGTAACCACCCGCATTTTTAGGTTACTTTTTATTTTCGAGAATTTACTATTCACTTTTACTATTCAAATTCACTATTCATCTCATCTTTATTATTCATAATATTAACTATTTCATGCTATATATATAGTTACTTTGTTGATTCATGATGTACATATACTCAATCACTTGTTTTAATTCACATATGGTCATAAAAGTAACAAACTAGTAAACTAGTCATAATCTACACATGTGAGACCATTAAAAACAGTAATATAAGGACTTTCTAACTTACATAATATGGTAGACAATATAAAAAGGTAAACATAGCAATTTGAATCACCCAAAACGGACAAACGAGTCAAAAGTTATAAGCAAAAGAATTTAGCGAAACCTAAACGCCAAAATTGCCATGTATAAGCTGTTAAGGGTTCTGTCTTTTTAAAAGTGGTACTTCTGGTCCGAATCATCAAAAAGTTAAAACACGAAAGTTGTCCGGAACGACGTTTTCCTTTAATATCAAAGAAGTTCGGGCCTTGAAAACGCATAAATAGGCCAAAATCTTTCAAAAACAGAAACTGCCGTAAATATAGTCTCACAACTATACTTTTGTCACAACTAAAAGCAAACCAAGAGGCCTAATGGCCATAAACCAAGACCACGGCTACGGCTAAGACCAAAGTTGGGTCTCAAGACCATGGTAGTCAAGACCAAAGTCACGGCAAGGCCATGGCTAAAGCCTCAAGGCTTGTTTACCCAAGATCGTTAACTAAGGTAATCATATATATGAAACGACGAGAACTTGTAATAACCAACTTTACAATTTAGAAACTTGTAAGCTTTTCTTTAAACACTTATGATATAAATTATGACGATATTTGTAATAACCATTATGATTCCTAATCAAAACCAAACAACCTTGTAACTTGTGTTTACAAACCATATGACACTTGTGATATATAAATAAAACTTATGTTTTATCTACTAAGTGCTACAAAACTAGGGAGCTTCATGTGAGGGGTTTCATTTGAGTAAAACGTATCGACGAGTTGCTGGATTTACGATTTAAAGTGTCCTAGCTCCTCGAACGTTTACTACATGACCTCTGAATTATGATGGCCCGAACGGTAGTACGATATATATATAAACTATACACGTTTTCACAACTAGACCATTTCTATAAACGACATATACATAAACCATGTACTACATCTTGATCAACATAGGAATATATATATATATATATATATATATAGGATGGTTTATGTTTTCTTAAACATTATTCCAAACTTAAGTCGCAACATTTCATTTTTTAGGTTGCACGTAGAAGTTCTCACGACATATCCATCATTCTCATTATACATTTGATATCATTTACTCTGAGGTGAGTTTCATAGCCCCTACTTTTATACGTTTTGAATTACTTTTGGGGGAGATACATGCTCAAACTATTTTCATTTACTTTTATAAGTACTCTAAACTTTTACTGATTATCGTGAGTTTCATAGCCCCTACTTTTATACATTTTGAAATTACTTTTGGGGGAGATACATGCTCAAACACTTTATTTATACTTTCACAAGTACTCTAAACTTTTAAGGATTACCGTGAGTTTCATAGCCCCACTTTCTATTACTTAATTGTTTTACAAACTCTTTGGGGGAGATACATGCTCAACTATTTTCATTTACTTTTATAAGAACTCTAAACTTTTACTGATTACCGTGAGTTCATAGCCCCACTTTCTATTACTTAATTGTTTTACAAACCCTTGGGGGAGATACATGCTTTATTTTAAACCGAACACATTGCTTTCAAATTGTATGCTTATCTGATTGTTTTATTAGTACTAAGTTACCGCATTTGCCAAACATAAGTCCCTAAATCATGAATCATTAATCACTATGTGAGAGTGGGCGCGAATATTGTGAATAGATCTATTGGGATTGACGAATCCCGTTTGTGTTGGCCCCATTAAAGGCAAACAAACGCACTATATTTGAGTAACATTGGTAAAAACGGCAATTTTACCAGATAGGGCACGCACCGACATTTTCTCCAAGTAATTTTGGAACACGTTAACGCCTTGATTGCATGATGCTTAGTCTAATAATAACTGTTTTGGTTTTCAAACCCTTGGTGTGAATTTATAACTCACACTACAAACATAATGTGTTCAACCATCAAATAAACTCTATGAATTCACTCAACCTTTGTGTTGACAGTTTTAAGCATTTATTTCAGGTCCATATTGTACGAGGCTGGCACGGAGGAGCGAGGACTAGATCAAGAAGGCTATAAATTTTATTATCATTCGAAAATCAATTTAATGTATTTTGTAAACTTGGAACCAACTGGGACCTCATCTTTGTAAACTCTGATATTTATATAAATCGAATGATAAATCTTTTAAAACGACTCCATTAGAGTTCGTTTTCTATTGTTATGACTGTTGTGCCATGAAGTAACACCCAGTTTGAATTCCGCTGCGTATCACGAAAATGGGGGTGTTACATATATAGTGTCTGTGTGATTTTCCCTTACTATCAGGTAAACTACCTTTTTCCCATTTTTGATGATCTGAACCTTTGCAATCTTAGCAGGAAGTGCTGAACCCGTAGGAATGGAGCCCATGGTAAACTCTTCTGATGACGGTTCATCAACCTTATCCTTCATGTACTCTTCCACTTCCTTCTTAACATTTTTCTTATCCTTTTTCACTCCTTTCTTTCCAGTGGATTTCTTCCTTGTCATATTCAAAACTGGTTGCTTAACCTCATCTTCCTCCTCTTTCTTTACAGTTTTTGGCTTATCACCAAGTTTTTCAGCTTCAGCAACCTTTTCAGTCTCTGCAATCTTGTGCTTCTTAGCATCCTTTGGTTGAAGATTGTAACCCTTCCTTTTAAACGTTGAAGCTTCCAACTCTGAATCCATTGGAATAAAATTTTTATTTTGGTACATTACTTTTTCAAATTCTGCTTTTAGTTCATCATTCTTCAATTTCCTTAACTGGCTCAACTTCCAGGTAGGATTCCCTTGACTTTTGACATAGTGGATCATATAATCCCTTTGCTCAGCTTTGGTCAAGGGTCTGTTCATCCTTTCTCTTTGTCTCTGCTCTCTGAGGCTCTTCTTCGCATTAATAATCTCAACCAATTTACTTGCATAGTCTTCTCCGCCAATATCAGGAAGGATATCTCTGTTTACTAATAATCTTGCATTTATAGTATCCCATTCTTCATCAGTGTAGAATTTGGCAGATTCCAGAACTTCAGTTAATTGTGGTTCCTCCTGCAGAGTTTTGGCAATCAGCTCATCATCCCTTGTTTGTTCTGCACGTTTAGCTTCTTCAGCCGCATCCTCTGATTGAATCCTAGCAATCTCAGCAAAGCTAGCTTCCTCTTCTGCGAGTTGCTTTTTGGTCTTCACTGGCTCAGAAGATTCTTGCACTATTCCTTTGCCTTCCCTATGCACAAACTCCTCACTAGTACTACCTGGATCACTACCAGGATTAATATGTTCAGTACTTGTATTAACTTCAGCATCAAAGCCAGTATTAAAATCTTCATCAAAAGCAGATTTAATTTCAGCACCACCAGACTTATCGTTAGTAAAGTCACCAGACTTATCCACTCCACTAGAACTTGCAGCTTCTTTATCCAGTCTCTTCTTAAAGGATTTCTTGTGATTTAAATTCTTAACCAAGATTTCAGCTGCTTCCAATCCTTGAGGACTAATTTGAGTTTCCTCAGAGGATTCCTCACCTTCTGAGTCTGTAATGTCTATCCCCGTCTGTTTGAATTTCCCCTCCAATTTCTTAACTCTTTTGCGAGTAGTCCCTAGTGACTTCTTGGTCTTCTTCAATTTTTTCTCCAACTCATCAACCCTTGAAATCAGTTGTAGAACCAGTTGAAGTAGATCTTCCATAGATAAGGAACTGGGTTCTGCTGTAGTAGTGGGTGTTGGAGGTTGTGGTTGAGGAATCACTGGTGGTTCTTCCTTATGGACTGAAGGTGAAGGTGGTGGGGGTGTTGGTGTCCTCTGTTGAAACTCTGTTTTTTCAGGTTCAGATGTAGGTTGAGCCTGAGCTTCTGATGTAGCAGTAGGAGATGGAACAGATGTAGATGTACCTTCAGGTTCAGTAGCAACAGAAGGCAACATAGCAGACAAAAGTGGCTTGTGTGCCCCTTCAAAACCCCTTTTCATATTACCAAATATCTTTTTAGTGAAAGGGAGAGCAATGTAAGGATGTTTGCTTGCTGTTTCAACATTTAAGATCATTTGCAAAAATCTTGGGTACATCAAAAACTTTTTCTTATTCTTGGAATTAGCAACCATGGCATAAAAAATCATTTTTGAAAAATTGAAGAGTCTGCCAGTGGAGAGACAGACCAATGCAGAAGCAATATTGCTTCCAAATTGATCCCATCCACCACTTTTAGAGCTCATACAATGTAAAATATGATGCACAAGGAAACGCCATTGTGGCGTAAAATGACTCTTCCAAAAAGTGAATGTTCCATCAGTTGGATATCCAATCTTTTCCAATCCCTGAAAGAGGTCATGATTTGCCAACATTGAAATCCCTGAGGCATCAGCCAATTGAAGCTTGCTTCTGACTGATTCCTCAGTGATTGAATACTCTAACGTATCAATAGTTGCATTTAACTCTAGTGTCCCATCAGCAATAGTTCTAGCAGTAGCAGTCTGCCAGAACTGTTTGACTAGGGAATCATAGATAGTTGGATTATGAGTAAGGGCATACCTGATATGACTACCCTTTAGAAAGTCCACTATCTGCTCGAAGCCTGTGCTTTCAGCAGGCTTTTTAAGAAATCCCACTTGATTGTGCTTGTCTACAAACTTTAATTGTGCCATCTTTTATGTTAATTGAATTACTGGTAGTGCAGGGCAATTAGGGTTTAGTGCTGGTGAGGAGACTTAATCGAAATAAAATAATTAAACTTTTAAAGATTAGGATAAAGTAATTAAAGGATAAATATGATTTCTAAAAATAAAAATTATCCATATAAATACTTCTGACCATCTAAAATTAGGTAACGGTACTATTTAAACAGTAAAAATCGTTTTTTATTTTTTGCACTACCAGACTAAAGAATGGTCAAACAGACTTAAAAATGACATCACCAGAATTAACTCTGTACTATAGCACATCAACTAGCACAGCTTCCATACATCTCCAATCTGTGAGAATTCTTTCTTTTCAACATATCCTTAAACAAAAAAATATACCTAACAGATTTAACTAATATTAAGTCTTGTATTATAAACATAAATTCTTAAAAAAGTACAAAAAATCGAATGTCTATATGCTTTTAAGAGTGAAATATGATAAAGGTAGAGTGTAACAACTTGACCATAACATGGTTCACTTGGACTTTCGTATAACAACACCTCCACAGTCGGTTCGATAGTAGTCAGTTCGTGATTCGTTACCCAAGTCACGTCGATCCACACGTGGCAATATGTTATCATTGTGCTGGTGAATGACGGTACTAAATTCCTCATCGGCTTCGTCATACTTATCTTTGTAATTCTTGGGAGGTGTCTTAAACACAATAGACAATTTTTTATCTACCTGGTCTTTCACATAAAACACTTGTCGTGCTTGTGCGGCTAATATGAACGGATCAACCTTGTGGCCTAAACTATTCAGGTCAACCAATGTATACCCAAGAGTAGTATCGCGTTTCACACCACCAGCTTTGTGATTAACCCAGTCACATTTGAAAAGAGGAATTTGCATGTAACGGTAATCTAGTTCCCATATCTCCTGTAAAACCCCATAATAATATGCTTTTCTTGTGGTTGCAACTTCTTTAGATATGTGGATATCTAATGCCTCAACACTAACCTCACTGTTCTGGTAAACTTTGCCTTCATGATCTTTCGTACGAAAAGTATACCCATTGATGTGATATGCATCGTATTTCACTACGGTGGCGCGTGGTCCATAGGATATCCACCTTACAGTTTCTGATACACTTTCTTTGTCGATTTGTAACTCTCTCTCAACCTGAATTTCATTAGAAGTATATATTAGCTCAAAACAATAAGTACACCAATTTTCAGATCAAAATGAGCTGAGAAATAAGGTTTAGAAAGGGTATGTTGAGTAACATAAGATTAATTACTTCTTTGCGTAACCAATTGGCAAAAGATTTGCTGTGCTCATTCTCCAGAAATGCTATTCGTTTACCCGGGTTTTCTGCTTTCAAAACTTGCTTGTGTCGCCTGAAACAACGTGTTTGATTATTATATTTGATACATCATTTAATTTTCAGTAACGAAATAGACATGTGTTAGTAAGACTTACTCGATATACGGTACAATTTCATCTGTATTATTTATTACATACAAATGTGCTTTCTGAAAGAGTTCCGCAGAAACTTCAGTTGATTTGCCGGCCGACAATGGCTTTCCTTCCTCATTTTCATCTGTTTCATGTTTATCAGGTGGGATACCAACAGTTTTCATGGATTTATGATATTCGCTAAAAAACTCTATTGTTTCTTCCGCAATAGTCTCCTCAGCAATGCATCCTTCTGGTCTATTTCTGTTCCGCACATGTCCTTTAATAACCTTCATACATCTTTCGAATGGATACATCCACCGAAAGCATATGGGACCGCATAATTTTACCTCCCTAGTTAGGTGCACAGTCAAATGTATCATAATATCAAAGAATGATGGAGGAAAGAACTTCTCGAGTAGGCACAGTGTCACTACCAGTTCTGCTTGCATATTATCTAGTTCTTGCAATATTATTTCTTTGCAACATATTGATTTAAAGAAAAAGCAAAACCTGATAATAGCATATCGTGTGGGTGGGTGCATGATTGAACGTATTGCAATTGGAAGAAACTCTTGCATTAGCATGTGATAGTCATGCGATTTTAGGCCAATGAGCTTCCTATCCTTTAGGCTGACCAAAGAAGAGAAATTTGAACAATAGCCTTGTGGTACCCTGATGTTGTGTAAAGTTTCACAAAAAATATCTTTTTCAGCATTCGTTAATGTGTAACCTGCTGGAGGTAGTGTTGTTTTGTCTTGTTCTTGCATAGCAAACAACTCTTGTTTTACCCCCAACTCAGCCAGATCCAATCGAGCATTCAGTCCATCTTTCGTCTTTCCTGGAACATGTAGCAAAGTTCCGACGAGACTCTCAGCAACATTCTTTTCTACATGCATAAAATCAATACAATGTGGAACAGAATTATGCCTCCAATACCTAAGTTTTCGATACCAAATGTTGAATTTCTTCCAATACGCACCGTTTTGTCCGTTTACTTGGCTTGAACTACCCTCTACTTCTGTTATGTTTCTTTTCTGCTTTTGAATCTTCCCACCTCTACCTCTCGTATCTTCTTGGTTTTCTGATGCATTATTGTTTGTTCGTTTTCCTTTTCCCCACTTATTTTCAATATGTTGTACCTCGTTGTATAGTTGTTCCCCGGTCATTGGGTTTGGAGCCGGGAGAAATTCTTGTTGTCCATTAAATGCCTTCCTTTGCCTTCTGAACGGATGGTCATATGGTAGATATCGTCTGTGACCAACATAACTTTGCTTGGATGAGGCAGAAAGTCTAACACAGTTTGTATCTTTCCCACATACTACACAACCTTTGAATCCACTGTACGGGCAGCCACATAATGTACCAAGTGCAGGGTAATCATTTATTGTCCATAACACAATGGCACGTAGATTAAAGTTATCTTTTGTGGATGCATCATATGTATCAACCCCTGTATCGAATAAGGTTTGCAGATCATCAACAAACGGTTCTAAAAAAACATCGATATCATTTCCCGGGTATCCCGATATTAATACCGAAAGCATGATAAACTTTCTTTTCATACACAACCATGGAGGAAGGTTGTATATGACCGTTAAAACTGGCCATACACTATGATGCCTATTTCCTGAGTTGATGTCAACCCCATCAGCCGATATTCCTAGCCGTAGATTTCTTGGATCTTCAGCAATTTCGGGGAATTTTTCATCTATGGTACGCCATGCCTTTGAATCTGCGGGGTGACGTAACACACCATCGGTTATCCTCCGTGTCGCGTGCCATCTTATATCCTCTGAAATACTTTCTAGCTTAAATAGTCGTTGCAGTCTTGGTATAATTGGAAAGTACCACATTACCTTTGCTGGAATGTTTTCGTACACTTTCTTAGTCTTATTATCCACCTTCCATCTTGATATCCCACAAGTTCGACACGCAGTCAAATCCTTGTCACCCTTCCAGTAAAGAAGGCAGTTGTTGATACATACATGTATCTTTTTGTATCCTGATCCCATCAATTTCAAATATTTTTTGGCTTGATAAGTTTTTTCCACCATTTCGTTACCAGCAGGCAGCATCTTCTTTAACAATCCTAGTAATTCAGTAAAGAACTTATCAGAACATCCGTACTTACCCTTCAAGTTGAGTAGTTTAACTATTGCGGACATCTTTGTGAAGTCAGGACATCCTGCGTAAAGAGGCTTCTCTGCGTCTAATAATAATTGTTGAAACTTGACAAGATCATCCTCATCAAAATTATCTTTTGTAGCATTAACCATTTCTACTGTTGCTGGGGCATCTGTTGGAATATCTGAAGCAAAATCCGTGTCGTCAACAAACTCTGTTGTAGCGTTAACAGGTGTTTCGGTACTTATTGATGACTCATCCTTCTCTCCATGTTTAGTCCAGTTTAGGTACCTTAGATCAAACCCATTGCTGAATAAATGGAACTGCACTTTCTCCACTTGATGCTCTATGTGGTTTAAACAATCTGTACACGGACATGGCATTGAAAGATCATTTTTCTTAACTCATGGGTCGATGTTCCCCATCTTCCGCAAGTTGTGTACTGCATAATCAATAAACGCTGCTACTCCATCAACATAAGATTTGTTGGTCCTATTAGTTCCTATCCAAGACTTGTCCATGTTTATAAATGTGTCCCACTTATCCGAGCAGCAATGTTTATAAATGTAGTCCCTGCAGGCATGTTAAAAAGACAGTCCAAGTTATTGAAGATTATACAAGACAACATCAAACTTCAATTGATGATCTTAAAAGTTAAAAAAGACATTCCAAGTAATGAGGATAGCTCAAAGATTGAATGTCGTATTGAATTATGCTAAGAATTGAATAAAGTCTAATGAAACAGTTCCTAAAGGGATGTTTGGGTCAAGGAAAAATAAGAAATTAACTAGCTAAATTATGGTTCCATGTTCATGTGGTAACAGGCTTAACAGGGTTTCTTAAATTTTTTAACCAATTAACTATCTAAATTTAACAAGAAACTGACATAATTTACAAGAGGATATCTCGAAACAAATGTTCAATTATAATACGCTTAACAGGGTTATTTTATGTGTTAGAACGATGTGTACAAAAGGAAGATAACAATACTTACCAGTGGTGACGGGACTGGTGGGTCTATGACGGGAGAGTTCTGGTGGTGACGGGATTTGTAGTGAGATGAGAGGGAGGTGTGGCGGTACAGGAGGAGGAGGAGGAGGAGGAGGAGGAGTTAATTTTTGCAATTAATTTGAAATGCCTTGATGCAAACTTTGGGGGGAATAAATTTAATTTGTGGGGGGAATTTTAAATTTGCTTAAATTTTTGAAAATTTTTCATATTAGTTTAAAAATGTTTTTTCTCTTATGATTTAATGATTTTTTTCATTTAATTAGTTTAAAAAGGTTTTTTATTCATAATAAATAAAATAAAATTCAGAAAAGTATAATATAAAATATATATATATATATATATATATATATATATATATATATATATATATATATATATATATATATATATATATATATATATATATATATATATATATATATATGTTTAAGTATTTAGGACTTTTAAAAAATAATTTTAAAATTTATGCTTAAATTTACAATATTTGGTATTTTTAGGATTAAGTGCATTTTACGTTATTTCGATATATGTTAGTTGATTTATTTGCTTATTTAGTTGTTTTTAGTTTAAAAAAATAAAAAAATAAAAAAAATAAACTAACTCCCAGTACCGTCTTCCACGGGTTATGGGTCCCAATATCGTCTTCCACAGTGTATGTGGGAGGTTGAGACGTAGACAGCCTTACCCCTACCTAAGGTAGAGAGGTTGCTTCCGGTTCTACCAAAGGTTGAAAAGGACCTCCGGCCTTGCAAGGGGTGAGGATCGAACCCTTGAGAGGCTGCTTTCTTTTCTACCAAAGGTAGAAAAGAACCTCCGGCCTTGCAAGGGGTAAGGATCGAACCCTTGAGAGGCTGCTTTCTTTTCTACCAAAGGTAGAAAAGAACCTCCGGCCTTGCAAGGGGTAAGGATCGAACCCTTGACCTCTTTCTCCAGAGGCAAGAGTGTTAACCACTTGATCTAACCTTGCTATTTTTTTGTTTTTAGTGTATGTTTCATCAATTTATTCACGAAATCCAAATATCTTTCATTATTATTTATCACCCGATCACGAACCGAACACGAATTTCCAAAACCGTAACATGTGTGACTATAATTTTATATATACTATTGATTGAATGTTTGAATTTCCTAAACCGAACGAGAATTTCCAAAACCGTAACATGGTTTCAGATATAATTTTATATATACTATTGATTGAATCATGTCGTAAAATGAAACTCTAAGCAACTATAACCCAATGATTTTGACCCATATTATAGTGTGAAGGTTATATGAATTGTATTAAAGTTATTAAAGGTGGGCACGTTAATTTTGACATTTCAGGATGACATAAAATCATTAACTCATGTGTCTTACTCAAAACATTGTGTGAAACTGTGTTTAGGGTTGCGTTATATACGTTGGGCACGGTAACACAACCCTTGTGCGTTTTCGTGCGTTTTAGTCTGTCCTATATGTTTTCGTCCGTGTTCATACGTTTTCTTAGTTTTGTACATGTTTTCTTCCGATTTTGTATGTTTTTACACGTTTTCGTCTCTTTTCACATGTTTTCGTCCGTTTTTGTACGTTTTTACACTTTTACACATTTTCATACGTTTTTACACGTTTGCGTCTGTTTTCATACTTTTTCCACCGTTTTCGTACGACTTTGTCCTTTTTAATAAGTTTTTATACGTTTTTGTTTTTGTTTACACGTTTTCGTCCGTTTTCATACTTTTTCCACCGTTTTCGTACGACTTTGTCCTTTTTAATAAGTTTTTATACGTTTTTGTTTTTGTTTACACGTTTTCATCCGTGTTTAAACTTTGTCGCTGGTTTTTCATGTTTTAGTCCGTTTGTATAAGTTTTTCACCGTTTTCGTCCGTTTCTAGCCGTTTTCATCTATTTGAGACGTTTTGCGTCTGTTTTCATATGTTTTACATATTAACATACATTTTATTACGTTCTTATACGTTTTCGTCCGCTTTAGTTCGTTTTTTTTCCGTTTTAGCCATTTTCATATGTTTTGAAGACTTTTTCGCCGTTTTCATACGCTTTCTTACACTGTTACACATTTTCATACGGTTTTACACGTTTGCGTCTGTTTTCATACTTTTTCAACCGTTTTCGTACGACTTTGTCCTTTTTAATCAGTTTTTATACGTTACGTTTTTGTTTACACGTTTTCGTCCGTGTTTACACTTTCTCGCTGGGTTTTTCATGTTTTAGTCCGTTTGTATAAGTTTTTTGACCGTTTTCGTCCATTTCTACCCGTTTTCATCTATTTTAGACATCTTCGTCCGTTTTCATACGCTTTAATATGTTTTACATATTAATGTACATTTTCTTAAGTTCCATACGTTTTCTTACGTTCTTACACGTTTCCGTCTGCGTTAGTCCGTTTCTTTCCGTTTTATCCGTTTTTAAGACTTTTCGGGTCAACCCAAGAAGCGAAGTGAATTCATATTCGGTTTTTGGCTCGCTTCGGTTTAATTCTAGTTCGGTTCAGTTCGGTTTTCGTGTTGAACCGAATAAAAAGATTACCGATTTAACAAAACCAAACAACCCGATAACCAAACGGATAAACACCCCTAATTAATTTATAGTGATAGTTTAAAACGAGGACTTGTTTTGCGGTTTTAAAGTTTAGGTCTTTATAGTTTGAATTCATAAGGAGTTACAAGTATCTTCTCTATCACACTATCCCCACAACTCTTCTTCAACCTTTCTTTGCAATCTTTCAATAATATCATATTTTACCCAATTTCATTATCAATGGCAGCACCATCACCACAAAACCATTTGGCTAAGCGTGTTATTGATGACCTAATTGAGTTTAGCGGGGAGACATCTGTTGATGGTTACATGAGTTTCTTCAAGGCTCAGCAAATTTCCATTCTCCGTGGCTTTATAAACCGGATGCGCGAAGAGGCCACCACAGTAAAGAATGAGATTGCGCATTTTAATGCTTTAATTGCTGAGATGGTAGCTATTGGAGATGGGGATGAATATTTTGACACATTGATGGATCTTAGGCATGACATGGAGGCTACGAGGACTAAGCTGCAGGGGTTGAATGATCTCATTACTCAAGCTGAGGAGGATATCGAGACCAAGGAAGAACAAATTAAGTCGATGAATGGTTGAAGGGTTGCTCGCTATGTAAAGGGATGGTTTCTTTTACTATAGTGTCATCTGTTTATAATGTCTAATGTCTTGGTTTAATATTATGGTTTGTAGATATATTAACGATGAAACATGTATGGATCTTTTGATGGTTTATCTAATGGAATGGAATGGGTTGCGCTCGCTAGTTTGTTTCATCTTTTTTTAATGTTGTTTTGCATTTAGGAATTGGTTGTGGTGTTTAAGTTCATATCTGGTAGAATGTATTATTGTAGGTTTGAGGTTGATCCAAACTCTGTTCAATGTTGAACCATGAATATGCGGTTCATAAGTGCTTTGCTTAGGTTGTTCATTTTTTAGGTTGTTGTCAATTTTTAGGGTGTTTTTGTTGTTGTTTTTGCTTTAAGTTAATTGCATTTACATGATTTCTTGATTTTTTTTACTGTTGGAGGATGTTAGAGCTTATTTAAGTGCTTATAAATAGGTTATTTATAGGCTTAAAGTAAGGTATCAGGGCTGTTTGTTGTGTCAGCAGTCCTTGGTTGGATTTGATTATTTTTGTGCTTACTTGTTTATATGGGACTGCTTATTAGTTATAGTTGCTTAATTAGTTGCTTTAATTCCATTTTTTTATTTTAGTGTTGCTGCAATTATATGTGCTTTGATACAGCTGGTTCGAAGTTATATGGGTGTTTGGGACTGTGGGTAAGAACCATTTCTGTCATGGGTGTGTTGGTTTCAAAATGCAGCCAAAAATGAAATATTTAAATTCTATATTATCAATTTGGAGCCACATTTTAAAATTATGAAATTTGGAGCCAAATTTCAGCCAAAATTTTTAAAAGTGCTTAGGAATTTATGGTTTCCTTATTTGAAAAACTGCCCCATAATGAGCCCTAATTTTACTCCAATAAATCAGGATTCAAGCAAAACAACCAGAACTTCAATTTTTACACCATTATTTACCAATTAAGTTTACTAATTTTCTTTAACACATTACTTCTGACGAATCATGACAACTCAAACCAATTGTCAGGATGATTTGGTTTATTCTGATCGTGAAAATGATAACGCATTTGGATATGAATCAGAGGCGTATTCAGATGAGGGTGAGGATGCTAAAAACAACCATTCAAATGCGAATGTTGTTAAGAGGGGCATAACTAGGTTAGCTAAGTTTCGCAGGGATTATGGAAAAACCGACGGAATAAAGGTCAGTGTAACCTTCGATGCACTGAATAGGATATCAGGAAAAACAGGGCATTGTTTTCGAGTTTTTTGGGTGATTTGGTTCGTGAGCATATAGGTGTCAGGATTCTATCCTGGAGGAAGGTTGATTCAGAAGCAAGAGATAAAATGTGGGACGAAATCACTGTACACATATACTTTTTTTTTAACTAGTAGTGGCTTGGCTGTCGTAGGTACAAGGTGTTAATAAGTTTATCTCTGCATTTACATTATGTGCAACTAATTAACAACATTGTGTTAATCTTTGCAGCGATATTTTGATGTTGGCTTGACTGTCCGAAAGCTGATAATGAATCGTCTTGGTCAACTTCTAAGGAATTTTCGAAGGAAATTGACCGAAAACTACATATTGCCCAACCAAAATACCCTTTCAAAACTTAATGAAGTCCCGGCGAAGTATAGTGCAATTATAAAAGCTGAAGATTGGGTAAATTTTGTAAACTACATGGCCACCGAGGAATACAAGGTGTTAATTATTCATTTTTATTCAAGTTCAAATATCTGTCACATTTGATGTTTCCATATATATTAGTTGTATACTATCAGCATTACTACATCTAAACACCTTTTTTATTTTATGTTGCAAGGTGAAATCAGCTGCATCTAAAGTGGCGCGTTCCAAGTCTGTTTATCAGCATAGAATGGGACGAGGTGGATACGCCCGTGTGATGGATAAAATGGTAACATTAAACATTAAACATTTGCAGTTAATAGCATCATACTTTCGTTTATATTGGTTTATCTTACAAGTGTATGTATTTGATGTTTATAAGATCGAGAATAAAGAAATTGAACCAGATGAAGAACCACCGCGTGGTACGCTGTGGTTGAAAGGAAGGGTGAATAAAGACGGAGAATTTCACGATGATGATATCAGAACAGTTGGACAAAAAATTGTAAGTTTGACTCATTTTATGATTATGTTTATTGTTAGTTATAAGTTAATACTGATAGTGTATTAGTTAAAACTGATAGTGTATTAGTTAAAACTGTTAGTTATTAATTAATTCTGTTAGTTATAAGTTAATACTGTTATTTATAATTTGATACTGGTAGAATTAAATAACCTATTTCCCATATTGTGTGTGCAGAAAGAGACGGAGGAGAAGATCAAACAAGGAACCTTGAAGCTTGATCATGGCACTGATGCCATGACATTTGTATTAGGTAAGGAAAAGGGAGGATATGCGAGAGGAGTGGGAGGTGGAGTAACCTACAAGAGGTATTTTGATCTGCCTCGAATCAGACAAGCATCTGATGAAAGAGTGGTGTTACTTCAAAGTGAACTTGATGATGAGAGGCGCCAACGTCAAGAAAAAGAGGCGGTAATACAGGATTAGATGAAACAATTGGCTGCACAAAGGGGGCAGTTGCAGTCAACTTCAACTCCATTGACGAAAACGAAAGTAAGACATAAGAAAGTAACATTCCATCTTTTTTTTACCCTTTTAAATACTGCTGCAGTCTTCTTAAACAATTTATATTTCAGGTGTCTCCGGTGAACATTAATCTTTTAAATAGCAGTGCTGATGAGGATGCCGGAACACGTGTTGCTGGACGTGAGAAAGTTGCGAGCATTGAGAAGTCTAATGGACTTGCAACTTTGGAAAAGGAAATTCAAATAAGTGTAAGTAATAAATCACCCCCCCTGGGATTTTTGAATTCTACATACATTATTTATTTACCGTGTATTATACATATAGGAAACTGTTAAATCTGTCGCATCTAAGAAATCGACTAGATCAAAACGAAAGGATTCTTCACGTCAACTTTCTGGATCACAAGAACAGGAGTCTCCATTAACAGTACTACCACAAGTATGTATTTAAACATTTTCATATGTTCTTTAGTTTAATTAATTACTGATACATATATACATGCAACAAATTATCTTTTTAGGTAATTAAGTGCAGACTGTGGCACTTAAAGAAATCAACTATTATTGCGGAGGGTACCGTGTACAAAACTGATGGAAAACAAATGCTTCATAACAAACCACTCCCAAAGGATTGCTACAGAGTGTCTATTGAAAAATCTTTAGTGGATGCAGCGTGCATACCGGATGTAGGAAGTAACGGTCTCAAAACAGTTAAGGATGCAGTAGGTGGTTTTTATGCATGGCCAAAGGATCAAGTGGTTTTTGATGAAAAGGTACATAGATGCATGTGTTTTATAAACCTACATATATCATTCTTCATATTTAATTCAGTGTTTGATACCCCGGCTTTTGTTTCCTACAGGTAACACCACCAAGTACCATAAAACTGATTGGTGAGAACAGAACTGCACCTAAATTACATACGAAGCGCTACGTCTTTAGTCATACCATGCAAAAGGAAGCTAAGAAGATCAAGAGTCAGAAGTCGTTAAATTATTGAGAATTTTATTATGTACGACATTACAATTTTATATACATTCCAATTTTATTGTATTTGAATATATTTTGAATATATTTTTATATATTAGAATTTGTTTTGATATATATTGATTTCTTATATGTGACTAAAAGATTCATATAGTCACAATTATTAACACTTTTTGGTCATAGTTTGCTTAATTCGATGCGTGACTAAATGTTAGAAAGCGCCACACAAACATAAAATTAATGTGGCCATTGGATGAGCAATAGTCACACAAAACACACATTTATTCACTTAAAACACCATATGGTCACACTTATTAACACTTTTGGCCACTTTATGATTAATTGCATGTGACTAAATACCCAAAAGAAACATGCTTTGCGTGACTAAATGTTAGAAAAGGCCACACAAACATAAAATTCATGTGGCCATTGGATGATCAATAGTCACACAAAACACACATTTCTTCACTTAAAACACCATATGGTCACACTTATTAACACTTTTAGCCACTTTATGGTTAATTGCATGTGACTAAATACCCAAAAGAAACATGCTTTGCGTGACTAAATGTTAGAAAAGGCCACACAAACATAAAATTCATGTGGCCATTGGATGAGCAATAGTCACACAAAACACACATTTCTTCACTTAAAACACCATATGGTCACACTTATTAACACTTTTAGCCACTTTATGGTTAATTGCATGTGACTAAATACCCAAAAGAAACATGCTTTGCGTAACTAAATGTTAGAAAAGGCCACACAAACATAAAATTCATGTGGCCATTGGATGATCAATAGTCACACAAAACACACATTTCTTCACTTAAAACACCATATGGTCACACTTATTAACACTTTTGGCCACTTTATGATTAATTGCATGTGACTAAATACCCAAAAGAAACATGCTTTGCGTGACTAAATGTTAGAAAAGGCCACACAAACATAAAATTCATGTGGCCATTGGATGAGCAATAGTCACACAAAACACACATTTCTTCACTTAAAACACCATATGGTCACACTTATTAACACTTTTGGCCACTTTATGATTAATTGGATGTGACTAAATACCCAAAAGAAACGTGCTTTGTGTGACTAAATGTTAGAAAAGGCCACACAAACATAAAATTCAAGTGGCCATTGGATGATCAATAGTCACACAAAACACACATTTCTTCACTTAAAACACCATATGGTCACACTTATTAACACTTTTAGCCACTTTATGGTTAATTGTATGTGACTAAATACCCAAAACAAACATGATTTGTGTGACTAAATGTTAGAAAAGGCCACACAAACATAAAATTCATGTGGCCATTGGATGATCAATAGTCACACAAAAGACACCTTTCTTCACTTGAAACACCATATGGTCACACTTATTAACACTTTTAGCCACTTTATGATTAATTGTATGTGACTAAATACCCAAAACAAACATGCTTTGTGTGACTAAATGTTAGAAAAGGCCACACAAACATAAAATTCAAGTGGCCATTAGATTATCAATAGTCACACAAAAGACATATTTCTTCACCTTAAACAACATATGGTCACACTTATTAACACTTTTTGCCACTTTATGCTTAATTGTATGTGACTAAATACCCAAAACAAACATGCTTTGTGTGACTATACAGTGTTTATGGTCACTAATACGGATTAATCCAACAAAATTTGTACCTAATTAGTCACACATGTTACGGTTTTGGTTACTCTTTTGCAATAGAGACTAAAAAAAAGTCAAACACGTGACCATAGGGTACCTATGGTCGCGCGACCTTAGTCACACACGGCCGAAAAAACATGTGTGACTATATGTATATCGTCACACATATTCGGTGTGGCCAAATCCACTTTTTGTTCTAGTGATGGCGATACTGTTACTTCGTATGACTAACATTCAGTTCAGATAAACATATAGTTTGCAAATAATCATGTTTGCTATAAAAGTTGTTGAGCATGTATCTCCCCCAAAGAGTTTAATAAAAGCATTAAAACAATTGAAAATGGGGCTATGGAACTCACTTGGACAATGATGCGATGGCAAAAGTGAGTACACCGAAATGTAGCGTGAATCTCGAAACTGACCTATTATGAATGATATGATATGTAATAAGTCATGATGTAATGTTATGCATACAATTCATACGATATCTATACCACTTGTGAATTTTTGAAAATAATACTTATCGTCGAAAAATAATTCTTATAACGTCTTGACAATTTAATAATTACTTTTCAAGCATTTACGTTGAAATGATATCATACGATAATCATTTAATGATTCATTATGAAATTATAACTTTTCGTCATAATATAATGTCATTTGAAGAATTCATGAAAGTGACTAAACGGCCTCGAAAAGCTAGTCGTAAAATGGTGTACGTCGAGTGTTAGGAAACGAACTCAACGGTTTTGGGAAGCTTGTATCATTATCTCAAAGTTTTAGTGTTTAAATTTCCATCCTAGAGGTCTCGATCATAGAGAAAAATATAGGTAAGGTATGGTACTTGTAGCCAAAATATAGTTTAAGGGTGGTTTTCGGCAAAGTTTAAGTGACTATATTTCATTCGTTACAACTCCGCTAAACAAACGGTCGGACATTTTGGAAAATATGCTTGGCGATCTTACTTTTATTAGAAGACATCACTTTATAAAAAGTTCTACATCAATGTTAAAAATGTCCTTCAACATGGTCTCTAGTTTTGCCGTAATACTTGTCTATTAGAACTAATATAGTTTTTCTTATATAATAAAGTTACGGCAACTTTGTGAAAACGTGTATAATTTAATCGTTACAAATCCGTTTTCTACGTTTTATATGTCCTTAGCTTCGTATCAAAGTATACTAATATATTTTTGATAAGTCGAAATAATTTACAACGCCCAAGCTTCATTTTTTGACTCGTACAAATTTGACATAACATGCTGAAATTTGCAGAAATTATAGTTTTCGTCGCTTAACTTGAAAAATTCATAACTTCTTCGTTATAACTCCGTTTTAATCCGTTCAAGCGGCCACGTTTTCGTTTTAAAGTGTATTTTCTAAATATCTAGGCCAAAAATTTTTACCTACTGTCGGATTTTCCAGATTTTTAAAATAAGGACAGACCCTTTTGCAAACTTGTCGAAATGAGTTTTTCTCGCGCCAAACCTATTCTAACCCATTCAAAACAACTCCGAAGCTATTCTAATCCTACCATACACCTTCTTAGGGTGTCATGGGTTCCTAGGGATCATCAAAAGTGATATACTACAAGGAATAATTATAGGATGACATAAATATATATAACTCTTAAAATCAATGTAAAAGTGGTACAAACATCATAAGACTTGCATGTTTTCTCAATAATGATGAAATGAATATGAGAATGAATATGAAATATGATGATGAAAATAAAAAGCTTACAAGTAACTTGATGAGGTTATTAGAACAAAGGGTTTTTCCTAATCACCCAAGGTTTATATTGCAAAACCTTAACAAGAATGATACTAGTGTATGTAAAACTTGATTAGAGAAAAAAAATATGATCTCCTTCTTGTCCTTGAGGTTGGCCGGTTTTGAGAGAGAAGAGAGGAAGCAAAAAGAGTTTTGATCTTACTTGAGAAAATGAAGTGAAATGTGTTTTTGATACTTTAGTAGTATAATACAATATACTCAAGAGTAGATATTTGTAGCTTAATGACTCACCCCATGCTTGGTCGACATATGTAGAAAATTTAGGACTAGATGCATTAAGTAATAATCAAGTGGTTTAATGTTGAGTAAATGTGTTGTAAATTAGGAATAAGTGGTAACTTGTGTAAATATTTGAGCTTGTAGGGTAGCGTTAACTAAAAATAAATTTTCACGGGTTAAGATAAAATATATTGAGGTCATAAAAATTATAAAAATACATTTCTTGCAAAATTTGAATGAAATAATAATAATCGTGTAATATTTAAGAAAACCGTCGTAATTATATAAATATAACAATTTATATACAAAATAAATTTAAAACACTGGGTAAACTCATAATATTATTTTTATAATCTTAATATAAGTATAAAAATATATTGTGATAATTTTTGGAAGTAACGGATCAAATGTTCAAAATAATTAATTACGCGATGGCGTTTATTTAATATGAAAATTACGCGATTAAGGTAAAATGCAAAATCATGCATGAACTAATATGATAACAATGATGCTAATGAAATGTAGACTAAACCTAGTCTATATGAAATGCCCTTGATGATTGTTCATGAATTCGCAGCTAAACCATTAAGGTTACGCGAATTTGATACTCGTAAACCTAGTTTACAATTAAATGATGAAATAGTGAAACTTGAGAAATGACCTGAAATTGCGAGTTGTCACAGAATTGCTCGGCCTTTGTATATAGATTATGTCCGGATAATACTCGTATCAGTGCCTTTTGTAATTAAAGTATTTCAGATTTCTGTAATTCCGTGTTCAATAGTTATAACTGATACTGAAATATCAGATTTTGTACAGCCGATATACTTCGTAACTTAACCTTTTAGTCTTTTACATTCAGCTGAGGTAAGACCTGATGAGGTCCTCGTTTACTCTTCATTCACAGGCTACTGTAGTGGGCTAAAAGGGCTAAAATTTAAGTGCTAGTAAATAGAACTGAGCTGCCAAGCCCGACCCAAAAATTAGCAGTGCATTAAAGCATGCTTCTCATAAAATCTTATTTGTGAACTCTACCCAGACTATGGTTACAGTAATCTCAACATGGCCAATCTTGTAAACACAAACATACAAATAATTAGTCCTAAGACCAATACTGGTAACAGTTCCACCATCTAATAAGTAAGACTGAAAACCAATCCAGAAACCAAAATAGTAAACTCAGCTTCCAACTCAAAACGAAAAATTGAATCACAATGTGCAGAATTTGTTTCAGGCACAAACAAATATCAAAAAGCAATTCCAATAAGAGGTAAAAGCGCAATCACGTTAAGAGAAGAAAAATGAAGTTTGGGAATCTCTCATTTAGAACACGAATATAAGTGAATATAGTTTAATATATTTTATGTGTAATATGTACGTATGAATGTGCCCACATTGATGTTTATTAGCATGTTTGAAAGTATAGAAACTGGTTAATCTATGACTACTGATCATTATTACCTGTCATCCAAAAGAGTTAAACTGATCATTCCATCATGTCCGCATTACCTTCCCACGCCTGCTGAATGCAATAACCAAACCTGAGATTTGAGTTGCACTTGCTTGAAGTCACTCAAAGGAAACACAAAACTTGGTCTCTAACATTAAAACACAAAAATGTTTCAAAAAGTTGATCTGGAAAAAACTACACAATTTAATTCGCATGTGAATGAAGCAATTTCTCATGTAATTAAATTTATTTAATTTAAACTTGAACAAACTTGAACACCTATTATCTCTGTGTCGTTCTTGTGAAAAATCACTTTAAGGAAGCACCAACACTGTTTGGTTTCTTAATATTGTTAGTTTGTCACAATGATCCCATGTGGACTTCAAATTTGTTACTAGTAATTGTCAAGACATCTCGAGTATTGACCAGTAGTTGCTCACATGTAATCAAACATTAATTATCTAAAGAATGATACTTATCTTATAATCACAACTATAACCAAATAATCAACCAACATAGATACCTAGTAGTGGTTGTCGCTGTTTGAAATTTTGACCAGGTCTAAGTTGCACTTGTTGGAAGTCACCGAAACACGATACTTGTTATAAAACGAAGAAAGATAGTTATAGAACAAATTATAATATCAAACCGAAGAATTGACCCAGCACTCAATTTTCATATGACACAAATTCAAACAAAATGCTACTTTTTTATGAATAAAATAATATGGTTTCAGATGTAAATTATCGTGTTTTCACATGTAAATTGACATTTGTTCATATGTTAGATTTTAGTTATTTCTCAAAACCAAAAGTAATCTCATTGGTTCCGAGTTCCGACCAAACAATAAACCAACAGGGAACATGTCACTTAATATAAACCAAATAATACTTCTCTTGTAATCATATAAATGTGATTAGACCTACAGATGCTCTAACAATTTGGGTTTATGATTTATTCTGTATTTTCTGCATATATTCAATACTCTTTTTTTACAGCTTGAAATACCCATTTGGCTAGCAATATAAATATCCATATTTCTCTTAGGGGTGTGTGTGAGTTGTGCTCGCCTTTAACTAAGTTATCAGTGACGGGTTACATGCTCAGTGCTTTTATTAGTGACATTTCCTGACATAATTGCTCAAAGAACCAGACGACTTACGCTGCCACAGGCTAACTGAGGGTTTTCCAACTAATCCATAGTGACTCCCAGCTTTTTCACTTTCTCCTCTTCTTCATCCTTTGATTCCCAAAACACTTAGAGAAACATATAAGGTTTCCAGTAACATTATGATTCTCATTAAACAACGTAGAATGATAAAAAGAAACATTAAGACGTATTTGGCAGATGATTGTATTTGCAACATGCAAATAATCAGAAAAGAGTTTTTGGCAAAACATATGAAGAAATTGATTATTTGCGTTTTCTGATTTTTAAAGAAATCGAGTTATAAGTAAGTTTCTTCACATGTGAGGGTATTCGATACCTTATTTCTTCACATGTGAGGAGTATTTGATACCTTAGTTGAAGCCTCTCAAATCTCAATACCGTATTTCAAGACATCGACACAAATCGATTTATAAGCAAATTTCTTCACATGTGAGGGTATTTGATACCTTTGTTGAAGCCTCTCAAATCTCAATACCTTACTTCAAGACATCGACACAAATCAATTTATAAGCTAATTTTTTCACATGTGAGGGTATTTGATACCTTATTTCTTCACATGTGAAGGTATTTGTTACTAGTTAAAGCCTCTCAAATCTCAATACCTTTTTTCAATTCATCAACACAAAACAAGTTATAAGCAAGTTTACTAATCTATTCAGCTTCAGAAATGGCGCATTTTATTTCTTATTTGCTAGATCACATAACTAATGACCATTTTCCTGGTAACACCATATGTACGTTGATGATATGCAAACTAATTTTATAAAAAATCTAGATCAGTTTCGACGACCAGACTTTTCTTTTTATACTTAAGTTATATGCAAGACCTTAGAACTCAAGGGAGGTTTAAGTACATGAACGTAGCTAATAATCACTCCCGATTAAAAAACATCAACCTACATTCATATGTGAAAACAACTAGCATTTCATCAAACACGTAGTCGACATTGTCAAACCATCAGCAAAAGACATGTTCAACTTTCATTTCTTCATCCAGTTTACGTAATAATCTAAATTATTCATCAATATAACTAAAGTCAAACACATAAAATACAAGAAAGAATTTATCTATAAGCACTGAACAAAAAAATATATGAATCGAAAGCTTAATTCACTTACTCAATACCTCTATATAATACATGCTTTGGATAGGAATTGTCGTTGTTAAAATAGTTATAAGAACGATTATAACTAGACAAAATTACAGATCAATAGTTAACCGTGACTGTGTTTATTTTTTAATGATCCTGATCATGATAATAATGATGATTATAGATGGAGGATGGTGGTGATCAGTGATGATTACGGGGGCGGACGGTCGTGATCGGCAATGATTGAGGTTTAACGGTGGTGATCGGCGATAAGTGTGGTGAAGTTGGTGTTGATGACTGTGGTGGTCCGTGGTGATGATGAACACAGTGGTGGTAATCTGAGAGAGTTTTTGTTAGTTTCACACTTTTAAAATGAGGTGTGTGTGTTTTTTTACTTATATAGTAGACCTGAAAGGATGGAAATACTAAGTTATAGTATAATTATTGAGATTAATTATAGCCATTAGATTTTAAAAAGAGGGGGATTAGATGGAGGGATGAGATTACTTCTCGCGTTCTCATAGAAAAAGCACTTCTCATTTGAACGCTTCACTATATATATATATATATATATATATATATATATATATATATATATATATATATATATATATATATATATATATATATATATATATATATATATATATATATATATATATATATATATATATATATATATATATATATATAGAGTAGGGATCCAGTAAGAAGTAAATTAAAATAAGAAGTGGTGAGAAGTGACCAAAACCATGCATTTGAGATGCAACGACTTGCATTAGATGCATTTCTATTCATATAGATGCAACATCTTGAGTTTCGAAAGTTAATTTAATGTATAAATGGTGCAAATTGATTTTCACGATTTCGGCACGCGCAGAAGAACAAAAAATAAGAGAAATCATGAAATGCATCTAATATACGTATATGCATCTGATTAAAAGCTAGAAAACACACTATGGTGCGGTATAATGCATCTAAGATTATAGGGATGCATCTAATTTAGGTCGGTGCATCTCGGATTTGCAGTTATAGTTCTTCTTATTCCTTCTTATTTTAAGAAATCTTCTTATTTGATCCTAACTCTATATATATATATATAGGACCAGATTTATGCCTTTAACAACCTATATATATAAGTTTTATTCATGATTTCATGTAGCATGAACATTTGTTTTTTACATCTTAGTATTCCCACTTATACGAACCATGATTTTAGGCTAGAACCAGGCGCATAGGTACCCCATTCCCAGATTTAAGTTTCAAACAGAAAATAAAGAGTGTATTTGATGGCATGTGTAATGGTCTTTTTCATGACTTTATGTTGTAACACAAAGAGTGCATTTTATGTAGTAACATGCGCCTGGTACTAATATTTCCATGACCAGAGTAAGAGCCCAAACAAGGTTATACGAGTGCATGAACACATGACATATATTGAGTTTATACCATGATTTTTGTGTACAAGTTTACGTGATTAGTCTAGGTCTCGATCAACATTTTAAGTGGCATGTTAAATAGTATGAATATTATACGCATGGAAGGCCAAGGCCATGACCAGATTAATGAATAAAAGGGAGACAATGGATGTGATGAAGGTACCTTTAGAGCGTGGTTAAGTAAAAAGGAAAACAGGAACAAAACGAGATAACCAAACCCTCCTTAAGAGCCTTAAACCTTTCGACCAGCAGCAAGCCTTTAAAACCCATGATTAACCAATCAACACATGAACCATAACACGTGAAATAAGTCTAGCAAAGAGCCTTCGAACCTTACCTTGGATTGACTTAGAGTCGACAGAAAAAGAGATGGAGATGGAGTCCTTTTTGTGTTTGCCGTCACTAGGGATTGAGATAGCTAGGGTTTCTCCTTATTTATTTATTTATTTATTTATTTTTATTTTTAGATGCACAATGAATGGGATATGTTAACTTAAATGTGAATGGAGCGTGTAAAGGCCAAGAAATCAGGGATTTTGGCGTGGAGATGGGGGAAACGGTTTAAAGACGAAATCACACATTTATTTACTTGCCAAAATATGATGTACACTTATTTATTTGGTTTAAGTATATTATACATATGACATTTTACTGTGTTACATGATTATTGTAAGTTATTTGTAAATTTTATTCTTCCATGTCTAAAGTAACCTCTTAACCATTATGTAGTTAGCGTAGTTATCAGTTTTTGTATATTTTTACGGATTATCACGATGAGGGGTATAATGGTCATTTTAACGCATTTACGATTTTAGGGTTTTACACAAACAACCACATTTTTCATGTGGCATGGGCTGTTGTAAATGTGGAGAACAAAGATAACTGGAGCTGGTTTCTTGACCTACTTGGTGATGACTTAGACATGTCTACTGGCAATGGTTTGACCCTGATGTCAAACCAACACAAAGTAAGTTCTCTCTTAACCATTCCTTTAATGTTGTTTTCATTATTCTGTGTTTATGTTTCTGTTTTAAATATGTATATATTTTGTTGTTAGGGACTGATTGAAACAGTGAAGGAGGTAATGCCACAAGTTGAGCATAGACAATGTGCAAGACACATTTAAGGAGGGTTTAGGAAGCAATTTAGTGGCGTTGAGTTTAGAAGTCTCTTTTGGGCTGCTTCAAAGGCTACATACCCTGGAATGTTCAACAAGATAATGGAGAGGATCAAGAAGGCTAACCCAAAAGCTTATGATTATCTGTTGAAAAAGGACCCAAAGACATGGTCAAGGGCTTATTTCCATTTAGGTATTCTCTCATTTCCATATATATATATATATATATATATATATATATATATATATATATATATATATATATATATATATATATATATATCTCATGCTTACTATTCTGTCATTTCCATATATATCTCATGGTAGACTAAATATTCTCTTATTTACATATAGGTCAAAACTGTGAAGCAATTGAAAATGTGTTTAGTGAATGTTTCAACTCTGTTATCTTAAGCATTAGGAATAAGCCACTGATAATAATGCTAGAAGCAATGAGGGTCATTGTCTTGGAAAGAATGAACATCATGAGAAAAGCTTGTGATAGATGGACTGAAGATATATGCCCAAACATATACAGAAAATTTTGGAAGTAACTAAAGATCAGCATAGGTAATCCAGTTATGTGATACACTTACATACAAATATCAGTTTTCATTACACATTTGACCAAAATTATTATGTTTATTAATAGGTTTTGGCATGTTATACCAACTGGAGGAAATCTTTTTGAAGTTAGAAATGGGAGTGAAGCATTTGGAGTGGATGAGCCTAATCGGACTTGTAGTTGCAGACTTTGGAAACTTTCAGGTTTGCCATGTTGTCATACTGTAGTTGTGATATTCAGGTTGCATAGGATGGTAGAGGAGTATGTACCAGCTTGTTTTAGGAAACAAGCTTTTAGCAATACTTATAATCAGTTTCTAAAACCAGTAGGAGGAATGACATTTTGGCCTGACTGCTTTGACATGTCTAGAGTGTTACCACCAAAACCCAAATCAATGCCCGGTAGGCCAATAAAAAAAAAGAATTAGGGCTGCCCATGAAAACAAAAATCCAAACAAGGTTTCTAAGGCTGGTGTGACTATCTGTGAGGTACATCAAGGATCCAATCATACTACGATATTTCGTTTGATCAATCGGGATCCCTGAGTGGTCCTCGTCCAATTTTGTACGTTCCACCATGGGAGTGTCAACAGGGTCACAAGAATCAAATCTAAATTTCTTTAAAATTTCGTTATCATATCTAGATTGATTAATGAAAATGCCTCCGGGACTTTGTGAAATTTGTAATCCCAAGAAAAATAACATTTGTCTCATCATTGACATTTGAAATTTAGAGCCCATCTCTTTTGAAAACCGGTCACATTCATTAGGGTCGGTCGAGGCAAATATAATATCATCAACATAGATTTGAACATGAATTAAATGTTTGCCTGACTTTCTGGTGAACAATGTAGGATGAACTGCTCCTTTCTAGAATCCATTTGCCAAAAGGAACTTTGACAACGTATCGTACCATGCCCTAGGAGCTTGCTTCAAGCCGTAGAGGGCCTTCTTCAAGCGGTAGACATGGGTCGGATGTTCTGGATCCACAAAACCTTCAGGTTGACTAACATAAACCAGTTCTTTGAAATCTCCGTTAAGAAAAGCAGTCTTTACATCCATCTGATAAACTATCATATTCTTCCTAGCTGCATTAGCCAGGAAGATTTTGATAGCCTCAATTCGTGCAACTAGAGCAAATGATTCCTCAAAATCAATACCCTCTTCTTGTCGATATCCTTTAGCCACAAGCCTCGCCTTATTCTTCATAACATCACCGTGCTCATCAAGTTTTACTTTGAAGATCCACTTGAGAGCAATAATCATAGCACAATCTGGAGCAGGTACCAATTCCCATACATCAAGACGATCGAACTCATGGATTTCATCTTGCATAACACCAAACCAGCTATCCTCAGACATTGCTGTTTTGACATCTTTAGGTTCGATCTTTGATAGTACAGAGTTGAAGAAGCACCATAAGGCGTCAGTGGCAAGTTGTTTTATAGTAGATACGGGGCGAGAAGGATTCCCAATGATATTATCCAATGGATGATCATGTGTCCATTTTCTGAGATGTTCATGTGGTTGTTGGTAAGGAACTGATGTAGCAGAGTTAGGATCCCGTGGTGAAGATGTTTCAGGAGTGGGTTCAGGGGCAAATATATTTTTAAACGGAGCATCTTCGGGAGTTGCAAAGGGGTTATCTCCAAAAGAATTAGCAGCTTCATTTCCTTGATCCATAGAAGATGATTGAGGATTCGAAGATGATGATGAATGATCACCAAATGGCGCTTCTTGAGATAAAGACATTGAGACAGATGGACCATTTGTATTGGTTGGAACAGGAGCAGCTACAGTTGGTGGTGCAGAATTATCATTAGCTGGAGGCTCATAGTATTCATAAAACTTTGGATCAAACAATTTCTTTAAATCTTCTTCTGATGGTCGCACTTAAGGAACTGCATGAGAAGGATTATGTACAAGCCTGAACTAATGGGTCCAGGTGACAAAAGTTGAGATGCGGGTCCAGAACTGGATTATCCAGGAGCAATTTTCTTAGTCAGCTCATCAAACGTAACGTGAATAGTTTCCATAATGTCTCGAGTTCTCTTGTTGTAGATTCAGTAACCTTTCCGATTAGGTGCATAAGCAACAAAAAATCTAATATCAACCTTAGCTTTCAACTTCCCCAAATCTTGACCATCATTAGTTGGATAACACAAGGCTCCAAATACATGAAGAAATGAAAGATCCGGTTTTCTGTTGTGAACTAATTCGTATGGATTTTTTCCATGAGTTGTATGTATTAGGGAATGATTTTGGGTGTAACATGCAGTGGCAATGGCTTCCGCTCAGAGAAACATTGGAGCCTTTGAGTATATTAGCATTGTCCTTGCAGCTTCCACAAGAGTTCGATTTCGCCTTTCAACTACACCATTCTATTGAGGAGTACGTAGAACACTTCTTTGATGGCTGATTCCAATGCTTTCATAAAACTGACTAATTTCTTTGTTCACAAATTCAATTCCATTGTCTGTTCAGATGATTCTAACTATTTTGTTGAGCCGAACCTGCAATTGTTTAATGAGTTTTATGATGACGTCTGGAGTTTCTTCCTTCGATCTCAAAAACTTAACCCAAGTGAACCGAGAGTAGTCATCAACAACAACTAGCACATACTTCTTCCCATTAATACTTTGCACTCTCATGGGTCCGCACAAATCCATGTGAAGGGTATGAAGAACTTCCATATTGGAATCGGTAGGTTTGGGTTTATGGGCATACTTCGTGCTTTTGCCCAATTGGCATGTGATGAGTGTGTAAATACTCATCATTTTTGGTCAAATCTGAACTGCAAAACATTTAAAACACTCAGAAATGCATCAAAATACTAAAAATATCTCAAAATTGCATTTTATATGTTTCAGATGCAAAATGTTTAAAATCAGATGAAAATCGAGCTAAGTTTGCATAATTGGCAGTTTCAGTCCCCCGACTTTCAAATCTTGACAAAATCAGTCCCTGAGCATTTGTTTTGGAATAAAAGTCAACCCAAGTCCTTTCAAAATCAAAATTTATCAAAAATGATCCTTGGGTATAAAGTTTGGAGAATTTACAAGTTTGGTCCTTCAAGTTTTAAAATTGGCAAAAATAGTCCTTAGAAGTTTAAAAATGTCTTTTATGGTCCTTGTACTAATGAAACTTGGCAAGAATGACCCTTGGAACAACTTTGCAAAATTGGAAATTTCAGTCCTCAAGTTTGGTGAATTACATGAAAGGTCCTTGTTATTAATACAAACACACTTGACCCCCTTGCTTGGACCATGAACCCCCTGCCATAATACCACTTGAACCCTTTGGACCTTGAACCCCGTCCACTAATATCACCTTGGTCAAACAGTCAACTCCCGCCAAATCTTTTCTCCTTCGTCTTCACCCACTCTCTGAAACCATCTCACATCACCATTCTTACAGCTCACACCCCACACCCTATCCCCTCCACCTCACCTAACAAAACAAGAAACAATTAATGTTTCTCCTTCCTTGCACTCAAACCCCCCTGTTGATATCTCATTTTGGCGCCAAAACTCATCAATGGCCAAAAATAAGTCAAGTGATCCAATGGTCCAGAAAAGAAGTGGGATTTGCTCAGAGGAGAGAGGGGAGCACTTTTGATGATAAATAGAGGAAGAAGAGAGAGTGAAAAAGGAAGTTTTAGTTTTTAATTTTCTTGAATGTCGTTTTTACTTTTAATGTCTTAATTAATTTCTTAAGTTGTAATCTTCAGTTCCTATGTATTGAATTTAAGATTTTTAATCACTTGTAACTCAATTCACTATCAATTAAAAAGTTTGATTCAAGTTTCATGTTTTTAAGTTTCCTGTCATAAAATCAGTTTACATGTTCTTGAATTCAAGCTTAAATTAGCTTATTTCCAGTTCAAATAAGCTTACCTAAGCTACTCATAGCTTCTGGTAAGCTCATAACTCAAGTTCAAACAAACTTGGTATTTGGTCAACGAAAGTCAACCTGTGGAGAAATTTGGGTTAAGTAGCAATGGATGTGGAAATTGGTTGATGCAAAGCTGGATTTGGGGTTAAATTCAAGTAGTCTAGTATAGATTGGGTCATGCACAAGCTGCCATAGTGGCTGGACTTGAGTAAGAGCCATCTATTCTTTGCTTTTCCATTCAAAGTTGTTTTAGTAGTTGCCTATAGAACTTGTTTTGTAGTTTGTTTATATATTTGGTTTTAGTTGTAATTTGGTTAGTAGTAGTAAGATTAAGTTTTTGTTTACACTAATTCAAGTAGTTTAAAGGTTTAAGTTTACATGACAGTGTGAAACACAGTGTTTGGAATAAACTGTCATTTGTAGTTTTCAAGCTTCTCAGTGGTTAGAACTCTTAAAACTGGTCTTACAGAGCTAATATCAGTCCTTCCCTTGCATCCTAGAATCACATAAGTGAAAATTACTTTTTATCTGTCTTTAGTTTAAATTCAGTTAGAATGAGCTTTGCATCATTTGCATTTAGGTGTAGAAGTAGTTAATATAGCTTGCATCAGTCTCAATTCATCCTTTAATAACATAATCAACCAGATAATTGGATTCAAAGTTGCATTTAGTCAAACCTTGCAAAACTGTCTAAAAGTCAAAAGATATAAACTCAGTTTTTACCAAACTTTGCAGAATTTTCATGTGTTCATTTCTGAGTCAAAAGCATTGAAACTTTGGGAATTTCAAGTTCAGTTGGTTAAATTCTGAGATCTGATTTTTGGTGAATTTTTATAAGTCTTTATAAGGTCCAATAAAGCTGTTCTTTAAGCACTAAAGTGTCCTGTTCACACTCAGCATTAACTAAGTGTGAAGCAGCTTTTTGTAAGCTTTGCACAAGCTTCATTAAAGCTTGTTTAGGTCTGATATTTGGTACAAGTGTTCTTTGCTTGGTGGTATTAAGGTTCTAAAATCTGGTTTTCAGTTTTGCTTATTGGATAAGTTGTGGCTTTAGCTTAAAGTAGGTAAGGTAGAGGTTGTTTTCATTATAAAAGCAAATAAGTCAAATCTGTTTAGCTTGCACTCTAGAGGTTTAGATTAGTTGATATAGGTTGCTGTTAAGTAGTTTTAGCATATTATAGCTTCTGTGATAATTTGGTGCTCATGTGGTACATTTAGCTTATTACAAGTGCTTATTTATAAGCACTTTTCACTACAGAACCAAATTCTTGCACACAAGAATAAGTTTTATCAATTTTCCTAGAATTAGAATATTATTTTAGAATTTTCCTGAATTTTTCATAATTTTTCAGTACTGTTTGCTATTTTTCTTTATTTTAAATCAGTTTTTAGGATTTTTTAAATAGCTTTTAATACAAATAAATCAGAACAGCTTCAAAAAAATAAGTTTTCATTTTTCCTAGATTAAGATATATATAAAAAGCAAAAACATAATTTTTCCAGATTTTTCTTAGTTAATATTGTAATTTTTAGCCATTTAATTAGTTTTAAACAGTTTTTAATTCATAGAAAATAGAAAAATAATCAGAAAAATACAAAATTAGTTTCGAAAATTCTCTTTAGTTATCTTAGATTTTTGAAAAATAGTTTCACAATTTTCCTCTTTATTTTCATAATTTTTAGTATTTTAATTTAGTTTAAAAGTTTAAAATTAGTTTTTAATTCAAATTTATAAAAGAAAAATCAGGAAAATCCAATTTTAAAAATAGTGATAGCGTTTATTTAATATAATCTAGTTTTTTAATTTGCATTTAAGCCCCTGTAATTTACAAACTTTTCCTTTAGGTATAATTATTCAAAATCCACAACCTTTTTCCCGTTCAATATCACCCGATCACTACACGTTTGGCTATTCAGTCGCACAGCTCGTTGGGACTTAACAACCCGGGGAAATACTAAACTCTCCTGGACTTAATTGCATTGCGTTCTCAAGCTGTCTGGCTTTTATTACGGTTGACCATTCACAAGTGGTTGACTTGTGTAATAAACCTGACCGTTTGGGAGCCAATCAAGTTTTGGCGCCGCTGCCGGGGAGCTGTGCTAATAATCTTACGTTTAGCAGATTAGTGATTTGAATATTCACTCCTTGTTTATACCATCTATATATATTTATATTTTCTTATAAAAATCCAAAAATCCAAAAACATATTAAAACATATAAAACACAAAAATATTTTTCTTCTTGTTTCTACATATATATAAAACCATAAAACTCAAAAAGATTCTTCTTTCCCCATTTTCATAATTCCCTTAACTCTGAGATTCCTTAGAGTTAACTCTAGTGTATGCGCACTCGCTCTTCTAGGTCTGTAAGCCCATTTCGTGAGCTTGTCAGGATTCCAAGAAGGCGTATCCGTAGACGTTCTGCCCCATCAGTCGGATCTGAGATCCGGACTGCTCACACTACTTCTGTTATCATGGCGGAAGAACGTCCTATGTGTGAGCTTCTCCAGGCACCCATCGATGGGTATGGAGATGCTATTGTTATCCCAGCCATTGTGGCTGAAAATTTTGAACTCAAAACCGGGTTACTAAATCTTGTAACCTCAAGTCAATTCTATGGTTTTGAGAGGGATGATCCTCATGCTCATATTCGATGGTTTAACAAGATTGCATCTACCATCAAATACAAGAATGTCCCTACCGATGCTGTCAAGCTTCTTCTATTCCCATTTTCCCTTGAGGGACAAGCCCGGATTTGGCTTGAAAAACAACCCCCTCAATCGATCGAAACATGGGAAGACCTGGTAAAGAAATTTGTGAACGAGTTTTATCCACCTTCCAAAACCACGAGTCTTAAAAACGAAATCATCAAATTCACACAAAAGTTTGATGAATCCTTCAGTGAATCGTGGGATCGTTTTAAGGAGTTGCTCCGCAAATGTCCTCACCATGGTTTCTCCGAGTTAATGCAACTCGATACTTTCTATAATGGAGTGAGTCAATCTGATCAAGATTCTCTCAATTCCTCCGCTGGAGGAAATTTCTTGAGCAAAACTGTAAAAGAAGCTTTAGCGATAATTGAAAACAAGTCTAAATTCCGCACTGCACGAAGCAAACCGGTTTTTTCCCAAGTCAGTGTTGGTCCTTCTACTTCATCGCCCATGAGTCAATCTAGCACCGATGCTAAGATTGACAAACTCACGGAAGCAATTCAAGCTTTGGTTCTCTCCAACCAAAAGAAAGTTTCTTTTCCACAAACTTCACCTCCTGCTGAAGTTAAGAAAGTAGAAGTATGTGTTACTTGCGGTGGCCCCCATGCCTATTACAACTGTATGGCCACCGATGGTAACCCTTTTGAAGCAAACGTTGTGGGCGGGATTTCCAATTCAGGAGGCAACCAATACCGTGCTCCTATGGACCCGAACCACCGTCCTAACCACTACCCTGGACCACCCGGTTTCAACCAAAACCAAAATCGTAATCAAAATCAGAATAGAACGAACCAAGGTTTTCAAAACCAAGGTAATTTTAGTCAAAACAACGGTTTTCAAAATCAAAGTCAAAACTTCCAAAACCAAGGAAATTTTAATAGAAACCAAGGTCAGGGAAATTTCAACCCAGGGTATTTTCATGGCAATAATCAAGGAAATTTCCAAAATCAAGGCCCTAATCCAAACAATAGAGGCCAGAATTTTCCTACACAAAACCAAACCATTGTTCCAACTGGACCATCATCTGATGAGTTGTTGAAGCAATTCATGAAATCCCAAGAGGAAATGAATAGGTTGTTGGTAAGCCAGATTTCTGACATTAAGAAGTCTTTAAATGATCGACCCTCGGGCTCAGGTACTTTACCTAGCAACACGATCGCTAATCCGAGGGGCGATGCAAAGGCGATCACAACCAGAAGTGGTGCTTCATATGATTGACCCGCTATTCCTACTACCTCTTCTTCTTCTCTCCCGAAGGTAGTGGAAAGTGAACCTGAGGCAACAAAGGACAAGGAACTTCCTACTAATAATGGAGGTACCAACGATGTCCATCCTCAAGTTGTCCCGAAACCCAAAACCAAACCTGGAGTTGTTTTTGAACCTCCAGTTGACAACCCTAAATCCAAAACTTCTATTCCTTACCCATCACGTTTGAATGAGCAAAAGCTCCGCGAAAAAGCCAGTCATCAAATGGACAAATTTTTTCAAAATTTCCAAGAACTACATTTTGACATACGCTTTGCGGATGCTATCATGCTGATGCCCAAGTTTGCATCAACTCTCAAACACATGTTAAGCAACAAGGAAAAACTGTTTGAAATGGCTAAAACTCCTCTGAACGAGAACTGCTCAGCAGTTCTGTTAAAGAAGCTTCCCAAGAAGCTTGGAGATCCTGGAAAATTTCTTCTACCTTGTGTTTTTCCAGGAATGATTGAATGCTTTGCCCTCGCCGATCTTGGTGCAAGCATCAATCTGATGCCTTATTCAGTATGGAAGAAACTTTCTCTTCCAGAACTTATTCCTACCTGCATGACTCTTGAGCTTGCAGATCGTTCTATATCGCGTCCTCTTGGCATCGCCGAGGATGTATTCGTGAAAGTAGGAAAGTTCCATTTTCCAGCTGACTTTGTGGTTGTTGACTTCGATGCCGATCATCGGGTTCCTCTCATTGTTGGTCGAGGATTCCTGAGAACGGGCCGTGCTCTCATTGATGTATTTGAGCAAGAAATCACATCACGTGTAGGTAATGAAGCTGTCACATTTAACCTTGATCAAACTTCGAGGTACTCCGCAAACTATGAGTCTGAGTCGGTTAACCGAATAGATATCATTGATGTTGCTTCTGAAGAGTACTCTCAAGAAGTTCTTGGTTATAATCATAATTCTTCGAGTGATAATCTCACTCATTCATCTCAACCCATCATTGCCAATTCTACTCCTTCTCTCACTCCATTTGAGGAAAGTGACTTCATCTTGGAAGAGATTGAAGCATACTTGTCTAGTGATTCTGTTCCATGGGAAATTGATCACGCTCCCATCGACATCGAGGGGGACATACTTCTCATTGAGAAGTTGCTTAATGATGATCCATCATCACTCCCTCCCGCCGAGCTTCATAACAAGGAAGTGAAGTCAGTTGAGAAAACTGAAGAATTTCCTGAGGTAGAACTTAAGGACCTACCACCTCATCTCGAGTATGCATTTCTTGACGGTGATGATAAATTACCAGTCATTATTGCCCGAGATTTGAGTAAAGATGAAAAAGTTGCTCTCATAAAGGTCTTGAAGTCACACAAGCAAGCAATTGCTTGGAAACTCTCTGACATTAAGGGTATTAACCCTGAGTTTTGTACTCACAAAATCTTGATGGAGGATGACTTCAAACCAGCAGTTCAACATCAGAGACGAGTAAATCCAAAAATCCATGATGTTATCAAACAGGAGGTTATCAAACTTCTTGATGCAGGATTAATTTACCCGATCTCTGATAGTCCTTGGGTTAGCCCAATTCATTGTGTTCCTAAAAAGGGTGGCATAACTGTTGTCACAAATGAAGAAAACGAGTTAATTCCAACTCGATTGGTTACGGGATGGCGTGTTTGTATTGACTATCGTAAGTTGAACGAAGCCACCCGTAAAGACCATTTTCCTCTACCCTTCATGGACCAAATGCTTGAGAGATTAGCAGGGAATGAATACTATTGTTTCCTTGATGGTTTCTCGGGGTATTTTCAGATCCCCATTGATCCACAGGATCAAGAAAAGACCACATTCACCTGCCTATACGGAACTTTTGCCTACAGACGTATGCCTTTTGGCCTATGTAACGCTCCTGGTACGTTCCAAAGATGTATGATGGCAATTTTCCACGACATGATCGGGGAAACAATGGTGGTGTTTATGGATGACTTCTCGGTCATTGGGGACTCATTTCAAACATGTCTCTCCCATTTAGAAAAAATGCTAAAACGGTGTGAAGACACCAATCTTTGTCTAAATTGGGAGAAGAGCCATTTTATGGTCAAAGAAGGCATAGTCCTTGGCCATAAGATTTCAAAAAGTGGGATTGAGGTTGACAAAGCGAAAGTGGATGTCATTTCCAAATTGCCTCATCCTACTACCGTCAAAGGTATTAGGAGTTTTCTAGGCCATGCCGGGTTTTATCGCAGATTCATACAAGATTTTTCTAAAATCGCTCGGCCTATGACTCATCTCCTTGAGAAGGATGCTCCTTTTATCTTCTCACCTGAGTGCATCGAAGCTTTTGAAACATTAAAGAAAAAGCTTACGGAAGCACCCATTCTAGTTGCCCCCGATTGGGATTTACCCTTTGAACTCATGTGCGATGCAAGTGATTTTGCTATCGGTGCAGTCTTGGGGCAACGAAAAACCAAACATTTTCAGCCTATCCACTACGCGAGTAAGACTATGACAGAAGCTCAAACCCATTACACCACTACAGAAAAAGAATTATTAGCTGTGGTGTATGCGTTTGAAAAGTTTCGGCCATACCTAATCTTGACCAAATGCGTGGTGTATACGGATCACTCGGCTCACAAATATCTCTTTGCAAAACAAGATGCAAAGCCGAGATTGCTCCGTTGGGTTCTCCTCCTGCAAGAATTTGATATCATTATACGTGATAAAAAAGGAGCCGAGAACCTGGCTGCTGATCATCTGTCCCGTCTAGAAAACCCTCACTAGGATGTGTTCGAGAAAAAAGAAATAAACGAAACATTTCCTCTCGAAACACTCAATGTGGTTTCTTTTCGTGGAGACTCTTCTACCCCATGGTTTGCTGACTTTGCAAATTACCATGCGGGTAACTTTGTGGTGAAAGGGATGTCGTCCCAACAGAAAAACGAATTCTTTAAAGATGTAAAACATTACTTCTGGGACGACCCCTACTTATTCAAAATTTGCGCGGACCAAGTCATCAGGCGATGTGTGTATGGTCGGGAAGCCAATGACATTCTCAAGGCTTGCCATTCTGGACCTACTGGGGGACATCATAGTCCCAACTACACTGCCAAGAAGGTGTTTGATTCCGGATTTTATTGGCCCACGATTTACAAGGATGCCCATGAATTTGTCAAAGCTTGTGACGCTTGTCAACGTCACAGAAATATCTCACAAAGAAATGAAATGCCGCAAAACGCCATTCAAGTGTGTGAGATTTTTGACATCTGGGGCATTGACTTTATGGGGCCATTTCCTTCATCTCGAGGTAATAAATACATACTCGTGGCCGTTGACTATTTGTCAAAATGGGTTGAAGCGAAAGCTTTACCTACCAATGATGCCCGAGTTGTTGTGAAATTCTTAAAATCTCTTTTTGCTAGGTTTGGAACTCCACGAGCTATAATCAGTGATCGTGGTATGCATTTCTGCAATGACCAGTTTGATAAAGTCATGCAAAAGTATGGTGTAACTCACCGTCTCTCTACTGCGTACCACCCCCAAACAAGTGGGCAAGTGGAAGTTTCCAACCGAGGGATTAAAAGAATTCTGGAAAGGACAGTAGGCGAAAACCGTGCCTCTTGGTCGGATAAGCTAGATGACGCACTATGGGCCTTCCGTACAGTTTATAAAACACCCATCGGGTGTACTCCATACAAGCTAGTGTACGGAAAGGTGTGTCATCTGCCGATTGAGCTTGAGCACAAGGCATACTAGGCCTTGAAACATGCCAACTTCGATATTCAGACAGCTGGTGATCACCGGAAAGTTCAAATGAATGAATTAAATGAACTCCGTGATCAAGCATACGAGAACTCTTTGATCTACAAAGAAAAGACAAAGAAGATTCATGACTCCAAAATCAAGAACCGCGTTTTCAACGTCGGTGATCGAGTCCTTCTTTTCAACTCAAGATTGAAGATTTTCTCGGGAAAACTAAAATCCCACTGGTCTGGACCATTCACCATCACTAAAGTATTTCCTTATGGAACTATTGAGTTATCTCAACCCGATGGTCCAAATTTTAAAGTGAATGGTCATCGATTGAAACACTATTTTGGAGAGGACATTCCTCCTGTGGTTGTCCCGGATCTACAAACTTTCCCCATGAACCAATGAATGCGGGGATCGAGTCAAGCTAGCGATTCGGGAATCAAAAACAATAGCACACCATATGGGTTTTCACCCATATTTCTGACTTCTTTCTACTTTCTACCACCCTAGTGTGGGGGAGTTGCCCCCCGCTGTTGTATATAAAGTTTTCAAAAAAAAAAAAAAAAAAAAAAAAAAAAAAATTCAAATAATGGCCATAGTATTTCCCTTTTACGTTCTTAGTTTCGGCATAACCGCCGGTACTTTGAATATTGAGGGCAATATTCATTTCTAGTGTGGGGGGGAATTCTCACGAATTTTATCATGTAATTATACCACCCAATTCCCCCATTTTTGGCCAAAATTTTTTTTTGTAGTAAGTGTTTTGCACTTACTCAGCTTATGGTTATCAGTCCGCCATGTCTAATAAACAAAAGGATTGGCTAATCCAGGAGCAAACGGCTCTTGGTAAAGATATCTCAAATACGTTGACGGCTTGCAATTTGCCCAAAATTGTATGGTATTCAGCTCACCATATCTTTAATTAGTGAAGAGTTGGCTAGCCCGCAAGTTTATGGCTTGTGGTAAAGGCAGTTGGAAAACCATAATTGGTAATCAACTCACCAAAGATATTTTATCTAAGAGTTGGCTAGTCCAGAAGCAAACGGCTTCTGGTAAAGACAAATCAAAACCGTTGAAAGCTAGTGATTTGCTCAAAATCATTTGGTTATCATTGTACCAAGGTTCTTACTTGAACTAAAACATTTGGCTACTCCAGAAGTAATGGCTTTTGGTAAAGAGATTCAAATCCATTAAGTTTTCATAAAAGATTGCTAGGGACTAGCAATAGTTTAGTGTGGGGGATTGATGAGTGTGTAAATACTCATCATTTTTGGTCAAATCTGAACTGCAAAACATTTAAAAACACTCAGAAATGCATCAAAATACTGAAAATATCTCAAAATTGCATTTTATATGTTTCAGATGCAAAATATTTAAAATCAGATGAAAATCGAGCTAAGTTTGCATAATTGGCAGTTTCAGTCCCCCGACTTTCAAATCTTGACAAAATCAGTCCCTGAGCATTTGTTTTGGAATAAAAGTCAACCCAAGTCCTTTCAAAATCAAAATTTATCAAAAATGATCCTTGGGTATAAAGTTTGGAGAATTTACAAGTTTGGTCCTTCAATTTTTAAAATTGGCAAAAATAGTCCTTGGAAGTTTAAAAATGTCTTTTATGGTCCTTGTACTAATGAAACTTGGCAAGAATGACCCTTGGAACAACTTTGCAAAATTGGCAATTTCAATCCTCAAGTTTGGTGAATTACATGAAAGGTCCTTGTTATTAATACAAACACACTTGACCCCCTTGCTTGGACCATGAACCCCCTGCCATAATACCACTTGAACCCCTTGAACCGTGAACCCCGTCCACTAATATCACCCCGGTCAAACAGTCAACTCCCGCCAAATCTTTTCTCCTTCGTCTTCACCCACTCTCTGAAACCATCTCACATCACCATTCTTACAGCTCACACCCCACACCCTATCCCCTCCACCTCACCTAACAAAACAAGAAACAATTAATGTTTCTCCTTCCTTGCACTCAAACCCCCCCCCCCCTTGTTGATATCTCATTTTGGCGCCAAAACTCATCAATGGCCAAAAATAAGTCAAGTGATCCAATGGTCCAGAAAAGAAGTGGGATTTGCTCAGAGGAGAGAGGGGAGCACTTTTGATGATAAATAGAGGAAGAAGAGAGAGTGAAAAAGGAAGTTTTAGTTTTTAATTTTCTTGAATGTCGTTTTTACTTTTAATGTCTTAATTAATTTCTTAAGTTGTAATCTTCAGTTCCTATGTATTGAATTTAAGCTTTTTAATCACTTGTAACTCAATTCACTATCAATTAAAAAGTTTGATTCAAGTTTCATGTTTTTAAGTTTCCTGTCATAAAATCAGTTTACATGTTCTTGAATTCAAGCTTAAATTAGCTTATTTCCAGTTCAAATAAGCTTACCTAAGCTACTCATAGCTTCTGGTAAGCTCATAACTCAAGTTCAAACAAACTTGGTATTTGGTCAACGAAAGTCAACCTGTGGAGAAATTTGGGTTAAGTAGCAATGGATGTGGAAATTGGTTGATGCAGAGCTGGATTTGGGGTTAAATTCAAGTAGTCTAGTATAGATTGGGTCATGCACAAGCTGCCATAGTGGCTGGACTTGAGTAAGAGCCATCTATTCTTTGCTTTTCCATTCAAAGTTGTTTTAGTAGTTGCCTATAGAACTTGTTTTGTAGTTTGTTTATATATTTGGTTTTAGTCGTAATTTGGTTAGTAGTAGTAAGATTAAGTTTTTGTTTACACTAATTCAAGTAGTTTAAAGGTTTAAGTTTACATGACAGTGTGAAACACAGTGTTTGGAATAAACTGTCATTTGTAGTTTTCAAGCTTCTCAGTGGTTAGAACTCTTAAAACTGGTCTTACAGAGCTAATATCAGTCCTTCCCTTGCAACCTAGAATCACATAAGTGAAAATTACTTTTTATCTGTCTTTAGTTTAAATTCAGTTAGAATGAGCTTTGCATCATTTGCATTTAGGTGTAGAAGTAGTTAATATAGCTTGCATCAGTCTCAATTCATCCTTTAATAACATAATCAACCAGATAATTGGATTCAAAGTTGCATTTAGTCAAACCTTGCAAAACTGTCTAAAAGTCAAAAGATATAAACTCAGTTTTTACCAAACTTTGCAGAATTTTCATGTGTTCATTTCTGAGTCAAAAGCATTGAAACTTTGGGAATTTCAAGTTCAGTTGGTTAAATTCTGAGATCTGATTTTTGGTGAATTTTTATAAGTCTTTATAAGGTCCAATAAAGCTGTTCTTTAAGCACTAAAGTGTCCTGTTCACACTCAGCATTAACTAAGTGTGAAGCAGCTTTTTGTAAGCTTTGCACAAGCTTCATTAAAGCTTGTTTAGGTCTGATATTTGGTACAAGTGTTCTTTGCTTGGTGGTATTGAGGTTCTAAAATCTGGTTTTCAGTTTTGCTTATTGGATAAGTTGTGGCTTTAGCTTAAAGTAGGTAAGGTAGAGGTTGTTTTCATTATAAAAGCAAATAAGTCAAATCTGTTTAGCTTGCACTCTAGAGGTTTAGATTAGTTGATATAGGTTGTTGTTAAGTATTTTTTAGCATATTATAGCTTCTGTGATAATTTGGTGCTCATTTGGTACATTTAGCTTATTACAAGTGCTTATTTGTAAGCACTTTTCACTACAGAACCAAATTCTTGCAAACAAGCATAAGTTTTATCAATTTTCCTAGAATTAGAATATTATTTTAGAATTTTCCTGAATTTTTCATAATTTTTCAGTACTGTTTGCTATTTTTCTTTATTTTAAATCAGTTTTTAGGACTTTTTAAATAGCTTTTAATACAGATAAATCAGAAAAGCTTCAAAAAAATAAGTTTTCATTTTTCCTAGATTAAGATATATATAAAAAGAAAAAAAATAATTTTTCCAGATTTTTCTTTGTTAATATTGTAATTTTTAGCCATTTAATTAGTTTTAAACAGTTTTTAATTCATAGAAAATAGAAAAATAATCAGAAAAATACAAAATTAGTTTTGAAAATTCTCTTTAGTTATCTTAGATTTTTGAAAAATAGTTTCACAATTTTCCTCTTTATTTTCATAATTTTTAGTATTTTAATTTAGTTTTAAAGTTTAAAATTAGTTTTTAATTCAAATTTATAAAAGAAAAATCAGGAAAATCCAATTTTAAAAATAGTGATAGCGTTTATTTAGTATAATCTAGTTTTTTAATTTGCATTTAAGCCCCTGTAATTTACAAACTTTTCCTTTAGGTATAATTATTCAAAATCCACAACCTTTTTTCCCGTTCAATATCACCCGATCACTACACGTTTGGCTATTCAGTCGCACAACTCATTGGGACTTAATGACCCGGGGAAACACTAAACTCTCCTGGACTTAATTGCATTGCGTTATCAAGCTGTCTGACTTTTATTACGGTTGACCATTCACAAGTGGTTGACTTGTGTAATAAACCTGGCCGTTTGGGAGCCAATCAGCATGCTGAACAAAGACGATCTTTTTCATATTTTAATCAGGGCAAGACTCTTACGAGGTCCTTTCTAGAAAGATCATTGATGGTGCTGAAGTTCAAGTGATTGAGACGAAGGTGCCATAACCATGCCTTGTTCTTTGATGCCTTAGACAACAAGCAAATTGGAGAAGACTTCATCATATCTTCGATAGAGATAGTGTACAGATTGGAGCCACGGGTTCCTTTTAAAATTTCAACGCCATCTAATTCCTTAATGAAGCAAGAGTGCTTTCTAAAGGCCACTTCAAGATCAGAGTGGCAGAATTGACCAATAGAGAACAAATTATGACCAAGACCTTCCACATAATATACCCGGGAGATTACACTGTCACCAAATACATAATCTCCATAACCCATAAATGCCCCAAAATGGTCGTTCCCAAATCTAACAGTCCCGATGAACTTATTTACAAAGTTCTTGAGCCGTGAGCGATATCCAGTCATATGCTTTGAGCAGCCTGAGTCCAAATACCAAAGTACGATTTGTACGACCTGCATTTGAACACAGACAAGTATAGATAATTGGAAACTTTGGATCCTCATGAGAAAATGGGTTCCGTTTGCTTAGTACATGCAATTGGAACTCCTACAGAATCTCTAGAAGCTATGACATCATTAGTGGTGCAAGCAAGACTGGTAGTGGCAATGGACCTATTTGAAGTGTGCCTACTTCTTAAAGGTATGATTCTACCAGTAGGCTTCCATTTCTTAGTGGGCATAGATCTAGACGACTTAGGGCAAAATTCATTAACTTTGAATTTACGGCCAGTAGGTTTCCATTGATAACTTACATTACTAAATTTTCTCCCTTTAGGCTTCCAATAGTTACTAAACCTTTTTCCTATAGGTTTCCAGACTTCCTTGACTTGTTTAGCATTTCTGACATATTTAATTGGAGATTTAACAACATTTCTCAAATCATTCACAACACATTCATGGGGATTACCAAAAACCAAACATTCATTACATGTTTTCAAAATAGTAGCAGAATTCGAATTAATTACAATATGCTTATAGCTAATACTAGAATCAACACGATTCATCTTATTCAACTCAAACTTATTATTCCTAGGGTGGTCTTCTACTTTCTTTTCTTGATCACTCTTAGCTCACGTGGTCCTATCTTGCTTTGTATTGCCTGAAGGCTTTGACCCGCTAGCCTTAGTGTCACTGATTACTCCTGTAGAAGGAACGATGGGAATATTAGTTGGTTTTACTACTTTTTGCTTTTCTGGTCTAGAAGTGCTGGGATTTGAGATTTTAGGAGGCACATCAAAGGTCACACGCTTGATTTTAGGCATAGAACTGGGCATAACTATTCTATCTTGCCTAGTACCTGATTAAGGACATGTTGAACAATTATACCTTCTAAGAGTTCTTGAGATAGTTTGGCATATAAGTATGCATGCCCAACCGCATTATCAAGTGGTTTCTCTATCTTATCCTCCTCTACAATCTCACGGAGACACTCTAGACTATCCTTAAGGTACGAAAGATATGTTTGAAATGCAAATTCATTATTCCTAAGATAAGGTGGAATATACTTCACATTCACAGCATATTTAATACAAGCAGGCACCTTTGGTGCAACATTATCACCACACGTGATTGGCTTTTTCCCTTTTACCTGACTCTTCAGACTCTCAATTTATTTTTGCAAAGACGTTATCTTTTCATTGTTCTTGTCACGAGTGACCTTAATTGATTCATATAACTCTTTGAAATGCAGTTTAACTTTTTCATTTTCCGCTAGAAAACACTCATTTTCATGTTGTAATACATCAATGAGGTTTTGAAGATGGAAATTATGTGAGTTCTGAGAATGTAAAGGAGGAGGCATGTGGGAGCCAGTTACTTCACTCATTTTACCCTTCAATTGAGAAATTTGAGCTTTCAACTTTCGGATCGTGTTGCAGTGAGCTTGAATTTGTTCATCACTTGATTTTATTTCAAAATATGCATCAAACTCAGGGGCATCCGAAGATGTCTTGGCATTTGAAGTTTTGATTCTTTCTTCAAGATGTTGATATTTTAATTGCAAATCAAGATATTCAACTTCTAATTTAGAAAAATGCCTGACCATGTTATCATGATCATCCGTTTTGATTTTGTCATGCAATTTTGAATTGTTGATTTCAAGCTCATTGACACGATCTTGTGAGACTTTCAATGCAATCGATAAATCATGAAATTGAGAAGCAGTAATGAAATAATTCATGATAGTATAAAACACATCTTGAGCAATACATCTAGAAATCAAATTCTCATTAAGGATGTGAATATTCTTCCTCTTAATCTCATTACTTTTAAGCTCACATTCATATGTTTTAACCTCATTTTCCATTTCATTAAACATCCTTTTCATTTCGTTAACTTCTATATCTATGGCCTTTTTAATACCCTCAAATTGTTCTTTTAGTTGTTTATAGAATGGAATGACCTCAGTTAGATAACATTCTTTAGTTTGATCAAAACCCCTTTCCCCTTCAGTAATTCCTGTTGGTGTGATTCTCTTCTTACACGTTTTCTTAAAATCAACAAATAGTTGGTAAACTACATATAAGCTGATTAAGGTTTTACTTTGAGTGGTAAAATTTCTAGGCACTAAGTGCATTGGTGTATTTGGAGGATACACTGTAGCTGAAGGCAATTTCCTAAGATGAGGATTCTTTTCAACAAGTTCACCAGCTTTTCTCTTTTCCATATTTAACTTCCAAAACACTTGTTCAGCGGTTAACTGAGTCTGAGGTCTAAACTTATTAATGGCAATCCAGCTATCCTTTGTGTAATTAGGAGTTTTAAACGTTATATTATGATTCACACACCAAGGATCTTCTCTTAATTTCTTTTCCATTTTCTCTCTAGAGGGATTTTCTATTTTATATGTCCTCTTTAGTGTTCTCAACATAAGTTGGCTTTTGTCTAGGCTTAAGAATCGCACTACCATCACAAATCACATCATGAGTTGTTTTTTATTTCTCAAGATACGTAGGATTGGGGTCTTCTACAAGGCCAATACTATGCTTATCACTTAATACTCTATGCTTAGTGATCATATGAGCAGTCTGAATGGTGTTGCCTTATACGTACAACTTGTTTTCAAGTTTGTTCTTCAAAGTTTTAAGGTTGGAAAAATCATTTAAAAGCTTTGATTCCTTTGCATTGAAATCCTGTTTAAGCAGCTTTTTTACATTTTCTTGAAGTCCTTGCTTTTGCTTAACAGTTTTATTAAGTTTCTCTTGTAAGGAATTTAACTCTTGTTTTAATATTTCTTCCCTTAAATTACTTTTTCTGATTAATGTACGCATTTGGCAATCCATTTCCTTCTCACGTGTGGTCAGCTCAAATTTAGAACGCTATTCATAGATGGCAACTTGATCCTTATAGATATTTAGCTTAGTAGTCATGGAATCATCAGGCGCATAATCAGTGTATTCATCAAACACACATTAATCATTGATGGTAGAAGATGCATCACTTGGTACAATAAGACTTTCATCTTGCTTCACATATTGATCATATGGGACAACATTGCTATTACCCATATTTTCAATATCTGATTCAATGACTTTTGTTGATTGTACTACGTTGTGAATCTTTTGCACATCAAGTGCATCAACCACGTCATATAGTTTTAGTACCTCTGATATGATTGAGTCCTTGGAGGGACTGGCTTGTTGAGGTGATGAGACCATTGGAGAAGTATTTGCCATAAAAATGGTCTGTGCCGTTGGTTCATCATCAACATCAGAGTTAAATGCATCACAATCTGCAACTTGGAAGACATTGGGATTCTTCAGAGCCAAACCATGCACCGGTTGTTCATCCACATCTGCATCATATGTTTTGGCATTCCCCGCAGCAAGAAACAACAACTCTTCCTCATCCAACACAACTCCATTATCTTGAGCTTGCACCAACAACATCTTATCCCTGAAGTACTCTGCATTCTGTGGAAATTTTGGCTAAGTACAGTTCCTAGCAATGTGTCCTTCCCCTCCACATTTGTAACACTTGATTGGTTTCCCTTGTCCCTGAACCGTGATCCTTCCTCTGTTCTGATTACCTACATAACCTACTCCAGCTCCAGCATTCCCATAACCGGTTCCAGCTCCTACATTCCCCTGTGCATTATATGGTGGATTCACATTCTGCCTTCCTTGCACGTTCTGAACCACAACCCTTCCATCTTTAATAGTACCATGATTATGTAGATTAGATGCAGTTCTGAGATGGTTGTTGGTCTGGGGAAGTAAGTTAATGTTTTGTTGAACCATTAGGGCCAGTTGGTTTGCAAGGTTTTCAATGAACATGTCAGATAGGTTATATCTTGGATTTGGAATAAGTTTGTGATTATGATCCTCAGTAGGTTTGACTTTTGATGCTTTGGTACTTATCCTCACATTAGAAAGAAATCAGTTGAGTCATTTGAAGAGCTTGCAGCAGCAACATTAGGGTTGAACTTCTCCATGATCATACGTTCAAATGCAGCATGCTTCTCATGTTGAAGTAAGTAAGCATACAATTGTTCATAGTTGGTGTTCCTCATTCCTTTGTTCAATTTAACCGCAGTAACAAATCTGTGCCATTCAGGGTTCATATTGTTTACGAACTTGGAATTGAGTTGCATAATTGGCATTGTCATTTTGATGTTCCTCATATCATTCACAAGTTTGTGAAACCTCACATGATATTCAGTGACCCTTTCCCCTAGGCTCATCTTAAAGTTCTCAAAGTCATCATACAACTGTGACTCTCTATCTTCCTTAGTCAGTTTTGAACCAGAGAGAAGCATCTTGACATTATCCGAGACTGCCTTGGCCTCAATATTATGATTGATCAGCTTGTAAATGTCGTTTGGTAAACCTTGAATTATAATGTTTGAAGCTTTGATGTCAGCATCATATCTCTTCTTCTCCTTATCATCAAGCTCATCATACATTCTTGGTCTATCCAACCCCAAAACAACAGTTCCATCAGCTGCAGTTTCAAGAATATCCCTGGTAGTTTCAATTTGAAATGGTCCTTCATTAATTGACTTAAGGATGTTCACACCATTCTCTTTGCCCAAGCAATACAGTCTGATTCTCTGTGCCCAAGAGTCATAATCAGTTCTATCAAGCATAGGAGGACGGGTATCGGACCCTGGAGCTTAAACGTCATCAGCAACGGAAGAGATGATTGTAGTCATGATTCCTAAGTACACGGGATTTTACTACTCTTTGATTAAACCGAGAAATAGATTCTTTCACGGGATTTTACTAAATCAAGAAAAAACCGTAAAACTTAACACGAATAAATGACAAATCTCAAGAGACAAGTCGCAGAATTGACAAGTCGCACAAGGTCAAAACGGAGTGTGTCAAATAGCTTAAGTTAACAAACCGCAGAAGACAAGTCACAGTATAACCAAAATGCTTCAATCAAATCGCATGATTACAAACCGCTTTAGTCAAACCGCAGAATTACAAACCGCTTAACTCAAATAGCACCTACAATTATACCGCAACGGACAAATCGCAGAATATCAAACCGCTTAAGACAAATCGCACACCTTGACAAACCTCAAGGGGACAATAGTACATCAACTACTTGTCCTTTTGTCCCTTTGTCTTATCTGCTTAAAACGTACAGAAGTATCAAATCTCACAAAATTGATTAAATAGCTTAAACAATACTACACAAACCGCAGCGAGACAAGGTCAAATTGCATAGAAAACGTAACAAATCGCATTCAAGATTAGATCAAATCGCACAAAGTAAACATCAAATCGCATCCAAGAAATGGTGTCCGAGACTCAAACCGCTTCCAAGAAAACTTCAAAAAACCAAACGTTTTCAATAAAAAACACCACAACCAAGATGAATCTAGCCTTCCAAACCAAGAACTAAACAACTATGATGATCCTAAACACAAAAGTACAATCAAAATCCAAACTTTAACACTAAATAAGATCAAAATGATGAAAATGTCTCTAAACTCATTTAAACCCAAAAACTTATGAAAACCACTAAGAATTCAAGAACATGTAAAGTAGATGATCAAACCATGGCTCTTGATACCATTTGTAACATATTGATTTTCACAAACACATAATCAATCACACATGAATTCGAATGAGTTAGGTTCTAGAGGGAGAAAGTGGAGAGAAATGGGAACTTCTAGTGAGATAAAGAAAAATGTATTATCAAGCTCCAACCCTTTGCCTTGCTAGGAAAAGGGTATTTATAGTGTCTTACAATAAACGCCACCTACGGGCTGCGGATCAGGCATACAGTGGGTAAAGACCCGTCCGTCCTCCACTGTGGTCAACCAGTAGGACTTCACAGTCTATAAGCAGAACCCCACAGCCTAGGGGAAATCAGAGGAACTGGAATAATCTTAAGTCCCAACAACTAGGCAGTGATTTTGTTATGCACAATAAAGCTTGCTATTCTTGTGAAAGTTTTGATCATATTCAGGCTACGTGTAATTTCCATCATGGGAGAAGGATGGTGAACGGGAACACAAGGGTACCAGGGTATGCCAATACAAGGGTGAACTCAAACAGTTTTTCAAGAAACACTCACCCAAATGCTCTTAGTAAAATGATACCTAGAGCAGTTCTGATGAAGTCTGGCATCAAACCTCTTAATACCGCTAGATCAATTAGGGTTGCTTACACAAAACCAACAGTCTCAAGTCCTAAACCAAACTTTTACAAACAACCACAGGGTAATAACTGGTCTTTTAATAAAAATACTAGTTTTTAAAAGATGGTTTAGAGGGAAAAAGTAAGAATTGTCAGTCCAGCAGTTAACACTGCTAGGCCAATAGTTCATACTGCTAGGTCTATGGGAACTGTCAAGGGAACTGGGGTCAATGCAGGCCTCAGCATGTTGGATATGGAGACCCACCCAATCCAACAGTGCATCAACAACCATGCAGAAGTACAATTACATTGATGCACAAGGAAGATCCAAGTCAGTAATGGCTTGGGTCCCTAAAGAAAACTGATTTCCTTTATTTTGTATACAGGAACATTCAGGTCCTAAAGAAGATCAAGGATACTCAAATAGTGGATGTTCCAGGAACATGACTAGAAATTGATCCTACCTTTCAGAATTCAAATATTTGGATGGTGGATATGTTTCTTTTAGTGGTGGCATAGGTGGCAGGATTACTGGTACATGTACAATCAAGACTGGCAGTCTTGATTTTGAGGATGTGTATTATGTGAAGGAGCTTAAATACAATCTCTTTAGTGTGTCATAGATGTGTGACAAAAAAATTTGTGTTATTTACTGACACTGAATGCCTTATCCTCTCCCCTGACTTTAAGTTACCTAGTGACCATGAGGTCTTGCTAAGAGTCCCAAGGAAAGGCAATCTTTAGAGTGTTGATATGAAAAAATTGTTCCTAAAGAGAATCTTACTTGTGTTGTTGCAAGAGCATCTCAAGATGAGTCTATGTTATGGCATAGGATACTTGGTATTGGGTTTATTGATTCGATGATACAAAACAATAAAGAATGAAACATCAAGGGCTTAAAGTGACAAAGAAGAAATCTACAAAAAGATAGAAGGACTTGCTTGCAAAAGAAGATTTATTATTTAGTCCTTCGTAGTATCTTGTAAACCCTAATCCTCTAGTATATAAAGAGGACATGGGTGTAGGTTTTAATATACAAGTCTTCCATAATGTAGTAATCAAACGTGTGTGTATGTAACCTAGACGTGTTCCTATAAACATCTAGGGTTAGAGTTTGTTTAGTTTAGTGTCAAGGATCTTTGATCCCTGTTACAAGTTAAGTGTAACCGTATTATTCTGATCAAATAATATTTGAGGCTTGGTGTGTTATTAAAGAAAAACCTTGTGTCAATAACTATGATTTGTTTTATTCCGCTACGTACCAAGTTTATTATCATTGTTATTATCGAACCCTAGATGCTCTAAACGGTCCAAGGAGTCTAACAAACTCCACAATTGGTATCAGAGCTCGGGGAGCTTGTTACCTAGGGATTCACAAGGTTTCTTGGCGAAAAAGAAGGAAGAAAATCGAGTATACGCAAAATTTGCAACTTTCTGCAGCACTGTTTTAAAAACGCGATAACTTTTTCGTTAGCTGTTGGATCAGGACAAAAGTTTTGGTGGATGATGAGTGTCTAAATACTCATCATTTTTGTACTATCTAGACTGCAAAATCATCTGAAAACACTCAAAAATGCATCAAAATGATGAAAATATCACAAATCAGTGTTTTATGTGTTTTAAATGCAAAAAGATCAAAATCAGATGAAAAATGTATCAAGTTTGCAAAATTGGCAGTTTTAGTCCCCCAAGTTTCAAAAGTTGTCAAAAACAGTCCCTGGTATATCAAAAATGTGGAATTTTATCATTCAAGGTCCCTGAAATATTCTAAGTTGTTAAAATTGGTCCTTGAATGATTCTTTGGTCAAATGGCAGAAAAAGTCCCTAAACTTTGAAAAATGTCAAATTTAGTCCTTGGATATTTTAAAATGGAAAATGATCAAATTTTATCCTTGTACTATCAAAGTTTGTCAAGTTTGGTCCTTTTTATATCATTGGAGAAAGTGGCAAGTTCAGTCCTCAAGTTTGGTGGAATTACAATTTTAGTCCTTGTGTTAACATATACCAAACCGGACCTCTTTTAATATATCAAACCCAATCCACAAACCAGCTGGCCCAACTTGTGCCCAAGCCCAACACCCCCGTTATATTAATACTCGGTCAAAAAAGGTCAAACCCCGCCCAATACCACAGTTACTATTCACTTCCTTCTCCCACCTCTGCAAACCAAAACCAGTAATGGTTTTTCCACTTTTTCAACATCCCACTTGTCTTCCCAGTTGTTTACCAAACCTCCTCCACCTCCACATCTTCCAAACTTCATTAATTGACTAAGACCTGCTCAAGAAAAAATTTGGCGCCAAAAATCCAAATGGACGGATATGATGATTTTTGTAGATTCAATGGCTCAGATGAGGTGGGATTCAATCAGAGGTCGACATAGAGTCCAAAAAGTCTATAAAGAGGAGAGGGGAAGCATTGTATCAAGATATATAGCATAATTTAGTTTACTTAATGTCGTTTTAGCTTATTTTTAAATTCAGTGTATGTTTTAGCTTATTAAACTCTGTATTTCAAGTTTTTATTACATAATTAAGCTTCTGTGAAACATCAATTCCAGTATCAAGTTATATTTCAGATTATGCAAATTTTCCTTATTTTGAAAATCTCATGAATGATCAAATATTGTTTGTAGATGTTCTTATGGACTGAATAAGCCACATAAGCTCCTATATAGCTTATAAAAGCTATTAGATACCTTAAAAGCCAATTTAGAAGCAAAAAGAGAAAATTACCAAAAATACCAAATAAATAGTTGAAAATTCAAAAATCCCATGGAAATGGTGTTCACAGCTGGAGCAGGGTAGATTGTGGATGGCCTTGGGTTAGAAGCTTTGTGGAAAGCTATTAGGATTGGTCTTGATCTTTGGTTCTCAGTTTTCACTTGGACTCTACTTTGTAAGCCTTTTGTCATTTTTGCATTTCACTGTTTTAGTTATTTATTAGCTTTAATCTCTGTGTTTTCATGTTCATTAGTCTTAGTTAAGTGTATTTGAGTATTAAAACCAGTCACTTGTTTTTTTTAAATTATAGTTTATAAAAATTTCATTTTGACAGTTAAATTAGCTTAAGTCTAGATTCTTGGTTTTATGTTGCTATTGTTGTTGTTTTATGTTTGTTTAGTCCTAATATATGATAATATAAGTTTGTGAATCAAGTTCATGGTCTAAATATTTGTTAAGCTTTGAAAAGCTTCTTAACAGTCTTGAAAAAAGGTGTTTGGATTAGCTTGTTATTCTGTGTTAAAGAATGTTTGTGTTATTGTTTTTGCTGGTTGCATGTCTCATTGGGTCTAATTAGTTCATCTAAACAAGAAAAACCAGTGCTCTTTTGGTTAAAAGTCAAAATACCCTTTTAATCTCATTTCTATAGTTAACTGTTAGATTTTAGGAAGTAAAACTCATCATAGTTGTTTAGATCTTGGTGATTTAGCTTATTATAGTCTTATTATACCTTAACTTAACATAATCAGTCATTATCTTTGATTACAAGTTCAGTTTAGTCAACTTTTAGTGTTAATCAAAAAGTCAAATTTTCATTTTGGTCGTTTTTGAATTAAATAGATAATTTTAGTGTGAGTTTAATATTGAGTTTTAGCTTAAAATCTTTTGGGGTATTAAAGTTTAGTTGCTAAACTTAATTAGAAAAATACTAGTTTACTTTTAATCAGCTTATTAAGTGCTTTTTGTCCAACTTCTTTTGAGTACCTGTTTGAAAATGGTGCCCTGTGCACAGTGAGTGGTCCAATTTGATAAGCTCACAAATAGCTTATTAGTTGGCCTCAGCTTGTGATCCTTGGTTCTTTGGAAAGCCAACCAAGCCATCTAGAGGTGCCAAGCTTAAGTTTTCATTTTGTAGCTTGTTTGGTAGGGCTGCAATAAGCCTCAACCTTGTCTCATTTCTGTGTTGATCACAAGTGTTATTGTCTTTTTAGTAGCTTATCAGTATGTGCTTTTGTGTCTTGTAGCTTCATTTGAGTGGTACTAGCTTATTTACATCTTATTTCAGCTTTTGTTTCAGTTTGTAAGCTTGTTTGAGCTTAATTCCTCATATTAAGCTCATTAAGCCAACTGTTAAGCTTTTTAAGTAGCAAATAGCTTATTTTTTATTTGTAAAATTTTTGTGTTCATTAAAGTTTCATATTTTAAGTAGTTAAGTAGTTTTAAAAAAGAAAAACCAGAAAAACATCAATTTAAATATAGTGATAGCATTTATTTAATAGGAATTAGCTTTTTGATTTTTCTTTCAGCTTATTATTTAGCAAATCTAGTTTTTATATTTTTCTTAGTTTTCTGTCACCTTAAGTTATTTTTATAAAAAGTTTCATAATTTTCCTAATCTGTTTAGTATTTATTAGAACATTAAATAGTTAAAAGTATTAAATAATTAGTAATAAATAATTAAAAAGCATAAAAAATATCTTTTCAGTTTTAAAATTAGTTTTATCATATTTTAGATTTTTCCAATTTAAAATTTCATTTTTCCAGGTTTATTTTATATTTTCTAGTATTTAAGTGAATTTTAAATAATAATTAATTAGTAATAAATAAATAAAAGTGTAAAAAATATATTTTTTGTTTTAAAATAAGTTTTATATTATTTTAGATTTTTCCAAATCATAATTTTATTTTTCTAGCCTTATTTCATATTTTCTTTTATTTTAGAGTATTTATAAATAGTTTAAAATAGTTTTTAATTAATAATAATTAAATAAATAGTTATAAAAATAATTTTCCTTTTCTAATAATTTTCTTTTATTTTTAAGATTTCAAAAATGTCATTTTCATATTTTTAGGCCTTTTATTTCTTAGATATCACTTTTTATTTTGTACATTTACGTAGTTTTTAAACGTAAGTTTTACGTTTGTTTTATCTGATTGTTGTGTTTTCCAATTCTGTATCCAATTCTATTCCAATCATTCAGTAGAGTAATCATCCATCCAAATCCTTACTGATCACTATCCTTAGTGATCATTCTATCTATGATCAAGTTTTAAAACACCATTGAGTCTCCGTGGGACTTAACGACCCGGGAATTCATTATATTCTCCTGATCTTCACTGCATTTGGTTCCAGGCCGTTTTAAGTTTATTACGGTTGGCCATTCACAAGTGGTCAGCTTGAGTGATTAAACTTGACGGTTTGGACCCAATCAAATTTTGGCGCCGCTGCCGGGGAGGCTTTAGCGTGTTCTAAACCATTTTCAGACCCATTCTTGCACATATACCACCGTTTGTAAAAAGTTTTTTTTGTAAAGTTATCAAAATCTCAAGAAGTTCATTAGCACTTTTCCTAAAGTGTTAACAAACCCAAAAAAATATAAAACAACAAAACAATCGGAACGTTTTCTATCTTGTATTTTCTTTGAGGTGATTCTTAAAGAGATACGATTTGGTTAAACGAGACGATCCAAAAATATTGTCCAAAAGTTTTTAAAACCATCAGCACAAATCATTACCTACGTCTTTTCAGTGGTACTTAATATATACATAAAAATCAACCACTGCAAATCAAGGCAGTACACCTACTAATTGGGGGTGTGACCATAATAAGTTCCCGAACAACAGATTTAAAAGTTGCCTTTGTGTCCTTGTGATTTGGTGTACCTTTTTCAAAGAAGCCATTTCATTTGTGATTATTGGTTAAGTTCACTTGTCGCTTTGCCTCGCTTTTGTTTTGAAAATTGATTTTTATACTTAGTACATGCGCACTCGTTCTTCCAGTTCTACAAGTCCACTTTCTGAGCTTGCAAATATTCCTCGTAGACGTAGAGGACGTTCTGTTCCTTCAGCCGTGACTGAGGAACGTCTACCACCACCACCACCTGTCGTAATGGCAGAAGATAAGCCCATGAATGAGCTTCTCCAAGCACCCATCGAGGGTTACGGAGATGCTATTGTTGTCCCAGCCATCGTGGCTGATACTTTTGAGCTCAAAACCGGGTTGCTTAATCTGGTAACCCAAAGCCAATTCTATGGTTTTGAGCGGGATGACCCTCATGCACACATTCGATGGTTTAACAAGATTGCATCTACCATCAAGTACAAGAATGTCCCACATGAAGCCACCAAGCTTCTTCTGTTCCCATTTTCTCTAGAGGGACAAGCCCGGAATTGGCTTGAGAAACAACCCCCTCGTTCTATTGAGACATGGGAAGATCTAGTCACCAAGTTCGTTAACGAATTCTATCCTCCATCCCGAACCACAAGTCTTAAGAATGAGATAATGAAATTTTCTCAGAGATTTGATGAATCATTCGGGGAGGCATGGGATCGTTACAAAGAATTGCTTCGCAAGTGTCCGCATCATGGTTTTACCGAGTTAATGCAAATGGATACTTTCTACAATGGTCTGAACCAGACCAATCAAGATTCTTTGAATGCCTCCGCGGGAGGTAATTTTCTGAGCAAGACCACCAAAGAAGCCTTACAAATCATTGAGAACAAGTCTCAGGTCCGCCCTTTCCGAGCAAAGACATATCAGTCTCATGCTGGACCTTCTTCTTCATCTCCCGTGAGTACATCTAGCACCGATGCTAAGATTGACAAACTCACAGATATTGTTCAGGCTTTGATTCTTGCTAACCAAAAGAAAGTGACCTTCACACAGACACCAACACATGGTGAAGTGAAGAAAGTCGAGAGTTGTGTTACTTGTGGTGGTCCTCATGCATACTACAACTGTACTGCCACCGATGGTAGTCCATTTGAAGCCAATGCTCTAGCCGGTGCTTCACATCAGGGAGGTAATCAATACCGTCCTCAAAATCCCCCACACTACCGTGCTAACACTAATCAGGCACCACCCGGTTTTAACCAGAATCATAACATGCAAAACCGGAATCAGAACCAACCTAGAATGAACCAAGGTTATCAAAACCAAGGTAATTTCTATCCAGGACCCAATCAAGGTTTCCAACATCAAGGAAACCTTAATCAAAACAATTTCAATCGAGGGAATCAATTTCATGCGAATATGAATCCTAATCAAGGAAATTTTCAAAACCAAGGCCCTAATCCTAACATTAGAGGCCATAATTTTCCTAATCCACCTCCCACCATTGTTCCAACTGGACCATCATCTGATGAGTTGTTGAAGCAATTCATGAAATCCCAAGATGAAATGAACAGGTTGTTGGTCAGTCAGATTGCTGATCTAAAGAAGTCTTTAAATGATCAACCCTCGGGCTCAGGAAAACTTCCGAGCAACACGATCGCTAACCCGAGGGGCGATGCAAAAGCGATCACAACCATAAGTGGTGTTTCATATGATGGACCTGCTATTCCTACTACCTCTTCTTCTTCTCTCCCGAAGGTAGTGGAAAGTGAACCTAGGACACACAATGGACCTACAACTCCAATGCCTCCTCCACTAGGAGCAATGAGTCAAGTTACCAAGGATACAACGGACAAGGTGCATTTTTCAAGCCCACGAAGTACCGCACACGTCCCACCTTCGGTTGTCCAACCTCAAGTTGTCCAGAAACCCAAATCAAATCCAGGAGTTGTTTTTGAACCTCATGTAGCTCCTGTTGAAAACCAGAAATCCAAATCTTCTATACCTTACCGATCACGTTTGAATGAGCAGAAGCTCCGCGAGAAGGCCAGTCATCAAATGGACAAATTCTTTCAAATTTTCCAAGAGCTACATTTTGACATAAGCTTTGCGGATGCTATCATGCTGATGCCCAAGTTTGCATCAACTCTCAAACACATGTTAAGCAATAAGGAAAAGCTGTTTGAAATGGCAAAAACTCCTTTGAACGAGAACTGCTCAGCAGTTATCTTGAAGAAGCTTCCTGAAAAGCTTGGAGATCCTGGGAAATTTCTCTTACCTTGTGTATTTCCAGGAATGGTTGAATGCTTTGCCCTAGCAGATCTTGGTGCAAGCATAAATCTAATGCCTTATTCAGTATGGAAGAAACTCTCTCTTCTGGAACTCACTCCTACATGCATGACTCTCGAGCTTGCAGATCGTTCCATATCCCGTCCTCTTGGCATTGCCGAGGACGTATTTGTAAAAGTAGGAAAGTTCCATTTTCTAGCTGACTTCGTGGTTGTTGATTTTGATGCCGATCATCGGGTTCCTCTCATTGTTGGTCGAGGATTCCTGAGAACGGGCCGTGCTCTCATTGATGTATTTGAGCAAGAAATCACATTACGTGTTGGTAATGAAGCTGTCACCTTTAACCTTGATCAAACTTCGAGGTACTCCGCAAACTATGATTCTGAGTCGGTTAACCGAATAGATATCATTGATGTTGTTTCTGAAGAGTACTCTCAAGAAGTTCTTGGTTATTCTCATAATTCTGTGAGTGGGGATCCCACCACCTCTTCTCAACCTATCATAGCCAATTCTACTCCTTCTATCACTCCTTTTGAGGGAAGAGACTTCATCTTGGAAGAGATTGAAGCATACTTGGCTAGTGATTCTGTTCCATGGGAAATTGATCACGCTCCAATTGACATTGAGGGGGACATACTTCTCATTGAGAAGTTGCTTAATGATGATCCATCATCAACCCCTCACACTAGTGATTCAATTCCTGATGAGATTGATCAAAATGAGATTAATCTGGAGGGAGATATTCTTCTTGAGAAGTTGCTTAAAGATGATCCATCATCTCTCCCTCCCGTCAAGCTTCATAACAAGGAAGTCAAGTCAGTTGAGAAAACTGAAGAATTTCCTGAAGTCGAACTTAAGGACTTACCACCTCATCTCGAGTATGCATTCCTTGAAGGTGATGATAAATTACCTGTCATTATTTCTCGAGATTTGAGTAAAGATGAAAAAGCTGCTCTCATAAAGGTCTTGAAGTCACACAAGCAAGCAATTGCTTGGAAACTCTCCGACATTAAGGGTATCAACCCTGAGTTTTGTACTCATAAAATCTTAATGGAGGATGACTTCAAACCAGCAGTTCAACATCAGAGAAGAGTAAATCCAAAAATCCATGATGTTATCAAACAAGAGGTTATCAAACTTCTTGATGCAGGATTAATTTACCCAATCTCAGATAGTCCTTGGGTTAGCCCAATTCATTGTGTTCCGAAAACGGGTGGCATAACTGTTGTCACAAATGAAGAAAACGAGTTAATTCCAACTCGACTGGTGACGGGATGGCGTGTGTGTATTGACTATCGTAAGTTGAATGACGCCACCCGAAAAGACCATTTTCCTCTACCCTTCATGGACCAAATGCTTGAGAGATTAGCAAGGAATGAATACTATTGTTTCCTTGATGGTTTCTCGGGGTATTTCCAGATTCCCATTGATCCACAGGATCAAGAGAAGACCACATTCACCTGCCCATACGGAACTTTTGCCTACAAACGTATGCCTTTTGGCTTACGTAATGCTCCTGGCACGTTCCAACGATGTATGATGGCCATTTTCCACGACATGATCGGGGAAACAATGGAGGTGTTTATGGATGACTTCTCGGTCATTGGGGATTCATTTCAAACATGTCTCTCCCATTTAGATAAAATGCTCAAACGGTGTGAAGACACCAATCTTTGTCTAAATTGGGAGAAGAGCCACTTTATGGTCAAAGAAGGCATAGTCCTTGGCCATAAGATTTCCAAAAATAGGATTGAGGTAGACAGAGCAAAAGTCGATGTTATTGCTAAATTACCTCATCCTACTACCGTCAAAGGTATTAGGAGTTTTTTAGGTCATGCCGGTTTCTATCATAGATTCATACAAGATTTTTCTAAAATCGTCCGGCCTATGACTCATCTTCTTGAAAAGGATGCTCCTTTTATCTTCTCACCCGAGTGCATTGAAGCTTTTGAAACATTGAAGAAAAAGCTTACTGAAGCACCCATTCTCGTTGCTCCCGACTGGGACTTGCCTTTTGAGCTCATGTGCGATGCAAGTGATTTTGCTATCGATGCAGTCCTAGGGCAACGTAGAGCTAAGCATTTTCAGCCTATCCACTACGCAAGTAAGACTATGACTGAAGCTCAAACTCATTACACCACCACAGAAAAAGAGCTATTAGCCGTGGTGTATGCGTTTGAGAAGTTTCGGCCGTACTTAATCTTGACCAAATGCGTTGTGTATACGGATCACTCGGCTCTCAAATATCTCTTTGCAAAACAAGATGCAAAGCCGAGATTGCTCCGTTGGATTCTCCTCCTGCAAGAATTTGATATCATTATACGTGATAAAAAAGGAGCTGAGAATCTAGCTGCTGATCATCTGTCCAGATTAGAAAACCCTCACCAAAATGTTTTCGAGAAAAAGGAAATAAATGAAACATTTCCTCTCGAGACACTCAATGCAGTTTCTTTTCGTGGAAACTCTTCTACCCCATGGTTTGCTGACTTCGCAAATTACCATGCGGGTAACTTCATAGTGAAAGGGATGTCGACCCAACAGAAGAACAAATTCTTCAAGGATGTTAAACATTATTTCTGGGACGACCCCTACTTATTCAAAATCTGTGCGGATCAAGTCATCCGACGGTGTGTTTATGGACAGGAAGCTATTGACATTCTCACAGCTTGCCATGCTGGATCCACCGGGGGCCATCATAGTCCAAACTACACCGCCAAAAAGGTGTTTGATTTCGGGTTTTATTGGCCCACAATTTACAAGGATGCCCACGATTTTGTCAAAACCTGTGACGCTTGTCAACGTCACGGAAATATATCTCAAAGAAATGAAATGCCGCAAAATGCCATTCAAGTTTGTGAGATATTTGACATCTGGGGTATTGAATTTATGGGGCCATTTCCATCTTCTCGAGGAAACAAATACATACTCGTGGCTGTTGACTATTTGTCAAAATGGGTTGAAGCAAAAGCTTTACCTACCAATGATGCCCGAGTGGTTGTGAAGTTTTTAAAATCTCTTTTTGTCAGGTTTGGAACTCCGAGAGCTATAATCAGTGATCGTGGTACACATTTTTGCAATGACCAATTTGATCGTGTCATGCAAAAGTATGGTGTTACCCACCGTCTCTCTACCGCATACCACCCCCAAACAAGTGGGCAGGTGGAAGTTTCCAACCGTGGTATTAAAAGAATTCTTGAAAGGACAGTAGGCGAAAATCGTGCATCCTGGTCGGATAAACTGGATGACGCACTCTGGGCCTTCCGTACAGCTTACAAAACACCCATCGGGTGTACTCCATACAAGCTAGTGTACGGAAAGGCATGTCATCTTCCGATTGAGTTAGAGCACAAGGCATACTGGGCCTTAAAGCATGCAAATTTCGATATTCAGACAGCTGGTGATCACAGAAAAGTTCAAATGAATGAACTAAATGAACTCCGTGATCAAGCATACGAGAACTCTTTGATCTACAAACAAAAGACAAAGAAGATTCATGACTCTAAAATCAAGCACCGCGTTTTCAACGTTGGTGATCGAGTCCTTCTTTTCAATTCAAGATTGAAGATTTTCTCGGGAAAGCTCAAGTCCCGTTGGTCTGGTCCATTTACTATCGCTAAGGTTTATCCTTATGGTACCATTGAGTTATCTCAGCCTGATGGTCCAAATTTTAAAGTGAATGGTCATCGATTAAAGCACTACTTTGGAGAGGACATTCCTCCTGTGGTTGTCCCGGATTTACAAACTTTCCCCATGAACCAATGAATGCGGGGATCGAGTCAAGCTAGTGACTCGGGAATCAAAAAACATTAGCACACACCATATGGGTTTTCACCCATATTTCTGTCTTCTTTCTCTGTTCTACCGCCCTAGTGTGGGGGAGTTGCCCTACGCTGTTGTATATAAAATCTTTTCAAATAAAAAAAAAAAAAAAAAAAAAAAAAAAAATCAAATAATGGCCGTAGTATTTCCCTTTTACGTTCTTTGTTTCGGCATAACCGCCGGTACTTTGAATATTGAGGGAAATATTCATTTCTAAGTGTGGGGGGGAATTCTCACGAATTTTATCATGTATTATCCACCCAATTCCCCCGTTTTTGGCCAAATTTTTTTTTGGAGTAAGTGTTTTTCACTTACTCAGCATATGGTAATCAGTCCGCCATGTCTAAAAAACAAAAGGATTGGCTAATCCAGGAGCAAACGGCTCTTGGTAAAGATTTCTCAAATCCGTTTATGGCTTGTAATTTGCCCAAAATTGTATGGTATTCAACTCACCATATCCTAAAAAGTGAAGAGTTGGCTAGCCCGCAAGTTTATGGCTTGTGGTAAAGGCAGTGGAAAAGCCATAATTGGTAATCAGCTCACCAAAGATAATGTTGATAATTTATCTAAGAGTTGGCTAGTCCAGAGCAAACGGCTTCTGGTAAAGACAAGTCAAATCCGTTTACAGCTTATGATTTGCTCAAAATCATTTGGTTATCATTGTACCAAGGTTCTTACTTGAACCAAAACAATTGGCTACTCCAGAAGTGATGGCTTTTGGTAAAGAGTTTTTAAAATCCATTAAAATTCTAAATCATTGCTAGGGACTAGCAATATCTTAGTGTGGGGGATTAATGAGTGTCTAAATACTCATCATTTTTGTACTATCTAGACTGCAAAATCATCTGAAAACACTCAAAAATGCATCAAAATGATGAAAATATCACAAATCAGTGTTTTATGTGTTTTAAATGCAAAAAGATCAAAATCAGATGAAAAACGTATCAAGTTTGCAAAATTGGCAGTTTTAGTCCCCCAAGTTTCAAAAGTTGTCAAAAACAGTCCCTGGTATATCAAAAATGTGGAATTTTATCATTCAAGGTCCCTGAAATATTCTAAGTTATTAAAATTGGTCCTTGAATGATTCTTTGGTCAAATGGCAGAAAAAGTCCCTAAACTTTGAAAAATGTCAAATTTAGTCCTTGGATATTTTAAAATGGAAAATGATCATATTTTATCCTTGTACTATCAAAGTTTGTCAAGTTTGGTCCTTTTTATATCATTGGAGAAAGTGGCAAGTTCAGTCCTCAAGTTTGGTGGAATTACAATTTTAGTCCTTGTGTTAACATATACCAAACCGGACCTCTTTTAATATATCAAACCCAATCCACAAACCAGCTGGCCCAACTTGTGCCCAAGCCCAACACCCCCGTTATATTAATACTCGGTCAAAAAAGGTCAAACCCCGCCCAATACCACAGTTACTGTTCACTTCCTTCTCCCACCTCTGCAAACCAAAACCAGTAATGGTTTTTCCACTTTTTCAACATCCCACTTGTCTTCCCAGTTGTTTACCAAACCCCCTCCACCTCCACATCTTCCAAACTTCATTAATTGACTAAAACCTGCTCAAGAAAAAAATTGGCGCCAAAAATCCAAATGGACGGATATGATGATTTTTGCAGATTCAATGGCTCAGATGAGGTGGGATTCAATCACAGGTTGACATAGAGTCCAAAAAGTCTATAAAGAGGAGAGGGGAAGCATTGTATCAAGATATCTAGCATAATTTAGTTTACTTAATGTCGTTTTAGCTTATTTTTAAATTCAGTGTATGTTTTAGCTTATTAAACTCTGTATTTCAAGTTTTTATTACATAATTAAGCTTTCGTGAAACATCAATTCCAGTATCAAGTTATATTTCAGATTATGCAAATTTTCCTTATTTTGAAAATCTCATGAATGATCAAATATTGTTTGTAGATGTTCTTATGGACTGAATAAGCCACATAAGCTCCTATATAGCTTATAAAAGCTATTAGATACCTTAAAAGCCAGTTTAGAAGTAAAAAGAGAAAATTACCAAAAATACCAAATAAATAGTTGAAAATTCAAAAATCCCATGGAAATGGTGTTCACAGCTGGAGCAGGGTAGATTGTGGATGGCCTTGGGTTAGAAGCTTTGTGGAAAGCTATTAGGATTGGTCTTGATCTTTGGTTCTCAGTTTTCACTTGGACTCTACTTTGTAAGCCTTTTGTTCATTTTTGCATTTCACTGTTTTAGTTATTTATTAGCTTTAATCTCTGTGTTTTCATGTTCATTAGTCTTAGTTAAGTGTATTTGAGTATTAAAACCAGTCACTTGTTTTTTTTAAATTATAGTTTATAAAAATTTCATTTTGACAGTTAAATTAGCTTAAGTCTAGATTCTTGGTTTTATGTTGCTATTGCTGTTGTTTTATGTTTGTTTAGTCCTAATATATGATAATATAAGTTTGTGAATCAAGTTCATGGTCTAAATCTTTGTTAAGCTTTGAAAAGCTTCTTAACAGTCTTGAAAAAAGGTGTTTGGATTTGCTTGTTATTCTGTGTTAAAGAATGTTTGTGTTATTGTTTTTGCTGGTTGCATGTCTCATTGGGTCTAATTAGTTCATCTAAACAAGAAAAACCAGTGCTCTTTTGGTTAAAAGTCAAAATACCCTTTTAATCTCATTTCTATAGTTAACTGTTAGATTTTAGGAAGTAAAACTCATCATAGCTGTTTAGATCTTGGTGATTTAGCTTATTATAGTCTTATTATACCTTAACTTAACATAATCAGTCATTATCTTTGATTACAAGTTCAGTTTAGTCAACTTTTAGTGTTAATCAAAAAGTCAAATTTTCATTTTGGTCGTTTTTGAATTAAATAGATAATTTTAGTGTGAGTTTAATATTGAGTTTTAGCTTAAAATCTTTTGGGGTATTAAAGTTTAGTTGCTAAACTTAATTAGAAAAATACTAGTTTACTTTTAATCAGCTTATTAAGTGCTTTTTGTCCAACTTCTTTTGAGTACCTGTTTGAAAATGGTGCCCTGTGCACAGTGAGTGGTCCAATTTGATAAGCTCACAAATAGCTTATTAGTTGGCCTCAGCTTGTGATCCTTGGTTCTTTGGAAAGCCAACCAAGCCATCTAGAGGTGCCAAGCTTAAGTTTTCATTTTGTAGCTTGTTTGGTAGGGCTGCAATAAGCCTCAACCTTGTCCCATTTCTGTGTTGATCACAAGTGCTTATTGTCTTTTTAGTAGCTTATCAGTATGTGCTTTTGTGTCTTGTAGCTTCATTTGAGTGGTACTAGCTTATTTACATCTTATTTCAGCTTTTGTTTCAGTTTGTAAGCTTGTTTGAGCTTAATTCCTCGTATTAAACTCATTAAGCCAACTGTTAAGCTTTTTAAGTAGCAAATAGCTTATTTTTGATTTGTAAAATTTTTGTGTTCATTAAAGTTTCATATTTTAAGTAGTTAAGTAGTTTTAAAAAAGAAAAACCAGAAAAACATCAATTTAAATATAGTGATAGTATTTATTTAATAGGAATTAGCTTTTTGATTTTTCTTTTCAGCTTATTATTTAGCAAATCTAGTTTTTATATTTTTCTTAGTTTTCTGTCACCTTAAGTTATTTTTATAAAAAGTTTCATAATTTTCCTAATCTGTTTAGTATTTATTAGAACATTAAATAGTTAAAAGTATTAAATAATTAGTAATAAATAATTAAAAAGCATAAAAAATATCTTTTCAGTTTTAAAATTAGTTTTATCATATTTTAGATTTTTCCAAGTTAAAATTTCATTTTTCCAGGTTTATTTTATATTTTCTAGTATTTAAGTGAATTTTAAATAGTAATTAATTAGTAATAAATAAATAAAAAGTGTAAAAAATATATTTTTAGTTTTAAAATAAGTTTTATATTATTTTAGATTTTTCCAAATCATAATTTTATTTTTCTAGCCTTATTTCATATTTTATTTTATTTTAGAGTATTTATAAATAGTTTAAAATAGTTTTTAATTAATAATAATTAAATAAATAGTTATAAAAATAATTTTCCTTTTCTAATAATTTTCTTTTATTTTTAAGATTTCAAAAATGTCATTTTCATATTTTTAGGCATTTTATTTCTTAGATTTCACTTTTTATTTTGTACGTTTACGTAGTTTTTAAACGTAAGTTTTACGTTTGTTTTATCTGATTGTTGTGTTTTCCAATTCTGTATCCAATTCTATTCCAATCATTCAGTAGAGTAATCATCCATCCAAATCCTTACTGATCACTATCCTTAGTGTTCATTCTATCTTTGATCAAGTTTTAAAACACCATTGAGTCTCCGTGGGACTTAACGACCCGGGAATTCATTATATTCTCCTGATCTTCACTGCATTTGGTTCCAGGCTGTTTTAAGTTTATTACGGTTGGCCATTCACAAGTGGTCAGCTTGAGTGATTAAACTTGACGGTTTGGACCGAATCAGTGGACGTTCTCTATATATTCATCTAACTTTTCACCAGAGGGATTGTCAATTGGAGCTTTTAGGAAAAAGTTATACTATGTCGAAGTCTGCTGCTGAAGGGTTTTTCAGAAATTCGATTTTTAGGATTTTCATGCATATTCAACTTCTTGAATTTGTTTTACTTGTTCTAATTCTTGATGGAGGTTGTTTATACATTGTGTGGTGTTTATGATTCATGGTTAGAAGCAGCTTTGCTAGTGTTTTTCGTAACCACTGCTAGTGTTTCTCGAAACCACTGCTAGTGTTTTCTCGAAACCACTGCTATACTATTTTGATTCTAATGCTCGAATGCTTGTTTGTACTGCTTATATTATTCGATATCAGATGACGAAGGATTTTTTATTCTCTTATGGTTTTGGACTTGTTAGATATTGGATTTCACAAACACATCACATAACAATATATGGTTCGAATTGTGTATAGTTTAGAGAGAGAAAGTAGGATCCTTTCTAGAGAGAGAAAGTGAAAGAAAACATAGAAGGTTAGATTAAGATGAATGAAAGGTCCAACCCTCTACCTTGGAAGGTAGAGGGTATTTATAGTTTTACATAATACATCCTCCTAACGGACTATGGATCAGGCATACAGTGGGTAAAGACCCGTCCGTCCTCCACGGTGTTGCACTAAACTAAATAACTAGTAAATAACGTAATGTCTACGAGCTAACTTATGCTAGATTATATATGGGGTGACCGACACTTCACTATGGAATTTCTAATTCCTAACAATCTCCCACTAAGGGAGGTCACCCCATGAAATACATTTTGCATCCTAGCATTCTATCTTTGTCTTTTTTCTTGAGCTCGTAGACTTCAATTCTTCAATTCCGCAATCTTTGTGCTTTAGTAGCGACTCTTCAAAGTCCGCTTGAGTTGTACTTTCAGTGGAGGTCTTTGAACTGATCCACATCTTTGATGATCTTCGAGCTTTCTTTGAGATCATCAGCCACAGTAAATCTCTGGATCACCCTTTATTGTGTTGCCATCATGTGAAGTTGTGACTTTTGGACCGACATGCTCACACTTTCAGGATCATGACATCTTTCCATCAGAGTAGTGGAAGCTTTACTGGTTCATGATATTTGGAGCAGCGTAGCAGAAACATAGTATAAAAATATCAGAACCAGGTTATGTAGATATGCACCAGTCATGATTTCTTCAAATTAAGTGTGGATGCTGTGAACATGCGGCTTTGGATTGACTCCTCAATTCTGATCAGTTGCAACCGTCCAAATGTACCTGCAAACAACAGTTAGCAATAAAACACACGAAAGTGTCTTTGACCACTTTCGTTGAATTGAGGTACACGGCCTACGGTTCCTCGTTGATCAGTACAAGTACTGCCTGTGATCAGGTAGGATTCTGAAGAATCTCCTTGACAGGGTTTCGCAGCTGTTCTAGCTGTTCTCAAACCGGAACGTCTCAAAGAAGACAACATGGAGTAAGTGAACCAGCGAGTTGAGATTCACTGATTGATGAAAAATTGATTTGAAAACAATCGTGTATTGCTTGAAGAAAGAGTTTTGCAATACGACGAAGGTTTTATAAGAAAGATCAATTTTCAATCAAAAATACCTTTTGTATTTGAAATGAATACACATTCGACGTGCTAGAGAAAAGAAGGTTTGCACATCGAACGGTTTTTCCAAAAGTATTCGTCAATTCCATTCCTGGACCAAGGTTGATTCAAGAATGAATCTCCACATCGTTTCTATCCAGTTGTCACAAGCTTGATCTTACGAGAAGATTTCACATGTCACCCACCAAGAGCTTGTTTGATGTTGGCTCTAGAAGGATTTCCATCTTCATCTTGAATACTTTTATATACCACTCAGATGTTCTGGCAATACCACAAGGTTAATGCGTAGGACTCTTAATATATACTTACTTTCCACATTGTGTGAAAAAGCAAGTCTTCAAGAATTTAGTGTCCTAACGAGATATTGTGGATGATCTCTTGGCTCTAGACTCAATTGTGCATATTTGGTTCCTGTTCCGGAGACTAGGGAGAGGGTCTCCTTCTTCAATATCAACAATCTCTAAGAGAAAGTCAATAGATTATGTCGGTTCCCCGTGAGAATGAAACAAGCCCTTTTAAGAGGAACTTGAATAGCTTGGGAAGTTTAGTGCAGTGCATCACTGGGTCCATGATGTCTTATCTTCAATACCAGTGTTACCTTAGTAAACACCAGTAGCATATGTATTGAACCCGGTTACTGCCCTAAGGTTGAATTATTGGAGGGCTATTTCTTTTCACCCTTTTCATATTCATTTCTTTTTCATTCTTCAACCCCTTCAGTGCTTACCGAGACTTCATAACTAGAACCTTGTTGGGTTTATTCCAGTACTAGCTCTGTCTCAGTCCGCACTCTTCCCATTTCTCAATTTTCTCCTTTTTTTCATCATACCTAAGGACTCTACACTATCTAGTGGATTGTCCCTGGGTAGATCCGTCCGGTTTTGGCGGATCATGGGAACGAATACCTAACCTAACCATCCTTATAACACCATGCATAAAGTAAATTGGTCGGTCTTTTGGTATTGTTCTTTCCTTCATGAAACCAATCGAAAAATCATTTGGAAAAACAATCAAGGTACTTGTGATACGAGATCAAAGCATTTTGTACCCTAATAGTTTTGATCATTTAGAAAACCTCCCCCTCAACATGTGCGTATGATTTAGAAATTGTTTAGCACAAGGAGGCAAGAGGACTTTGAAATATTTTCTTTGATCACAATTTTCATAGAAAAAGCCATTTGATTTTCTTTGGTAAATTCTCCCCCTCAATATGTGCATAGGATATTTGGAATAATTTTATCACATAGAGGCAAGAGTTAATTTGAAGCACATCCACAATCACAAGAGCCATTAAGAAACCATTTGAAAACTCAATCAAGGTACTTTATAAATCACTTTAAAAAGCTTTCGTACCTCGATAGTTTATTTGCTCCCCCTCAATATGTGCTTCAAGATTCGAAAGCGTTTAGCACATATGAGCGAGCAACGTGCACAATTAAATCAAAACGATTACCTTTTATCAAATTTCATAATTAAATCACAAATTCTCCCCCGATCAAAAATATCAAACCCTTTGAGATTTTGGATCCCAAGTGATTTAATTAGGTTTAGAAAACATGGGAGAAAATGTGCCCTTGTTTAAATACTCATCTGGTTTTTGGATAAATCCTCCTCCTCAACATGTGCATTATGTATATTGAAATCGTTTGGCACATGGAGGCAGGAGTGCCTTTAAAGGACTAAAACCAATTCCATTTAAAACAGATTTGAGATTTAAATCACGATCTCTACCCCGATCAGAAATATCAAACCATTTGAGATTTGTGATCCCAACTGATCTAAATCATTTAGAAAAATTTGGGGAAAGACGTGGCAAGATTCAATTTTGAAAGATGACAGATAAGGATCATTTTAAGACATTAAAGATTGTTAGTGTCAAGTATGATTGTTTTAAGAGATCTTTTAGTAAAAATAAAACAATTTCACAATCAAACAAGAACAGAAAAAATTTCATTTTGAGAGATCTTTGAGTTTTAAAGAAAATCATACCATGACATAACATTAAATCTTTAGATCACCACTTATTATTGTACAAAGCGGAACTTTTGTGAAGAAATATCGTTTGAAAATATTTTATTTTAAATCACTCTCCCCCTCAATCCATGACAGAAGTCAATAATTGAGTGACTTAGGTTTTGATAAAAAGAAGTCCGGTGATTTTCAAAATTTAGTTCAATTTATTTTCAAAACAATATTTTTCCATTTTCAAAACAATTTAATCAAATTATTCAAAATTGTTTAAAAATGGTATCCTACACAAAGATACGTTAGGTGGATGAGAAGCTTCCATTTTTGTTGCTGTAGGGTTTGGAAGAAAAACCATCTGCTGATGCAGTGAGACTTCTTCTTACGTTGCATTTTGAATGCCAACTGAGGTCAAATTAAGCTCCGTTTCTTCAATCACTTAGAAGAAAACCATCTGCTGATGCAGTGAGACCTCTTACGTTGCATTTATGCCAACTCTCCATAGAAGTCCAATTAAGCTCCGTTTCTTCATTTGTCAACCCAAGATATAGTTACCCTTTCCTTTCGGCATCCAATCATCATCAATTGTGGGATCCGGATCGGGAACATTCTTTTATACCAATATACCTGCATACGTTAGTGAACACACATACAAATATATGGTGGTCGACATCACCCAAACAACAATCGACTAATAAAAGTCAATGCAACATATCAATCAGATCATATAAATGTATGGGAATAATGTGTTCATCAAACTCTAATCATTTAATCCTAGCAATCATATCCTAGGCACCTAGTCCTTCAACATAGGTTAACATCATTTTTAATTAAGCATATTAGGATAATTAAGAAAGCCCGTTAGATGATGTAGATTTGAAAAACATTATCCCCCTCAATCCATGACTCATTTTACGAAAAGTTTAAAAGCGCAGAAGTCATTGATTGAGTTTTCAATTTTACAAAAACTCTGAATCTGATTGTTTTTAAAGCAACTCATTTACCACCATTTATGAAAACACCAAATATTTTTCTGAAGAATTTTAGACGGAAAAACATTTGTGTAGGAACAGCAGTCCTTCGACATACTTTCCTTGTTTTGTTTTTAGGATAAGTGCACGAAATATTTTGGAAAAAGTTTTAGCGCAGCACTTTCCTTTCTTGAAGAACGGGTTGCTATCTGAAATAATAGCAAACCATAGTTTTAAGCCCGGGTTACAGTCTGAAATAACTGTAAGCCATTTTTTGAAGCGCGGGTTACAGTCTGAAATAACTGTAAGCCATATTTTGAGACATGATTAAAAAGAAATATTTACACCTCCTGTTCGAACTTCATCTAAAGTCCCGTGCCATTATTGAATGACATTTCTAAGACCGTAGATGTTATCGATACCAGAAGACATGTCTTGAGAAAACATATTTTTGGTATTTTTAGATTTTCTGATTTTTATAGATTTTTGATGATTTTATATTTTTCTATTTTGTTTTGCTTGTTTTGTATTTTTGTATTTTGTTTTTCTGATAAATATATGCAAGGTAGAGAAATAGTTTAAGAAGATGATGATACAAGTACCGAGATAAGGAAATCGTTCAACACTTTGTAGAAGATAGAAGTCATCATCTCTTAAAGTTTCACCACAAAAGCTTTCGAGGCTCTTGAATCGTCGTCAGAACTTGAGCCTTCTAAAAGTGAGACTTTGGTAGCTTCCCCCCAAACCGACAAACTAAGAACAAAGACCATTTCTCCAAGAATTAGAAATGGACAAAAACGGTCTTATTGAATGAATCTCAGCACCCCGAAGAACATGAGAACACCAAAGTAACAAGTTGAAACATTGATCGTCTTAGTGGTTATCAAATCCGGAATAACTGATGAAGACCGATCACATGAACCTGTTGTGCGTCCCCGATGTACACATTACTCTTCGAGATTGACCAGTTGTCTTATTCAGGGGAACAATACATCAACATCTTCATTTTACTAAATGCATTCCAGTTATCTTCCATATAACCAATCAACCCATAATGTACACAAGTACCCAACCAGAGTAGAGACAACAACATCACACTGACTGGTTGAATCACTGATCACCTCTACGGATGTCAACTCTAGAATAACTGATTAAGCTCGATCACGTGAATATGTTGTCTGACCCTGATGTACACATATATTTCCCCTGATCGTTGCGATCTCATCAGAATCATCATTACATTGTGTACATGAAGCACTAACCGGAAGCACTTTATCATAAATCAACTATCCAAAGCACATATAGAAGATGTCGATATGCAATATCATCTCATGAACCAAATATTCTTTTCACATTTCTTCTAACTTAATGTTGAAGTAACACATACCAAAAGTCTCCAGAGACCATTTCCCCTAATTAGTTGGAATAATACAGCAAAGGCTACGAGTTAAACACTGAGTTTCTCTACGGTTATGACCATTGTCTTTCCGGGATAACTTCAATCAGGTAGAATTGTTAAGTTCATCATGTGTACTCGTTGTGCTTTTAGATATATGTCTCCTTCCCCCTTGCTGGTTTTGATACCTCAGATTCAGCAAAACATAATTTACCCAAAAACTCGAAATCTTGTGAGAAGAACTCTTGCACTTAATAATAATGGAAGAACGGTGTCGAGAATTTATGCTTCAAGCAAATTTCTAAGTACTCACAACTCAAGCAAAGTATGAGACATTAACACCTCTTGCGATTATCCACACCGTCATATGCGTGTGACACTGAGTAAAACAAAATAACTCCAAATAGTGATAGTTAACCAGGTCTTCAACCATCCACCTCGACTGCTGGTAACTAGATAACCCAAGACTTCAACTCAAATTCTTAAGCCCGAGCAAGTTATCAAATAAGAACACGCCTTTGTGAATGTCAACTTCAACCTCAAATAAGTGATAAATGAGTAACTTCAAAGTAATCAACTTGTGTCAAATGTCCAACACGTGAATAAACATACAATCGGATTAACATTGACCCACTGAATGAACCGGAGCAAATGATACCTCAACATCAATGCATTCTTCCTTAAGGTATACATGTAGAAACTGATCTGGAAGATTTACCAAAAATGTCTTCTAGCGGATGAGGTAGTCATTTTCATTAATGTTCATGTGGTTGATTTATAGCGTGCACAATGAGAGGAACAATAATCCGTGAAGATTTGGCAAAGGAATACCAAAGAGCGGATTATTATTCAGTAGTGCAACTACAATATCATGATAGTCATTATCAACGCCTTGTGAAGTAACTGGAGATAAGGTTTCTTGTGAATTCTGAGAAGTACTTCTTAGATTGTGAACTAGTTGAGTCAGTAGAAACCGGAGCATGAGCTTCAGAAGCTGGATGATCAACATTCGTCGGAGGTTGGAAGAACTCATCAAACATATCTTTGAAAAACAATGAATCCAAGTTATCCTTAGTAAGTGAAGCATTAGGCGTTGGAGGACAGTCATCAAAAATCAAAACAATGAATCCCTGCTAAAGATCATGAGCAAATCTAATTGGGGATTGAATATGTCTTGTCACTATCCCCCAATTTGTGCTCTCCCATAAACCGACAATCTATTTGATAAATGCCCAGATTAAGAAGAAGTCTTTAGATAATCAAATGCAACTCGTCTTTAGTCTTCTAACATGTAGCAGAAAATGTAGAACAGACTGTAGACACGACCTTCTTCAAGATTGTCCAAATGGGGAAAAGATAGTTAACATCTTCATCACACTAAAAAAGCATCCCAATTAACTTACATCTTGCAAATCCCCTTAACTAAAATCCCTCCCAATCAAACAAGAATAGAAAGATGTTCATCAAGGAAATAAGCGATCAGCCCTCAACAAACACACGAAATGGTAACACCAAGCAAGCAATCACATCAAACAAGAATAAAAGGTTGTTCGGAATCATCATGTTGATGTGCACGTGAAGCATTAACTGGAAGCACTTTGTCGTTAAACTCATATCAGCTTGTGAAGATGTCAACCAGCGGCTCTAAGAAGACACTACATGTGAAGATGGTCCGATAAGAAGAATCTCAGTTCTTACATGAGTTAGGAGCCGTTTGACCATATATTCTCAAATATCAATCAACAATGCAAAAAATTCACACTTCTTCTGCCCCTCAAGAATTGCATACGGAGATGCCATTCTTGATTAAACAAGTGATTATCATCCAAATGTATTCTATTCACACTTCTCCCCCGCAAAATTAGCACATGATGTCGCCATCTTCATTATATTGAGCAAGTGGAATAAGAGTAATTATGAGTAGTCCAGATCACTTGATGACTGAAGCGCATGGAAAAATCATGAAGCATGTTGATGAGAATGGTCATAAATGAGAAGATTTCTCTTCTTCAGAAGATAAAGTGCACTGAAATGTACACCTTTCTTTTCTATGAGGAACGAGGCCTGAAGTGATATCTGCAGACGCCATAATGATGAAGTACGAGGCCTGAACTGATTTGAACAGACGTCATAGCCGAAAGAATATCAAGATTGAGTTACTTGAACCCGTGAGTTATGAGATATCAATCCTTGTGTTATCCATACTTTAAACCAGTCCATGTATTGAAGGATCGAAGTATCTGCAACTGAGTAAGGACTACCTGCACTAACATTACAAGCTTGATTGCATATATATTGGTTAGTGACATTAGTATTCAAACCCTTTGGGGTTTCACGGTCAACCTTGATTTTGTCATCAGAAAACAGCTTTCCGGTAGGCATCCACCTAAGTCCAACATCCTTAAACATTTTACCAGACGGAATCCACTTATGGCAAGGTCTAGGATTGTTAGGCTTATTATGCATAGTGGAAGACTTATCCTTATCCCTAGTTTCCAAAGATTTAGCAGTTGGGATCCATCTAGGTGAAGTTTTAGGTTTGTTTTGCTTCATAACATGTTGAACCTTAGTCATGTTAGTAGCCTTAGTGGATTGCACCTTAGTATGTGAATTAGAATGTTTCTTATTCGGAAAACACTCAGAAATTCTAGGTTCATTTTCTACAGGCTTAGCATTCTTCTTCATATAACTACTAGTAGTGCCTTGAAATCTCGTAGAATGCATCACCCTAGGTCTTGCACCTAACATTCCGTCTTTTCGAATCTGTGCCTTTTTTCTAGCTTTTTCTAGATAATAGTTCTTCCACAAGTCATTCATATCATATGAATTCTCGGTTTTAATGCTTGGTTTTGACACTGTTTTCGAACTAATCCTAGAGGTGCTAGGAGTAGAAGTGGCTACATGTTGAGGGTTAACGGAGCTAGAAGCCTTATTCTTAGGTAACTCAGGTGAAGTGACTGGTTTTGACAAAACTTGTTTCTCATCAACTTGGGAGGCAAACCGTGTTTTTGAAAATTTTGGTCTTTCGGATATAAACGCAGTAGGCTGCCTAACAACGGACCGGTTTCTAATGGGATGAGAAATTGGTTTCTCCAAGGTTGATGGTTTTGTAAACTTAGTGTTCACACTATTCCCTGTTGTTTTTCTGAGCTCATTTTTTAAAGCAACAATGGCGAAACTCTTTTCCTGAAGTTGAGCTTTGAGATCATCAATTTTAGCTATCAAAGAGTTTGTTTGTTCCATTGATGTAGTTCTAGCTTCTTTGATAGAGTCACTTAGTTCTATGTGATGCTTTCTCAAAGACTCATTTTCCTTTAGTAATTTGGCCACACAAACCGCTAATTCATCATTTCTCATTTGAATATCATCAATAGCATTAATATCAGAATTACTTGTAACCAAATTACTTTTCACATGCATATCAGAAATATATTTCTTCAAATTGTTGATGGTTGAGTCTTTGTCTTGAAGCTGAGCTTTCAAAGTGTTTATTTCAACAAATTCACGGAATTCAGGAAGTTCCGGATTTTTACTTGATTTGTTAATTTGGAAACTTTCTTCTTTACTTTGTATCGCAATTTCAAGTGAAATGCAATGTTTTTCAAGATTTGAGAGTTTGTTTGAAAGTTCATCAAAAGCTCTTTTATCAATCATATCATTTGTTTTGAAGTTATTAGACTCAGCCTCAACCAAGGAACATTTCTCAGAATCATGTTCAGCATTAAGACCAGTATGTATAGGTACATTAGCATATGCACTATGTTGAACAGTTAAGGGTTCCTCATCACATGATACTTGTTCAATTGTCGGTCTGATATCTGCATCCACATCATGTGTAACAAGAATCACTGGACCGTTGGCTGTGTCAAGGTTATCTATCACTAAGCCTCTGTATTCAGTGTCCATTGATCCAACATCTGGTGCCGTACCGGTCTCAACACAACAATTTTTTGATTGTACCCGAGATTCATTCGCCTTTCTGATCACAGCATCTACTTCTTGTGTGACAGGAGTTACTGAGCAGCTGGTTACATCATTCTGTGTTGTTTCTGATTTTCTGCATTCAGCAACACCCGACCTTTCTGATACATTACCCGACTCATCACAACAATCTCTTAACTGCACCAAACACACATCCACTTTTTCATCTTTCTGAGTAACTTCCTCAATATACTTCTCCACATTATGCATGAGATGAATAAGTGACTCAATGAACATGCTAATTTCCATTCCAGTGTGCCTCTTGAAAGATATCTCAGTCAAGTCTTGATCATAATCTGATGAGTATTCCCCATTGATGAATGGATGAAATTGTTTGTGGATCACATGAAGTGCAGCACTGGAACTATCCTTTTGAACCTTTTCTTTATCAAGTTGTTGCTCTAGTTGTTCTAAGTTCAAAAGCAACGTTCCCGTTAATGTGGTTAAGTCTTGACGGAAAATGGCAATGCATGTTCGTTCCATTCTTAACGGAGTGAGTAACATGAGGTGTGAGTGAAGTTGTTGATAAGATTCAATGCTGCTTTCCTTTTGCATGGCATTCTGTAGCCTGAACAGGTGCAAATCTTTCTCATTGGACTCGGAGCATGAAGAACTCAAATCATCATTGATTGATTCCATCATCTGTAACCGTTCAGTATAGCTAATATTCTCATGGTTGTCTACAACATCATACAGTTTGAGTACTTCTGAAATCACTGAATCAGGAGTGTAAGACATGATGTTGATGAATCCACGGGATTTTACAAGTCTCTGATTTAAACCGAGAAATAGAATCTTTCGCGGGATTTTACTAAAATCAAGACCAAACCGTTAAGCAGTGACCAATGGAACGTGTTAAGATGACTGATGAATTGTCACAATGATAGAAAATTGTGTGTTAGGACTTAGGATTGTTTGTAGGAATAGCAGATATGTTGTTTGGTTGAGATTTGGACTGGTTGATGCACGATTTTACGGAGAAATTTAGGTCTAAAAACTTAAAAACCTCAATAACTTCCTTCCGGAGGCGATTTGGGCCTCAAAAAATTCGTTTCACAGCTTTGCAGTGAAACTTCACCATATTCAGCTTGTTCCGCTCGTTTTGACTGGTATTTCGCTGAAAACGGAGTTACGGTTCAAAAGTTAAGGCCGTTTGAAGTTTTGCCGTAAAAAGTCAACTTGTGGTCAAACCGCTTCAATCAACTCGCATCCAGGACAACTCGCTTAAATGACAACTCGCTTAAGGCACAACTCGCATAAGATGACAACTCGCTTAATAGACAAGTCGCATGAAACACAACTCGCATAAACAGACAACTCGCTTAATAGACAAGTCGCATAAAACACAACTCGCATAGGCAACTCGCATAGGCAACTCTCTTTAGATACGTTGAATCTGGACAAGTCGCATAGGCAACTCTCTTTAGTATCAACTCGCTACACAATCAACTCGCTTAAATAAACAAGTCGCTTAATAACCAAGTCGCATAAATAGTCAACTCGCTAAGTAGCCAAGTCGCTTATACCAACTCGCTTCTAATGAAGAAGCAACTCGCATCCAAGAAACTCAACTACGAGTCTCAACTCGCTTTAGCTGTCAACTCTCTTCCAAGCAACTCTCTTCCAAGCAACTCACTTCCAAGAAAATCACTACGAGACTCAACTCGCTTTGTACCAACTTCAAAAATAACCACTTTATCAATCAAGAATAACCAAACCACAATGATATAAGCCTTCCAATTCAAAACATAAACACATATGATGATCCTAAACACAAAAGTACAAGCAAAATTCAAACTTTAACACTAGAATTTGTCCAAATGAATCAAACTCTCCTAAACCCTTAATACCCCAAAAACCTTATGAAATCCACCAAAACAAAGACCATGAAAGATGAGTGATCAAACCATGGCTCTGATACCAATTGTTAGATATTGGATTTCACAAACACATCACATAACAATATATGGTTCGAATTGTGTATAGTTTAGAGAGAGAAAGTGGGATCCTTTCTAGAGAGAGAAAGTGAAAGAAAACATAGAAGGTTAGATTAAGATGAATGAAAGGTCCAACCCTCTACCTTGGAAGGTAGAGGGTATTTATAGTTTTACATAATACGTCCTCCTAACGGACTGTGGATCAGGCATACAGTGGGTAAAGACCCGTCCGTCCTCCATGGTGTTGCACTAAACTAAATAACTAACTAAATAACTAGTAAATAACGTAATGTCTACGAGCTAACTTATGCTAGATTATATATGGGGTGACCGGCACTTCACTATGGAATTTCTAATTCCTAACAGGACTTGTGGGGAAGTCGAGTGTAATAATAGTTTTGGTTTTTGGAGACACACACACAGGAGGTTGGTTCACACATACAAGGAGTTTGGTTTTTGGAAGTTGTTCTTAAAAGATTTAAAAAGCTCGTATTTGGTTTATTGGATTAGTTGATTACGAAGATGATTGATCATAACTTATTTGATATTGTAGTTGAGTTACACAGATTCGTGATTTTATCATATCTTAAAGTGGGTGTTACACTTTGGAGATAACTTGTTCATGCTTAAGGATGTTGACGAAGACTTGAAAAATCTATTTTTCATAGGTCAAGGGGTAGATGGATGAAGACCTAGTTAACTATCACTTAAAGGAGTTACATTGTAGTGCTCAGTGTCTCATTAAAGATGAGGATTTTGTCAAGAGATTGCGGTCTACTTATATGGTGTTAGTATAAGTTTGGAGTCACATGGATAAACAAGACATAAGACACAAGTTTGGGTTATTCTACTTCTTTATCAAGTTAGTTATATTTGGTTTTCTTCACAAGTGATCATTACAAGGAGCTTACAGATTTGAAGAATCATTTAATGTTCATACACCACTCAAGGGGAAGTTTCTACTACTTACATTCTCTATTTGTTGATAACAAAAAGGGGAAGAGATGTTGGAGTGCGATGGCATAGATTAAGGGGAAGACAAAGGAACACAAGAATGTTTCATTCATGGTGAGATTTAATTATCTAAACTTCTGCTACTTCATCAAATAGGGGAAGATTGTTGGGTTTATTGATTCGATGATACAAAACAATAAAGAATGAAACATCAAGGACTTAAAGTGACAAAGAAGAAATCCACAAAAAGATGGAAGGACTTGCTTGCAAAAGAAGATTTATTATTTAGTCCTTCGTAGTATCTTGTAAACCCTAATCCTCTAGTATATAAAGAGGACATGGGTGTAGGTTTTAATATACAAGTCTTCCATAATGTAGTAATCAAAGGTGTGTGTGTATGTAACCTAGACGTGTTCCTATAAACGTCTAGGGTTGGAGTTTGTTTAGTTTAGCCTCAAGGATCTTTGATCCCTGTTACAAGTTAAGTGTAACCGTATTATTCTGATCAAATAATATTTGAGGCTTGGTGTGTTATTAAAGAAAAACCTTGTGTCAATAACTATGATTTGTTTTATTCCGCTGCGTACCAAGTTTATTATCATTGTTATTGTCGAACCCTAGATGCTCTAAACGGTCCAAGGAGTCTAACAAACTCCACACTTGGTCATATTAACTTCAAAACCATTAACAAAATAGTAAAATATGGTTTGGTAAGAGGACTGCCTCAAAAAGTTTTCTAAATGACCAGACTTGTGTGGCTTGCCTCAAAGGTAAGCAACACAGAGCTTCTTGTAAGCCCAAGACCCAAAACTTTATTACTCACCCTTATATATACTTTATATGGACTTGTTTGGTCCTACATCTTTAAGTAGTATTTAGCATAAGAGATATTGCCTTGTTGTCATTGACGATTTTAGCAGGTTTACTTGGGTTTTCTTCCTAGGAGCTAAGGATGAAACTTCCAACATTCTAAAGACTTTCATTGTAGAGGTAGAGAACCTAGTTGATAAAAAGGTCAAGATCAACAGGTGTGACAATGGGACATAATTCAAGAATAGAGTGATGGATGACTTTTGCAGGGAAAAAGGCATTAAAAGAGAGTTTAGTGTTGCTAGGACTCCTCAGCAAAATGGGGTTGCTGAAAGGAGAAATAGAACCTTGATAGAAGCTGCTAGGACCATGTTAGCTGATTCCAAGGTACCCATGACCTTTTGGGCTGAAGTAGTTAATACTGCTTGTTATGTTCAGAACAGGGTTTTAGTAGTTCATTCTCAAAACAAGACACCTAATGAGTTATTTAGAGGTAGATCTCCTACCTTAGAGTTCATGAGACCATTTGGCTGTCATGTCACTATTCTCAATACCTTGGATTATTTAGGCAAGTTTGATGGAAAATCAGACGAGGGTTTCTTTGTAGGCTATTATACTGTAAGTAAAGCCTTTAGAGTCTACAACCTTAGAACCAGGAAGGTAGAAGAAACCCTGCATGTAGAGTTTTTGGAGAACAAGGATGTTGTCATAGGAGAAGGTCAAAAATGGCTGTTTAATCTTGATTCTCTAACCCAATCTATGAATTATGTACCAGTAAATGCAAGTACAAATATTAATGATTTTGTAGGTTCAGAAGAATATGTTGATACAGATGAACCAGGGATGAAGGAAGAGTCAGATCACATTTTGGTGCATACCTTAAAAGATAGTTATGAGATTGCTTCTTTTTCAAAGAGTGATGATCAACCATCTCCTTCTGATAATGTACCAAAGGAGAATGATGCTGGAGTGATCAATGCTAATGATGCAACTGCTCAGAACAAAGACATTCCTGAAAGTAGTACAAACAATGATGGTACTACTAGGCAAAAAGATGGTACTATTGGAAAAAGTACTAACATTGATGAACTACCAGTTAGTCCTGCTCCACATACTAATCTTTTTGATGATTTTGGAGCTGATCTCGACAACATTCCTCTCACTTATGATGTTCTATCAACTCCTCTGACAAAAATTCACAAGAATCATCCTCTAGGAAATATAATTGGAGATGTGCAGTGTGACAACTCGTAATTTCCTCGATGCGTTGTAAATAAAGAAACGACAATTAGAGTGATTGTTCTCTCTAATTTGAGATACGAGTCGTATTTATAGTCATTTTTATTGGAAATAATATTCTAAGAACATTGGTGTAATTTCCGAGTCGTGAAACCTTCGTTTGCTAGTCCAAACGAGTCCCGAACCTACTATATCAAAAGATTTACAAAGCTTCATGTATGGTCCCTGTGATAATTACACCACCGCTCCTTGTAGTTTCACATGTACAAAAATGGTCCCTCCAGGAGTATATATACCCCACACTCCTCACACTTCTCTCATTCTTACTTCTCACTTTCTCTCTATAAACACACACAAACACACCTCCTCTCTCTCTATATATATTTTCCGGCCAACCCACTAGGGTTCCGACGCCGTCACCGGACTCTGGCCAAATTCTGGCCACCTCCCTTTAATACACTGCCTATCCCATATGATAGATCGGCCTCTTGTGGTTACGTTTATATACCACACACGCGTTTAAACCCTCCAACGCGCTCTAAATCTAAGTTTTTGGTTTTAGATTCTAGGGTTTCTAAATAATAACGACTTCAGGGGTTCTAGTGGTCATGAGTCGTACTCGTGAAAGACACCACAGACTCCTCTCGTCTCTCTTTCTCTCTCGGTAAAATGACCCATTCCATACCCTTGTTATTTTATTGTTTTACCAATTGTATATAATCGTTTATATTATCTTTGTTGTATTTTTCGTGGATATGAAACTCATTAAAAATGTTTTGGATTAAATTCATGGGTGAAACCGGTTATAAAAAAATTTACAAATGCTTTCATGAGTTTAAAATAAACAAAACAGGTTTGAGTAATATTTATGTGGTAATTATAAAGTGGTGTCCAATCCCTTAGTTGTTGGTTGTCAGGTCGGGTGTATAACCCGCGAGTGGAGTCAGGTTGGACTTAAGATGGTCATGAATTGACGATTACCTAAGTATATAAATTGTTGTTTACTGCTACTGTGATGGTTTGCTCGTCCTTAGTCACGGGTCAGATTGGTATTGTTTGTCTTGGTCATGGCTTGTCACTAGCTCGTCTGCCATATTGAATGGTCATGGGTTTAATGGTGTTGTTGTTGTTGTTGTAAGTCTGTGCTCAGAATAACGAGTCTTGGGTCGAGAAGTTTATGGGACTCGGTTGATTCTCGGCTAAATGGGAAACACTTACATATAGTATATTTAGCTATAAGGTAATAAACGAATAATACTTTATCAAAATGTAATTAGTTCGCGATTAACATTAAAACATCAAACTAACAAGTTAATATTGGCGGTCGAGTGTGATATTGGTAAGTGTCGGATAAGTTGATACTTGGTACTCATAACGGGATTGTAACTTGGATTTGAGCCATACACTTATACGGATATTTTGTTGATTATAAGTTAGATTATTTAGACACGTTGATACAATTAGATCGATAATATTGGACTATAGCGAATAATGAACAAGTTATGTAATAAGTGGCGTAATAAATATAAAGAACTAAATATGTGATTAACAAAGTGATATCGTATATTCGTATTTCGTTATAACTTATAACGCTCAATATGGTTTATAAATTTGGAGTAACATTGATATACGAGTATTTTGGTTAAGAGTTGCACCATATTAAACGTTTTGGCTTAAACGAGTACAATATATTAGACTCGGAAATGAGTTTAATATATTTCTTTCGCGATAAGCCTAAATATGCAATTGTCACATATTAACTAATAGCGAGATATTTAGCTATATATTATCGACGAATATGGTTTTAATTATAAATCCTTATTAACTATGATAGTAACTCATGTTTTGTAAATACAAGTTAATTCTATAAACTTGTTGAGAACGATTATTTTGATAAAACAACTTATTAAAGTCGTAATGGTTTGGGAACGTTGAATAAACGAACGCGTCATTTATAATATACTACATAGTATACCTTATATGAAGTACTTTATCATAAACTCGTCTATGTACGAGTAACGTTTGTGAAACTTTTATTAATCAAGTGATAAATGGAAACTTATCTTTTATTATGAACATGTACATTTGAGATTATGGGGAAACTACCGAATGTTAACCTATTTATATTTCATAAATAGTTGTCGTCATTTCTAGTCTTCTCTGACTAGCTTGAGTATTGTCAATATTTCTTGACTTTTTCGATGTCTTTCCTTTTGGTGTGCTTTCTAATTAGTATGTCTCGACTATGTCGATGTCTCCTTCTCTTTCGCGTGAGTTGTACGTTGCGTCTATGTTTCTTACCACCACACGAAATGTTAAAACTAAACCTTTTGAGATATTGATAATGGACTTTTGAAAGTAATGGCACGAATAATCCACGAAAACTATGACACATTACTTTCTATCGACTTCTTTATCATATGAGCTGTATTTTGAGATAATCGTATACGCATTAGGTTGCGTCGTTTATATTCTATCATACTCATCGTACCTTCTTCTGGATGCCATGGAGATTAGCTTTAGATGCCAGTCGTGTTAGTCGTGAATAGTGCATTACTATGGCTAAGGTGAGTTTCATAGCCCTACTTTTCAAACGTTTTCATAACTCTTTTGGGGGAGAATACATGCTGCTTTTAACTAACCATAATTGGATATGTGAACATTATTTGAGAATGAATGTTGTGTGGAATATTTGATTTGTGGATTGTGATATTATGTGACTATGTGAATACAAACTATTTCTTGGACCTGCCACTACTCTTTTGAATTGCTAATGTGTTGACTAAGAAAGGTTAGACATGCGACAGTTATTGACTTAGCCTAGGGTAGCATTCCAATGCTATAACGTGATGCCTAGCTAAGAATATCTGACCTAGACCAGGGTAGCTTGTGTTCTAGGTCTTGCTATGACTGTTCTAGCTAAAGTCGCTTGGAGCCCTGGTGAGATCTCGATTGTGTTGATTGTGTTATTGTTGGATTGATTGTTGACTGGAATGTGTATTATATATCCGCCTTAGTCGCATATAGCAATTAAACTCTACTAGGTCCACTACAACTTTTGTAACTAAACTCTATGAACTCACCAGCGTAAGCTGACCTTTTTAGCATGTGTTCTCAAGTTTAAGGCGATAGCTCACTATTGAAAGACGCTTGGCAAAGGGCATAGTTATAGGCGACTCTGATGAATAATCGGGACCGCTTTAAACTTCTTTTTGGGCCTATTTCCGCACTAATTTCATATAATGAAAACTTAATGTTTTTGTTAATGAATCTTATTCTAAATAAATGGGATAAAAACCATTCTTTGTATCTTATGTTGTGATACCAAGATAGTAGTACCCAAAGGTTCGTATGCTTCCGCTGGACCCTATTTTGGGGGTGTTACATGCAGTCTGGTGTCAAAACCAGGAGACAATCACAGACTAAAGATCAACAAGGTTTGTTTATGGATATTTATGAAGACAGAAATCATGAAGAAGCAATCATCTGTTTGTTTGAATGTTTCCTCTCCCAGATTGAACCCAAAATTATCTTCAAGGCATTAGAAGATGAAAGCTGGTTGGAAGCAATGCAGGAAGAACTCTTGCAGTTCAAGATTCAGAAAGTATGGATTCTTGTTGATCTACCCAAGGGTGTGAGGGTAATTGGTACTAAATAGGTTTTCAAGGTGAAGAAAGATGAAAGAGGAATTGTTATCAGAAATAAGGCAAGGCTTATGGCTCAAGGCGATACACAAGAAGAGGGAATTTATTATGAAGATGTTTTTGCACTAGTGGCTAGGATTGAAACAATAAGGCTGTTCTTAGCCTATACTTCATTTATGGGCTTTATGTATACCAGATGGATGTCAAGAGTGCTTTCCTATATGGCACAATTGAAGAGGAGGTCTATATCTCACAACCTCCAGGTTTTGTTGATCCTGATCATCCTAACAAGGTATACAAGGTGGTGAAAGCTCTTTATGGTCTACATCAGGCACAAAGGCATGCTATGAAACACTGGCTACATATCTGTTGCAGAATGGCTTTAAAAGGGGGAAGATTGATTAGACTTTGTTCCTCAAGAAGCTCAAAGGAGACATCCTGCTTGTACAGGTGTATGTAGATAATATTATATTTGGTGCTACAAAGAAAGAGATGTGTGCTGCATTTGAAAAGCTGATGCATGACAAATTCCAGATGAGTTCCATGGGTGAACTCACTTTCTTCTTGGGGCTACAAGTGAAGCAGAGACCAGATGGTATATTTATCAGTTGATAACATCAAATAGTCCTAAATATTAAGTGTCAATTTCCCCCGATAATGCTCATTATTTATATCATTTATATGGATTTATGCTTGTTTTCCACTTTCGAGTGAATTATGAGCATTGGAGCTAAAGAGACGCGGAAATGGAAACATTACTAAAGATTTATCACATTATGCCTATTTTGAAGAAGTTACGGCGTAACTCCTCTCTTACATTACGCCGTAACTATTGTGTGACCCTGAATACCAACTTATCAAGAGGTTACGGCGTAACTCTTCCCAAAGGTTATGACATCTGATAAGGTTTTAAAAGGTACCATTTTGAGGGGTCGTTTAAGCCCTTATTTGATCACTTTTGTATCCGTTATTGCTTAATATCGTTCCTTTTCACTTTTTAGGTCTCTTGAAGGCAAAATGCTGGAATGGCACTTATTTGGACGAAAAGGCGCGAATATACGAAGAAAATGGCCAAAGTCAGAATAGAGAAACTCAAAGCTGCTGAAAACAGAAGGCGACGGCGTCACTGCTTATCTGCGACGCCGTCAGAGGATTTTTGTGACGATACAGAAGCCAAAAACCCTATTTTCAAGTGACGACGTCGGGCTTTAAAAGAGTAGGCCGTCGCTACTCAGACGGCCTAGATTTGATCCAGACGACGTCATAGACTGAAGGGGACGGCGTCACAACCATAAGGTGACGCCGTCACAAGCTGATCAAGTCACAACATGCGCGCGAAGTAGCTGATACTGTTTTGGCCATAACTTTTGCATACGAACTCGGATTTAGGTGATTCAAAAGCCCACACGACCAGAACGAGAAAATCTACAGTCTGGTGAAAAAAATTCATCGCGACGCTGTCACTCTTTAGGTGTGACGCCGTCACCCTTTGCCGACAGAAAATCTGCCTATAAATAGAACATTATAACTTCACTTTTTGTAAGCCCTAAACCCTAAGTCCGATTCCAGGGTTTAGGTAGGTGTTTTTCCAGCAACTTAAAGGGTTTCAAACACTCCATAAACATCGTGTAATTATTTGTTTGTTAATCCAATCCTATGGTATGTCTTCAATTTTCATAATTGTTGCTTGCTCTTCATTAATTATGCTTGGCTAATTCACCTAGTGTTTGCTTATGATTGTATGAAACTTGTATATAATTAATTAGATCTTATTGATTTCTTAGTGATGCTTGTGTCTATCTTCATCATTAGGGTGTGACAATTTCAATGAGTCTAATTGGTTTAGTTTATAATTCTTGCATCCTAATGTCTCTTGTTTGATTGGTTGTTTCTTATCTTAGTTGATTAATGATCTAGTAATGCGATAGGTCATTCGTTGTGTACTTAATGCTTGATTCATCTTTGTGAACCTTAGAATATGATTACTTGAGTAGTTGTAGGCTAAACCATCCAAAGAGTGCCTTAGAGTAAGAGTTTATTATCCCCAGTGGGTATTGTAGACGAGACCCTTTGGTAAGTTCAAAGAGTTAGGGATTAATGCATACCCTACGACTTTAGACACACAACGCGTTAAGAATAAGGACGTGACAATTCAACCATCAATAGGACGTGATAATTCAGTAGGTAGAATTGGATAGCTAGCAAGGAGTAATACATCATAAGTAGATACGCTTCACGTTATTGGTAGACCCCTAATTTAGTTAGTACCTTTTGGGATAGTTGACTAGCAACTAATTCCACCCTCCCCAAATCCAAACCCCGAGATTCGTACCTTTCAATTTAATAAAATATAAAAATACAAAAATAATCATCCCTCACCTTTAGACTTAAATCGATATGCACTTCAGCCTAACGACACTATTCCCCTAGAGAACGATATCAATACCCATGGCTTACCCTAATTACTACACTACAACGATTAGGTTCACTGCCTAGGGTGTTATAAAACTTGCTCGAAGAAAAGGAAGTTTCCTTGACCCCGAACGACGCGTGTAGCGTTATCAAGTTTTTGGCGCCGCTGCCGGGGAATAGTTATTGTTTAGGCTTGATTTATATCTCGTTTAGGTCTACTCACAAGATTCCTATCAAGTGAGAAATTTTTTTTCTTTTTTATTAGGTTCCTTGTAGTCTATCCCCCTTCTTTGTGTTTGTGTTCGTAAAACCATTTTCATTTGTCACTATGGCAAGTGAAGTAGCATTTGAATCATTAACAAATGAGGAACAATTGAATTTCACAAGTTGGTTTGGTTTTTATTGTTCTAATGAATTTGTGAGTGAACTTAGAGATATCCAAAAGAATAAGGGTGTAAGATTGGATGGATTTGATATATTTTGTGTTTGTGTGGCTTCTATTCAACGATCGTTGTCAAGATCAACTCCTTTTAGTGACACCATCTTTAGAATTTTTCAGAAAAACCTCCTATGCATAAACCTTCAGTTGTTACAACTTGAGGAAATGGATAAGAAGGATTTATCTAACCTTAGGAATCATGATCAAAAAGACCTAGTTTTTAAGAACATGAAACCTAAACCCAAACAAGATTGTGAGATGGTTGAAGCTAAAATACCTAGTTGCATGTGTGGGATAGATTTCAAACATTTAGGAGATCTAGATATAATGGAGAAAAAGGTGGAAACTCCAAGCCCACAAGCCCTACCATCACTTGAGGAACACACATCACCTATAACTTATCCGGAAGAAGTAGAAGAGACTATAGGAGCCCCAATTGATAGAGAACCTTTGGACCAAACGCCACTAGAGAATGTAGGTTTAGATGCTTGTTGTCATGACCTCTCTCTTAATCCTAGGGAAGTTCCTAATTTTGATGAACCGGAGCCTCAACCAAAAACCTTACCCAATGTTCCGTCTTTAGATGTGAATCTTGGAATTGAATTAGGCCCCAATCCACCCATCAAAATAGATAGTCCGGGTAGTTGCTTGATAAAGGTGATAGATTCTAGGCCATGTAGAGTGGAAGCTAATATAGGAGTAACCCATGACCTTACACACTTATATCACCCATTCATGGTTGATAACAAGAAACACTATGGGTTTAAACCGGGTTTATTAGGTCAAGATGGATCCTTAACTAAGAATCTTTTGAAGTTGATAGAAGATGATCCATTTTTAGGGAGAATTGATTCACCCGCTACACCAATAGACTTAGGTAAGGTTATAATGAAGGGAGCACACTCCTTTGAGCATATAAATCACCCATCACCCTCTCCTCACGTAGCAAATTTCCACCCTAAGGGTGTGTATTGCTACTATCACCCGCACTTAAACTTAAGTGTAGGAAAAACTTCCCCTTTATCTGTTAAATAACGGTAGAGTCAGGCTCGTGACTCGAACAAAAACAAGCGCTTCTTGGGAGGCAACCCATGTGTATTTGTTTTTATTTTTATTTGTGTGTCGTATATCTTTTATTGATTGTTTATTCTCATGTTTGAATTTGTAAAAATGCTTTATTTTGTTTTTAACCTCGTCTTAATTGCATATAAAGGTATTTTACATAAGGGATAAGTGTAAGGAGGATTACACACGTTTTCAAAAGAAACGTAAACATGAGAATAACATTTAAATAAAAGATATATATGTTTGTTTGTTCGAGTCAAATGCTTGTATCGAGTCATAATGGATGTTTTTGCAGAACTTTTTCCAGATTCTAAAGATGTAAATTTTCCAGAATTTTTTTTCAAAAATCGCAGAACAGTTTTTGTCAGGATAACCTGACGGCGTCAGAATTGCAACCTGACGGCGTCAGGAAGGAGCAGAAACAACTGATTATATTTTCTTGTTTTCTGTGCTACTTATAAATTTTTGGGAATTTTCCAGGTCTTAATTTTCTAGAAAATCTGCAAACATCCATTCCACAAGCATTATATCCTATTTAAGTCTGGAATTACATCTTGTTGAGATTTTTGTTTGTTCGGTATGATGCGTTGGGTTGTTTTTTTTCTTCAAGTGTGCAGGTTTAATTTATCAAGAAGAAGTTACATAAGATTGAGGAGCTTTTCACGCATAAATTCTTCTTGGAAAGGATTTAACCACTACTTCACACACGGATCCTACCGAGCTAATCAGGGGAGTACTAGTTTCTTTCGTTTTTAATTACCTTCCAATTATCATAACTTTGATACTTTCGGGGAACATTGGGGACAATGTTCAGTTTAAGTGTAGGGAGGGAAAATAAAACGGGAACTTTGAAACTATGTTTATCCTTGATTATTTGCTTTGTCCAATTGTATTTGTGTAATAAACCATGAGAAAATGTCGGTTAGGGTAATTTTGGCACCAAATTTAAAATTTTTCATGACATATAGGAGTGGGCCATTAGTCTTAACAAAAGCGTCTCATGGATAGGAAGTTGCATGACTAGCACAAAAACCCTTTACCACTTAAATTCCACCAAAAATGTGAGGATCGCCCTTAGATTAGTAGGAATTAAAGCATTCATCTTCAATGCTTAGAGTGTGAACCGGTAGTATATTAGATTCTAGAACTTGTTTTGTGATGCATTCCGAGATCGCAAGTGAGGCTACACTTGTGTAGTTAGGAATAACTAAATGATAAGAGGCATTAGGATAACCCTTGTTTGATACATGTAATATAATTACTTCTTCCATATCGGTTGAGTAATTCCCGCACACCCTTTGCGTTGTACTCATCTTTAGTACACGATACCCCTAGTTAACCCCTCAGAGCCTATCCTTTTCGCGGTTCTCGTGATGTTTCGGTTTTTCCGGAATATCAATGAAGAGCATTGTTTACACCCCACCCCCAAATATACACCCAAATCGCCTTAGCCTACCCCTTATGCACTCACTTTTAAGTGCAAATGTTTGTTATCACCCCAAACCCTTAGTTCAATTATCTAGTTGCTTGCATAAGTTGCTAAGTCGAGTCATATCCTTTGTATATAGTTTTGGGACGATTGGGATTCATGGGAAAAGTTAAGTTTATGAAATGACGGGAAGGGAACGTTAAATTAAAATTCCCTTTGTTTGCGTAATAATGTACCCCAAGTGTTTTGATCTTTTCAATTCGGGTCAAATTAGCGTTAGAGTAATAAAAACTCAAGTGTAGGGATATGTCTATAAATCCCTAGTATTTTGATGTTATCGTAGAAGATGGTAGAGTAAAAGTGTATGAAAAAAAAAAAAAAAAAAAAAAAAAAAAAAATCGAGAAAAAAATAGAAAAAGAGAAAAAAAAAAGAAAAAAAAATAGATTGATTAAAAAAAAAAAAAAAACGGGCTACCATCCTACATCTATCCTTTAAATTTATGTTTGTTTATTTCAGTTATCTAGAGTTTAGAGTGTCGAGTCTTGGCTTAGCAACGCCATTCTTCATATGCATTTAACATAGAGATTTTTGACTTACCACCACTAAATAGCCTATCCCACCAAACCCTTGTTTCCCTACCGTAAGCCTAACATTACAACCCTTTAAAAGACCTCTTTGATAGTCTTTCCTAGGTTCTTACGCCAAAGCGATGGAGGTTTGATCTATTCTCAAGCCTATGGTAATCTATGTACTAGGACCGGTTAATGAGTGTTTATCTTCCATTTCCTATTTGTTATATTTCATATATACACCCGAGAGAGATGTGAGTATCCAAACACCCCATGTGAGGTGCTAGTATGTAATTTCCGTGCTCGTTATGACTTTTGCGGGGCTTATATGTGTTGTGGACCGTTTTAAATCAATGCTTCATGACCCCTAACTTATAAATTAATTGGCTAAAAGCACATTTGCTTGAGGACAAGCAAATAACAAGTGTAGGGATATTTGATAAGGTTTTAAAAGGTACCATTTTGAGGGGTCGTTTAAGCCCTTATTTGATCACTTTTGTATCCGTTATTGCTTAATATCGTTCCTTTTCACTTTTTAGGTCTCTTGAAGGCAAAATGCTCGAATGGCACTTATTTGGATGAAAAGGCGCGAATATACGAAGAAAATGGCCAAAGTCAGAATCGAGACACTCAAAGCTGCTGAAAACAGAAGGCGACTGCGTCACTGCTTATCTGCAACGCCGTCGGAGGATTTTTGTGACGATACAGAAGCCAAAAACCCTATTTTCAAGTGACGACGTCGGGCTTTAAAAGAGTAGGCCGTCGCTACTCAGACGGCCTAGATTTGATCCAGACGACGTCATAGACTGAAGGGGACGGCGTCACAACCATAAGGTGACGCCGTCACAAGCTGATCAAGTTACAACATGCGCGCGAAGTAGCTGATACTGTTTTGGCCATAACTTTTGCATACGAACTCGGATTTAGGTGATTCAAAAGCCCACGCGACCAGAACGAGAAAATCTACAGTCTGGTGAAAAAAAGTCATCGCGACGCCGTCACTCTTTAGGTGTGACGCCGTCACCCTTTGCCGACAGAAAATCTGCCTATAAATAGAACATTATAACTTCACTTTTTGTAAGCCCTAAACCCTAAGTCTGATTCCAGGGTTTAGGTAGGTGTTTTTCCAGCAACTTAAAGGGTTTCAAACACTCCATAATGATCGTGTAATGATTTGTTTGTTAATCCAATCCTATGGTATGTCTTCAATTTTCATAATTGTTGCTTGCTCTTCATTAATTATGCTTGGCTAATTCACCTAGTGTTTGCTTATGATTGTATGAAACTTGTATATAATTAATTAGATCTTATTGATTTCTTAGTGATGCTTGTGTCTATCTTCATCATTAGGGTGTGACAATTTCAATGAGTCTAATTGGTTTAGTTTATAATTCTTGCATCCTACTGTCTCTTGTTTGATTGGTTGTTTCTTATCTTAGCTGATTAATGATCAAGTAATGCGATAGGTCATTCGTTGTGTACTTAATGCTTGATTCATCTTTGTGAACCTTAGAATATGATTACTTGAGTAGTTGTAGGCTAAACCATCCAAATAGTGCCTTAGAGTAAGAGTTTATTATCCCCAGTGGGTATTGTAGACGAGACCCTTTGGTAAGTTCAAAGAGTTAGGGATTAATGCATACCCTACGACTTTAGACACACAACGCGTTAAGAATAAGGACGTGACAATTCAACCATCAATAGGACGTGACAATTCAGTAGGTAGAATTGGATAGCTAGCAAGGAGTAATACATCATAAGTAGATACGCTTCACGTTATTGGTAGACCCCTAATTTAGTTAGTACCTTTTAGGATAGTTGACTAGCAACTAATTCCAACCTCCCCAAATCCAAACCCCGAGATTCGTACCTTTAAATTTCATAAAATATAAAAATACAAAAATAATCATCCCTCACCTTTAGACTTAAATCGATATACACTTCAGCCTAACGACACTATTCCCCTAGAGAACGATATCAATACTCGTGGCTTACCCTAATTACTACACTACAACGATTAGGTTCACTGCCTAGGGTGTTATAAAACTTGCTCGAAGAAAAGGAAGTTTCCTTGACCCCGAACGACGCGTGTAGCGTTATCAACATCACTCCATTAGGTCAAAAGAGGTTCCACGCCGCTGATACTTATGTCGTAACTACTGCATCACTTACGATGTAACCGAGTTTATTGAAGACTACGACGTAACAACTAATAAGGTTACACCGTTGATAACGCTACACGCGTCGTTCGGGGTCAAGGAAACTTCCTTTTCTTCGAGCAAGTTTTATAACACCCTAGGCAGTGAACCTAATCGTTGTAGTGTAGTAATTAGGGTAAGCCACGGGTATTGATATCGTTCTCTAGGGGAATAGGAATGCTAGTAAGAAGTTACTACGCTAAGGTTAAGGTTGAGGAAGATTATTTTTGTATTTTTATATTTTATGAAATGGAAAGGTACGAATCTCGGGTATTGGATTTGGGGGGTTTGGTATTTCTACCGATTACTCTACTATTATCTAATTATCTAAACTAAGGTTGTGGGAGTCTATGTCTAATTAATGTGTGCTCGTATGATAAGTTAAAGATGTGTTTACTTAGGTCGTACTACTCCTTAATTATCTCCTATTGATGGTTGAGTGTCACGTCTTATTCTTAGTTGCGTTGTGTGTCTAAAGTTGTAGGGTATGCGTTTCTCCCTAACTCTTTGAACTTACCAAAGGGTCTCGTCTACAAACCCACTAGGGATGATAAACTCCTACTCTAAGGCGCTCTTTGGATGGTTTAGCCTACAACTACTCAGGTAATTATATTCTAAGGTTCACAAAGATGAATCAAGCATTAAGTACACAACGAATGACCTATCGCATTACTAGATCATTAATCAACTAAGATAAGAAACAACCAATCAATATTCAATAATTAAGTTTCATACTCTCTAAGCAAACACATAAATAAATTAGCCGGACATGGAGAACATGCAAGCATACACACAAATAATCAAAGACATAATTGAATTAATGAAGTAAAGACTTATCTTGATGTAAGATAGGGTTTAAAACCCTAAAATATTGTACAAGACACCTTAGGTTCGGTTTTAGGTTTTTACTCCAAAGACTCTCCACACAAGACTGAAAAATTCGGATTCTATATATAAGATTACAATTGCGACGGCGTCACCTTATGTTTAGTGACGCCGTCGTGTCGCCGTCATTAGGGTTTCGTCTTGGCCACGTTAACCTTGCGACGGCGTCACCTTATGTCCGTGACGCCGTCCTCTTCAGCTTCTGACGTCGTCTAGATTGCATCTAGGTCGTCTGAGTAGCGACGGCCTACTCTTTCACAACTAGACGTCGTCACTTGAAAATACGAGTTTTGAGTCCTGTATCGTCACAAAATTCTTGGGACGGCATCGCCATTAGCACCTGACGCCGTCGCCTTCTAGTTTCAGCAACTGTGAGTGTCTCGATTTTGACTTTGGCCATTTTCTTCATATATTCGCGCCTTTTCGTCCAAATAAGTGCCATTCCAGCATTTTGCCTTCACGAGACCTAAAAAGTGAAAAGGAACGATATTAAGCAATAACGGATACAAAAGTGATCAAATAAGGACTTAAACGACCCCTCAAAATGGTACATTTTAAAACCTTATCAAATATCCCTACACTTGTTATTTGCTTGTCCTCAAGCAAATGTGCTTTTAGCCAATTAATTTATAAGTTAGGGGTCATGAAGCATTAATTCAAAATGGTCCACAACACATATAAGCCCCGCAAAAGTCATAACAAGCACGGAAATTACATACTAGCACCTCACATGGGGTGTTTGGATACTCACATCTCTCTCGGGTGTATATATGAAATATAACAAATAGGAAATGGAAGATAAACACTCATTAACCGGTCCTAGTACATAGATTACCATAGGCTTGAGAATAGATCAAACCTCCATCGCTTTGGCGTAAGCACCTAGGAAAGACTATCAAAGAGGTCTTTTAAAGGGTTGTAATGTTAGGCTTACGGTAGGGAAACAAGGGTTTGGTGGGATAGGCTATTTAGTGGTGGTAAGTCAAAAATCTCTATGTTAAATGCATATGAAGAATGGCGTTGCTAAGCCAAGACTCGACACTCTAAACTCTAGATAACTGAAATAAACAAACATAAATTTAAAGGATAGATGTAGGATGGTAGCCCGTATGTTTTTTTTTTTTTTTTTTTTTTTTTTTTTTTTTTTACTCTATATTTTTTTTTCTTTTTCTCTTTTTCTATTTTTTTCGATTTTTTTTTTTTTTTTTTTATACACTTTTACTCTACCATCCTCTAAGATAAAATCAAAATACTAGGGATTTATAAGCATATCCCTACACTTGAGTTTTTATTACTCTAACACTAATTTGACTCGAATTGAAAAGATCAAAACACTTGGGGTACATTATTACGCAAACAAAGGGAATTTGAATTTAACGTTCCCTTCCCGTCATTTCATAAACTTTAACTTTTCCCATGAATCCCAATCGTCCCAAAACTGTATACAAAGGATATGACTCGACTTAGCAACTTATGCAAGCAACTAGATAATTGAACTAAGGGTTTAGGGTGATAACAAACATTTGCACTAAAAGTGAGTGCATAAGGGGTAGGCTAAGGCGATTTGGGTGTATATTTGGGGGTGGGGTGTAAACAATGCTCTTCATTGATATTCCAGAAAAACCGAAATATCACGAGAACCGCGAAAAGGATAGGCTCTGAGGGGTTAACTAGGGGTATCGTGTACTAAAGATGAGTACAACGCAAAGGGTGTGGGGGAATTACTCAACCGATGTGGAAGAAGTAATTATATTACAGGTATCAAACAAGGGTTATCCTAATGCCTCTTATCATTTAGTTATTCCTAACTACACAAGTGTAGTCTCACTTGCGATCTCGGAATGCATCACAAAACAAGTTCTAGAATCTAATATACTACCGGTTCACACTCTAAGCATTAAAGATGAATGCTTTAATTCCTACTAATCTAAGGGCGATCCTCACATTTTGGGTGGAATTTGAGTGGTAAAGGGTTTTGTGCTAGTCATATAACTTCCTATCCGTGAGACGCTTTTGTTAAGACTAATGGTCCACTCCTATATGTCATAAAAAAATTTAAATTTGGTGCTAAAATTACCCTAACCGACATTTTCTCATGGTTTATTACACAATCACAATTGGACAAGGCAAATAATCAAGGATAAGCATAGTTTCAAAGTTCCCGTTTTATTTTCCCTCTCTACACTTAAACTGAACATTGTCCCCAATGTTCCCCGAAAGTATCAAAGTTATGATAAAAGAAGGTAATTAAAAACGAAAGAAACTAATACTCCCCTGATTAGCTCGGTAGGATCCGTGTAAAGTGGTGGTTAAATCCTTTTCAAGAAGAATTATTGCGTGAAAAGCTCCTCCAATCTTATGTAACTTCTTCTTGACAAACTAAACCTGCACACTTGAGGAAAACAAACGAAACCTTTGCGTAAAATCGACGGTAATAATATATAAGACTCGATTTAAACTAGGATATAATGCTTGTGGAATGGATGTTTACAGAATTTCTAAGAAAATTAAGACCTGGAAAATTCCAAAAATTTATAAGTAGCTCAGAAAACGAGAAAAAGTAATCTGATGTTTTTACTCCTTCCTGACGCCGTCAGGTTATCCTGACAAAAACTGGTCTGCGATTTTCTGGAAAAAAATTCTGGAAAATTTACATCTTTAGAATCTGGAAAAATATCTGCAAAACATCCATTATGACTCGATACAAGCATTTGACTCGAACAAACAAACATAAATATCTTTTAGTTAATTGTTATTCTCATGTTTACGTTTCTTTTGAAAACGTGTGTAATCCTCCCTACACTTATCCCTTATGTAAAATACCTTTACATGCAATTAAGACGAGGTTAAAAACAAAATAAAGCATTTTTACAAATTTAAACATGAGGATAAACAATTAATAAAAAATATATGACACTAACAAGCAAACAATTAAGCATGGGTTGCCTCCCACGAAGCGCTTTTCTTTATTTAAGAGTCTTGTAGCTAGACTCGTAGTCGTGCTCCTACGTACCGATATACGTAAGTCTATCCTCAACAATGTCATAAGGATCAAACTTATCATTCAAGTTCCTAGTAGTACGTTCGGTTAAATATGCCTTTTCAAACATCTCACCATCGGGATCATAGATTTGTATCCTAATGTGCCACCTTCCATTACCATCACTAGGTGGTCTATTCCAATCCCACTTGTGTTCGGATTTCTCAACTATCCACTTATTCATGACAAGGTTAACGGGCAAGCTTCCTAGGAACTCGGTCATCTTCCTAAATACTAAGGCGTCCTCGAACGGGTTCACTTCTATGTCCCTAGCCATTTCTTTTTCTTGGAAAGTTGCTGCACTAGCAAAGGCTTTATCTAGGTAAAAAGGTCTTTGGGGGCCTATGATGTTCTTATCAATCCAAGGTCCATATCTAGAAGGCTCTCTATCCAACCCTATCTCTTGTGGGATTTCCTCATCCTTGTAGTATGTATGCTTTTTAACATCGTAAACGGATCTAGCACTCCCCTCCCCTACCACTATTTTGGACATCTTACAATCGATGATGGCACTAGCGGTAGCTAAAAATCCTCTTCCAACTAGTAATGGGCATGTCGGGTCCTTATTCATGTCTAGCACATGAAAGTCGGCCAAAAGAGTTAACTCTCCTACATGTACTACCATGTCCTTTATTATTCCTACCGGACGTGCTATACTACCATCCGCTAGACCTAAGATGGTTTCCGTTGGTTCAATTTTACCTAAGTTAAGGCTTCTATGGAGGGACAACGGAACAAGATTGATGCATGATCCTAAATCGGCTAGAGCATCGAGTGGTTTGGAAGTTCCAAGTCTACACGGAAGAGTAAATAGCCCAGGATCGTCTAGCTTCTTAGGTAAGTTGTTTCGCACAAAGGCGGACCCATGTTTTCCAAGCCTAAGTTCTAACTCATATTTTTCTTTTAAAGCATTATAATAAGGTGCATGAGCTAAGACTTCAAGAATCGGTTTTTCTTGATGGAGTTCCTTGTACTCCTCCTCTAAACTAGGTTTGGATTCTTGGCTGACGGGTTTCTCAAGAGTAGGCTTTACCAAAGGTGTCGGGCCTTGGTATCTCTTGGATGGCTTGGAACCCTTTTTGATAGCATTTACCGAGTGAACCGTTGGGTGAGAGGGGCATGGATGTGCACTCTCCCATGGTGAACCAGAACATGAAGTCGATGCAATCGAATTCACTTTTGGGTTCTTTATGGTATCACTTGGGAGTGCTCCAACTTCCCGCTCATTGAAGGCTTTTAAGAGGGCATCAAGCTTGGTTGTCATCTCGCTTTGTTTTTGCTTAAAATCGGCTTCAAGCTTATTCAATCGAGTTTCTTGGGATGACAAAAATCTAGATGCAATTGCCTCAAGATTAGTGGGGTTCCCGTTATTAGAAGAATTAAACCTAGTAGGCGAACTAGATGAGCTTTGGGGTGTGCTTGAGTTTTGGTTCCACTTAAGGTTAGGGTGATTTCTCCATGAGGGGTTGTATGAGTTTCCTAAGTTGTTTTGTTCGGGTTTGAAAGTGTACCACTTCTCTCCTGCTCCATCGGTACGTATGGAGGCATAGTCCGCAAAAGCTTGTTCGGAGAGCCTTGTGCAATCACGAGTGTCATGGGGACCACCGCATAACTCACAAGGTAGAGTGATTTGATTCACTTGTCGTGAGGACTTAGGATTTTTGTAGGAACTCATGAGGAATCTAACTTGATCTTCAAGTTCGATCATCCTACGGTCGGGAGGAGGCAAGGAGATTGCCTTAACGGTTTTGGGCAGCTCACGGGGGTCATCCCAACTTTCGTTGTCATAGAGGGCGAGGTCCTTCATTATTTCCCATGATTCTTCTGCGGTGAGATCACTAAGTTTTCCACTGGCCGCTTGGTCAATGGATCGCTTAGTGGGGAAGTTGACATGATCATAAAAGATTTGGACTTGGAGCCAAAGATCAATGCCGTGATGAGGGACTTTATGAAGTAAGTCCTTGAATCGGGTCCATGCTTCGTAGAGAGATTCACCTTGACGTTGTTGGAACATCAAGATGTCATTCCTAAGCTTAGTGGTTCTCCCCGGTGGGAAAAATTGAGCAAGGAAGCGAGAGGTAAGATCATCCCAACTTGAGATGGAGCCGGCAGGAAGTCGCTCAAGCCAATTACTAGCTTGGTCCCGTAGAGAGAATTGCAAGAGACGCAGGCGCGTGGTCTCCCGAGTAGTAGCATCAAGGTCGATGGAATCGACGATTTTGAGGAAATCCCTCAGATGCTGATTTGGATCTTCAGAACGAAGTCCATGGAATGCACATCCGTTTTGCACCAACCGGATGGTGTCGGATCGCAGGGCCATAGTTTGGGCTTGGTCGGGAAGCTCAATGGTGTTCCTATAGCCTAGGTGGCTTGGTCTCGAGTATTCACCAAGAGTACGGGCTCTTGGCGGGTCATTTGGTGGTGGGTTGATGAATGGTAGTGGGTTATCACCTTCCATGATGAAAAGTGATGGGATTACTAACAAAGGTCACGAAGAAGGGGGATAGACTAAGAGAAAACTAAAAATGAGAAAGAAAAAAAAATTTACTTGATAGGAATCAAGCAAAGAACCTAAACGAGGTGGACTACTAACTAGCTATTCTATTCCCCGGCAGCGGCGCCAAAAACTTGATAACGCTACACGCGTCGTTCGGGGTCAAGGAAACTTCCTTTTCTTCGAGCAAGTTTTATAACACCCTAGGCAGTGAACCTAATCGTTGTAGTGTAGTAATTAGGGTAAGCCACGGGTATTGATATCGTTCTCTAGGGGAATAGGAATGCTAGTAAGAAGTTACTACGCTAAGGTTAAGGTTGAGGAAGATTATTTTTGTATTTTTATATTTTATGAAATGGAAAGGTACGAATCTCGGGTATTGGATTTGGGGGGTTTGGTATTTCTACCGATTACTCTACTATTATCTAATTATCTAAACTAAGGTTGTGGGAGTCTATGTCTAATTAATGTGTGCTCGTATGATAAGTTAAAGATGTGTTTACTTAGGTCGTACTACTCCTTAATTATCTCCTATTGATGGTTGAGTGTCACGTCTTATTCTTAGTTGCGTTGTGTGTCTAAAGTTGTAGGGTATGCGTTTCTCCCTAACTCTTTGAACTTACCAAAGGGTCTCGTCTACAAACCCACTAGGGATGATAAACTCCTACTCTAAGGCGCTCTTTGGATGGTTTAGCCTACAACTACTCAGGTAATTATATTCTAAGGTTCACAAAGATGAATCAAGCATTAAGTACACAACGAATGACCTATCGCATTACTAGATCATTAATCAACTAAGATAAGAAACAACCAATCAATATTCAATAATTAAGTTTCATACTCTCTAAGCAAACACATAAATAAATTAGTCGGACATGGAGAACATGCAAGCATACACACAAATAATCAAAGACATAATTGAATTAATGAAGTAAAGACTTATCTTGATGTAAGATAGGGTTTAAAACCCTAAAATACTGTACAAGACACCTTAGGTTCGGTTTTAGGTTTTTACTCCAAAGACTCTCCACACAAGACTGAAAAATTCGGATTCTATATATAAGATTACAATTGCGACGGCGTCACCTTATGTTTAGTGACGCCGTCGTGTCGCCGTCATTAGGGTTTCGTCTTGGCCACGTTAACCTTGCGACGGCGTCACCTTATGTCCGTGACGCCGTCCTCTTCAGCTTCTGACGTCGTCTGGATTGCATCTAGGCCGTCTGAGTAGCGACGGCCTACTCTTTCACAACTAGACGTCGTCACTTGAAAATACGAGTTTTGAGTCCTGTATCGTCACAAAATTCTTGGGACGGCGTCGCCATTAGCACCTGACGCCGTCGCCTTCTAGTTTCAGCAACTGTGAGTGTCTCGATTTTGACTTTGGCCATTTTCTTCATATATTCGCGCCTTTTCGTCCAAATAAGTGCCATTCCAGCATTTTGCCTTCACGAGACCTAAAAAGTGAAAAGGAACGATATTAAGCAATAACGGATACAAAAGTGATCAAATAAGGACTTAAACGACCCCTCAAAATGGTACCTTTTAAAACCTTATCAGCCGTAACTAGCAGATTTAGTGCATTTACGAAGAAATAGAAGGTTACGGCTTAACTCCTATATTGGTTACGCCGTAACCCAGACCTGGCCTATAAATACCCCATGAATTCCAGCATTTCTAATGACCCCATTCCACACACAACACTCTGAGAACGTGGGAAAAAGCTCAAGGCAGGCCTAGGGGAGCATACGGAGCTGTTTCCAAGGGAGAAGTCACTCCATTACGATAAGCTTTAGCGTTTTATATTTCATTTACTTTCAATTCATGTATTTCGTATCTTTGAATATTGAATTGATTTGCATGATTAATATGAGCGGCTAAGCACCCTTTGGTGCTAACCTAGTTATGATTCCTTAATTGTTTTGTTTGTGTTTACCTTTACTTCCGTATAATTTTTTCTAAGTGTATGCATGCATAGCTCTTTGGTAGTCACCGTTGATTCAGTAGTTTTGAATGGCGGTAGAAGCCAATTGCCTAGGAGATATGACCAACTGACCCTAGGTGAGCGGACTGAGATGGGAAGGGTAAGATATGACCAATTGATCACCTATCGTTTGGATGAACTTAAGAATTGGGGGTGTAGTGTCTAAGTTCCTAACGGCCGGGCACTCACTATTTTGAATCTAGCATGTAGCGGTACTTAATGACTTGGCTTAGGGGACCAGGAACAACAGGACTTATGACGGTGCGCCTGATTTCTCCTGTGTTGGCATCTTTGCTGATAGGTTAGGGCAAATTGACCACATGCTGTCCTCTCGAATTTGACCCCACCTGAAGTAATTGGAAGTAGGTAGACGTAGACATAACTAGCTAGGAAGATTGACTAGGTTAGCACCACTATTACTCTATTGATTTCCCTTTATCCATTTATCTGCTTTTATTCTACATTAGTAGTTTAATTAATTAAATCCCTATCGAAACCATTTTTATTTTGTGACAATTAGACTTTGTAATAATCCAACACACATAGCTCTTGGGATGACCTCGGCTATACCATTTACTACACTACACGCGACCGGGTACACTGCCCGTTAGTGCATTAGGGTAGACCATAGGTATAGCGAGACACTATAAATTTTAAGACCTGGTCAGTAAAACCTGCATCAAGTTTTTGGCGCCGCTGCCGGGGAGTTATATTAGGATTGATATTAAGTCTTTCATTTCGTTTTTAAACTTTTCTCACGATCATATTTCAAGTTTTCAGGTACCATGGAAGTTGTTAACATCGATGACCTCACTCTTGAGGAATACTTGGCGTTGACAAGAGCGGAACAAGGGCCGGGTCTCGTAAGACCGGCAATCGGAGCGGATGTTCGTTTCGAAATTAAAGACCAATTTATGAGGGAGCTTCGCGGTAACCCTTTTTCAGGAAACAGGGATGGAGACGCATATGAGCACGTTGAAAATGTCCTATACATCGCTAGCCTTTTCAACATTCCGGGCGTGTCTCATGATGCTGTTATGCTTAGGGTATTCCCAATGACTCTTACTGGAGCAGCCAGAAGATGGGTCGAAAGGTTGCCCGCCGGTGTAGTTAATACTTGGGCGCTACTAAAGAAACACTTTATTCAAAGATATTGCCCGCCATCGAAGATTTCTAACCAGCTTTTGGAGATCCATAATTTCAAACAGGAAGACGACGAAACATTGTATCAAGCCATGGACAGATACAACGATCTTCTTTATAAGTATCGTACACATGATCTGAACAACCAGCAGAAGGTCAGCATTTTCTACAAAGGAATTAACAGTACTACAAGACAAATGCTGGACTAACAAGGACATATCCCGAACATGATTCCTGCCCTTGCCCTTGAGGCCATTCAGAGACTTGCCGATCACTTTCAAAAATGGCATGACGGGGGGAGCAGCCTAAGCCCTAAGACAAAGTCAATAAGCATTGCTTCCATTTCTAGCAAATTGGAAAACCTTGGAAGAGATATGAGGAAACTTCGGGAAAATGTTCGTGCTATTCGAATTGGTTGCAACAACAATGATGATTGGGATCAGCCGGGAAATTTTCCTATAGATGGTATAGAACCTCGAATCGAGAAGGTTAAGTATGGAGAAGGGATATCATTCTATAAAGACCCCTTCAAAGCAAGAGCTTCTTCACTCGAAGAATCAATACAAAATTATCTTGAAGAAGATAACAAGCGACAAGCCGACAGGAACGCACTGTTCAAAAGATTCCATGACTCCAGAAACGCTCTCCTGGGACAGCATATGGAGGATGACAAGAAATTGATAAATGATGTTATCCCAAACAATTCATTAGATGATAGTTCCTGTAATGCCATATACTCCAGCAATGGAAAACCCCTCTACACCCCTTTCCGATACGATGAAGAGGAGCCCTCCGAATCACAAATACTAGTTGAAGCCTTATGCAACAAGACAAGTTTACCTGAGGTCAAAGCACAATCTAATGATGAAGCAGGGACTGGAAACGAAGTAAAATTAAATGCCAGATGCTCTGCAGTCATCCTAAATCAAATCCCTCTCAAGGAAAAGGACCCAGGAAGTTTCATTCTCCCTTGCTCTATTAATAATTTACATAATATAAATGCTTTAGCTGATTTAGGGGCTAGTATTAGTATTATGCCTTTCTCTATGTGTAAAAGGTTGAATCTAGGACCCATCAAACCCCTTTGCATGACCATTGAAATGGCTGATAGAACAGTTAGCATACCTAGAGGAATTGTTAAGAATGTGCTTATCAAAATTAATAATTTCACTCTCCCTGTTGACTTTGTCATTTTAGACATGGAAGAAGACCTCGACATTCCTTTGATTTTAGGAAGACCCCTTCTAGCTACTGCTCGTGCTAAGATTAATGTTTTCGAAAAATCATCATTTTAAAAATAAACGATAGAAAGCTTACACTAAATATGGATGACGTGGGTAAATGTCACCCAGTCGAATCTGTTTGTGTTATCAAAAAAGGAAAAAGAAAAACTACTCCTCCTTCCATCACAAATAAGCATTGCGCTTCTAATCATCGTAACATGTAGGATAAGAAACTTAAGGAATTCAGCAATGAAAGAATACAACGCGACGACGCATGGAATAATACAAAGAACATGTCCAACGAAACATGGCACGAATTTTAGAAAGTAGATTACAAGCACCTCCCCAAATTAAAATATCATTGGTGTCGGGCCATCCCTATTGACCACGATAAAGGATTTGATCTATGGGCTTCATGCAACCCTTACTCAGACGTCTGTGACGGGGGACAAGACAAGGGAAGAGCAAAAAACAACAAATACTTATGGTCTTCAACCAATGATAAGGAGATAACATTCGAAGTTTGGGTACGGATTAAGTATGAAGAAGTTAGTGACGATGATAAAAAGAAAATATGGACTGATCCTTGGCTTAGCCAAAACAATAATCACAAGACAACAACCACTGGCCAGAGAGTCATTGGTCAAAAGCATTGGTGCGAAATGATTAAAACTACTGATGGTGATTCTTGGGCCTCATGTGATCCTTACGAAAACTTCTGTAATAGAGGAAGTAATACAAAAAGAGTCGGAACTGACAAATTTCTTTGGACTTCTACAACTGACCATAAATGCACCGAGGTACAATGGTCAGGCAGATTAAGATTTAATGACTGGGTGAAAATCAAGTATGGAAGAGTGGATTCATCCACTAAAAACAAAATTTGGAAGGACTGCATAAAAGAAGATAATCATGAGACTCTTCACGGTACTGGTGACTCAACGGTTGATAACGTGCCTGACGCAAGAGAAGATTGCAGTTACAGGATTGTGAACAATTATTTTAATCCAAAAGACTACTGCATTAAAGGAACCACTGACAATGAACCACGGCACACGGTATGTATGACTGACATTGATGATGAGGAGTATGAACAAAGCAGATGCAAACTACTTGGGATCCAATATAAAAAGCCTCCACCTATTGTCACCGAAAGGTTCGTATTCACTAGGTATTCCTTAGGACCGGATGAAAAGTTTTGCAAGGTTGTGAAGAAGGGAGTCAAGGAATTCCATCGAACAGCTCCCAATGTCACCTGGATCTGGAATAACTTGATGAAGGACATTGAAAGTCAGGGAAGCCCAGAGGCCCCCATAGGAGCCCCGCGGCTCTGAGTCTAACTTAAAGACTCGTTAATAAAGAAAAGTGCTCTTTCGGGAGACAACCCGAATTATCCCTTTCTTTTGTTTTTATTTCCTTTCTGTTGGGTTTTGTGTTTTCTAACCATTTTTGCAGGAAACGAGGAACTAATTGTTGCTGCAGTTGCTGATCTGAAAAGAGTTACGGCATAACTCATCTTGGTGATTACGCCGTAACCAACATTTTAGCAGCAGAATTCTTGACACATTACCAATTATGGCGTAATACCATCTCAGTGGTTACGCCGTAACTACTCGCTTGACAGCTCATACCAGGTTTTGCCAGTTACGACGTAACTCTCTCATTGTAGTTACGACGTAACTTTCCTCTGCTTTAATTCTTTCATTTTAAATCACAGTAACCTTGTATTAGTTTTTAAATGAACTCTGTGGGTGTGTTCCCTATAAACCCTCACGAGACTTCACTCGTCCACTTGGGACACCAAGTGGTTTAAAAGGCTTATTGCATTCGCTAAATGCAACAGCGATTCCTACGAAAGTGAGTTAGGTTTGTTTTTCATTTTTTATTTTTAGAATTATGCTTGTGGGTATTGTGATTTCAGGGATTGAAGTTTGTTCATGACGCTTAAACGAAGGCACAGTTCTTTTTCGTGGGCCTTCTTCTTTTTGGAGTAAATTTCAGGGAAGTTCTCGCTCTAATTCTACCTTTCTCTTCACCTTTATTTTAATGCCTAGTACAAAAGGGACTTTGTACAATTCAAGTGGGGGGACGGTAGTAGAATTATCTCTTGAACTTTATTTCGCCCTCATTTTTCTAGTTTATTTTGAAAAATTATGCCATTTTTAAAATTTTGACATGTTTTTCCTAACCTAACTAGATTAGACCTTATCCGAGCACATACAACCTTTGACATTACATGGTGAGATTAGCCTTATCCGTTTCCAATATTTTACCCCAAATCCACCAAATTATGAGTGTGCCGGTAGCAGTTAAACTTTAGAACTTGGCCTTTGCATCATTTCGAGACCATAGACGAGGTATGTTGAGTTAGCTCGATGTATTTGGACTTTTCAGTTTTAGAAGGCAATATTATAGGATTATCACCCAAACAGCCTACCATTGTGAGTTTATCGATTAGTCACCTCGACTTTTCGTCCCCCATGTGAAACCCTTTTGTTGCACTCCCCTTTAGTGCAAGATACCCCTAGATAAACCCTTCTGAGCTATTCCTTTCATTTTCTCAACCCAATATTGTTTCGTTACACCTATACACCTTAGCCTACACTGTAGTATTTATTTGTGAATGGTAAGTCATCATTTTTCTAAGTTCAAGGTTCGGGTGTAAAGGTTTGGAAATCACGCTTTCATCGACAACATTTATGAAGATCATTGAAGACCCCCCGAATTCCCATTGTTCATATCAAGTGGGGGATGTTATGTTATTATGTTATGTTGAAAAAAAATGAAAAAAAGGAAAAAAAGTTGATTGAGTTATGATATTGTAAAGTGCGATGTTATAAGCACTATTGTATGAGCTTTATTGATTAGTATCGAGGATGCTACCTGGGTCACATTTGAAGATTGGAGGTGGAAGTTATGCCAACAGAAGAAGAAAAGGTAGTGTACCCATCACGACGTCCTCTAATGACACATCTACCTTGCATTTCATGATCCGGTCTCTAGACTTCTAAGCTTGAACTTTGGGCGGACGGTAAGTGGTGATGACTTGGTAATAGATTTAGACTACCTGCTTGTTTTTCATTTTACACCAATTATATATCCCATGTCTTATCCTACCCTTTAGTCATGAAGCATGTCTAGGTGATGCAACGAGCAATCTTTTGGTGTCTTGGCCATGGATTTGGTCTTGTATCATTGATTTTGTCCACTTCGCCGTGACATGTTAGTAATGACAAGTCACCCCTTAACCTTTGTCGTGTCTACCCATATAGCCTTCGAGAATTGTTTAGCCCTTAACTCTAATGGTGGAGATTTGTGTAACCGCCAAGCTTATGATAGAATACATGCTATGACTGTGCTATTGAGTGATCACCCCGAAATTGACACTTAGAATAGTTGAGAGATTTGAGTGATTGTTCCCCTTTCGTGTGGTGTTCGGCTTTGTTTTATTCTAGCATAAGGGATTTGTAAACTCATATTTTCTAGGTTTTGGGAGATATCTTTTTAGGAATCTATCTAACAAGGTCTACTTGAGGGCAAGTAGAGTTTAAGTGGGGGATATTTGATAACATCAAATAGTCCTAAATATTAAGTGTCAATTTCCCCCGATAATGCTCGTTATTTATATCATTTATATGGATTTACGCTTTTTTTCCATTGTTTTTCACTTTCAGGTAAATTATGAGCATTGGAGCTAAAGAGACGCGGAAATGGAAACATTACTAAAGATTTATCATAGTATGCCTATTTTGAAGAAGTTACGGCGTAACTCCTCTCTCACATTACGTCGTAACTATTGCGTGACCCTGAATACCAACTTATCAAGAGGTTACGGCGTAACTCTTCCCAAAGGTAACGACGTAACTCCATTAGGTCAAAAGAGGTTCCACGCCGCTGATACTTACGTCGTAACTACTGCATCACTTACGACGTAACCGAGTTTATTGAAGACTACGGCGTAACCACTAATAAGGTTACGCCGTAACTAGCAGATCTAGTGCATTTACGAAGAAATAGAAGGTTACGGCGTAACTCCTATATTGGTTACGCCGTAACCCAGACCTGGCCTATAAATACCCTACGAATTCCAGCATTTCTAATGACCCCATTCCACACACAACACTCTGAGAACGTGGGAAAAAGCTCAAGGCAGGTCTAGGGGAGCATACGGAGTTGTTTCCAAGGGAGAAGTCACTCCATTACAATAAGCTTTAGCGTTTTATATTTCTTTTACTTTCAATTCATGTATTTCGTACCTTTGAATATTGAATTGATTTGCATGATTAATATGAGCGGCTAAGCACCCTTTGGTGCTAGCCTAGTTATGATTCCTTAATTGTTTTGTTTGCGTTTACCTTTACTTCCGTACAATTATTTCTAAGTGTATGCATGCATAGTTCTTTGGTAGTCACCCTTGATTCGGTAGTTTTGAATGGCGGTAGAGGCCAATTTCCTAGGAGATATGACCAACCGACCCTAGGTGAGCGGACTGAGACGGGAAGGGTAAGATATGACCAACTGACGACCCTTTCTACTTGTGCAATTTGACCAACTGATCACCTATCGTTTGGATGAACTTAAGAATTAGGGGGTGCAGTGTCTAAGTTCCTAACGGCTGGGCACTCACTATTTTGTATCTAGCATGTAGCGGTACTTAATGACTTGGCTTAGGGGACCAGGAACAACAGGACTTATGACGGTGCGCCTAATTTCTCCTTTGGTGGCATCTTTGCTGATAGGTTAGGGCGAATTGACCAAATGTTGTCCTCTCAAATTTGACCCCACCTGAAGTAATTGGAAGTAGGTAGACGTAGACATAACTAGCTAGAAAGATTGACTAGGTTAGCACCACTATTCCTCTATTGATTTCCCTTTATCCATTTATCTGCTTTTATTCTGCATAAGTAGTTTAATTAATTAAATCCCTATCGAAACCATTTTTATTTTGTGAGAATTAGACTTAGTAATAATCCAACACACATAGCTCTTGGGACGACATCGGCTTTACCATTTTCTACACTACACGCGACTGGGTACACTGCCCGTTAGTGCATTAGGGTAGACCATAGGTATAGTGAGACACTATAAATTTTAAGACCTGGTCTGTAAAACCTGCATCATCAGTCAAGATAAACATGTGGCTGACATTCTGAGGAAATTTCAATTACAGATGCTAGAATAGCCAGCACACCTTTTGACATTGAGAAACCATTGGTGAAAGATGGGTCTGGAGAAGATGTTGATGTTCATACCTACAGATCTATCTTTGGGTCTCTAATGCTAACATCCTCCAGACCAGATATTATGTTTGCAGTGTGTGTGTATGTGCAAGATTTCAGGTTACTCCCAAGGTCTCTTACCTTACAACTGTGAAGAGGATCTTTAGGTACCTTAAAGGCCATCATAAGTTGGGCCTATGGTATCCTAGAGAGTCCCCTTTTGATCTTGTAGCATATTCAGACAGTGATTATGCTGGTGCCAGTTTGGAAATTAAATCAACAACAGGAGGTTGTCAGTTCTTAGGAAGAAGATTGGTTTCCTGGCACGCAAGAAACAGACCATAGTGGTCACCTCTACAACTGAAGTAGAATATGTGGCTGTTGCTAGCTGCTACAGTTAAGTACTTTGGACTCAGAACCAACTTCTTGACTATGGGTATAATTTCATGGGTACTATAATTTATATTGATAATAGCAGTACCATTTGTATTATTAAAAATCTAGTTCATCATTCTAAAACAAAACACATAGAAATCAAACACCATTTTATCATAGAATACAATGAGAAAAGGTTAATACAGGTTGTTAAGGTTGATACTAAACATAAATTTGCTGATCTATTAACTAAAGCTTTTGATGCGGGGAGGTTTCAGTACTTTTTAACATGTATTGGGATGCTTAACCCTTAAGTGTTTTGATTTCTTAATGTCTTTATAACTGGAGAGGATTTGTACTGCTGGTTGTATTATATAGTACTACTCTGTATAATTTGTCATGCTAGTGCAAATTTGTGTGTTGCAGTTTGTCCTGTTAATCATACTTTGTATTGTCATAAAGGAAACACCTTGCTTTGTGTTTTCTTGGTTTTGGACTAACATTGACAGGTTGTGAAAGAATCATGGGTGCATTGAGCTGTGGATTTACATTGTGTGACATGTATCACACCCCAAATGGTAATCAGTTCACCATGTCTTATACACATCAAGAACTGACTAGTATAGAGCAAACGGTTTCTGGTAAAGACTAATCAAATCCGTTCATGACTGATAGTTTGCCAAAAACTATATGGTTATCAACACACCATGCTTCACAGTAAAGAGTTGGCTAGTCCAGAGCAAACGACTCTTGGTAAAGACATATCAAATCCGTTGATAGCTGGTAGTTTGCTAAAAACTATGTTTTTGGTTGTTTTAGGGCAGTACTATCTTCAAAAAGTATGGACATTATTATTTTAAATCTTTTTCAAATTTCATACTGCTAAGTCAATTTTGCTCAAAAAGTTAGTACTGCTAGGCCAACTTTGTACTGCTAGTATAAAACTTGATACTGCTATATAGTCGTTGATACTATCAGGTTTTAACCATTTTAGAAATTTAGCCGTTGAGTAATTTCGCTCCCTTACCATACTTATTGGGTTAAAATCTTTGATACTTATCCACTTTCTTTCTCTTAAAGTTATCTCTTTACATATAAGTTATCAAAATTTGCAAAATTCTCAAACCCTCTCTGTTGGTACTAAAACTTAATTGGCTCTCATAAAACATCAATTACACCCTAAACGATCATACTACTCTCATTTTCTCACTCTCAGGATGGTAGAACTACAATTTGTTAAGAATCAGAACAAGGTGGCTTTCCTGACTAAAACAGAACAAGGGGTGGACCTCTTTTTTATGATATTATAGATTTCCTGAACCAATCCTATATCAGGTGTGCTTTAACTACAAATCCCATTCTCTATACCTCTCACATCAATTAGTTTTGGCAGACTGCCACTGCCATAACACTTGATGAGGATGATGAGGAAACAGAAACCCCTGCACTTAGTGCAACTATGGATAGGCAAGACATCTATGTTACAGAGTCATGTCTAAGAAGTCTTTTTCATTTAGATGATTCAAATGGTATCCTATACTTGCCTAACCCATAAATTTTTCAAAACCTTTCAAGAATGGGGTATGATACATCCAAACAACTTTTGACATTTCAAAAAGGATGTTTTTCTCCCCAAGATTTCTAAATCACACTCTTCTTCACTGTCTTAGCCCCAAAAAGACATCATGGGAGAAGTTTAGTAGTAATATTGCTACTGCTCTTGTGTGTCTGGCTACTAACAGAGTTTTCAACTTCTCAAAATTTATTTTTGATAACATGGTGAAGAATGTGGATTCTCCTTCTAAGTTTTTGATGTACCCAAGGTTCATCCAAACTATTTTACAAGCTAAACAAAGCCAGTTATCATCTCACAAACTTTTTTTCCCACCCCTTGCCTGCAACAAATTTTTTTTACAAATATGGCAATAGGGAATAGACAATATAATGGGGTCATTGTGCCTCTTTTTCTTGAGATGATGGCACAAATTTTACATGTACAGGGTGAAGGGTTAGTAAACCCAATTGAACCCCAACACACACCCATTGTGGTTCCACCTATTGACTATACACCTCCTGTCATTCACACCTTTAGGAGAAAAATCAGACAGGTCACTTAGGTCTCTCAGCCCAGTGGTCCTACTCACATTCCTGCAGTAGATGAGACTACCATTATCAGAAGGGAAGAGGTTGATACTACTGTCTCAAGCTTATTATCTGCGCAGGACAGTACCAACATTGCTAAGACCTTAACCCTGGCAACATCTAATGTACCAAGTCCTACAAGACTTGATACAGCTGATGAAATCCCAAGCCAAATTGAAAAACTGGGTGGCTCAGTGGATAATCCTCTTAGGACTGAACTAGAGTTTATGCCTCGTGATGCATCAATACCAGAAGGTAACACATTTGGTGGGGCTGAAGGTAGTGATAGACTAAAGGAATTGATGGACATTTGTACCAGGCTCACAATGAAGGTTGAAACCTTGGAACATGATCTAACTGCTACCAAGAAACTGAATCCCAATGTTTACAGGAAATTGGTTATCAAAGTGAAGAAATTGGAACCTAAGGTCAAGGTTCTCAAGGCAAAAGACAAAGACTCTGCAGCAGAATCTCCTACTATAGATGATTCTGATGATGGTTTGGGTGATTCTCTCAAACAGGGGAGGAAAACAGGGGCTGCAACTAAAGGGAGGCAGTTGGATTTTGAAGAACATCCATAGGAAGGCTCTCAAGGATTTGGTAATGATACTGCTACCAGTACTCATCAACCAGCAGTTGATACTGCTTTTACAAAAGTTGGTACTGCTGCTCTGGATAAAGGAAAAGGAATAGTAGTGGAGTCTGAAGAACCATAAGTGATAAAGAAAAAGGTTATTACATAGGTGGACTTGGATGCTGAGCTTTCTAAAAAGGCTCAAGAAGAAGATGTTTATTGTTTTATGGAAGAGCAAAGGATAAGCATTGAAAGAGAAGCTTCAGATGAGGAAATTGCTAAGCAGATGTATGATCTCCAAAGGGAAGAAATCCCTGAAGAAGAGAGAGAGGGTGTTGTGAAAGACTTGATTAAGATCATCAGGAAAGGTCAAACAGAGAAAAGAAGACCTAAGCCTCCAACAAAAGCACAAATTACTCATCAGATGAAGGAATTTCTTAAAAATCAAGATAGCTGGAAAGCACATCAGCTTAAGGGAAAATCAAGCAGTGAGATAGAAATACTGTACCTAAATACATATAGGAAGATTCAGAGAGTCACACCTATGAATGAAGAAGAAAACTTTTCAGGTGCAAAAAGGGTTGGTTCATCTATAGAGTCTGATGATGCAAAGAAACAGAAGATCAGTGAAGATGAACAATGACTAGATCAACTGGTGATACAAGAAGATTGATAAGGATTTAAAAGGTATACTTTTTAGGGGTCATTTAAGCCCTTAATCGAGCACTTTTTTATCCGTTACTGCTTAATTTCGTTCCTTTTCACTTTTTAGGTCTCTTGAAGGCAAAATGCTGGAATGATGTTTATTTGGACAAAAAGGCGTGAATATGTGAAGAAAATGGCTAAAGCCAAGATCAAGACACTCAAGCTGCTGGAAACGCACCCGGTGGCATCACAGATAAAGGGCGACGCCGTCCCTCTAATTGCGACGGCTCAGAAGTGAAATTTCTATTTTGTACCTGACGGTGTCAAGCTTTAAAGAGTAGGGCATCACAACTTAGACGGCCTAGATCCAGATTCAGATGGCGTTAGAAGATGAAGCCAATGGCATCACAACCCCAACGTGATGCCGTCACAAAGTTGACTTGGTCAAGACGAAACCCTAGTGGCGGCGATCTGACGGCATCACAATTAAAGAGTGACGCCGTCGCAGTTGTAACTCTATATATAAAAATCAAATTTTCAGACTTTTAAAAGAGGTAGAATTGTGGAGTAAAACCTAAAAATGATTTTTGGTTGTCTTGGGTAGTATCTTAGGGTTCTCATACCCTATTGTACATCAAGATAAGTAATCTACTTCATTGATTTCATTATGTCTTTGATTGATTGTGTGTATGCTTGCATGTTTACCATGTCCGGCTAATTTACTTGTGTGTTTGCTTAGATCTATGAAACCAAGTTATTGAATATTGATTGGTTGTCTCTTTTCTTAATTGTAATTGGCTTAGGATTGCAATAGGCCATCGTTGTGTTTTTAATGCTTGAGTAGTCTTTGTGAACATTAGTTTATAATCGCCTAGAGTTATTGTAGGCTAAAAATCCAAAGATAACCTTAGAGTTAGTTTATGAATCCTAGAGATTTTGTAGGCAATAACCTTAAGGTATCCTCAAAGAGTTAGGGAAAAAAGCATACCCTATGACCTTAGAAGACACAACGCGTTAAGAATAAGGACGTGACAATTCAACCATCAATAAAAGATAACTAGGGAGTAACAGCATCTAGGTAGACACATTTTTAATCATCATACGAGCACACATCAATTAGACATAGACTACCCCTTAGCTTAGTTAATTAGACTAGATAATAGTAGAGTAATCGGTAGAAATACCACCCCCCAAATCCAATACCCCGAGATTCGTACCTTTCAATTTTCTAAAAAAATATAAAAAAGATAAAAAAAAATAATCTTCCTCAACCCCAACCTTAGCGTAGTAATTTCTCACTAGCATTCCTATTCCCCTAGAGAACGATATCAATCCCGAGGCTTACCCTAATACTACACTACAATTATTAGGTTCATTGCCTAGGTGGTTGAAAAACTTGCTCGAAGAAAAGGAAGTTTCCTTTGACCCCTAAAGCGCGTTGTACGTGTATCATGTTTTTGGCGCCGCTGCCGGGGAATAGAATAGCTAGTTAGATTTCTACCTCGTTTAGGTTCCCTTGCTTGATTCCTATCAAGTAAGATATTTTCTCAATTTTAGCTTCCTCATAGTCTATCCCCCTTCTTTGTGACTTTGTTTGTAAAACCCACCACTCACCATGATTTGCATCTTTCGCCGTAGAGTCTTCACATTACCCGCTCCCAATCCTCCTCCCAATCCCGAAATTGAAAACGCAATCCCACAAAACCTTTCACCTGTTCACCACTTTGGAAATCACCTAGGGCATAATGAAATAAATTGGCAACAACATAGTCCGTTCTATGACTCGGATTCCGATGAGGAGTTTGACTATGGTGAGGTCATCGATGAAGTTAACTTTGATATGGAAGAAGACTTCTCCTAATGTTTTGACCCTAGGTGTAGAATTGAGGCTAATGGCCCCTTTAACATGCAATTCCCTTGTAAGATAGGATTTGAAAGTTTTGATGCTAACTTGCACTCATTCTTACCTTTAAACTTGATCTCAAGAAATCTATATAATAAAATTAAGGTGGATGAATTAGCCTATCAAGGGGATAATGTTGTTGATGCGGTCACTTACTTGGATGTGTTTGTTGGAAGTTTTGCCTATGTGGTTGAATTCATGGTCCTAGAAGATTTAGGAGAGTTCATATATGGGAGCCTCACTCAAGTAATATTTGGAAAAAACTTTAAGAGAATGACTAGGTTGAATGAACGAATGATTGATGGTCTAATCACATTCTCTGATGGAGTTGAAGATTTTGTCTATCAAATGCCCCGTACACACCCTAGGTTTAAGCACAAAGATGTAAAGGCATGCAATCAGATGGCTCCCATTCCGATACTTAGTGAAAGAGATAAACAACGGGGACTTAGGCATACTTATGAAAAAAAATGAACGGTACTATAAAAAATGCCTAGAGTTAGGAGATGAGTACAAGAAAAGTGAGAAAACATTGGAATGGCTTAGATATGGGCACGTGAGCGTGCACGAGACTACGTAGGGGTACGACTTCGAGTCTAGCTACAAGACTCATAAATAAAGAAAAGCCCTTCGTGAGAGGCAACCAATGCTTAATTGTTTGCTTGTTTGTGTTTCATATATCTTTTCATTGATTGTTTATTCTCATGTTTGAATTTGTGAAAATGCTTTATTTTGTCTTTTACTTCGTTTTAATTGCATATAAAGGTATTTTACAAAAAGGATAAGTGTAGGAAAGATTACACACGTTTCTAAAAGAACGTGAACATGAGAATTACGATTATTGAAAAAGATATATATGTGTGTTTGTTAGAGTCAAATGCTTGTATCGAGTCATAATGGATGTTTTGCAGGAATTTTTCCAGATTCTAAAGATGTAATTTTTCCAGAATTTTTCCAGAAAAATGCAGCAGACCAGTTTCTGTCAGGATAACCTGACGGCGTCAGGATTGCAACCTGGCGGCGTCAGGAGGAGCAGAAACAACTTATCTTATTTTCTCTCGTTTTCTGTTCGACTTATAAATTTTTGGAATTTCTCAGGTCTTAATTTTCCAGAAAATCTACAAACATCCATTCCACAAGCATTATATCCTAGTATAGTTGAGTCATATATAGTTTTACCGCCGATTTTACGCGAAGGTTTCGTCTGTTTTCTTAAGTGTGCAGGTTTTATTTATCAAGAAGAAGAAACATAAGATTGGATGGAGCTTTTTACGCATACATTCTTCTTGAAGAAGAATTTAACCACTACTTCACACGGATCCTACCGAGCTAATCAGGAGAGTATTAGTTTCTTTCCCCTTTAATTACCTTCCATTATCATAACTTTGATACTTTCTGGGAACATTGGGGACAATGTTCAGTTTAAGTGTAGGGAAGGAGAATGAAATGGGAACTTTGAAACTATGCTTATCCTTGATTATTTGTCTTGTCCAATTTCATTTGTGTAATAAACCATGAGAAATATCGGTTAGGGTAATTTTAGCACCAAATTTGATATTTTTCATGACATGTAGGAGTGGGCCATTAGTCTTAATAAAGCGTCTCATGGATAGGAAGTTATATGACTAGCACAAAACCCTTTAACACTCAAATTCCACCCCAAAAATGTGAGGCTAGATTTGTAGGAATTAAAGCATTCACCTCTAATGCTTCGAGAGTGTACCGGTAGTATAATAGATTCTAGAACTTGTTTTGTGATGCATCCCGAGATCGCTAGTGAGACTACACTTGTGTAGTTAGGAATAACTAAATGATAATAGGCATTAGGATAACCCTTGTTTGATACCCGTATTATAATTACTTCTTCCACATCGGTTGAGTAATTCCCGCACACCTTGCGATGTGCTCATCTTTAGTACATGATACCCCTAGTTAACCCCTCAAAGCCTATCCTTTTCGCGGTTCTCGTGATGTTTCGGTTTTCCGGAATATCAATGAAGATCATTGTTTACAATCCACCCCAAAATGTACACCCAAATCACCTTAGCCTACCTTGTATGCACTCACTTTTAGTGCATTATTGTTATCATACTAAACCCTTAGTTCAATTATCTAGTTGCTCGCATAAGTTGCTAAGTCGAGTCATATCCTTTGTATACAGTTTTGGGACGATTGGGACACATGGGAAAAGTTAAATTTTATGAAGTGACGGGAAAGAATGTTAAATTCAAATTCCCTTTATTTATGTAATAATGTACTCCAAGTGTTTTGATCTTTTCAATTCGGGTCAAATTAGTGTTAGAGTAATAAAAACTCAAGTGTAGGGATGTGCCTATAAATCCCTTATATTTCGATGTTATCGTAGAGGATGATAGAGTAAAAGTGTATGAAAAAAAAATGAAAAAAAATAAAAAAACATACGGGCTACCATCCTACATCTATCTTTAAATTTATGTTTGTTTGTTTGTTTCAAAGTTATCTAGAGTTTAGAGTGTCGAGTCTTGGCTTAGCAATGCCATTCTTCTCATGCTTGTAACATAAAGATTTTTGACTTGCCACCACTAAATTGCCTATCCAACCAAACCCTTTGTTTCCCTACCGTAAGCCTAACATTACAACCCTTTAAAAGACCTCTTAGATAGTTTCTCCTAGGTGCTTATGCCAAAGCGATGGAGGTTTGATCTAGTCTCAAGCCTATGGTAATCTATGTACTAGGACCGGTAAATGAGTGTTTATCTTCCATTTCCAATTTGATATATTTCATATACACCCGAGAGATGAGAGTATCCAAACACCACTTGTGAGGTGCTAGTATGTAATTTCCGTGCTTGTTATGACTTTTGTGGGGCTTATACTTGTTGTCAATTGTTCTAAACCAATGCTTCATGCCTCCTAACTTATAAATTAATTGGCCAAAAGCACATTTTCTTGAGGACAAGCAAATACCAAGTGTAGGGATATTTGACAAGGATTTAAAAGGTACACTTTTGAGGGGTCAATTAAGCCCTTAATCGACCACTTTATATCCGTTACTACTTAATTTCGTTCCTTTTCACTTTTTAGGTCTCTTGAAGGTAAAATGCTGGAATGACGCTTATTTGGATGAAAAGGCGTGAATATGTGAAGAAAATGGCTAAAGTCAAGATCAAGACATTCAAGCTGCTGGAAATGCACCCGACGGCGTCACAGATAAAGAGTGACGCCGTCGCAGTTGTAACTCTATATATAGAATTCGAATTTTCAGACTTTTGTAAGAGGTAGAATTGTGGAGTAAAACCTAAAAACGATTTTTGGTTGTCTTGGGCAGTATCTTAGGGTTCTCATACCCTATTGTACATCAAGATAAGTAATCTACTTCATTGATTTCATTATGTCTTTGATTGATTGTGTGTATGCTTGCATGTTTACCATGTCCGGCTAATTTACTTGTGTGTTTGCTTAGATCTATGAAACCAAGTTATTGAATATTGATTGGTTGTCTCTTTTCTTAATTGTAATTTGCTTAGGATTTCAATAGGCCATCGTTGTGTTTTTAATGCTTGAGTAGTCTTTGTGAACATTAGTTTATAATCGCCTAGAGTTATTGTAGGCTAAAAATCCAAAGATAACCTTAGAGTTAGTTTATGAATCCTAGAGATTTTGTAGGCAATAACCTTAAGGTATCCTCAAAGAGTTAGGGAAAAAAGCATACCCTACGACCTTAGAAGACACAACGCGTTAAGAATAAGGACGTGACAATTCAACCATCAATAAAAGATAACTAGGGAGTAACAACATCTAGGTAGACACATTTTTAATCATCATACGAGCACACATCAATTAGACATAGACTACCCCTTAGCTTAGTTAATTAGACTAGATAATAGTAGAGTAATCGGTAGAAATACCACCCCCCAAATCCAATACCCCGAGATTCGTACCTTTCAATTTTCTAAAATAATATAAAAAAGATAAAAAAAAAATAATCTTCCTCAACCCCAACCTTAGCGTATTAATTTCTCACTAGCATTCCTATTCCCCTAGAGAACGATATCAATCCCGAGGCTTACCCTAATACTACACTACAACGATTAGGTTCACTGCCTAGGTGGTTGAAAAACTTGCTCAAAGAAAAGGAACCCCGAACGCGCGTTGTACGTGTATCAAATATGCAGTTGGTGCAGCTCCCCTAACTGCAATATTTCCCATCACTGATTGGAAAATTGTATCTGATGGATTCAAGAATCTCATAGAGTTAACCATGTCAAATGGCTACAAAGGCAGATACCCATCAGTTGCCTACATGCTGCACTTTGTTGATAGGCAAGATTTGGAAGCATTATGGAAGATTGTAAAATTCAGATATGGTACTACAAGACCCACATGAACCCTTAACTTGGCCTGCTGGTGTGCTCTAAAATGCATGTTTGAGCCAGATGCTATTGATTATGGGTGGGAGGACTAAATGGTCAAAAGCTGGAAGCTCTTTCAATATTGTGGAGTACATTTGTGGAACTCAGTGAGAGCTGGATCTACATGCTTGTTGATAGAGATTACCCACTTTCTACTCTTGTTGCCATTCAGATGCTTGACCTCAAATTGTCTACTTTTGAAAATAAAAGATCTCCTATGGTTTACAAGCTTTTGCATAAGATTGAGGAGATATCATAGAGGAAGTAGTATGTTTGGAAGAATCCCCCCTCATTAGAAAACTTGAAGTTTAATTGAAGAAACTTAGTGATTTGCAGAGAAATCATAAGTTTAGGGAGGATTGTTGGGAATTAAACATAGCAGTACTAACTGCTATAGGTACTGCCAGGCATACAAACTAGACTAGTAAAGAATACACTAGCATTACTAGCTGTTAGTACATATGGTTTGTACTACTAATAGGATATGTACGCGTTTTGTAATTATAGAATAGATTGCATGTATATCTTATATGTTTATATTGGTATGAATATTGTATAGTTATCTTGTAAAGGACTCCTTAAGCTATAAAAGGAGGTCATAGGGTTAGAAGTAAAGCACGTATCTTTCGGTTAAGCTTCAAGGTTGTAAACCCTAGTGATAAATGAAGATCACTCATATTATCATCAATAATATTGAAGCGTTTTGTTACATCTTTGTTTACTGTTCCATATACATCTAATAACCATTGTCTTCTAAAGTGCTAAGTAGTAGATTCCACATACTACTTGGTATAACCTCAAAGTATCTAATAACACAAGTCTCAAAGGTATGTAGATCCTCACAGCTATTCAGTATTGTATAAAATCTTTATGTAACTTTTTAAATCCATTTCTTAAATCATATATGGTATTGTTCTACTATCTTATGCGATGTTAAATTTCGTTGCACCTCGTGTTTCCGCTTTTAGCGAGGTGTGACATGTGTTTACTTAGATTTAACTACTCCCTAGTTATCTCCTATTGATTAGTTGAATTGTCACATCCTTGTTTAATTGGCACATTGTATTCCTAAGGTCGTAGGGAGGTGCCAAATGCCCCATTTCTATAAATGTAATTGATAACAACCACAATCCACGCAATAAACAAAATGAAAATTCTACTACTCTAGGGAATGAATATGTTTTTTAGGACGTTCAAGCTTGCAACACTAACGGAAGAAGCAAGCTTTCCAAACCTAATGTGTAACAACCACTTAAACAAGAGACGACAATCAATAATTAACAACTAAGTTTCATTAGATCTAAGCTAACACTAAAATAAATTAGCTAGACATGAAAAAGAAAATTAAACAAGTAACAATAATTGAACTTGAATTAAAGATAATGATAAAAGCAATCAGGAGACTTATCTCTTGTGGAATGAGGGTATTAAAACCCTAACTTACTGTAAAAACTCGTACACCAACTTTTCTCCCAATGTGAACACTTAATGTTGAAAATTCTAAAACTATATATAGGATTACACTTGCGACGGCATCACTTTATAATTGTGACGGTGTCACTTTATAATTTTGATGTCGTTACTCTATAAAATAGTAATTAACGCATGAGTCCCGATCGTCCCAAAACTGTATTTTGTTGGGAATTATACGTTTGAGTTGATAAGACAAAAAGAATAAAACAAGAGGGACTTAATATGACAAGAAGAAAACCTACAAAAAGATGGAAGGACTTGCTTGCAAAAGAAGTTTTATTTATTAGTCCTTTGTAGTATTTTGTAAACCCTAATCCTCTAGTATATAAAGAGGACATAGGTGTAGGTTTTATACATGTCTTCCATTATGTAGTCGACTAAAGGTGTGTGTGTGTCCTAGGCGTATTGTCTTGTAAACGCCTAGGTAAGTTAGTTAGTTAGTTAGTTGATCAAAGAAGACTTTGATTATTGTTTAGTTAGAGATGATGATAAAAACCTTTTTCAATAACAAAGTATCGATTAGTTTATTCCGATGTGCATGTTATTAGTCTTTGTTATTGATCTCTAGCTGAGCTTATAAACGATCTTATCAATTGGTATCAGAGCGGGGAGCTCTTGATATAGGGATCTACAAGGTTTTTCGAAGAGAAAGATTAAAAAAATTCGAGTTTGAAAATTTTCGTATGGTTTCTGCAGCACTGATTTGAAACGATCATAACTTTTTCGTTAACCGTTGGATCGTGACGAAATTTTAGGTGGGCGTTCTCTATATAGCCATCTAACTTTCCACCGGAGGGATTGCTGATCTGAGCATTTATGCGAAAATTACAGGCTGTCGAATATGGCTGCATAAGGAGGTTTACAAAAATCGAATTTTTAGGGTTTATGGTGTCTGCTTGCTGCTATTAATGATCATTGTCAAGTTAATCCCTATTGGTTGAACATGATGCTTATAAATCAACATAATTCAATTCTATTATTGTGGATTGCTAGATTCTTGGATGTGGGATCCATTACCACCAACCTTAACGTTTTTCACTTCAATTCTTTATTCGATATTACGTTTGTGTCTGCATGGGATTTATATGATTGGTAAATTATCAAGATTCGTTTTTTAAGTCATGCTGTTGGTTTGGTATGACGAGAGGTATGAGAATGATAACAAAAAGAGCAGCTTGTGTTGACATTGATGGTTTTTCAGGAAAGCAGTTATATGGACATGGTTACAAGCGTTTGAAAATATCAGATTGTCCATGTTTATGGTTAGCAGTTGAATATGGAGTTTGAATGACTACACACGTGGGACAATAACAATCTCAAGGAGTTTTATGCAAAGTACTGCTTATGTTCTCAAAGTACTGCTTACGTTCTCAAAGTACTGCTGGTCCCTATCCGAAGTTTGTACTGCTTGCTTCTGTGATTTGTACTGCTACCTTAAGGTTTATTTGTCGAACATGGTTAAGTCCTCAAGGTAAGTTTGTAATGCTGCCCTTTCATACTCGTTTCAGTTATGTACTGCTGGTCTCAAGGGTTTATGGATTAGAGTTTATAATGATCCTAAAAACAAGATGGAACTAACTGCTGCTACACTTGTTAAAGTATGGCATTGATTAGTCGACGATTTGATATCTGTCGTTTTGTTTAAGCAATTATCATAGGATTCTATTGGAATGATCAAGGAAAAAGTTGATTGGTTATGTTGGATCCTAAGTGCTGCTTATCAGTTCTCGTACTGATTATTATGTTACAACTGCTTGTTGATGATTACGAGTGAAAACAAACAATGGTACATGGTTTTGGTTTTCATATGGTTTTGGACTTGAGGGGAAGTCAGGCATGATATGTTTTTATTGGATTTTTGGCGACACACACACGTGATTAGTTCACACACGCAAGGAGTTTGGTTATTTTTTTGTAAACGATTATAAAGGCTCGTTTTTGGTTTTTATTAATTAATTGATTACGAAGATGGTTATTTATCACTTATTTGAAGGTGAAGTGGAATTACTTGGATGCGTGTTTAATTAATACCTTTTAGCAGGAGGTAACTTGTTCGTGCGTTTATGTTGTGGCTAAGACTTGGTAAATCTAGCAAGTAGGGTTTGCTATCACTTAAAGAAGTTACGTTGTTGTGCTTAGTGTCTCATTGAAGATGAGGATTTATCAAGAGATCGAGGTCTACTCATATACCATCATGTATAAGTTCATAGTCATGTGGTTAGTACAAGACATAAGACGCGAGTTTGGGATGTTCTACTTCAGCATCAAATTGGTTATACTTAGTTTTCTTCACAAGTGATCATTACAAGGAGCTTACAGATTTAAAGAATCATTGATGTTCATGCACCACTCAAGGGGAAGTGTTTGATTTTTACTACTGTTGATCATTATTACTACTGCTAGTTGGAGTTTTCTACTATTTTGGATTCATTTTTAGTAAGCATTTTGGTGTTCTTCATGGAGGGCAATTCGAAACATTGGACGACTTAGATTGGAAGTATGATATTGGTTCGTGGTGGTCAAAATCGTTATTTGCATACGTTCCCTATTTGGATAATAACAAAAAGGAGAAGAGATGTTTGAGTGGCATGGCATGGATTAAGGGGAAGACAAAGGAAGACATACTTGTTTCATTCATGGTGAGATCCCTGATCTCAATTTTTCTACTTCGTCTAGGGAAGTTCGTTCAAGAATGGTTTTGTCATTATCAACTAGGGGAAGATTGTTGGGAATTATACGTTTGAGTTGATAAGACAAAAAGAATGAAACAAGAGGGACTTAATATGACAAGAAGAAAACCTTCAAAAAGATGGAAGGACTTGCTTGCAAAAGAAGTTTTATTTATTAGTCCTTTGTAGTATTTTGTAAACCCTAATCCTCTAGTATATAAAGAGGACATAGGTGTAGGTTTTATACATGTCTTCCATTATGTAGTCGACTAAAGGTGTGTGTGTGTCCTAGGCGTATTGTCTTGTAAACGCCTAGGTAAGTTAGTTAGTTAGTTATTCTACCCCCACCTTTGCTCAGCAAGCCCCACCAATACCTACCATCCACTCAGATGAAGTCGTATGCTCTTTCTTTGCACAACAAGCTACTTTGCCCGTCACTTATGAAGAAGATCTCTCACAGATTGAAGAGGATTCTCTTGAAGAAATTGATATCAGGTGGCAAGTTGCTATGATCACTGCAAGGATCAGGAAGTTTATGAAGAAGACAGGAAGAGGCATTGACTTCAAACCAAAACAAGGAATCACTTTTGACAAGTCCAAGATTGAATGCTTCAATTGTCAAAAGACTGGACATTTTGCAAGGGAATGCAGGTTTGCTAAATATCAAGCAAACAGGATGTCTGAGAAACCAAAGCTAGAGTTGAAAGAAATTCCAATTTCAGAAACAAAAGCTTTGGTTGCTCAAGAGAATCTATCAGAGGTTGACTGGAGTGCTGAGTTTGATGATGAACCAGTAACCTACTGTATGGTAGTTGTGGAGGAATCAGTGGAAGAGTTTGACTGGAGCACAACTTTTGATGAGGAATCTGGACATGCTGCTATGGAGTCTAGAGATGGTTATGGAAGCTTTCATTGGAGCATGGAGAGTGAAGATGATCCTGTTCTACTTGCTATGATGGCTACTTCACCAAGTTCACCCCTATCTCTGAGGTATGTTCCAAGTTTCATGACTTTTATCAAAAAGTACTTAATAGTTATGTGACTGAAAGAGATAACTGTATAAGGGCTAGGTCTGAGGTAGCAGGTTATCAAATTATTTTACAGTCTATGGAAGCCAAAATCATAACTCATGAAAATAATGAAATGGCTTGGGCAGAAAAGTATGAACAACATGATTATCAGTTAAAACTAAGTGAATGGAAGTTAAATTGTAAGATTTCTGAAATTGAGAAACTGACTAAGGAGAGAGATGAACTGTTAGCGAAGTTTGATGCCTGGAAAGCATCTGGTCTTTCTCAGGTCTGTTATGTTGAAAAACAGAGAAGAGCTTACATTAAAACTGGCCTAGGTTTTGGTATGGACTTTAATAGTATAGAAAACCCACCTAGTGATCAGGATGAATGTGATTTTGAGGATATAACCACTAGTGATGATGAGCTCATTAATTATGTAGACACATCTAGTAATGAGGACTCAATTAGTGCAACACCTCCTGAATATAAGAAAGATAAGGGTTATCATGCTGTCCCACATCCCACTGGTAGTCATCAACCTCTTAGGCCTGATGTTTCTCGTTTTGGTGTAGACAGCTTAGAGTTTAGAAAGAAGCTTATTGGTCAATCTAGGTCTGAAACCCCAAAAGAAACAGTTGAGACACCTAAGATAGATGATGCTAAAAGCCAAGCAGTACTTTCACCTCAAAGTACTGCTACACCTTCAGCAGTACCTTTAAGAAAACCTTTTCATAATAATGCTAAACCTTTTTGGGATAATTTTGGTCAAAACAGTTTTAATCATTCACCTAGAAGACAGGATAGGTTTGGTCATACACATAGAAAAAGAAATTTTGGGATTACAGATCAAAAACTATGTTTTGTTTGTTTTAGTCCTGATCATTTGATTAAGGACTGTGACTTACATTCAGAGTACCTAAGTAAGTTCCCCAAGAACAGAACTGTCAGCCAAAAACCAAGGGAGACTAGACCAGCTTGGAATCATTCACATAGGGTTAACCATAGAAACTTCTCACCAGACTATAGGTACCCTCACCAGATAAGACCTTTTTCAAAACCTCCAGTACCTTCAAACACTTTCCAAGGTACTGTTAAGCAAAATACAGTACTTTCTCAAAGTACTGCTCAGTATTCACCAAACACCTCTTGGAATAGGAGCCCTAGGAGATCTAATTACTATCAATCTAGAAGGCGTTACAACTCCAAGAAAGTAGCTAGATCAAGGGACTTTACACCAGAAGTTAAAACTAAATGGGTTAAAAAGGAAAGTACTGATGATGAACAAACAGTACTTTCAACCAAGGTTGTCAAGATCGGGATCCTATCTAGGATCGTTTTCGTCTTTGCAAGATCGTGATCGTAAGATCGGATCGGGATCTTAAGATTCTACTATAATGTTATTTCTTAATACTTTATGTAATTTTATACAAATCTACAAATTCTAATACATTATAACCATAAAATACTATGAATGTTTCATATAAATGTTGTCCTAAATTATGATTATAAAATGTTAAAAAAGATTAACATGTTGTTTTTTGAATTCTACAAACAAACAATCCATAAATTTGTAGTTTTTTAGTTTGTAATCCGAGAAAAGTAAGATCGGATCGGATTAGATCGTAAGATCGTTTGGTCAAGATCGGGATCCTATAAGATCTTAAGCTTGCAAAGATCCTATGTAGGATCCGGATCGTTTTTGCTTTGCAGTATCGTAAAATCGTAAGATCCTAAGATTAGGATCGGGATCCTGACAACCATGCTTTCAACAAGTACTGGTGAAACAAAGATTTTTGATAAAGATGATTTTGTGGAAAAAGAAAAAGAGATTTTTTTTAAAAAAGAAAGTTTTGCTGAAAATCCACCACAAGTTTTAAAACAAAAGATAATGCTTGATTCTGTCTACAAAAACTGTGAAGATTACATACTCAAGGAATTTGAGTATGTTACTCCACAAGGGGAACACAAGTCAGTAATGGCTTGGGTTCTTAAAAGACACTAACTCTTTTATCTTTGTGCAGTGCAACCCAGAAGAGGAGCTTAAAGATCATCTAATTGTGGATAGTGGTTGCTCTGGAAGTATGACAGGAGACAAGGAGATTCTGTCAGATTTTAGATCTATTTATGGAGGAAGAGTTGCATTTGGGAATGATCCCAATGGAGGAAGAATAACTGGCAAAGGAACCATCAAAGCAGAGCGTATAGATTTTGAGAATGTTAGATATGTGAAGGAGCTCAAGTTCAACCTTTTGTCAGTCTCTCAAATCTGTGATAAAAAGCACCCTGTGTTATTCACTGACACACAATGTGTCATCCTTTCCCCTGAATTCAAGCCTGTTGATGATAACTTGGTAGTCCTTAGAGTACCAAGAACCAATGATGTGTACAGTCTGGATATGAAGAGTCTTCACTCTTCTGGGAGAGCCACATGTTTAGTGGCAAAAGCAACATCTGAAGAAGCACATCAGTGGCATAGAAGATTGGGCCATGTAAATTTCAAGAATATCAACAAATTGGTCAAAGGAAATTTAGTTAGAGGTTTACCTTCAAAGACTTACAAGAATGATCACTCATGTTTGGTGTGCAAGAAGGGTAAACAACACAAAGCTTCATGCAAGAAGCTTGAGGAAAGAACTATTAGAGAACCTTTGGAGCTGTTACACATGGATTTATTTGGTCCTGTTTTTGTTACAAGTCTAAACAAGAAAAAGTGCTGCTTAGTTGTGACAAATGATTGCAGTAGATTCAGTTGGGTATTTTTCTTGGGATTTAAAGATGATACTTTTGATGCTATTCATAATCTTATAATAGCACTTGAAAACCAATTAAGACTCAACGTTAGAGGTATTAGATGTGATAATGGGACTGAATTCAAGAACAAGCTTATGGATGAATTTTGTGCCAACAAAGGGATCAAGAGGGAGTTCAGCATTGCAAGAACACCACAGCAGAATGGTGATGCAGAGAGAAAGAATATGACTTTGATTGAAGCAGCCAGAACAATGCTTGCAGATTCACAATTACCTATTCAATTCTGGGTTGAAGCTGTAAGTACTGCTTTCTATGTGCTTAACAGAGTATCAGTCACAAAACCTCAGATGAAGACACCTTATGAGTTGTTAATGGGAAACAAACCCAACATTCGTTTTATGAACCCTTTTGGATGCCCTCTCACTATTCTTAATACAATTGATCATTTGGGAAAATTTGATGGCAAGTCAGAAGAGGGTTACTTATTGGGCTATTGCACCAACAGCAAAGGATTTAGAGTGTACAACAGAGTCACCAAGAAAGTTCAAGATTGTCTTCATGTTGAATTTTTAGAAGATCAAGAAAATCAGAAGGGTAAAGGTGCTGATTGGATGTTTGATCTTGAAGTTTTGACTCCTTCTATGAACTATGTACCTGTTAGAGAAGAAAATCAACCTGTGCACAATGGAGAAGATTTACAATATGTTGTTCATGGAGTCCATATTAGACCTGATGCTGTTCCTGATGAAGAACCCATACCTGTTGAACCAAAGAAAAGTATTGATGAGCCAAAATCCTCATTGTCTGCTGAGGATCAATCTATTCAAGACGAACTTAATCAGATGCTTTTTCAAGATGTTATAGCACATTCTTATGATGATGAACAAAGAAGAGCTTATGAGGAAGCAAAGAAAAAGAACAAGACTGCAGAGTTCTATCACAGTACTTTATGTGACAGTACTTTCGCTCAAAGTACTGATGCACCTGTTAACAACACTTTGGATGATCCAACCATGCCTGGTTTAGAAGATACTGATGATGAGTTAGATAATGAAGGTATTTTCTCAGATTCCAATGAAGATGCTAATTTCACTAATTTGGGTGATAATTATGAAGTTCCACAGACTCCTATCTTAAGAATTCATAAGAATCATCCCGCTGATCAAATCATTGGTCCTTCTACTTCTGGAGTAATGACAAGAACCAAAGCTAAGGGATTTTCTACACCACATAATGCTTTGCTTAGCTTTGTTTATAAACAAAACAAGTTAAATCATAAGGACCATCAAACATGCATGTTCACTTGCTTTATCTCTCAAGAAGAACCCAAAAACATAGCTCAGGCATTAACTAAAGAGAGTTGGGTTGAAGCTATGCAAGAAGAACTTCTTCAATTCAAGCTTCAAGAAGTTTGGGTACTATGTGATCTACTTGATGGAAAGAAGGTAATTGGTACAAGATGGGTGTTCAGAGTCAAGAGAGATGAAAGAGGGAATGTCATCAAGAACAAGGCAAGGTTAGTAGCTCAAGCCTACAGACAAGAAGAAGGAGTAGATTATGATGAATTATTTGCTCCTGTAGCAAGGATAGAAGCCATTCAAATCTTCCTTGCTTTTGCATCATATATGGGATTTCAGGTTTATCAGATGGATGTCAAAACTGCCTTTTTATATGGCAAGATTACAGAGGAGGTGTATGTTAAGCTGTCACACCCCCAAATTACCTGTTTTGCAGCGGAATGGAATTCCTGGGGATTGACTGTCATAGCATCACAATCACAGTTATATTGAACGACCTAAAGTATCGTTTGAAAAATACATCGCTTGATTTAATAAAAACATTCAGAGTTACAAAGATAGGTCCCAAATGAAAGTTACTATGTGCGGAAAGTAAGTTTGGTACAAGTCAAACGATGTTTTTAAAGTTCATAAAACCCAAGTGAGACGCGTCGTCACCGCGACTCTATGATATGTCCACATGCATGCCATGAAGTGAATGCCTTAGATACCTGAGATAAAACATGCTAAAAAGTGTCAACACGAAGGTTGAGTGAGTTCATAGAGTTTGAGTTGAAATGTAAAGTCTTTCAAAATCGTTTATGCAGCAAAGGCATTGTAAATCCACTCAGTTCCAAGTTCCGCCCATACAAAACTTGCAACCTGTGTATTCACAACCCATTGCCAAAATGTGATATAGTTTATGCTCAAGCGCATGATGTTAAATGAATTCACAAAATAGTGCATAACTTAATGTATCCACAGTTACTTAATATAACACATAATTCGTATGGTTTCAAATTGTTCCATGACCATTAGTTCAGGATTGTACCAAGACCATTAGTTCAATGATTCTACCAAGACCATTAGTTCACTGATTATACCAAGACCATTAGCTCAATGAATATACCAAGACCATTAGCTCAATGAATATAGCAAGACAATTAGCTCAACGATAATACTAAGACAATTCTAAGCATGGCAAAACTGTTACTTCGTATGACTAAACATTCAGTTCAGATAAACATATAGTTTGCAAATATTCATGAATGTCATGAAAATAGTTGAGCATGTATCTCCCCCAAAAAGTTTAATAAAACAATTAAAAGAGTAGGGGCTATGACTCACTTGGACAATGATGCGATGGCAAAAGTGAGTACACCGAAACGTAGCGTGAATCACTAAACTGACCTATTATGAATGATGTGATATGTAATAAGTCATGATGTAATGTTATGCATGCATTTCGTATGTTATTTATACCACTTGTGAATTTTGAAAATAATACTTATCGTCGAAAAATACTCTTTTGACGTCTTGACCATTCTTAAATTACTTTGCAAGTATTTACGTCAAAATGTCATCCTACAATAGTTTCGTAATGATTTATTGTGAAATTATAACTTTTCGTCGTAAAATAATGTAGTTTAAATGTGAATTTCGGCAAAGTTTAAGCAATCGTAGTTAATTCATATCAACTCCGCTATACAAACGGTTGGTCATTTTGAAAAATATGCTTGGTGATCTCAATTTTATTAGAAGACATCTCGTTACAAAAAGTTCTACGTCAACGTTAAAAATAGCCTTCAATATGGTCACTTGTTTATCCGTAACACTTGTCTAATGAAAATAATATAGTTTTTCTTAACTAATAAAGTTACGGCAATTTTGTAAAAACGTGTATATTTTAGTCGTTACAAATCCGTTTTCTACGTATTATACGTCCTTAGCTTCGTATCAAAGTATACTAATATATTTTTGATAAGTCGAAATAATTTATAACGCTTAAGACTCGTTTTTGACTCGTACAAAACAAAAATAGTTTGCTGAAATTTCAGGAAATATATATTTCGTCGTCAAACTTGAAAAATTCATAACTTCTTCGTTATAGCTCCGTTTTAATCCGTTCAAGCGGCCACGGATTCGTTTTAAAGTATATTTTCTAAATATCTAGGCCAAAATTTTAGGTCTACTGTCGGATTTTCCAGAATTACAAAACAAGATCAGACCCTTTTTAATACTTGTCGAAAAGAGTTTTTCTCGTACTAAACCTATTTCAATCCCTTCAAAACAACTCCGAAGCTATTCTAATCCTACCATACACCTTCTTAGGGTGTCATGGGTTCCTAGACATCATCAAGACTAATATATAACAAGGGATAAATTATAGGATGACTTATATATATATATATATATATAACTTCTAAAACAATGATAAAAATGGTATAAATATCCATAAGTCTTGCATGCTTTGCTCAAAAATGATGAAATAAATATGAAATGATAATGAAAGATGAAAAATGAAAATGATATGCTTACTAGTTACTTGATGAGGTGAAAAGAACAAAGGATTTATCCTAAACACTCTAGGTTTTTATTTCAAAACCTAAACAAGAGTGTATTCTAGATTGTATAAAACTTGATTTGGAAAAACTTTGATGATTTCTTCTATCTCCTTATGGTTGCCGGTTTTGGAGGAAGAACAAGAGAGAAGACACTTGACTAGAACTTGAATAATTGATGTGAATAAATGAAGTGTAGAAGTAAGTGTATGTTGAGTATAGATCTAACCATATAAGAAAGACTTCACCAACTAATTAATACACTACCCCCTTGGTCGGCCAAGGGGGTATGTATTTGCAAAACATATATATTTTTTTTTAATTCTTTTATAAAGTATGTAATTGTTTGTAAGTAAAAAGAATTTAAGTTAAGGTAAATTGTAACTTTTATATACATTAGTGTATTTAAGGTAGTTTTAGCTAAAAGTAATTTTTAATAGATCAAAGTAAAGTATATTGAGATCATAAAAATTGTAAAAATACATTTCTTGTAAAATTTGAGTGATATAATAATTATCGTGTAGTTTTTAAGAAAAGCGTCGTAATAATATGAATTTAACGATTTATATACAAAATAAATTTAAAACACTAGGTAAACTCAAGATATTATTTTTATAAACTAAATGTAAGTATAAAAATATGTCGGGATCATTTTTGGAAGTATCGGATTAAATGTTCAAAATAATAACTTACGCGATAACGTTTATTTAATATGAAATTTACGCGTTTAATGTGAAATGCAAAATCATGAATGAACTAACATGATGAAAATGATGCTAATGATATGTAGACTAAACTTAGTCTATATGAAATGTCCGTGATGATATGATCATGAATTCGCCGCTAAACCATTAAGGTTACGCGAATTTGGAACACGTAAACCTAGTTTACGATAAATGATGAAATTGTGAAGCATGAATTGTTTTGAGAAATGACCTGAAAGTACGAGTTGTCACATTCGCCCATCCAAAAAGGAATTCAGTCCCTGAATTCAGTTCGTGTTGGTCTCTCGGGTTTAGGGTTTGATGTGGCAAACTTTCCCATTCTCAAGCAAAACCCTCAAAAGACTTTTTACCAACCAATTTTCACTTAATCTCACAACTCATCAAACGAGAACTGTCATGAGATTAGGCTAAATTGGTTTGTAGGAGGACTTTTGAAAATTTGGCTCGATTACGGAATTGCTTACACATATAAGCCTACTACTCCCTTCATTGCATGATTCTTCCTGAATTAGACACAGGTGATCAGGCTATGTATAATTTAGGAGTAACTATGCAATGCTTGGACTAATCGACTCATATGTTGTTTGGTGTTGAGTCAACTGATGATAAAATTGTGATAGGGAATGACAGGGCATTCTCCACGTCAGAGTGATGTGAATATGATGGGATGGGTATTTGAAGGCATCCATGTGACAATCGATTTTGAAATGAAAGTAAATAACTCGAAAAATGTACGTATAAACCGCATGTAAAGTGAACATGCACTTATGATGAAATGATGAGATGCTATGATGATGTAGTTATAGTCTAGGGTCAATGATGCAACCTAGTTCTCTATAACCTGGCTCTGATACCAATCTGTCATACCCCCAAATTACCTGTTTTGCAGCGGAATGGAATTCCTGGGGATTGACTGTCATAGCATCACAATCACAGTTATATTGAACGACCTAAAGTGTCGTTTGAAAAATACATCGCTTGATTTAATAAAAACATTCAGAGTTACAAAGATAGGTCCCAAATGAAAGTTACTATGTGCGGAAAGTAAGTTTGGTACAAGTCAAACGATGTTTTTAAAGTTCATAAAACCCAAGTGAGACGCGTCGTCACCGCGACTCTATGATATGTCCACATGCATGCCATGAAGTGAATGCCTTAGATACCTGAGATAAAACATGCTAAAAAGTGTCAACACGAAGGTTGAGTGAGTTCATAGAGTTTGAGTTGAAATGTAAAGTCTTTCAAAATTGTTTATGCAGCAAAGGCATTGTAAATCCACTCAGTTCCAAGTTCCGCCCATACAAAACTTGCAACCTGTGTATTCACAACCCATTGCCAAAATGTGATATAGTTTATGCTCAAGCGCATGATGTCAAATGAATTCACAAAATAGTGCATAACTTAATGTATCCACAGTTACTTAATATAACACATAATTCGTATGGTTTCAAATTGTTCCATGACCATTAGTTCAGGATTGTACCAAGACCATTAGTTCAATGATTCTACCAAGACCATTAGTTCACTGATTATACCAAGACCATTAGCTCAATGAATATACCAAGACCATTAGCTCAATGAATATAGCAAGACAATTAGCTCAACGATAATACTAAGACAATTCTAAGCATGGCAAAACTGTTACTTCGTATGACTAAACATTCAGTTCAGATAAACATATAGTTTGCAAATATTCATGAATGTCATGAAAATAGTTGAGCATGTATCTCCCCCAAAAAGTTTAATAAAACAATTAAAAGAGTAGGGGCTATGACTCACTTGGACAATGATGCGATGGCAAAAGTGAGTACACCGAAACGTAGCGTGAATCACTAAACTGACCTATTATGAATGATGTGATATGTAATAAGTCATGATGTAATGTTATGCATGCATTTCGTATGTTATTTATACCACTTGTGAGTTTTGAAAATAATACTTATCTTCGAAAAATACTCTTTTGACGTCTTGACCATTCTTAAATTACTTTGCAAGTATTTACGTCAAAATGTCATCCTACAATAGTTTCGTAATGATTTATTGTGAAATTATAACTTTTCGTCGTAAAATAATGTAGTTTAAATGTGAATTTCGGCAAAGTTTAAGCAATCGTAGTTAATTCATATCAACTCCGCTATACAAACGGTTGGTCATTTTGAAAAATATGCTTGGTGATCTCAATTTTATTAGAAGACATCTCGTTACAAAAAGTTCTACGTCAACGTTAAAAATAGCCTTCAATATGGTCACTTGTTTATCCGTAACACTTGTCTAATGAAAATAATATAGTTTTTCTTAACTAATAAAGTTACAGCAATTTTGTAAAAACGTGTATATTTTAGTCGTTACAAATCCATTTTCTACGTATTATACGTCCTTAGCTTCGTATCAAAGTATACTAATATATTTTTGATAAGTCGAAATAATTTATAAAGCTTAAGACTCGTTTTTGACTCGTACAAAACAAAAATAGTTTGCTGAAATTTCAGGAAATATATATTTCGTCGTCAAACTTGAAAAATTCATAACTTCTTCGTTATAGCTCCGTTTTAATCCGTTCAAGCGGCCACGGATTCGTTTTAAAGTATATTTTCTAAATATCTAGGCCAAAATTTTAGGTCTACTGTCGCATTTTCCAGAATTACAAAACAAGATCAGACCCTTTTTAATACTTGTCGAAAAGAGTTTTTCTCGTACTAAACCTATTTCAATCCCTTCAAAACAACTCCGAAGCTATTCTAATCCTACCATACACCTTCTTAGGGTGTCATGGGTTCCTAGACATCATCAAGACTAATATATAACAAGGGATAAATTATAGGATGACTTATATATATATATATATAACTTCTAAAACAATGATAAAAATGGTATAAATATCCATAAGTATTGCATGCTTTGCTCAAAAATGATGAAATAAATATGAAATGATAATGAAAGATGAAAAATGAAAATGATATGCTTACTAGTTACTTGATGAGGTGAAAAGAACAAAGGATTTATCCTAAACACTCTAGGTTTTTATTTCAAAACCTAAACAAGAGTGTATTCTAGATTGTATAAAACTTGATTTGGAAAAACTTTGATGATTTCTTCTATCTCCTTATGGTTGCCGGTTTTGGAGGAAGAACAAGAGAGAAGACACTTGACTAGAACTTGAATAATTGATGTGAATAAATGAAGTGTAGAAGTAAGTGTATGTTGAGTATAGATCTAACCATATAAGAAAGACTTCACCAACTAATTAATACACTACCCCCTTGGTCGGCCAAGGGGGTATGTATTTGCAAAACATATATATTTTTTTTTAATTCTTTTATAAAGTATGTAATTGTTTGTAAGTAAAAAGAATTTAAGTTAAGGTAAATTGTAACTTTTATATACATTAGTGTATTTAAGGTAGTTTTAGCTAAAAGTAATTTTTAATAGATCAAAGTAAAGTATATTGAGATCATAAAAATTGTAAAAATATATTTCTTGTAAAATTTGAGTGATATAATAATTATCGTGTAGTTTTTAAGAAAAGCGTCGTAATAATATGAATTTAACGATTTATATACAAAATAAATTTAAAACACTAGGTAAACTCAAGATATTATTTTTATAAACTAAATGTAAGTATAAAAATATGTCGGGATCATTTTTGGAAGTATCGGATTAAATGTTCAAAATAATAACTTACGCGATAACGTTTATTTAATATGAAATTTACGCGTTTAATGCGAAATGCAAAATCATGAATGAACTAACATGATGAAAATGATGCTAATGATATGTAGACTAAACTTAGTCTATATGAAATGTTCGTGATGATATGATCATGAATTCGCCGCTAAACCATTAAGGTTACGCGAATTTGGAACACGTAAACCTAGTTTACGATAAATGATGAAATTGTGAAGCATGAATTGTTTTGAGAAATGACCTGAAAGTACGAGTTGTCACATAAGCAACCTCCTGGTTTTGAAGATCCTGCTCATCCTAACAAAGTCTACAAGGTGGTTAAGGCTCTTTATGGCCTTCATCAAGCACCTAGAGCTTGGTATGAGAGGCTCTCTACTTTCTTACTGCAACATGGTTACAGACGGGGAGCCATTGACAAGACTTTGTTTATCAAGAGAGACAAGAAGGATATCATGTTGGTTCAAGTATATGTTGATGATATCATATTTGGAGCTACCAAACAGTCCATGGTTAAGGAGTTTGAGCAGCTGATGCAGAATGAATTTCAAATGAGTTCAATGGGTGAGTTAACTTTCTTTTTGGGACTTTAAGTTAAGCAGTCAAAGGAGGGGATTTTCATAAGTCAAGACAAGTATGTATCTGACATACTTAAGAAGTTCAATTTTGATGCTATGAAGCCAGTTACTACCCCTATTAAATCTATCAACTCATTGGGCAAGGATGAAGATGGACAACCTATTGAAGTCAAGTTGTATAGATCCATGATTGGATGTCTTATGTACCTCACTGCATCTAGGCCTGATATTATGTTTGTTGTTTGTCTATGTGCAAGATATCAAGTCTCACCTAAGGTCTCTCATATGAATTCCGTGAAACAAATTTTTAGTTACTTGAAACAACAACCTAAGTTGGGGTTGTAGTATCCAAAGGATTCACCTTTTCACTTGGAAGCTTTTTCAAATAGTGGTTATGCAGGTGATAACTATGACAGAAGATCAACTACTAGAGGATGCCAATATCTTGGAAGAAGATTAGTCTCCTGGCAATGCAAGAAATAGACTATTGCAGCAACATCCTCTACTGAAGCAGAATATGTGGCTGCTGCAAGCTGTTGTGGACAAGTTTTGTGGATGCAGAATCAACTCTTGGACTATGGGTTCAATTTCAAGAATACTCCTATCAATATTGATAATGAGAGTACAATCTGCATTGTGAAGAATCCAGTTTATCACTCCAAGACCAAGCACATTCAGATTAGGCATCACTTCATCAGAGATTGTTATGAGCACAGGCTCATTAATGTTGTCAAGGTTCACACAGATGATAATGTAGCTGATTTACTCACCAAAGGCTTTGATGTTTCAAGATTCAATCACTTGGTGGTAAGCATTGGCATGATTAATTACTGAGCTGCATTTGAGGGGAGGATTATTTAGTGTAAGTATAGTCCTATGCATTGCTTGAGGGGAGGAAATTCATGTTTATTTAATGTATTTGCTATTGTAAAAGAGAAGAATGGGAAAGTACTGTTTTTTGGTTTTATGAAAGTACTTCTTGGAAAGTACTGCTTTGGAAAGTACTGCACACGTGGAAAGAACTGTTTGTCTTATCAAAGTACTGTTCTAACGGTAATATTGAGGGGTAACTACTACTAACGGTAACTTTGTTATTAAGGGTTGTGATTTTTTAAATCTCACCTATAAATAACTACTCTCCGAATTTCCCTCTCATATTGATACCTTATAATCTTTTCCATATTTCTCTCTTTTTCACCCATATTATTCATAATATCACTTTCTGTATACACATATCATCAATGGCAAATCGTAATACAGTTTCAAAACACAACATGGTGGCTAATTTAGAAAAGACTGAAGCTAATGTGATCTTTCATGATATCATTGATTTTCTCACTGGGTCTCCGATTAGTTATGCGCTTTTAGTGGAACCAGATATAATTGAGCCCTGGATTCAACAATTTTGGGCAACTGCTAGGGTTTATATGGAGAATGATGACTCCTATATTCAAGCTAAAGTTGTTGGGAGGACAGTGAAAGTTTCTGAAGCTTCAATTCGTGAGGACTTATTGTTTGATGATGAAGAAGGGGCTGTTCGTTTTGATAAGCAACTAATTTGGGATACATTCAGGGACATTGGATATGAAGGGTCCTTAACTGAACAAACATTCAAGAAACCCTTATTTTTTCCCCACTATAAGTATTTATTTCATGTCTTGCTTCATTGTATTAGTGCTAAAAGTACATCATGGGAGCAATTTGGGTCTAACATAGCATCTGCTATAGTAGGGTTGGCTACAAATCGAATTTTCAACTTTTCAAGGCTAATCCTAGATGGAATGCTCTCACACATCTCACATGGATCCAGATGGTTAATGTATCCACGGTTTATTCAAGTGTTCTTGAATAAGCAAGTTGCTGATGTACCCAAGCCTACAAGTCTTCTACCTGTTGTGGTACAACCAGCCAAGATTTTCACTTTCATGGCTAGGAAGAGTGATTTATTCACTGGAAGGGATACTCCATTGACTACTTCAATGATGGAGATTGTTCAAGCTATTAGAGATGAGGTTGAAGCTAGTGATGAAAGAGAAGGTACTGCTTCTGAAGGTACTGCTACTCAAGGTACTGCTTCTGAAGGTACTGCTACTCAAGGTACTGCTTCTGAAGGTACTGCTTCTGAAGGTACTGCTTCTCAAAGTGCTGCATCTCAAGAAACTTCAACACAAGGTACTGCTTCACAAGGTACTGCTATTAATGAAGGTACTGAAGTTTCTCCCACCTCATCCCACCATACTACTCCTCCTATGGCATCACCAGAACAAGATGTTCCTATTTTCTCATCATCTTCTGAGGAAGATCCAACTACTATACCCCCTGAAGGTTTGGTGTTGGATAATTATGTTCTGACAAGAGAGTTAGTCGGATTGAAGAAAACTACTGAGGCTCAAGCTGCACAGATAGCCCAGTTGAAGATCAAGTTTAGAAAGTTCAAGAAGTCTGTTTGGCCCTTAGTTAAACGTCACAGGTTATGGGTCAAAGCTAAAAAGAAGCAGCAAAGGCAGTTTAAGAAGACCAAAAGCCAAAAGGTTCAAAAGCAACCTTCATTCCAATTGGGGAGGAAATTGGAAGATAAGAATTTGAATGAAGATGCTCCATCATATACTGAAGAAGAAGCTGAACCTCAAGGTACTGATGTTCAACCTCAAGGTACTGAAGAACAAGTCAACATTGAAAGTACTGAGGAAGAAAGCACTAAAGTTCAAAGTAATAATGATCAAGGTACTGCTGATCAAAGTACTGTTGTTCAAGGAACCTATAGGCAAGAGTTAATTACACCAAGGTTGTTAGATTTTGAAGAGGAAGCTGGCCCTTCAATTGTTTTAACTGAAGAGGAAGCAGGTCCTTCAACTGTCATACCAGAAAAGGAAGCTGATACACCCAAACCTATACACACTGCAAGTGATGATGAAACCATTGCTGAAATCTTGCATGATTTATCAAAGCCAAGGGGTGTTAGCATTCCAGGAGTTACAGAAGAACAACCAAGAGCTTCTCAACCTACTATAGATCCTAAGGATAAAGGAAAAGGTAAGTTGGTAGAAACAAAGAAGAAAAAGAAACCTACTTTAGCATAGATAAGGGCTGCTCAAGTTGCTATGAATGAGGAAGCAGCTAGAAAGTTACAAGCTGAATTGAATGCTGAAGTTGCTAATGAAGAGGCTAAGAATGAACAAGCAGCTAAGAAATTGCAAGAAGAATTGAATGATGAAGTTGTTGTACCATTACAGTCACATATTCCTATTTCTGCTCTACCAAGAAGACCAAATCGTGCTAAGGAAAGAAATGCTATGATGGCATATTTAAAAGGTCAAGGGTATATTGGATTGCAGAAGTTGAATTATGTTGAGATGAAAGGTTTGTATGAAGCTGTTAGAGAAGCTTATCAGAAACAAGTTGATAGTATCAAAGACTATAAAGATGATAATGCTCAGAAAGAAGATGAAAGAAAAGAAAGCTTAAAAAGAAAAAGATCAACTGAAGTTAAAGACACACAGCCATCAAAGAAGATTGAATTAAGATCTGATACTGATGATGAGCTAAGGAATTACTTAAGAGTAGTAGAATTTGAGTATTCTAAAGATGATGCTGAAATAAAGAAGAACAAATCTCCAATAACTACTTTTGAAGTTGTAGAATCAAAGGATGGAAGTTATCTGATGTTTCACAGAGAAGATGAAAGATTTAGGGTGTTCAATATGCTATGGGATCTATTGCACATAATAGATAGAGTGGATTTATTTCATTTATATCATGTGGTACGAGAATATTTTGAACACAATCCATCAGAAGGAGTTGGTTTAGTCTTGCTTGGAGATCTCACAACTATTTGGGAAACTGAAGAACAAAGCACTGCTGAGATTTGGAAAAACCAAGAAGATTGGGAGATTATCAGCTGGAGATTCTTTGAAGAATCTGGAGTACATGTTCTAGAGTTAGAAGATGGGACTATGATTCACATGCTAGCAGATAGAAGATATCCACTTACATCAGATCTTATGAGGAGAATGCTAGAGCATGGAATGGAAGTTGAAGAAGATAATGAAACTGCTCTTATGTTGTTTATCAGATGGACGACTATGGCTGATGATGATGCATGAATAACTGGTATGAATCTTTATTGAATAAATTATTTTTGAAGTATCAGTACTTTATTCAAAGTACTGCTGATCAAACAGTACTTTCATCAAAGTACTGCTTGCAGCATTAAACCAGTTAATGTTTTTGAAAAGAAAACTTTTGTTAAGTGACAAATATTTTGAAACAAAGGATAAAAGAAATAAATGGTTTTTGAGATGATAATAACTATAGGTTATCAATCCACCATGGTTACAAAAGGATTGGCTAATCCATGAGCAAACGGCTCTGGTAAAGATATCTCAAATCCGTTTTATAGTTGACAACTTGCTAATAAGTTGTATGGTAATCAACTCACCATATCAGTAAATGTGAAGAGTTGGCTAGCCCACAAGAAAATGGCTTGTGGTAAAGGCTGTGGAAAACCATTATTTGGTAATTAGTTCACCATAGATGAAAGAACTAACTAGTCCAAAAGGGTACAGCTTTTGGTAAAGACAAATCAAATCTGTTGATAGCTGATGATTTGCTAAAAATATGGTTATCAATGTACCATGATCTTACACATCAAAACATTTGGCTACTCCAGAGTTAATGGCTTTGGTAAAGAGACATCAAAATCCATTAAATTTCCAATGATTCACCTCTCACAGGAGTTTACACACCTGGAAGTGATAAGAATAGACTGAAACTTAAACTGAATTAATGTACAAAATGTCTTATGTTGCTGAAAAGATGGAGCTTGCTGAGTGTTGCTGAAAAGATTACTGATTAAGGATGCTGTAAAGAATAATTTCTAAAGAATACTTTGATATAAGCACAGAGAATACAAAGATACAATCCAAAGACAAAGACACAATCTTTCCTTGAAGATGGAGCTATTAAAGATAAGTTTACAAAGGAACTTGAAGTCAAGCAAGTAGAATTAAAGTTAGGGGAGGATTGTTGGGATATGAAAGTGCTGAAGAATGACAAAGTACTGGAAAAAGTCAAAGTACTGCTAAAGAAGAAGTCAAAGTACTACTGTCGAAGTCAAATTACTGCAAGGCTAAAGAACTGCTATATTCGTTTATGGAAAGCTTTGTTATTCTAGAATATTCTTTGTTTAGATTACTTGTCGTACAAGGATACAAATTGTAAACCGACTAGGGTTATCCTTAAGTCTATAAAAGGACCCCTAGGTTGGCATTATTATGTACGAGTTTTATATGTTTTTAGAATCCTAAAGTACGATTATTATTAGAGTTTTAGAGTTGTTTAAGAGTCTGCATAACAAGCAGATTTAGTGTTATTAATAAAATCGTTGAAAGTTAAAGTTATATTCTTCTTAGCTTTGTTAAGTAAATTCCGCATACTTAATAGAGTTTGCTCAGTGTTTCATTGTTAATAACTTAGGATTTATCCGAGGTTATTAAACCCTTAACAAGCTATTTAAGTTAGTTTGGTTAGAGTACATCGATCCAACATATTTACACAAGATATGACTCGACTTAGCAACCATGTAATCAACTAGATAATTGAACTAAGGGTTTAAACATATTACAATAATGCACTAAATATAAGTGCATACAAGGAAGGCTAAGTCGATTTGGGTGTAACATTTGGGGTGGATTGTAAACAATGCTTTTCATTGATATTCCAAAAACCGAAACATCATGAGAGCCGCGAAAGATAGGCTCTGAAGGGTTAAATAGGGGTATCGTGTACTAAAAATGAGTACATCGCAAGGGTGTGGGGTAATTACTTAACCTACGTGGCTAATGTAATTATTTAAATAGGTTTAAAACAAGGTTTATCCTAATGCCTCTTATCATTTAGTAAATCCTAACTATACGAATGTAGTCTCACTAGCGATCTAGGAATGCATCCAAAAACCAGTTCGAGAATCTACATACTACCGGTACATTTTTGGGCAATCCTCACATTTTTGGGTGGAATTTGAGTGGTAAGGGTTTTTGTGATAATCATATAACTCATATCCATGAGATGCTTTATTAAGACTAAAGTTTTGCTCATAAGTGTCTTAAAAATTAAAACTTTAGTGCTAACATTGCCCTAACAGTATTTCTTTTAGTTTATTACACAATTACTAAGGACAAGACAAATATCAAGCGAGCAAATAGTTTCTAAAGTATCCCTTTTTCCCCTCCCTACAGTTAAAATGACCATTATCCCCAATATTCCCCGAAAGTATCACGGTTATGACAATATGAAGTAAATAAAAGAGAAAGAAACTTGTACTCCCCTGATTAGCTCGGTATGATCAGTGTAGAATCAAGGTTAAATCCTCCTCCAAGAAGAATAAATAAATCATAAGTGTTGCTCCCATTGTGTACTTGCATCTTCCTGTCCAATATAACCTGTAAATTCTAAGAAAACGAACACAAAACCTCGCGTAAAATCAGTGGTAAAACTATATATAAAACAAATCTAACTAGAAAGAGAGTAAGATATAATTCTTGCAAAGTAGATGTTTATAGGTTCCTGGAAAATTAAAAAATTCTGAAAAATTTTAGAAATTCAGTTTTGATAGAAAAACGAAAATTTGGAAAATTATTTGCTATAGTACTTGATGCCGTCGGGATTGACCTAACGGAATTTTAAACTTTGTTTTATGGAAATTTTCTGGAAACATTTACCTCCTTAGAACCTAGAAATTACTAAAAAAACAACCATCGTGACCCGATACAAGCATTTGACTCAAACAAACACATAAATATATGTTCATCATGTATTGTTAATTTCATGTTCAATTTTTTTCTAATAAACAAATGTGATCTTCCCTACACTTATCTTTTCGCAAAATACCTTTATGTGTGATTAAGACGAGGTTAAAAATAAAATAAAGCATTTTCACAATAGTATTTGAAACATGAACATTAAACAATAATGAGGAGGCATATATGATGTTAATACAAATAAGCCGTAAAAACGTTTATTTATATTTTACGATCTTCTAATGTTTTGTCGATAACAAACGTAAAATCATTTTAACGAAACAAATAAAATACGTAAATGGTTTAAACTAATAGTTTCTAACACATTCACACTTTCACATAAAACACTAAAACAAGTATAAGTGATTTTATGATTTAGGAATACATATGTACAACAACTGGTGTTTACATATTTGGGTATAATATACACATAACTAGTATGTAGTATATTGGGTAATATAAATGGGTAGAAACTTAAGTATCATAACCCATTGGGGAAATACATTGAATGTAGTTGGGTACAACCCAAAGCCCATGACCCATGGAGCTTGACCCATAACCCATTGCATGACATCATGCTTATATCATACATGGATAATATCCATAACCCATGGATCAACCCATACCCAAGTGACCAAGTGCATTGCACTCAAAGATACATTGTATCTAGCTAAAGATCCAAGGTTCAACCCATGACCCATGACCCATGTGTCAAGACGAAGATATTGGTGAAGGGTATCTATCGTCTATAGCATAAGCACTTGTGGTAGGTGCTTAGAAGTCAAGACAAGAAGCACTAGTGAAAGGTGCTTAGAAGTCAAGACAAGAAGCATTAGTGAAAGGTGCTTAAAAGTGAAGACACAAGACATTAGTGAAAGGTGTCTTGTAGATCTAGTCAAAGGCATTAGTGAAAGGTGCCTTAGATGTACATTCGATATGGTGTGTTTCGATGTACAAGATAGACTAGTATTAGATCCAAGGATATTGATATCCTTGATGATGTTGTAAAGGAGTAGATCTCCTTTGGGATTAGTCGTTGGTGTAGTGTGGTAGTAGTTCCTCCATTGCAATGGAACTAGGTGCTTAGCCTAATACCTAATAAAGGGTAGGCGACGTTGTGAAGGTGTATTTCACCTTGGAGTGAAAGAACTAGGTACTTAGCCTAGTACCTTATAAAGGGTAGGCGACGTTGTGTAGGTGTGGTTCACCTTGGAGTGAAAGAACCCGGTGGTTAGCCTAGCACCGGAAAAAGGGTAGGCGACGTTGTGAAGGCTTCTCCGCCATAAGGAGATTGGTGTAGTGATTACGAACTCTCGAGTAAGTGACTTGGGGAGTGGAGTAGGGCAAGGAAGGTGTCCTTGTAGCCGAACCACTATAAATACTCGTGTTGTGGTTTTGTGCTTCTTACTCTTATCTTTTCATTACTTACCGTTATATGCTTGTTTATCAACATCCAACACACACATCCAAATAGATTGACATAAGTCAATCTAAATAGTTTAAAGGGAAGTTTTAATTGGTAAAACTATTCAACCCCCCCCCCCTTCTAGTTTTCCACAATTAGCATCAGAGCTTCGTTACCAAGTTTCTTGAAGTATATTGTACTTTAAAAACTTGATACAATCCATAGTTAATTGAAAACTACATAGAAGGTTTTTCATAAAAACAAACACCATGTCTTTCAAAACTATATGTTTGGATGTTGATTTGATAAACAACATGTTTCTTATTTACTTTTTCATTTAATTGCACTAATCTTCTTTGTCATGTTGATTAGTCAAAGCTCATACCCACCAAGCTTTAGGAGTCGCTTGGTAACAAGAATATCTTCCTTAAGAAGGTATCTTAAACTCAAAGGAGCGGGAATCGTCTAAGTGACATTTGCTGTGTCATTTGTAAAGACATTCCTAAGTGCGCTAGAGGTATGATTTTCTTTTTACTTTGCTTGATAATTAAGTATACCTATTTAGGTATTTATATGATTATCTTTTGTGCAATTACATGTTTTACATGAAGCTTCATTAGGAAGCCTTTTTCTCACATACGTGGTATATAAAACTTATGTTTTATTTCTTTTAATCCTATAATAAAACAAAACACGAATTTCAAAAATTTCTCCTTCCCTATAAATAACCCACCGTCGACCACTCTACCAAACCCTCACTTTTTCAAATCTTCCAATTTCAAAAATTTCCTCTCATTCAAAAATCTCATCTTCCTCCTCATTCCATCTCAACCAAAACCAAGAAGATTCGTCATCAACATGGTTTACATCGCACTCGTGCTCATCGCCTTAACACTCATTGCACTTGTGTTCCCTATGATGAAGTTCACATATGGAGACATTTACTTTGTGTTGTTAATCTACATTGGGATCATATACCCAATCCTTTGTATCATCCTTAGTATTGAAATGCAATATTACTAATAATCTAGTTATCTAGGTTATTATTATCATAATGTGTTTGTCATTTCTTTTGATTTATTCGTTTCATATTCTTTCGTGATACATTAGAAGTCATGTATGCATGTTAAAAGAAAATGTAGGTTAAAACATATATCTTGGTATAAAACTATGAGATCTAAAAACCTATGCGTTTTCATATAATCAGGTTCTGTAATTACAGATCTACGGATCCCGAAAGTTATACTAGCCGGATCCATATTGAAAAGGAACCGTGGGATCCGTCCTACTGGAAAACAGTTTTTCACGCAAATTAAAAACCACTATCTTTCTAAATGTAATAATCCACTAGAAAGTCAAAACCTTGAGTAAGTTAGAAGTGTTAAACACCATTGTTAATAAAAATCTAGTAAAAACATTAGATAATCATAGGTTGACCACAAACATCTTTTTTTATTAACTTATCATTTCTATAGGTTCAACTATGACGCATGAATACGAGTTTGATTTTTCACTCACTAGCGTCTACACTCCGAACATCTCTCTTGAACCCAACACACCTGGCAATTGATAAGGTTTTAAAAGGTACCTTTTTGAGGGGTCATTTAAGCCCTTATTCGATCACTTTTGTATCCGTTATTGCTTAATATCGTTCCTTTTCACTTTTTAGGTCTCTTGAAGGCAAAATGCTGGAATGATGCTTATTTGGACGAAAAGGCGCGAATATACGAAGAAAATGGCCAAAGTCAGAATCGAGACACTCAAAGCTGCTGAAACATAAGGCGACGGCGTCACTGCATATCTGCGACGCCGTCGGGAAGGAATTTTGCGACGGGTCAGAAGCGAAATTGCATGTTTTCAAGGGACGACGTCAGGTTCTAAAGGAGTAGGCCGTCGTTACTCAGACGGCCTAGATGCAGCCAAGACGACGTCAGAGCTGAAGGGGACGGCGTCACAGTCATAAGGTGACACCGTCGAAAGGTTTACGTGGCCAAGACGAAACCCTAATGACGGCGACACGACGGCGTCACGAAACATAAGGTGACGCCGTCGCAGATGTAATCTTATATATAGAATCCGAATTTTTCAGTTTTTGGGTGTAGTCTTTTGGAGTAAAAACCTAAAACCGAACCAAGGCTTTCTTGTGCAGTATTTTAGGGTTCTAAACCCTATTATACATCAAGATAAGTATTTACTTCATTAATTTAATTATGTCTTTGATTATTTGTGTGTATGCTTGCATGTTCTCCATGTCCGGCTAATTTATTTGTGTGTTTGCTTAGGGAATATGAAACTTAATTATTGAATATTGATTGGTTGATACTTATCTTAGTTGACTAATGATCTAGAGTGCGCTAGATTATTCGTTGTGTACTTAATGCTTGACATTTCTTTGTGAACTTTAGAATATAATTATCTAGGTAATTGTAGGATAAAGTATTCAAGGACAACCGTAGAGTAGGCGTCTATAAATCACTAGAGGATTTGTAAACAAGACCCTTTGGTAATTTCAAAGAGTTAGGGAAATAAGCACGCCCTATAGCCTTAGAATCACAACGCAACTAGGAATAAGGACGTGACAAATCAACCATCAATAGGAGATAATTAAGGAGTAGTAAAACCTAAGTAAACACATGTTTAAACTATCATACGAGTACACATCAATTAGACATAGACTATCACAACCTTAGCTTAGATAATTAGATAATAGTAGAGTAATCGGTAGCAATACCAACCCCCCAAATCCAATACCCGAGATTCGTACCTTTTCATTTTCTAAAAAACATAAAAAGATAAAAAATAATCTTCCTCAACCTCAACCTTAGCGTAGTAACTTCTCACTAGCATTCCTATTCCCCTAGAGAACGATATCAATACCCGTGGCTTACCCTAATTACTACACTACAACGATTAGGTTCACTGCCTAGGGTGTTATAAAACTTGCTCGAAGAAAAGGAAGTTTCCTTGACCCCGAACGACGCGTGTAGCGTTATCAAGTTTTTGGCGCCGTTGCCGGGGAATAGAATAGCTAGTTAGTAGTCCACCTCGTTTAGGTTTCTTTGCTTGATTCCTATCAAGTAAATTTTTCTCATTTTTTAGCTTTCTCTTAGTCTATCCCCCTTCTTCGTGACCTTCGTTCGTAAAAACCATTACTCACCATGATCCGTATCTTCCACCGAAGATTCTTCACCCTACCCATTCCCAATCCCGAGGTTGAGAACACAATCCCACAAAACCCTTCACCCACTCACCATTTTGATAACCACCCAGGGCATAACGAGGTGAATTGGCGACAACAAAGTCCTTTCTATTACTCAGATTCTGATGAGGAATCTGATCATGATGAAGAACTTGATGGCGGAAAAGTCATCAATAAGGATAGCTTTGAAATTAAGGAAGATCCCTCCCAATACTTTGACCCTAGATGTAGGATTGAGAAAGATGGCCCATTTAACATGCAATTCCCATGCAAAATAGGACTAGAAGGGTTCGATGCTTATTTGAATTCATTCTTGCCTTTAAACTTAATCTCAAAGGATCTATACAATAAAATCAAGGTCAATGAGTTAACCTATCATGGGAACAATGTTGTTAAAGCAGTCACTCATTTGCACGTGTTTGTTGGAAGTTTTGCCTACTTGGTAGAATTCATGGTCTTAGAAAACCTGGGAGAATTTATCGACAAGGACCTCACTCAAGTAATTTTTGGGAAACCTTTCAAGAATTTGACTAGGTTGAATGAACGAATGATTGACGGTCTAATCACTTTCTCTGATGAAGTCGAAGATTTTGTCTATCAAATGCCACGCGCTCATCCCAGATTTAAACATAGGGACATTAAGGCTTGTAATAGAATGACCCCTATTTCATTGCTTAGTGAAAGAGATAAGCAAAGTGGGCTTAGGTACCCATATGAGAAAACAAAACGGTATTACAAAAAATGCCTTGAATTAGGAGATGATTATAAAAAGAATGAAAGAGAGTTGGAGTGGCTTAGGTATGAGCACGCGAGCGTGCACGAGGCAACATAGGGGTAGGACTACGAGTCTAGCTACAAGACTCTTAAATAAAGAAAAGCGCTTCGTGGGAGGCAACCCATGCTTAATTGTTTGCTTGTTAGTGTCGTATATCTTTTATTAATTGTTTGTCCTCATGTTTAAATTTGTAAAAATGCTTTATTTTGTTTTTAACCTCGTCTTAATTACATATAAAGGTATTTTACATAAAGGATAAGTGTAGGGAGGATTACACACGTTTTCATAAGAAACGTAAACATGAGAATAACAATTAACTAAAAGATATATATGTTTGTTTGTTCGAGTCAAATGCTTGTATCGAGTCATAATGGATGTTTTTGCAGAAGTTTTTCCAGATTCTAAAGATGTAAATTTTCCAGAATTTTTTCCAGAAAATCGCAGACCAGTTTTTGTCAGGATAACCTGACGGCGTCAGGATTGCAACCTGACGGCGTCAGGAAGGAATAAAAACTTCAGCTTACTTTTTCTCGTTTTCTGAGCTACTTGTAAAATTTTGGAATTTTCCAGATCTTAACTTTCAAAACAAATTCTGTAAACATCCATTCCACAAGCATTATATCCTAGTTTAAATCGAGTCTTATGTATATTATTACCGCCGATTTTACGCGAAGGTTTCGTTTGTTTTCTTCTAGTGTGCAGGTTTAGTTTGTCAAGAAGAAGTTACACAAGTTAAGAAGGAGCCTTTCACGCAAAAACTCTTCTTGGAAAAGATTTAACCACCACTTTTTACGGATCCTACCGAGCTAATCAGGGGAGTATTAGTTTCTTTCGTTTTTAATTACCTTCTATTATCATAACTTTGATACTTTCGGGGAACATTGGGGACAATGTTCAGTTTAAGTGTAGGGAGGGAAAATAAACGGGAACTTTGAAACTATGCTTATCCTTGACTGTTTGCTTTGTCCAAGTGTATTTGTGTAATAAACCATGAGAAAATGTAGGTTAGGGTAATTTTAGCCAAATTTAAAATTTTTTCATGACGTATAAGAGTGGGCCATTAGTCTTAACAAAAGCGTCTCATGGATAGGAAGTTGCATGACTAGCACAAAAACCCTTACCACCTAAATTCCACCCAAAATGTGAGGATCGCCCTTAGATTAGTAGGAATTAAAGCATTCATCTTTAATGCTTAGAGTGTGAACCGGTAGTATATTAGATTCTAGAACTTGTTTTGTGATGCATTCCGAGATCGCAAGTGAGGCTACACTTGTGTAGTTAGGAATAACTAAATGATAAGAGGCATTAGGATAACCCTTGTTTAATACCTGTAATATAATTACTTCTTCCATATCGGTTGAGTAATTCCCCCACACCCTTTGCGTTGTACTCATCTTTAGTACACGATACCCCTAGTTAACCCCTCAGAGCCTATCCTTTTCGCGGTTCTCGTGATGTTTCGGTTTTTCCGGAATATCAATGAAGAGCATTGTTTACACCCCACCCCCAAATATACACCCAAATCGCCTTAGCCTACCTTTATTGCACTCACTTTTAGTGCAAATTTATGTTATCACCCAAAACCCTTAGTTCAATTATCTGGTTGCTTGCATGAGTTGCTAAGTCGAGTCATATCCCTTGTATACAGTTTTGGGATGATTGGGATTCATGGGAAAAGTTAAAGTTTATGAAACATAGGAAAGAGAACGTTAAACTCAAATTCCCTTTGTTTGCATAATAATGTACTCCAAGTGTTTTGATCTTTTCAATTCGGGTCAAATTAGTGTTAGAGTAATAAAAACTCAAGTGTAGGGATGTGTCTATAAATCCCTATCATTTTGATGTACCGTAGAGGATGGTAGAGTAAAAGTGTATGCAAAAAAAAAAAAAAAAAAAAAAAAAAAAAAAAAAAAAAAAAAAAAAAAAAAAAAAAAAAAAAAAATATAGAAAAAAAAAAAAAAAAAAAAAAAAAAAAAAAAAAAAAAAAAACATACGGGCTACCATCCTACATCTATCTTTTAAATTATGTTTGTTTATTTTCGTTGCCTAGAGTTTTAGAGTGTCGAGTCTTGGCTTAGCAACGCCATTCTTCGTATACTTGCAACATATAGATTTTTGACTATCCACCACTATATAGCCTATCCCACCAAACCCTTATTTCCCTACCGTAAGCCTAACGTTACAACCCTTTAAAGACCTCTTTGATATTCTTTCCTAGGTGCTTACGCCAAAGCGATGGAGGTTTGATCTATTCTCAAGCCTATGGTAATCTATGTACTAGGACCGGTTAATGAGTGTTTATCTTCCATTTCCGATTTGTTATATTTCATATATACACCCGAGAGAGATGTGAGTATCCAAACACCCCATGTGAGGTGCTAGTATGTAATTTCCGTGCTTGTTATGACTTTTGCGGGGCTTATATGTGTTGTGGACCGTTTTGAATGGATGCTTCATGACCCCTAACTTATAAATTAATTGGCTAAAAGCACATTTGCTTGAGGACAAGCAAATACCAAGTGTAGGGATATTTGATAAGGTTTTAAAAGGTACCTTTTTGAGGGGTAATTTAAGCCCTTATTTGATCACTTTTGTATCCGTTATTGCTTAATATCGTTCCTTTTCACTTTTTAGGTCTCTTGAAGGCAAAATGCTGGAATGATGCTTATTTGGACGAAAAGGCGCGAATATACGAAGAAAATGGCCAAAGTCAGAATCGAGACACTCAAAGCTGCTGAAACATAAGGCGACGGCGTCACTGCATATCTGCGACGCCGTCGGGAAGGAATTTTGCGACGGGTCAGAAGCGAAATTGCATGTTTTCACGGGACGACGTCAGGTTCTAAAGGAGTAGGCCGTCGTTACTCAGACGGCCTAGATGCAGCCAAGACGACGTCAGAGCTGAATGGGACGGCGTCACAGTCATAAGGTGACGCCGTCGAAAGGTTTACGTGGCCAAGACGAAACCCTAATGACGGCGACACGACGGCGTCACGAAACATAAGGTGACGCCGTCGCAGATGTAATCTTATATATAGAATCCGAATTTTTTAGTTTTTGGGTGTAGTCTTTTGGAGTAAAAACCTAAAACCGAACCAAGGCTTTCTTGTGCAGTATTTTAGGGTTCTAAACCCTATTATACATCAAGATAAGTATTTACTTCATTAATTTAATTATGTCTTTGATTATTTGTGTGTATGCTTGCATGTTCTCCATGTCCGGCTAATTTATTTGTGTGTTTGCTTAGGGAATATGAAACTTAATTATTGAATATTGATTGGTTGATACTTATCTTAGTTGACTAATGATCTAGAGTGCGCTAGATTATTCGTTGTGTACTTAATGCTTGACATTTCTTTGTGAACTTTAGAATATAATTATCTAGGTAATTGTAGGATAAAGTATTCAAGGACAACCGTAGAGTAGGCGTCTATAAATCACTAGAGGATTTGTAAACAAGACCCTTTGGTAATTTCAAAGAGTTAGGGAAATAAGCACGCCCTATAGCCTTAGAATCACAACGCAACTAGGAATAAGGACGTGACAAATCAACCATCAATAGGAGATAATTAAGGAGTAGTAAAACCTAAGTAAACACATCTTTAAACTATCATACGAGTACACATCAATTAGACATAGACTATCACAACCTTAGCTTAGATAATTAGATAATAGTAGAGTAATCGGTAGCAATACCAACCCCCCAAATCCAATACCCGAGATTCGTACCTTTTCATTTTCTAAAAAACATAAAAAGATAAAAAATAATCTTCCTCAACCTCAACCTTAGCGTAGTAACTTCTCACTAGCATTCCTATTCCCCTAGAGAACGATATCAATACCCGTGGCTTACCCTAATTACTACACTACAACGATTAGGTTCACTGCCTAGGGTGTTATAAAACTTGCTCGAAGAAAAGGAAGTTTCCTTGACCCCGAACGACGCGTGTAGCGTTATCAGCAATCATGTCCGTGGGTTCAATAATCTCGAAAATCGTCACTTCCATGAAGGACGTATTGTAGACACCTCTCTACAATTCGAAGAAGGTGTCAATACCTCCTTCCGAGCCATAGGAGTAGAATGTCTTCTTGAAATCAACGAGAAGATATGTCCAAGGTTCATAATGGAATTCTTCCGTCAAGTCGAACTCGTTCGTAACGAGGATCGCTCTCTATCTCTTTGGTTTTATATCAAAAACCAAAAGTTTACTCTAACCCTTTGGAATTTTGCTCACATCCTCCAGATTCCAAATCATGGATAATGTGACTTCACTGAAGATTTGTCTCTTGATTCTCTCTTCAACTTTCGTGAAGAAAATAGTCCATATTGTTCATACATACCTTCTCCAGAAGATTTAAATCGCATAATATGCAAACCTCGACCATATTACTCCGATCCAAACATTATATTTACAAGGGATATCCTAGAAGAGTACAATCCTCTTGCACTCATCCTACGTGAAAATGTTTGGAGCCTTAGGGGAAATCGAGAAATTCTTCCCGCTTGTTGTGCTCACATGTTGTACTGTTTGCTAACACAACAACCATACAATCTCGCCTACTTCTTCGCAAGCCGAATCGCAAATCTTCAAGGCTCCAAGAATAAACTCATCCCTTATGGAATGTTCTTAACACGCCTCTATCATAATGTTATGCACTTCCATCCTCAATTTCAAAGTCCGTTGTACGTACTTGTGAACAAGATGATGGAACCGCTAAACATATCTCTCATGAAGACTTTCTTCATTCTTGATTCCACCAACACCCATCAATCACATAATGATCCTCCTAGCGAAAACACTCAAGGAACCTAGTAGTATTCTAAAATAGGATTAATTCTCTTGTACTCGTGCTTTATCAATGTAATCCAATTTCTTTCATGAAATAAAACATCTTACATTTGATATCTTAGTATTAGAACTCTTTTTAAGACTATCCTTGAGATATAATGCATTGTCAAGATCATTGCATACCTTTGGTAAAGGTCCTGCTGAGCAGATAGACGGATCCTAAAGATTGTGCTAGACGGATCCTTACACTTAGGGAACCGTGGGATCCGGCAAACAGAAAATGAAATTGCAAGCATTATATTTCAAACATATCCTTATAACACCTCACACTAAGCTAAACATAGTGTCTTAAGGAAAATTAAGTCCTTATCAAGATAGGTTGATCCTTCCTACTCACACATAACTCACCTAGATCACACTCTAAGACGCTTGTAGATCCACCGTTTCATTTTTAATCCATTACTCTTCCGCTCTCAAACTCACACTTCATTTTTTACTTGATCCCTCACATTTAGCCTTAAAAATCTTTCGATTATGGCAAAATTGATCATAAATCATCCTTTCCTCAAAATTGATCAAAGTTGATCAAACTCTACTTTTTCCCATCTCAAAGCTTCTAGGATATTTTCCAAAACACTATCCTAAGTCACAAACTGATCTCTAGGATCATTTAGCTTCAATTGACACCCTAAATCTTTAGTGTCATCCTTGCTCAATCCATTGATACTCTTGAAAGTTCCAAATCCTTCCATAAAAGACAATCATTAGCTACATCATTCATTACCTTCAAGTACTTAAGCACCCCTTCATTTAAAACACTTAGGAGGACTGAAACACTCAAGATGTTATAAGTCTTAGATCTTAGAAACATCATTTCCACTCTTTCATAACTGCTGAAAGCCGGATCCCTAGGATTAGCCTAGACGGATCTCTCTGAGGAGGGAACCGTGGGATCCGGCTGACAATTTAAGTCAAATCTTGCTAAAACAATCATTTCAACTCATCTTCCTAACTCAAACACTCCATCTCATCTTAAATGAGTTCCTAGATCAGTGCAAACTCTGAAGTTGACTCTTGTGCATGTTAATCATCACATTCCAATAAATCCTAGTGGCTTAAGGCTTAAATGCACTTGCCAAATCTCTTGGTTTATAAACCACTTTGTTAGGACCTCCATAGTCATCACTCTCATCCTAAATTTCAGCACTTTAGAAACCCTTGCAAACCTCTTGAAATCATCTCATCATGAGGAAAACCCCAAGTAATAACTTATCCACCAAAGAACCACCCATGAAAAAGGCGCGTGTTATACACGAAATCTCTTCAACCGAATCATCTCCGATCAAGCCAACAAATGATAGGATCCTTCATCATCCAATCAAACCAATTCCTAAAAGGATAGTACCCACAAAACTACCAATTCCAAACACCACCATACCTCCTAGGCCAAACAATATCATCTCCACTAAACCATCACCATTAGTTCCTAGAGCTATTTCATTTACATCCCCACTATCATCACCACACCTCTACAATTTAGAGGACTTGCCTCCTAGGCCGTCTCATCCGCTTCCGCCGACAACATTCTCCTCATTAGGAGGAATAATAGTACAAAATCAAGGTGTTGAGTCAACACTTGCTCCGGCTTCCTTTTGCCGTTTCCATCATATAATCCCATTTGGATTATGAGAAATCATCAAAGTCAACCACCCGACCATATGGAAGTTGACACTTCTCTACCACCACCATCATTCTTGGTCGAGCCATTCTCAAATACGCCTCCACCAATCCCTCCATCGTTTGAAGCTCCACAAGCCGCTTCACTTGATCCTTCGCATCAACCATCTCTTTTCTTCCACCACCACTACCTAGCCATGACAAAGATTGATATCATTGTCAACATGTTGAAGGTTTGATACATGAAGTACGAGAAGACAAACGTTTCATGTTCTATCATCCCCTCGAACGTTTCGACAAGATCAAACCTAAACAAAACTTGAGCTAGAAGATTTTAGTGGTGTCCTAGCATCAAGCGATAGTTGGTTTAAAAATTCCTAGTCATATATTTTCTTATTTTCTTAGTTTTTAGATTCATGTATATCATAACTCTAGTTTTATTAAATGGAATTACATGCTACTTGTTATTTTTCTGAGCATATGATTACCTTGTATTCATATCTCATTTTTGTGATAACATTACTTGTTATATCACCCTTTGCTGAAATTAATCAGTTACTACGGATCCCTCAGAATTGCCTAGACGGATCCCTACTAGGAGGGAACCGCGGGATCCGTGAGACAGAAAGCTATTCTCTACTAACTTGGACCACAATTGCATGAAATTCTGAATTATACTTGCTTTCTAACCTTTGTTTTGTAGTTATTCAATTTACACATGAAGACTTTGACATCCTAAAGCTAGGGGAGCTTTATGTCAAAGCAATACATTGCAAATTACTTGCAATACTAGGTTTACATTTCATGACATCCCCTTGCAAAATTGCAATCATCAAGGGGGAGTACATTCGTCACTTAGACGAAATCTTTTGCAAACTTACTTGCAAACAAACTAGATTTGTATAACTTTCTTGACGCCCTTACATAGGGATGGACTCGTCAAGGGGGAGTAAAGACGAGATCCTTTCCTGTTACTTGCTCTCTACCTCTTTTTTTATTTCTTTCACATGTTTTTCTTAAAAACAATGTGTTGCTTTCGTTCAAGGATCTTTTTGTTTCGACAAAAAGGGGGAGAAGAAAGTAAAAACTACAAATTCAAACTTTTACGAATTTTAGCTTTTCCTTAAAATAATTTTATGTTTTGTCATCAACAAAAAGGGGGAGATTGTTAATACAAATAAGCCGTAAAAACGTTTATTTATATTTTACGATCTTCTAATGTTTTGTCGATAACAAACATAAAATCATTTTAACGAAACAAATAAAATACGTAAATGGTTTGAACTAATAGTTTCTAACACATTCACACTTTCACATAAAACACTAAAACAAGTATAAGTGATTTTATGATTTAGGAATACATATGTACAACAACTAGTTTTTACATATTTGGGTATAATATACACATAACTAGTATGTAGTATATTGGGTAATATAAATGGGTAGAAACTTAAGTATCATAACCCATTGGGCAAATACATTGAATGTAGTTGGGTACAACCCAAAGCCCATGACCCATGGAGCTTGACCCATAACCCATTGCATGACATCATGCTTATATCATACATGGATAATATCCATAACCCATGGATCAACCCATACCCAAGTGACCAAGTGCATTGCACTCAAAGATACATTGTATCTAGCTAAAGATCCCTAGTTCAACCCATGACCCATGACCTATAACCAAAATACCCGTGGGTAAAAGGGAGCGTCCCACGGATCCCTAGCTTAACGCTAGACGGATCCCTTGTGGAAGGGATCCGTGGGATCCGGGGAACAGTAGGATTTTTCCTCTATAAATAGTGAGCCATTTCTTCATTATTTATTACCCCTTTCTAACACACTTTCTCCCTGAGTTAAAAACTCACTAATCTCAGATCCAAGAGATCTATATTTGTAGTTTTGTTTTTGTGTGATCTTTTAGGTTCCTCTTAAAGGCAAGATCACCACCTTTGAAGTCGAGCAAGCTCAAGTCCATGAGTTGCCATGCTTCCTCATCATCAAGGCTACTGAAGTCTTCTTGTTGATGATTCCTTTCTTTCTTCAAAGAAGTGTGGTGTTGAAGACATTAGTGAAAGATGCGTCAAGACGAAGATATTAGTGAAGGGTATCTATCGTCTATAGCATAAGCACTTGTGGTAGGTGCTTAGAAGTCAAGACAAGAAGCATTAGTGAAAGATGCTTAGAAGTCAAGACAAGAAGCATTAGTGAAAGGTGCTTAGAAGTGAAGACACAAGACATTAGTGAAAGGTGTCTTGTAGATCTAGTCAAAGGCATTAGTGAAAGGTGCCTTAGATGTACATTCGATATGGTGTGTTTTGATGTACAAGATAGACTAGTATTAGATCCAAGGATATTGATATCCTTGATGATGTTGTAAAGGAGTAGATCTCCTTTGGGATTAGTCGTTGGTATAGTGTGGTAGTAGTTCCTCCATTGCAATGGAACTAGGTGTTTAGCCTAGTACCTAATAAAGGGTAGGAGATGATGTGAAGGTGTAGTTCACCTTGGAGTGAAAGAACTAGGTACTTAGCCTAGTATCTTATAAAGGGTAGGCGACGTTGTGTAGGTGTGGTTCACCTTAGAGTGAAAGAACCCGGTGGTTAGCCTAGCACCGAAAAAAGGGTAGGCGACGTTGTGAAGGCTTCTCCGCCATAAGGAGATTGGTGTAGTGATTACGAACTCTCGAGTAGGTGACTCGGGGAGTGGAGTAGGGCAAGGAAGGTGTCCTTGTAGCCGAACCACTATAAATACTCGTGTTGTGGTTTTGTGCTTCTTACTCTTATCTTTTCATTACTTACCGTTATATGCTTGTTTATCAACATCCAACACACACATCCAAATAGATTGACATAAGTCAATCTAAATAGTTTAAAAGGAAGTTTTAATTGGTAAAGCTATTCAACCCCCCCCCCTTCTAGTTTTCCACATATGACATGCAAACAAATTAAAACAAACAATCAAATAAATAAACATGGACTACCTCCCAAGAAGCGCTTTTCTTTATTTACGAGTCTTGTAGCTAGACTAAAAGTCGTAACCTATTACGTAACTCCATCCTCTGTCATGTTCTAAACACTATCCTCAATCTTAGTTTTATATTCTGGTCCTAATTCTAGACATTCCTTATAAAACCCGAATATCTTTCTCATCACATAATCAACACCTCTATTTTTATCCTCCTCATTCCTATAGTAGACAGTGGCTTGAGTTCCTTTTCTAAGTTTGACAATAGTCGGTATTGCTCAATCTTATATGGCATTTGGTAGGCAACCTTGTCGATCTTATCCTTAAACCTAACTACCCCAAGTGATGGGTCGTAAGTCATTTTAGAAACTTCCACAAATGGTCTTCCTAAAACTACATGAGAAAAACTACAATCAATTGTCAGATTAATGTCCTCTACTATCATTAAATGAGTAACATATGTGAAATTCCCACCAAATACATGCATCCCCTTAACTCTCCCAACAAAATTGCTTATTTTACCCATAATGGTATCTTTCCTAGGTACTAATTTTTTTTCCTGGTCTAATTGTAGTGTATCCTAGTCATAATGTTCATAGGGGACATAAGGTCAATTTACGCTTTCCACACATGCACATGCCTAATATTGCATGGTATATTTATATTTGATGGGTTACCCTTTTGAATGATTGGTAGTGCCATGTAATAAGGTGGATTAGGATTGTGTAACAAATACTTATGGTAGGCCAATTCATCCATTGTGGGAAACTTAATGAAGTAATCTTCCTCTACTTCTTCCACTACACTATTAGGATCATCCTTAATTTATTCCTTATTATCCCTACTTGGTGGTACTAAAGTGATAGCATTACGAAGTGAACATGTTTTGATGAGGATGGATCCTTCATTTCAATGTTTTAAGAAGGTTTACTAGGTAAAGTTATCATGTGATTGTTGAAAGCCTTCAACAAATTATCAATTTTACTTGTTATCTCCCTTTGTTGTTTATTGCAATCTGCTTCAAACCATGACAATCGATCTTCTTGAGATGATATAAAATTAGACACCAATCCTTCAAGATTGTTGGAGTTATTGCAAATAGAAGGATTGTTGTTAAAGGTACGATTCGAGGATGAACCGTTTGGGTGAAAATGATTAGGTGGAGTTGAATAATTTTTTGAGATGGGTTTGGGTTTTGTTTCCACCTAAGGTTTGGGTGATTTCTCCAAGAGGGGTTGTATGAATCACCTAAGTTTTTTTGCTCGAGTTTGAAAGTGTACCACTTCTCTCCCGCTCCGTTGGTACTCGAGGATGCGTAGTCCACAAAAGCTTGTCTGGGGAGTTCATGCAATCACGAGTGTCGTGAGGACCACTACATAACTCACACGAGGAAGTGATGTTGTTCACTTGTTGTGAAGGTCTAGGAGCTTCACAGGAACTCATTATGTATTTAACTTGATCTTCAAGTTCAAGAATCCTACAATTGGAAGTATGTGAGTCATTTGAAGGCAAGGATATTACCTTGACGGTTTTGCTCACTCACGGTGGTCGTTCCAACATTTGTTGTCATAGAGGGCAAGGTCCTTTATTATTCCCCATCATTCTTCCGCGGTTAGATCGCGAAGCTTACCACCGGCCGCTTGGTCAATGGTTTGCCTTATGGAAAGATTGAAATGATCATAGAAAATTTGGATTTGAAGCCAAAGATCAACGCCATGGTGAGGGACTTTATAGATTAAGTCCTTGAATTGATTTTGTGCTTCATAGAGAGTTTCACCTTGATGTTGTTGGAACATCAAAATGTCATTTCTTAGTTTAGTAAACCTTCCTGGTGGAATGAATTGAGTGAGGAAACGGGTAATAAGATCATCCTAACAAGAGATACATCCCGTGGGTAGACGCTCAAACCAATTACTAGCTTGATCACGTAGAGAGAATTGAAAGAGACTCAGTTGGGTTGTCTCCCGAGTAGCAACACCAAGGTCAATTGAATCAAAAATTTTAAGGAATTTCTTGAGATGTTGATATGGATCTTCGGAATGAAGTCCATGGAATGCACATCCGTTTTGCATCAACTGGATGGTGTCGGATCGCAGGGCCGTAGTTTGTCTTGTTGTGGGAGCTCAATGATGTTCCTATAGCCTTGATGGCTCGGTCTAGAGTATTTACCATAGTACGGGCTCTTGATGGGTCTTGTTGGTTGAGAACAGGTAAGCCTTGTGGTGGTTGGTCGTGTTGTGGTGGTAGGTTATGTGGAAAACTAGAAGGGGGGGTTGAATGGTTTTACCAATTTAAAACTTCCTTTTAAATATTTAGATCGACTTATGTCAATCTATTTGGTTGTTTATGTTGGACGTTGATAGATAGATATATAAACGTGTAAATGAAAGATAAATAGTAAGAAGCACATCACCACGACACAAGTATTTATAGTGGTTCGGCTGCAAGGACACCTTCCTTGCCCTACTCCACTCCCCGAGTCACCTACTCGAGAGTTCGTAAACACTACACCAACTCCTTATGGCGGAGAAGCTTTCACAACGTCGCTTAACCTTTTTCCGGTACAAAGCTAAATACCGAGTTCTTTCACACCAAGGCGAACCACACCTAACACAATGTCGCCTACCCTTTATACGGTGCTAGGCTAACCACCGAGTTCTTTCACACCTTAGGAGAACTAATCCTATCACAACGTCGCCTACCCTTTATTAGGTACTAGGCTAAGCACCTAGTTCCATTATGGAGGAACTACTACCCTTCACGACACAACACCTATTATCAAGGAGATCTACTCCTTGTTACAACACCATCAAGGATATCACCATCCTTGTGAATAAATAAACACTTATATGTATAACGATGCACCTCATCGATTATACGACCTAAGCATTCTTCCCAAATGCTACTTGATTTGATTCTTCAGCATCCTTCACTAATGCCTTTGACACAACGCTTAGCACCCTTCACTAATGCCTTTGTCTTGACACCTTAAGCATTCTTCACTAATGCTTTGACGCGGATGATAAGCACCTTTCACTAATGCTTTCATCTTGACACTTTCGGCATTCTTCACTAATGCCTTCAACCCAACATCTATGGAGAAAGGAAGAACTATCAACAAGAGAACCTTCGTTGTCTTGATGATGACGAAGCATGGCAACTCATGGACTTGAGCTTGCACGTCTTCAAGATGTGGTGATCTTTCCATTAAGAGGAATCTACAAGATCACACAAAAACAAAAGAGAAAAGCTACATAGATCTCTTGGATCTGAGGTTAGAGGGTTAGAATACTTGGGGGAAGTATGTGTGTAAAGGGATGAATAGAAAGGAAGAAATGGCTCTCTATTTATAGAGGAAATTCTCTACTGTTTCCCCGGATCCCACGGATCCCTTCCACTTGGGATCCGGCTAGCACAAAGCTAGGGATCCATGGAACGCTCCTCTTTGCCCATGGGTATTTTTGGTTATGGGTCATGGGTCATGGGTTATGGGTTGATCCATGGTTTTCTATCTAGATACAATGTACCTTAAGGATACATTGAACTTGTGTAAGTGGTATATATAAAACCATGGGTTATGGGTCAAAACCATTTGCTAGTTTTTATCTATTTAGTATATACTTGTTTTTACCCATTTTAGTATACTTAATATAAGTATGTATTAACCCAATATGTAAACACTAGTTGTTGTACATATGTATCTAACTCATAGATTTACTTAAACTTGTTAAGCCAATATGTAAACACTAGTTGTTGTACATATGTATATATAAAAACACTTAATCTTGTTATAGTGTTTTATGTGAAAACGTAAGTGTGTTATAAAACTATTAGTTCAAACCATTTACGTATTTTATTTGTTTCGTTAATATGATTTTACTTTTGTTATCGACAAAACATTAGAAGATCGTAAGATATAAATAAACGTTTTTACGGCTTATTTGTATTAACAATCTCCCCCTTTTTGTTGATGACAAAACATAAAATTATTTTAAGGAAAAGCTAAAATTTGTAAACGTTTGAATTTATAGTTTTTACTTTCTTCTCCCCCTTTTTGTCGAAACAAAAAGTGTTTGAAGAAACTAACACAATTTTTATAAGAAAAATTTATAAAAGATGTAACGAGAGCAAGTGACGGGAATGGTACTCGTCTTAACTCCCCCTTGACGAGTCCATCCCTTTGAAAAAGGGCGTCAAGGACATAATGTAAAATAAGCTACTTGTGTTTGCAATTAAGTTTGCAAATGGTTCGTCTAAGTGACAAAAACGTGCTCCCCCTCGAATATTACAAAGTTGCAATGGGGTATCATGAAGTGTAATCCAAAACTGGATTAAGTTGCAAATGATTTTGCAATATTGTTTGACACAAAGCTCCCCCTAGCTTTTATGGTGTCAAAATCTTCATTTGTTATTTTGAAAATCTACAAAGTAAAGGTTAGAAAAACAAGAGTATAGTGCATAATTTCCTGCAAAAGAGACTCAAGTTAGTAGAAATTTGTGCTTCTGTACCACGGATCCCACGGTTCCCTTCAAGGAGGGATCCGTCTAGTTATCAGGAAGGGATCCGGCTATCTGTTCTAGTTTCTTCAGCAGTGAAGAAATGTCAAGGAGTGCTATTTGAGGGAATGAGATAAATGTACAATATAACAAGCACAACACACATAATAATCATGGCATGAAAGTATTCATTCAATAAAACAAGAGATACACAACCAAATCTCTAAATACTAAGAGAATGAGCTTAACCAAACAAGTACGCATAATGCTAATAAGTTACTCCAAACTTAAGATTTGACTAAAAGCTTATTGAAGATCAAGGATGAGAAAGGTTTCCTAAGCATTCTCAGTTTGAGCTTGAAGGTCATGTATTAATACATCTAATTCATGTTTCATTCTTTCAACATGTTTGCAATGGTCGCACTCATAGTCATGGTCTTGAAGTGGAGGTTCAAGTGAAGTGGGTTGAAGATCTTCAAATGATTGTTTGGTGGCTCTAGGTACTAGTGAGGTAGGTTGAGTTGTGGAGGGTTTAGTAGAATTAAGTGATGAAGTCCTAGTGGAAGCACTCTTCTTGTGAATAAGTTTGATTGGTTTTCTTAGTGTGGGAGAGATCCTAGTTTTGGTGGATTTACCCGAAGGTGATTTGGTTGAGGAAACTTCATGCATGATTCTAGCAAGTTTCTTGGGTGGTTCTTGAGTGGATGAGTTAGCACTAGGAGCTTTAGTCATAGTGATGATGCTAGTAAGAACTCTTTTAGTTGTTGATTATGAGATGTGATTTGAGAGTGGTACCTTAACTCTAAGGTTGTTTGGTTTATAAAGGATGATATGAATTAGGAAATTAAATTCTTGGCCATTTGAAAGGTTAGGCATGCTTTTGGGGTTTTGATAAGTTCTATGAGGATAATCAATGAATGCTAAAGGTGGTTGGAGACCCAAAAGGTGACTTGAATTCAAACATGGAGCTGGTTTATGCTCTCTGTATTTACGGATCCCACGGATCCCTTTCCCTAGGGATCCGCCTGGTAGAAGACCAGGGATCCGGTTGTCAGATAAGGATTATGCTGTTGTAAGATTGGTTTAATCATGGATAGACTCAATTTTGAAGTCTTAAGCTGTTGGATATCTTAAATCCTTAATCCTAACAAGTAATTGTACTTAATCATGGTTTTGATCAATAAAATTTGGCTTTGGGTAGTCTAACTATATGTTTAAAGAATTCTTGACAATGTGCGTTATAGAGAGAAGAACTTTGTAATTGCATTTAAGACTTAATCCACTAATGTTCTTGGAAGTGTGATGATAGACATGCACAAGGCTGAAATTCAGAGTTTCACTGATCTAGGAACTCATTTAAGATGAGATGGAGTGTTTGGGTTAGCAATGTTAGACATATACTGTCACCCGGATCCCACGGTTCCCTCCTTGGAGGGATCCGTCTAGGCTATTCCTAGGGATCCGGCTCTCAGCAATTATGACAGATTAGAAATGGGGTTTCTAGAAGCTAAAGCCTATCTTGTTTTGGGTGTTTCAGCTCTCCTAAGTGTTTTAGGATGAGAGGGTACTTGAATGATCATGAGTAATAAGTGTTTGTGCACATGATTGCTTTTTATGGAAGAAGGATGGGATAAGAAGACTACCAATGGATGTCCAAGGATAACACTAAGAGTTATGAGGGTGACAAGTCATAATAAATGATCCTAGTGATCAGGTTTTAGCTTGAGGTGATATTAAGAAAAATTCTCAAAAAATTTCAAGAATTGAAAAACTAATTTTTGTCTTACCTTGAGATATAAAAGACTAGAAGCAATTTCCTAAAATTGTTTAGCTTGCTTACCTAAGTGTTTTGAGAGATGAGAATTATTTTGTGAGTAGTTGAAGCGGAAGTATGGTGAGTTTTAGATGTGATGATAAAATCAGACTAAGATCGTAAGTAAGCCTTTAGTGAGTCTAAGCCTTTCTCATCCTTGACGTGGACTTAGTTGGGTTCTAAAATCATATGCCAAGCTAATGTGATGTTATCTAGAAAGCAGTTTTGATGTGCTGAATGCTGCATTGTTGATCTGATGTCACGGATCCCACGGTTCCTTCAAGGGAAGGATCCGGCTAGGCTAATCCTAGGGATCCGGCATCTGCAGATCAGAATCAACACAGAACCTAAAAAAAATGATGTGCAGATTTTGTACACTATTAAATCTATAAAACAAGCAATTAGGAACAAGCAAGCCATCATATAGCACCAGAAACAATATCCAAAATACCATAAACCAACAATGCTAAAAAGAAATCATTCAAACATAAAATAAATGAAAATAAGCACATTCCTATTGTCTCTTTCGTCAATTCCTCCTTTTTCTTTTTGACGGCTTAGTGAGATTGTAAGCGAGGTTTTGAATCATGCCTCTTATTTGTTTGTATTCCGCGGTCTCGTTTGGAATGGTTGGAAGTTGTTTGTGGTATTCAAGAATGTCCAATTTGATGTTGGATACGGGGTCGATGTCCTCCTCATCTTCTTCTTCTTCTCCGGCCGAGGAGTCCGAGAGAGCTTCGGGTTTCTCTCCATTGACCATGAACCGTTTAGATGGTTGTTTAGTAAGGGGTACCATGACGTGATCGGAAAGGTAATGGTCATCGTTGATAGGGGATGGTTGCAATGCACTAACGTACTTACAAAGTCGTGTTAGGAGCATACCATATGGGAGTACCATGTTGGAAGCTTTGAATACCCCAGCCATTCTCCTTACCATGTAATAGGTAAGATTAAATGGCCTTTGGTGGATAAGACAATAGATCATTTGCACAAGGCATGCATTTGGATGATCTTTGTTTCCAACTAGGCTAATGATGTTTTCCCTAAGGATTTCTTCCCATTTTCTAAACATGGGATGCATTTCAAAAAGTTCCATTTTAAAGGGATTACGATGAATTAGCTTTTTGTTACGATCGTAACGGGATTGGTCGGTCCTAATTTTAAAGATAGTATCACGAATGGTTTCGGGATTGTCGAGAGGAGTGTTGTAAAGAGGCTTAGGATCAAGTGCAAGGTTTTGAGCATTAATTGCCCAATCTTGAGAGTACATACAAATTCCTTCACAATGAATGCGAAGAATTTGAGCAAAAGTGTTGAGAGGAAGAGTAAAGTTTTGTGTGTTGATGATAAAGGCAATTGAGATGCTATTATCGGTGTTTCTAATGATCCTAAAGCTTTTGTAAAACTCAAAAATAAAAACCAGACAAATTTGTTCATCAATGTCAAGAAGACAATCAAACTTGATTGTCGAGAAAACTTGACGAATGTCGGTATCTTCAAGGAAACATTCCTTGACTACACGACCTTCGTGAATAAGTCGTTTTGTGAGGCTTTTGAAAATTTTACGGTTAGTTTTGGTCAGGCCCCTTTTACGATAGTAGTGAGTAAGATAGTGGACGGTCTCATGATGATCTTGTTGAGTGGCTTTGGGCATGGTTGGTCCTAGAAATACAAATTTTCCAATTAGGTAAAAATTAGTTGGAAATGGGTTTATGGTTTTTGATTTGTATTAACAATGTTGTGAACACAATGTGATTTAGTTAAAATCCCCTTTTCATGATTAATTTGAAAAACCCTAATTAAATTAATTTGATTATAATTTAGGGAACCATAAATCCTAGAATGAAGATGATGAAAATTAGAACAAGTTAATGTAATTACTTACAATGGTGTTCTAGGAAGAAATACTTTGAGGTTATGAAAGCCAATGAGGATGGATTCAGTAGCTTGGTCGTTTTTGTGTTATGAGAATAGAGGGAAAAAGATCAGTGGTGATTTTTTGAAAGCGTATAGCTGAGTTCTGTTCCACGGTTCCCCCGGATCCTTTGTATTTGGGATCCGGCTAGTACAACTAGAGGGATCCGGCTACTAAGAACATAAAAGAGGTTGTTTGACAATCTTTTTGTAGTATGCTTATGGAATAGCTTACCAAAAAAAATTGTTCGGAGGTTTTAGATGACGATAGTTTTTGGATGACGGCTTTTGATGAATCTCATATCGAGGATGTGATGACGGCGTTAAAAAATATTATTCCCGAAGACGAGAAAGGTGGAAGAGTGACGAAAGAGACTTCTAACGCTCTTAGTGTTTAAATAATCAAAGTAGTACTTGTGAAAATAAGTAGAGCTCAAGTATCCTATCTAATGAAAAGTAAAACATACCTCTATGCTTCTTGATTTGGTATAAGACCAATAATACTTCATGAGCTTTTAAAGTAATCCTTTGTACTTGATGTACTAAAGTTGTGATTACTTTAAGAATCCTTCCTTGAATGTTGACTTCATCTTTGAATGAAGATTTTGGGGAATTCTAGCATGAAAATTACTCGAGAACGGAATATTGTTAGAATCATCTATCAATGTCCAACAAAATGATTTAACAGAAAATATGATCCCAAAAAAAATCCTTCTTTGTAGTTTTCAAACATACACGGATCGTATCAAGTCTTTAAAGTACAATATACTTTAAGAAACTTGGTTACGAAGCTCTGATGCCAATTGTGGAAAACTAGAAGGGGGGGTTGAATAGTTTTACCAATTTAAAACTTCCTTTTAAATATTTAGATCGACTTATGTCAATCTATTTGGTTGTTTATGTTGGACGTTGATATATAGATATATAAACGTGTAAATGAAAGATAAAGAGTAAGAAGCACATCACCACGACACAAGTATTTATAGTGGTTCGGCTACAAGGACACCTTCCTTGCCCTACTCCACTCCCCGAGTCACCTACTCGAGAGTTCGTAAACACTACACCAACTCCTTATGGCGGAGAAGCCTTCACAACATCGCTTAACCTGTTTCCGGTACAAAGCTAAATACCGAGTTCTTTCACACCAAGGCGAACCACACCTAACACAACGTCGCCTACCCTTTATACGGTGCTAGGCTAACCACCGAGTTCTTTCACACCTTAGGAGAACTAATCCTATCACAACGTCGCCTACCCTTTATTAGGTACTAGGCTAAGCACCTAGTTCCATTATGGAGGAACTACTACCCTTCACGACACAACACCTATTATAAAGGAGATCTACTCCTTGTTACAACACCATCAAGGATATCACCATCCTTGTGAATAAATAAACACTTATATGTATAACGATGCACCTCATCGATTATACGACCTAAGCATTCTTCCCAAATGCTACTTGATTTGATTCTTCGGCATCCTTCACTAATGCCTTTGACACAACGCTTGGCACCCTTCACTAATGCCTTTATCTTGACACCTTAAGCATTCTTCACTAATGCTTTGACGCGGATGATAAGCACCTTTCACTAATGCTTTCATCTTGACACTTTCGGCATTCTTCACTAATGCCTTCAACCCAACATCTATGAAGAAAGGAAGAACTATCAACAAGAGAACCTTCGTTGTCTTGATGATGACGAAGCATGGCAACTCATGGACTTGAGCTTGCACGTCTTCAAGATGTGGTGATCTTTCCTTTAAGAGGAATCTACAAGATCACACAAAAACAAAAGAGAAAAGCTACATAGATCTCTTGGATCTGAGGTTAGAGGGTTAGAATACTTGGGGGAAGTATGTGTGTAAAGGGATGAATAGAAAGGAAGAAATGGCTCTCTATTTATAGAGGAAATTCTCTACTGTTTCCCCGGATCCCACGGATCCCTTCCACTTGGGATCCGGCTAGCACAAAGCTAGGGATCCGTGGAACGCTCCTCTTTGCCCATGGGTATTTTTGGTTATGGGTCATGGGTCATGGGTTATGGGTTGATCCATGGTTTTCTATCTAGATACAATGTACCTTAAGGATACATTGAACTTGTGTAAGTGGTATATATAAAACCATGGGTTATGGGTCAAAACCATTTGCTAGTTTTTATCTATTTAGTATATACTTGTTTTTACCCATTTTAGTATACTTAATATAAGTATGTATTAACCCAATATGTAAACACTAGTTGTTGTACATATGTATCTAACTCATAGATTTACTTAAACTTGTTAAGCCAATATGTAAACACTAGTTGTTGTACATATGTATATATAAAAACACTTAATCTTGTTATAGTGTTTTATGTGAAAACGTAAGTGTGTTATAAAACTATTAGTTCAAACCATTTACGTATTTTATTTGTTTCGTTAATATGATTTTACTTTTGTTATCGACAAAACATTAGAAGATCGTAAGATATAAATAAACGTTTTTACGGCTTATTTGTATTAACAGGTTATGTTGTGGTGGTTGGGGAAAATGTAAGACCCCGAAAAATTTCTCAAATAATTTAACAATGTAAACTATACTCAACGCTAACTACAGGTTATCTTTTTCTTGTAGTGAAATAAAGTTTGACACATTTTCATTTGACTTAGTTTGCATTCAACACGAAACATTTTCCAAATTCACAAATCAAACTCAAGTTATCCCGACTCAATCAAAAGCAATACACCGGGTACTAAATAATTATTTTTATCAACAAATATAAATTTTAACTTAAAAATAAATTTTTGTTTTATTTATCTTAGCCAAAGGGTCGGGCAACCCGACCCAACGCCAAGCGGACCCTTTGATTTTTCCTTCTTGGGCTTATAATCCCTGCGACCCAACACCATTTCCCTAGCCCATTATCACCTAAGTTTTCTTAGTCCAAAATTCCTTAAGCTTTATAAAATGAAAGTGTAAAAACCTTGCTTAGTTTTTCTTTTGTTTCTTGTCTGATCGTTCCCACGCCAAACGCAACCCTTTATATTTTTTTTTAAAACTCACCCAACATACAACAAAAGTTGACTAATATCTCCCTTTTTCCTCCCTTGCGTGTGTGATCATACATAGCACAAAACACAAAACATCCTAAGCTACCCTACCTCATTAAAAAATGCTTAAACCCTCACCTTGACCACTTTGACTTTCTTAACCATAGCATATTGTGTTTCTTATTCTTGTGCATGACCCATCTAATCCAAATGTGCCCTAACTTGCGCTGATATGAAGCATGCCCAATGATCTATCACCTTAAACTTCTCCTTTTTCTTGAACCCTAGAAAGCATGCAAATAAAATATTATGAAAGCCATGCTTAGTTTGGCTATTTAGGCCACCACACTTAGCACCTTTCATCATCTCACAACTTACAAAACACAATACACTCACACTCTCTCGCTCATAGTCGCATCAAGGAAAGGAAGGGGACAAACGTTTCGGGTTAAGAAGCTTTAAGGGTACACGCTAAGGCTAAACATTGAAAACGGGTTAAGTAAATCTCTTGGGTTTGATTCATTGTTCAACCTTTGTCCATCACTTCATCACTTAGCGTTGTAAGCTTTTCTATCCGATTTACATACATCTTAATTTCTCGTTAAGTGCATATAACACGTTAACAAGTCTCTAGGCACATTCATGCACACACTTATATCATCCGTATACTCACAAGAAGGAACTAGATCGTATAGCTTGTGTGGAATACAAAATTATGTTTTACAATGACATGAGTCATGACAACATGCCTTATTCACTCTGATGTTAGTTAGTCATGCCTTGTCATTCTTGTCTTAGAAATATAACGCGTCTAATAGTTTTCCAAAACCCATGTAACGCACACTTTCACTGAAATGTAATGAACCAAAACATAAACTAGTTACTAAGAATTTGATTAGCACTAAGTCGCGAAGAAAGCACATAGACCTTTGGCACGTCGCGTTTTAAAATTTACAACCAAACAGACCCTTAATGGGCCTCGCAGCCCAACAAATGAACCAAATGGCCCTTTTTTAAATAAGCTAGGAAAATAAGCTCATAATAAGTTTCATAAGCTAATAGGAGAAAAAGAAGTTTAAGTTTTTCAAAAGCTTGCGTTTTAGGACTAAAATTGAAATTATGTTGGAACGAGCGGGTATAAACGGACAAATTGGAAACTAAAGGTTTTAAAATAAAAAAGGTAATGTATGCATGGGGTGAAAAGGGTAAATATTGGAAACTTAAAGGTTTGGTGCGTAAAAATGTATTTTGGACTTATTTTGTAAAAGATACGCGACCTAGGGGTAGAAAATGAAAGTTTGATATTTTGGACTAAAATGTGAAAAACTATTTGTTAAGGGGGAAAAATGTAAAATATGGAAAGTGTAGGTTTAAAAGGTATTTTTAATTAGTTTAGGGTTATTTTTACCAAAAATGTTTTATAAAGGGTATAAAATATCATTTTTGAATCTTAAGGGTTAAAAATGTAATTTTAGAAAAAAACTTTTGAAAAACTTATATCTTGTATAAACGAGGGTAAATATTTATAAAAATTTCTTAAACAAGTATTTTGACGACTATACATTTAAATATATATATTAACGTAAACTATTTTTACATAACGTACAATTAAAAACTTATATACATTTATATATCAAAACGCGATACTAAAACCAATAAGGTAAATAATCATTTGACATCTAAAACCATTCTAATAACATTTTATTAAATCAACCATTTATGAAAACCTTTTCAACTTTATAAAATAGACTTTTGTGAGGAATAAATAACTTAAGTAACGTAAAAGATATTTTGCTTTTGAACTTTAAGCATTTCCACATAAGTAGAAACGATGCTAGTACTTCACCACCAAACTATTTCTCAACCATTGCCATTTTGGTCGTGAACCAAATGTTTACCACAAATTCTAAGACTTGTCGTATTATATCTAGGTTCTGTGTTGGAGCCGATATCATTTCACATTTGATCTGCCATATCTTGCTACTGAATCACTGAGGTGAGTTCATAGCTCCACTTTTACTTGTTTTTATAAATAAATCCCGTGGGGGAGATACATGCTATAAAACTAAACACAAGTCTTTTACAAACTGATGTCGTGCCTGATTATATTATTGCCTAAGTAGCATTTGCCAAAAGACCCGTAATCATGGACCATTAGTCACTTGCGAGTGAGCGCGAATATTGTGGATAGATCTATTGGGGTTGACCACCCCGTTTGTGCTGACCAGTTAGGCAGACAAGCGCACTATATTTGAGGACTAGGTAGAAGTGCCATCCTACCTCCCGGCGGGCACCTTATTATTTCTTTTGCATCATATCTATGTTGTACAGTTAACATTTTGCGTGTTATGAGCTTAGTGCAATAATATCTAATGATTTTCTGAATAACTGACTTCGAAGCAATTATTTACTTACACTTGTGGTTCAACTGATTTAACTTAAACCTATAGATTCACTCAACATATTGTTGACTTTTTAGCATGTTTTATCTCAGAAAACTAATGAAGAATTGCATGGGGCACGGAGTGGGCATCGAAACCTTTCTAAGTAGTGTACAATAAAGTTGTCATTTTCCGCAAACTTGATAAATTTTCCCTTTTGTACTCAAACTATGTTGTGTCTCTTTTGTATCAAACATTCGAGTTTTCTTTGAATGACAACAGTTATTTTATAAACATCTCTTTTTGAGTCGTTTTCTATGATTATTGACTGTGATCTTTGAAGTAACACCCAAATTGGCCTTCCGCTGCTATGTTGTGATTTTGGGGGTGTTACAGAAAAGGCATCTCATTCACCATGGTGGCAAATGAGAATTTTTTACGAACAAATGGAACAAAGAAAAAGATAGACTACTAGGAAGCTACTAAAATGAAAATAAAATATCACTTAATAGGAATTAAGTGAGTTAACCTAAACGAGATAGAAACGAACCTAAACTATTCCCCGGCAGCGGCGCTAAAAACTTGATGCAGGTTCTTGCAAACCTCACAACGAGTTTTACAATCCTCTTAGGCAGTGTACCTAACCGTTGTAATGTATTATAGGTAAGACAATGGAGATTGATCGTTCTCTAGTGGAATAGTGTTGGGAAGGTCGAAATGTATGACGAATAGGTCTAAGGTGAGGGATGATTCTTTTTATCTTTTATATATTTTATGAAAGCAAGTAAAATATCGGTGTTTGATTGGGGGTTTGGTTATCAACTTCATACAACAATTAATTAAACTAATTAAAACTTATAATTAAACTAAATGAGAAGTAAATTAAAATGAGATTCTTATGATAGGTAAAAGTGTGTTCACTTAGATTTCACTACTCCCATGTTATCTTATATTGATTAGTCGAATTGTCACATCCTTGTTTAATTGGCACGTTTTATTCTTAAAGACGTAGGGAGGTGCCAAATGCCCTATTTCTATGAATGTAATTGATAACAACCACAATTCACGCAATAAACATAACGAAAAATCTAATAGTGCACTCTAGGACATGAATATGTTTTTTAGGACGTTCAAGCTCGCAATACTAACGGAAGAAGCAAGTTTTCCTAACCTAACGTGTAACAACCACTTAAACAAGAGACGACAATCAATAGTTCACAACTAGGTTTCATTAGGTCTAAGCAAACACTAAATTAAATTAGCTAGACATGAAAAAAATAATGAAACAAGTAATGATAATTGAACTTGAATTAAATATAATGATAGAAGTAATCAAGAGACTTATCTCTTATGGAATGATGGTATTAAAACCCTAATTTACTATTAAAAAAAAACCTACAAAACTCGTACACCAAATTTTCTCCCAAAGTGTGCACACTTAATGCTGAAAATTCTGAAACTATATATTGGATTACACTTGCGACAACATCACTTTATAATTGTGACGCCGTCAAGTCGCCGCCATTAGGGTTTCGTCTCATCCAACTTAACTTTGTGCGGGGTCGCTTTATGCCTTCAGACGCCGTCCCGTTATGATTTTTCCAGGCCGTCACCTTATAATTTCACAAAGAATTCCAGCTCCTTTAATAAGTGACGGTATCACTTGTTATTTATTCATTTTTCCACTGAGCCATCTCTAGTAAAATCTGGGCAGTTTTGATACTTTTATTTGCAAATTACGGTGGTATATGTGAAAACATATACCATTTTCTTTATCAAAACGACCCAAATAAACCGAAAACAAGCCGTTAATGCTTAATATCTTTGTGTTTGTTGAGTTCATGCATTTGCAGGTACGAATATTGATGAGTCTCTAAATACTCATCATTTTTATACCATTTAAACTGCAAAATCATCTGAAAACACTCAGAAACACATCAAAATGATCAAAATATCACAAATCAGTGTTTTATGTGTTTCAAATTCAAAAATATCAAAATCAGATGAAAAACATTTCAAATTTGCAAAAATTGCAGTTTTAGTCCCCCAAGTTTCAAGAATTGTCAAAAATAGTCCCTGAGCCCGAATTTCAAAAGAAAAGTCACCAAAGGTCCTTTTAAAATCAAAAGTTGTCAAAATAAGTCCTTTGGTGAAAAATATCAAAAAGTTTGAGAAATTACAAGTTTAGTCCTTCAAGTTTGAATTTTGGCAAAAATGGCCCCTGGAAAATGGCAAATTGGCAAATTTGGTCCTTGTACTTATTGAGATTGTCAATTATGGTCCCTTGAAGCAACTTTGCAAGATTGGCAGTTTAGGTCCCTCAAATTCAGAAATTACATGAAAGGTCCCTTGGTTATTAAAACCCTTTAAACCCATTATGACCCTGTCACACCCTTTGGACCCCTGTCAATCTAAATTGTGAACCCCCTTTTTTTTAATATCTGGCCAGTCAAACCAGTCAACCCATCTTTCCCACCTTTCCCTCCCATTGTCTGCTACCACCATACCCAGCCTCCAACATACCACCCACCAGCCTCCTTCTCACTCTCCCATGTCCCCTCCACCTAAACTAACATCCAAGGATCATTTAATGCCTTCTCACCAACCATATCACCCCCACTGGCTTATAAGAAGATTTTGCGCCAAAATCATGTTTAAACGGTGGAGATCAGTTCTAGAGCATCCAATGGCCAGAAATTGATGGGAAAGATTCAGAGGAGAGAGAAAAGAGCATTGGGTTATATAAGAAGCATTTTGGAAACAAGAAAGAGAGTCTTCTAGTTTTATATTTTTTTCTTATGTCGTTTTTTATGTAAAAGTGTTATTTCAGTGTTAAACTTGTATCATTTTGTTAAATTGTATCAAACTTATGTTTTCAAGTGTATTGCAATCAAATTTAAGCACCAATTTCAGTTTATGTTTTCATTTGATTCTAACTGTCCACTGTTGAAATTTTCCATTTCCAAATCACACTCAAAAACTTCATATCACTTGTTTCTCAGTTACATTGAGCTTAAATAAGCTTATCATAGCTTTTTACAAGCTTAAACTCAAGTTTTAGGCATATTTGGAGATTGGTCAAAGAAAGTCAAACAGGGGCATAAATGGCATGGACATGGTAAATGGGTGATGCAGTATTGGAGTTGGGTTATTTCTGAGCTAATGGGTTGATATTAAATAGGTTAGAGGTTCTTGGTTCATGGATTCAAGCCATAGTGGCTATTGGACATTTTGTAAGTTGTCATTTAGTTTAAATAGCATAATCTGTTTTACTGTCTAAACCAGTGCAAAACTTGTTCTCATAGCAGTATTTTAATCATATTAAGTGAGCTTGATCATAATTACAAGTTGGTTATAAGTGTGGAGTAGTTTTGAGCTCAAATCAGTTTAACAAAGGGTGTTTGGATTTATAGTTTAAAAGGTGTTAAAGGTGTATTCAGTGTATAACTTGTGTTTGTTCAAGTTTGTTTAGTCATATTAGACTCATATCTGTCTTGCTTTTGTGTCTGAACTCCAAAAAAGTCAAAAACCATTTCATTTGAATCCAACAGTTCACTGTTGGATTTTTAAAAAAAGGCAAATCATCATTTGGTGTTTAGAAATCAATAACAAAGGTTGTAATATCTTCATAACATCATTTAACAACATTATCAGTCCTCAAATCAGGTTTAAAACTCAAAAAAAGTCAACTTTCCATGTTCTTTCAAAAAGTCAAAAAAATGGTGAAAAAGTGGGTTTATGCAGAAAGTGCAGCAGTTGCACAGGATTCATTATAGGGTTTTAGGTTCTGATTTTTGGTCTACAAGTAGTCTACTAGGTTGTTTCTAAGTCCTAATATCTGTTTTTACCTCAAGTGCTTTGGATAAGCTTGGGCATAAGCTCAAAGTGAGCCTCAGTTGCCCTGCACCACTCAGTATACACTGAGTGGTTTTCTCAGTTTTTGTGCAGCTTGCACTGAGCTTATAAAAGCTTTTCAAGGTCTAGTCTTTTGGTCATAGATAGCCACTTAGGTCTAGTTGAGATACCAATAATTGGTTTTTAGTTTAGAGCTTATTTGGTTGCTTATTTCTGGTCTGCAAGTAAGCATCATAAACTGTTTTAAGCTTTAAATCAAAAACATCAAATCTGTGTTAGTTGGCTAATCAGTAGTTATAACTTGTTGATTTGAATCTCATTTGGTCACTTTTAGTTAATCATAGCTTCTGTTCTAGTGTGGTAGCTCATTTTAATCATTTGGCTTATTTAGTGCTTATTTCAATAAGCACTATCACATCAGTTCCATAATCTTGTACACAAGCACCTGTTTTTCTAATTTTCATAGCTTCTTAATATTATTTTAGAATTTCCCTGAAATTTTCAGATTTTTCTCAGCTGTTTTACTATTTTTCTTGATTTTTATTAGTTTTTAGCACTTTTTAAATAGCATTTAATACAAAAAATTAGAAAAAGGTTCAAAAAAATAATTTTTCAATTTTCTTAGGCTTAGATAAATATAAGAAGTAGAAAAAGTAATTTTCCATATTTTTCATAGTTGATTTGGTAATTTTTAGCAATTTAATTAGTTTTTAATAGTTTAAAATTCCTAGAAAATAGAAAAATAATCACAAAAATACAAAAATAGTTTTAAAAAGTTTCTTTTGATATTTTAGATTTTTCTAAGTCTAAATTTGATTTTTCTAGCTTTGTTTCATAATTTCTTGTATTTTAGCTAATAATTAATAGTTAAAAATAGTTTTTAATTAGATAATTAGTTTTAAAAATAATTTTCTTTTTCCATAAATTTTCTTTTATCATTAGGTTTATAAAAACATCATTTTCATATTTTTAGGGTTAATATTGACTTAGTTTCACTTTTTTTTTTGTACGTCGCGTAGTTTTTAATTTAAACGTACGTTTTAGGTTTTAAACGTTCATCACTTTAAATATAGTGATAGCGTTTATTTAATAGGTTTTATCTTTTTAATTTTCTTTAATTTGCATTTAAGGCGTTTTTAATTTGTTTGATATTTCTGTAGTCATAATAATCTCAATTCCCTTTTTCGTTCAAATTCCTCGATCACTAGACGTTGATTGATCCATTGCATAGCTCGCTGGGACATAACGACCCGGGGAAACATTGTACTCCTCAGATCTTAATTGCATTAGTGTTTGAGCAGTTTTTAGTCTTTTAGACTTGACTGTTTAGCACCGATCAAATTTTTGGCGCCGCTGCCGGGGAGCTGTGCTGATTATCTATCGTCTAGCAGATTAGTTGTTTGATCCTCACTCATTTGTGCATATCATCCATATCTATATATATATCCATATTTTTATTTAAAAAATCCAAAAACCCAAAAACATCCAAAAACGTATAAAACACAAAAATATTTTTCTTTTGTTTCTATATATGTATCAAAAATAAAAATACAAAAAGAATCGTCGTTTTCTTTAATAATTAACAACTTAAAAGATTACCACCGAAAACCAAGGCAGTGCACTACCTAACTGGGGGTGCGACCATAATAAGTTCCCGAACTAAAGATATAAAACTTGCCTTTGTGTCCTTGTGATTGGTGTACCTTTTTCAAAGAAGCCATTCATCTTGGATTATTGGTTAAGTTCACTGTTGTTTTGCCTCGATTTTGTGTTAATTGATTTTGTTGTGATATCGACGTTTCAGAACCAGAAAACCCATAAAGATTCTTCTCACCCTTATTTTTATAAAACGTCTTCATAATTCTCATTCTCATGTGAAAGATTTCATAATTCCATTTCTCTCCTTAACTCTGAGTTTCCTTAGAGTTAACTCTTGTGTATGCGCACTCGCTCTTCTAGATCTGTAAGCCCATTTCGTGAGCTTGTCAAGATTCCAAGAAGGCGTGTTCGTAGACTTTCTGCTCCATCAGTCGGATCTGAGATCCGGACTGTTCACACCACTTCCGCTATCATGGCGGATGAGATTCCTATGTGCGAGCTTCTCCAGGCACCCATCGACGGGTATGGAGATGCTATCGTTGTACCAGCCATCGTGGCTGAAAATTTTGAACTCAAGACCGGGTTACTGAATCTTGTAACTTCAAATCAGTTCTACGGTTTTGAGCGGGACGATCCTCATGCTCATATAAGATGGTTTAACAAGATTGCATCTACCATCAAGTATAAGAATGTCCCTTCTGATGCTGTTAAGCTTCTTCTGTTCCCGTTTTCTCTTGAGGGGCAAGCCCGGATTTGGCTTGAAAAACAACCCCCTAAATCAATAGAGACATGGGAAGATCTGGTGAAGAAATTTGTGAATGAATTATATCCACCTTCCAAGACCACGAGTCTTAAAAATGAAATCATCAAGTTCACTCAGAAGTTTGATGAATCCTTCAGTGAATCGTGGGATCGTTTCAAGGAATTGCTTCGCAAATGTCCTCACCACGGTTTCTCCGAGTTGATGCAACTCGACACTTTCTACAATGGAGTGAGTCAATCTGATCAAGATTCTCTCAATTCCTCCGCGGGAGGAAATTTCCTAAGCAAAACTGTCAAAGAAGCTTTAGCGATAATCGAAAACAAGTCTAAGGTCCGCACTGCACGAAGCAAGCCGGTTGTTTCCCAAGTCAGTGTTGGTCCTTCTTCTTCTTCATCGCCCGTGAGTCAGTCTAGCACCGATGCTAAGATTGACAAACTCACGGAAGCTATCCAAGCTTTGGTTCTCTCCAATCAGAAGAAAGTCTCTTTTCCACAAACTTCACCTCCTGCTGAAGTTAAGAAAGTGGAAGTCTGTGTTACCTGTGGTGGCCCCCATGCTTACTATAATTGTATGGCCACCGATGGTAACCCCTTTGAAGCTAATGCTGTGGGCGGGATGTCTAATCAAGGAGGCAATCAATATCGTGCTCCTGTAGACCCGAACCACCGTCCTAACCACTACTCTGGACCTCCCGGTTTCAATCAAAACCAAAACCGTAATCAGAATCAAAACAGACCAAACCAAGGTTTTCAAAACCAAGGTCAATTCAATCAAAACAACGGTTTTCAAAATCAGAATCAAAATTTCCAACATCAAGGAAATTACAATAGAAACCCAGGTCAGGGAAACTTCAACCCAGGGTATTATCATGGCAATAATCAAGGGAATTTTCAGAATCAAGGCCCTAATCCTAACAATAGAGGCCAGAATTTCCCTGTTCAAACTCAAGCCATTGTTCCAACTGGACCATCATCTGATGATTTGTTGAAACAATTCATGAAATCCCAAGAGGAAATGAATCGGTTGTTGGTCAGCCAAATTTCTGACATCAAGAAGTCTTTAAATGATCGACCCTCGGGCTCAGGTACTCTACCTAGCAACACGATCGCTAATCCGAGGGGCGATGCAAAGGCGATCACAACCCGAAGTGGTGCTTCATATGCTGGACCTGCTGTTCCTACTACCTCTTCTTCTTCTTCTATCCCGAAGGTAGTGGAAAGCGAACCTCCAAAACACAATGGACCTACGACTCCAATGCCCCCTCCTCCTGTGGCATTTAGTCAAGTTACCAAGGAAACAACGGACAAAGTGCATTATTCAAGCCCACGTGGTACCGCACACGTCCCACCTTCGGTAGTCCAACCTCAAGTGGTCCAGCAACCCAAGTCAAATCAAGGAGTTGTTTTTGAACCTCCTGTAGCTCCTGTTGAGAAACAGAAATCCAAATCTTCTATTCCTTACCCCTCACGGTTACATGAGCAGAAGCTCCGCGAGAAAGCTAGTCATCAGATGGAAAAGTTCTTTCAAATTTTCCAAGAACTTCACTTTGACATAAGCTTCGCGGATGCCATCATGTTGATGCCCAAATTTGCATCTACTCTAAAACATATGCTGAGAAACAAAGAAAAGCTATTTGAAATGGCTAAGACTCCTTTGAATGAGAATTGCTCAGCTGTCTTGTTAAAGAAGCTTCCCGAGAAGCTAGGAGATCCCGGAAAATTTCTTCTTCCTTGTGTTTTTCCTGGGATGATTGAATGCTTTGCTCTTGCCGATCTTGGTGCAAGCATCAATCTGATGCCGTATTCAGTATGGAAACAACTGTCTCTTCCGGAACTCATTCCTACCTGCATGACTCTTGAGCTTGCAGATCGTTCTATCTCGCGTCCTCTTGGCATCGCCGAGGATGTCTTTGTGAAAGTAGGAAAGTTCCATTTCCCAGCTGACTTTGTGGTCGTTGATTTCGATGCTGATCCTCGAGTTCCCCTCATTGTTGGACGGGGATTTCTGAGGACGGGCCGTGCTCTTATCGATGTATTTGAGCAAGAGATCACTTTGCGTGTGGGTAACGAAGCTGTTACTTTTAACCTCGATCAAACTTCGAGGTACTCCTCAAATTATGATATTGAATCAGTTAATCGAGTCGATTTAATTGACATTGCTTCAGAGGAGTACTCTCAAGAGTTTCTTGGTTATCTTCATAATTCTGTGGGTGGGAATTCCACCACATCTTCTCAGCCTATCATTGCCGACTCTTCCCCCTCTCTCACTCCGTTTGAGGGAGGTGACTTCCTTCTGGAAGAGATCGATGAATTTCTGGCTACTGATGAATCAATTCCGCCTGGGATTGATGGTGTGTATGATTCGGAGGGAGATATTCTCTATCTTGAGCAATTGCTTAATGAAGATCCATTACCTTCACCTCCTCCGAAAGAAATCACGAATGAGGAAATCAAATCAGTGCAATCATCTACTGAAGCATTTCCCGAGGTTGAACTTAAGGACCTACCTCCTCATCTTGAGTATGCATTCTTGGAGGGTGATGATAAATTACCCGTCATAATTGCTAAAGACTTGACTAAGGAGGAGAAAACTGCTCTCATAAAGGTCTTGAAGTCACACAAGCAAGCAATTGCTTGGAAACTCTCCGATATTAAGGGTATCAACCCTGAGTTTTGTACTCACAAAATCTTAATGGAGGATGACTTCAAACCAGCAGTCCAAAGTCAGAGAAGGGTGAATCCTAAGATTCACGAGGTTATCAAACAAGAGGTTCTCAAACTTCTTGATGCCGGTTTGATTTACCCGATCTCTGATAGTCCTTGGGTTAGCCCAATTCATTGCGTTCCAAAAAAGGGTGGCATTACTGTTGTCACGAACGAAGAAAACGAGTTAATTCCAACTCGATTGGTTACGGGATGGCGTGTATGCATTGACTATCGAAAGTTAAATGATGCCACCCGTAAAGACCATTTTCCTCTACCCTTCATGGACCAGATGCTTGAGAGATTAGCAGGGAACGAGTACTATTGTTTCCTTGATGGTTTCTCAGGTTACTTTCAGATCCCCATTGATCCGCTGGATCAAGAGAAAACCACATTCACCTGCCCATACGGGACGTTTGCCTACAGACGTATGCCTTTTGGCTTATGCAATGCTCCTGGCACGTTCCAACGTTGTATGATGGCCATTTTCCACGACATGATCGGGGAAACTATGGAGGTGTTTATGGATGACTTCTCGGTCATTGGGGACTCATTTCAGACTTGTCTCTCCCACTTAGACAAAATGCTTAAAAGGTGTGAAGACACCAATCTATGTCTAAACTGGGAGAAGAGCCACTTTATGGTCAAAGAGGGCATAGTCCTCGGCCATAAGATTTCTAAGAATGGGATTGAGGTAGATAGAGCAAAAGTTGATGTCATTGCTAAATTACCTCATCCTACTACTGTCAAAGGTATTAGGAGTTTTCTAGGTCATGCCGGGTTCTATCGTAGATTCATTCAAGATTTTTCTAAAATCGCCCGGCCTATGACCCATCTTCTCGAAAAAGATGCTCCTTTCATCTTCTCTCCTGAGTGCATCGAAGCTTTTGAAACACTTAAGAAAAAGCTTACGGAAGCACCCATTCTAGTTGCCCCCGACTGGGACTTACCCTTCGAGCTCATGTGCGATGCAAGTGATTTTGCAATCGGTGCAGTCTTGGGGCAACGCAAAACCAAGCATTTCCAGCCAATCCACTACGCGAGCAAAACTATGACTGAAGCTCAGACCCACTACACCACTACGGAAAAAGAATTATTAGCGGTGGTGTATGCGTTTGAGAAGTTTCGGCCATATCTTATCTTGACCAAATGCGTGGTGTATACGGATCACTCGGCCCTCAAATATCTCTTTGCGAAACAGGATGCAAAGCCGAGATTGCTCCGTTGGGTTCTCCTCCTACAAGAATTTGATATCATTATTCGTGATAAAAAAGGAGCTGAGAACCTGGCTGCCGATCATCTCTCCCGATTAGAGAACCCTCACCAAAATGTATTCGAGAAAAAGGAAATTAATGAAACTTTTCCTCTCGAAACACTCAACGTGGTTTCTTTTCGTGGAGACTCTTCTACCCCATGGTTTGCTGACTTTGCAAATTACCATGCGGGTAACTTTGTTGTGAAAGGGATGTCGTCCCAACAGAAAAATAAATTCTTTAAAGATGTGAAACATTATTTCTGGGACGACCCCTACTTGTTTAAAATCTGTGCGGATCAAGTCATCCGGCGATGTGTGTATGGTCAGGAAGCCGTTGACATTCTCAAGGCTTGCCATTCTGGACCTACTGGGGGACATCATAGCCCCAACTACACCGCCAAGAAGGTGTTTGATTCGGGATTCTATTGGCCCACGATCTATAAGGATGCCCATGAATTCGTCAAAACCTGTGACGCTTGTCAACGTCACGGGAATATCTCACAAAGGAATGAAATGCCGCAAAACGCCATTCAAGTGTGTGAGATTTTTGACATCTGGGGCATTGACTTTATGGGGCCATTTCCTTCTTCTCACGGAAATAAGTACATACTCGTGGCCGTTGATTACTTGTCAAAATGGGTTGAAGCTAAGGCTTTACCCACCAACGATGCCCGAGTTGTGGTAAAATTCTTGAAATCCTTATTTGCTAGGTTTGGAACTCCACGAGCCATAATCAGTGATCGTGGTACGCATTTCTGCAATGACCAATTTGCAAGAGTCATGCAAAAGTATGGTGTAACTCACCGTACCTCTACTGCGTACCACCCACAAACAAGTGGGCAAGTGGAAGTTTCTAATCGGGGGATTAAAAGAATTCTGGAGAGGACGGTTGGTGAAAACCGTGCCTCTTGGTCAGATAAGCTAGATGACGCACTCTGGGCCTTCCGTACAGCTTACAAAACACCCATCGGGTGCACTCCATACAAGCTGGTGTACGGGAAGGCATGTCATCTTCCGGTTGAGCTCGAGCACAAGGCATACTGGGCCTTGAAGCATGCTAACTTTGATATTCAGACAGCGGGTGATCATAGGAAAGTTCAAATGAATGAATTAAATGAACTCCGTGATCAAGCTTACGAGAACTCTTTGATCTATAAACAAAAGACAAAGAAGATCCATGACTCAAAAATCAAGAACCGCGTTTTCAACGTTGGTGATCGAGTCCTTCTTTTCAACTCAAGATTGAAGATTTTCTCGGGAAAGCTCAAGTCCCGTTGGTCTGGTCCATTTACTATCGCTAAGGTTTATCCTTATGGTACCATTGAGTTATCTCAAACCGATGGTCCTAATTTCAAAGTGAATGGTCATCGAGTGAAGCATTACTTTGGAGAGGACATTCCATCCATGGTTGTCCCAGATTTACAAACTTTCCTCATGAACCAATGAATGCGGGGATCGAGTCAAGCTAGCGACTCGGTAATCAAAAACAATAGCATGCCATATGGGTTTTCACCCATATTTCTGTCTTCTCACCTCTTTCTACCACCCTAGTGTGGGGGGGTTGCCCACATGTTTCAAAAAAAAAATAATAAAATAAAAAAAAAAATAAAATAAAATAAAAAAAAAAAAAAAAAAATCTTCTTTCTAAATAATGGCCGTAGTATTTCCTTTTACGTTCTTTGTTTCGGCATAACCGCCGGTACTTAGAATATTGAGGGCAATATTCATCTCTAGTGTGGGGGGGATTCTCACGAATTTTATCACGTAAATATACCGCCTAATCCCCCCGTTTTTGGCCAAAATTTTTTTTTTTAGTAAGTGTTTTTCACTTACTCATTTGGTTATCAGTCCGCCATGTCTGTAAGACAAAAGGATTGGCTAATCCAGGAGCAAACGGCTCTTGGTAAAGATTAATCAAATCCGTTTATATGGCTTGCAATTTGCCCAAAATTGTATGGTTCTCAGCTCACCATATCCTAAAAAGTGAAGAGTTGGCTAGCCCGCAAGGTTATGGCTTGTGGTAAAGGCAGTGGAAAATCCATAATTGGTAATCAGCTCACCAAAGATAATATTGATAATTTATCTAAGAGTTGGCTAGTCCAGAAGGGTACGGCTTCTGGTAAAGACAAAATCAAATCCGTTGAGAGCTGGTGGTTTGCTCAAAATCACATGGTTATCGGTGTACCATGGTTCTTACTTGAACTGAAACATTTGGCTACTCCAGAAGTAATGGCTTTTGGTAAAGAGTTTAAAATCCATTATGTTTTCTCAAATCATTGCTAGGGACTAGCAATATCTCAGTGTGGGGGATTGATGAGTCTCTAAATACTCATCATTTTTATACCATTTAAACTGCAAAATCATCTGAAAACACTCAGAAACACATCAAAATGATCAAAATATCACAAATCAGTGTTTTATGTGTTTCAAATTCAAAAATATCAAAATCAGATGAAAAACATTTCAAATTTGCAAAAATTGCAGTTTTAGTCCCCCAAGTTTCAAGAATTGTCAAAAATAGTCCCTGAGCCCGAATTTCAAAAGAAAAGTCACCAAAGGTCCTTTTAAAATCAAAAGTTGTCAAAATAAGTCCTTTGGTGAAAAATATCAAAAAGTTTGAGAAATTACAAGTTTAGTCCTTCAAGTTTGAATTTTGGCAAAAATGGCCCCTGGAAAATGGCAAATTGGCAAATTTGGTCCTTGTACTTATTGAGATTGTCAATTATGGTCCCTTGAAGCAACTTTGCAAGATTGGCAGTTTAGGTCCCTCAAATTCAGAAATTACATGAAAGGTCCCTTTGTTATTAAAACCCTTTAAACCCATTATGACCCTTTCACACCCTTTGGACCCCTGTCAATCTAAATTGTGAACCCCCTTTTTTTAATATCTGGCCAGTCAAACCAGTCAACCCATCTTTCCCACCTTTCCCTCCCATTGTCTGCTACCACCATACCCAGCCTCCAACATACCACCCACCAGCCTCCTTCTCACTCTCCCATGTCCCCTCCACCTAAACTAACATCCAAGGATCATTTAATGCCTTCTCACCAACCATATCACCCCCACTGGCTTATAAGAAGATTTGGCGCCAAAATCATGTTTAAACGGTGGAGATCAGTTCTAGAGCATCCAATGGCCAGAAATTGATGGGAAAGATTCAGAGGAGAGAGAAAAGAGCATTGGGTTATATAAGAAGCATTTTGGAAACAAGAAAGAGAGTCTTCTAGTTTTATATTTTTTTCTTATGTCGTTTTTTATGTAAAAGTGTTATTTCAGTGTTAAACTTGTATCATTTTGTTAAATTGTATCAAACTTATGTTTTCAAGTGTATTGCAATCAAATTTAAGCACCAATTTCAGTTTATGTTTTCATTTGATTCTAACTGTCCACTGTTGAAATTTTCCATTTCCAAATCACACTCAAAAACTTCATATCACTTGTTTCTCAGTTACATTGAGCTTAAATAAGCTTATCATAGCTTTTTACAAGCTTAAACTCAAGTTTTAGGCATATTTGGAGATTGGTCAAAGAAAGTCAAACAGGGGCATAAATGGCATGGACATGGTAAATGGGTGATGCAGTATTGGAGTTGGGTTATTTCTGAGCTAATGGGTTGATATTAAATAGGTTAGAGGTTCGTGGTTCATGGAATCAAGCCATAGTGGCTATTGGACATTTTGTAAGTTGTCATTTAGTTTAAATAGCATAATCTGTTTTACTGTCTAAACCAGTGCAAAACTTGTTCTCATAGCAGTATTTTAATCATATTAAGTGAGCTTGATCATAATTACAAGTTGGTTATAAGTGTGGAGTAGTTTTGAGCTCAAATCAGTTTAACAAAGGGTGTTTGGATTTATAGTTTAAAAGGTGTTAAAGGTGTATTCAGTGTATAACTTGTGTTTGTTCAAGTTTGTTTAGTCATATTAGACTCATATCTGTCTTGCTTTTGTGTCTGAACTCCAAAAAAGTCAAAAACCATTTCATTTGAATCCAACAGTTCACTGTTGGATTTTTAAAAAAAGGCAAATCATCATTTGGTGTTTAGAAATCAATAACAAAGGTTGTAATATCTTCATAACATCATTTAACAACATTATCAGTCCTCAAATCAGGTTTAAAACTCAAAAAAAGTCAACTTTCCATGTTCTTTCAAAAAGTCAAAAAAATGGTGAAAAAGTGGGTTTATGCAGAAAGTGCAGCAGTTGCACAGGATTCATTATAGGGTTTTAGGTTCTGATTTTTGGTCTACAAGTAGTCTACTAGGTTGTTTCTAAGTCCTAATATCTGTTTTTACCTCAAGTGCTTTGGATAAGCTTGGGCATAAGCTCAAAGTGAGCCTCAGTTGCCCTGCACCACTCAGTATACACTGAGTGGTTTTCTCAGTTTTTGTGCAGCTTGCACTGAGCTTATAAAAGCTTTTCAAGGTCTAATCTTTTGGTCATAGATAGCCACTTAGGTCTAGTTGAGATACCAATAATTGGTTTTTAGTTTAGAGCTTATTTGGTTGCTTATTTCTGGTCTGCAAGTAAGCATCATAAACTGTTTTAAGCTTTAAATCAAAAACATCAAATCTGTGTTAGTTGGCTAATCAGTAGTTATAACTTGTTGATTTGAATCTCATTTGGTCACTTTTAGTTAATCATAGCTTCTGTTCTAGTGTGGTAGCTCATTTTAATCATTTGGCTTATTTAGTGCTTATTTCAATAAGCACTATCACATCAGTTCCATAATCTTGTACACAAGCACCTGTTTTTCTAATTTTCATAGCTTCTTAATATTATTTTAGAATTTCCCTGAAATTTTCAGATTTTTCTCAGCTGTTTTACTATTTTTCTTGATTTTTATTAGTTTTTAGCACTTTTTAAATAGCATTTAATACAAAAAATTAGAAAAAGGTTCAAAAAAATAATTTTTCAATTTTCTTAGGCTTAGATAAATATAAGAAGTAGAAAAAGTAATTTTCCATATTTTTCATAGTTGATTTGGTAATTTTTAGCAATTTAATTAGTTTTTAATAGTTTAAAATTCCTAGAAAATAGAAAAATAATCACAAAAATACAAAAATAGTTTTAAAAAGTTTCTTTTGATATTTTAGATTTTTCTAAGTCTAAATTTGATTTTTCTAGCTTTGTTTCATAATTTCTTGTATTTTAGCTAATAATTAATAGTTAAAAATAGTTTTTAATTAGATAATTAGTTTTAAAAATAATTTTCTTTTTCCATAAATTTTCTTTTATCATTAGGTTTATAAAAACATCATTTTCATATTTTTAGGGTTAATATTGACTTAGTTTCACTTTTTTTTTTGTACGTCGCGTAGTTTTTAATTTAAACGTACGTTTTAGGTTTTAAACGTTCATCACTTTAAATATAGTGATAGCGTTTATTTAATAGGTTTTATCTTTTTAATTTTCTTTAATTTGCATTTAAGGCGTTTTTAATTTGTTTGATATTTCTGTAGTCATAATAATCTCAATTCCCTTTTTCGTTCAAATTCCTCGATCACTAGACGTTGATTGATCCATTGCATAGCTCGCTGGGACATAACGACCCGGGGAAACATTGTACTCCTCAGATCTTAATTGCATTAGTGTTTGAGCAGTTTTTAGTCTTTTAGACTTGACTGTTTAGCACCGATCAAATATCTCAAAACGGACAAAGAAAAGACAAAACAAAAGAAAAACGAGCACCGGAAAGAGAAGAGTATGAAAGACGGAGCCGGGGATTTAGTTTTCTATGTTTCACGAATTTTGATCATAATTGGCATAATTACACTATACACCCTCACTTTACCCAAATTACTAAATTACACCCCAACTATACCTAAAGTACACATTTGGTCCTTTGAAAATCACAATTTAGAAAAAATAGTCCTTATGGTATTATTTATCTTTATAAATCAGATACAAGCTTAACACTACAACCCAAAAATAATAAAACACAACCCAAATACACCTAGCCCAAACCATCCCCAAGCCCAACACCTAAATAACTCTACCCGTTTCCTCACCCGTTTACCCGGTCAAATACCAATTAACACTGGTCAAACAATATTAAAAAAAAACCTAAATTAACCCTTCCTCGCCTTTTATGTTCTGTTCATCTTCCCCTTCATTCTCACATGAAATCCCCACCATGCCCCTAATCCTAGCATAGTACTAGCATCTTTCTAATCTGACAAGGCAAGGGAATGACAAGTTGGCGATCCCCAATGCTCTGATTGGTGGATGAGATGTGGAACAGTGATCCATGGCTGAGATTGATTGAGATGACACATCAAATGATCAAAGGCTGAGATTCAAGATACCAGAAGCTTCCCCAAACCCTAATCAAGGCTCTTGGCTCCTCTATAAAACCCCCTCAGTTTTAGAGATTAAGGAGTAGTTTTTTAATTAGTGTTACTCTGTCAAAATTGTAATTCAATTATATTTTTAGATTATATTTTTTTTCCTAATTCAGTTTAAAATTGTACTCTTCATTTAGTTTTAATAAAAGAAAAGTTTGCTTCATTTCACTAACATTTCTATATTTCTGTTTTTTATTAATTGTTTCTATGGTTGATTAAGTTCTTAATAAGCTGTCAATAAGCTTGTTATAGCTTCCATATAAGCTTCTATAGCTTTGTGTAAGCTTGTATTATCATTTTATTCAAAAATTCAAAAAGTCAAAAAAAAATAGTCAAAGGAAATGTCAAATAAGCTGTTTGGTGGATGATAAGCTTACTCTGGAAGAGCTTATAGTGTTTACCAGCTTGTCTATTAGACAAGCTGGAGCTTGTAGACTTATTTTATGCCCTGTTTTGAGCAAGGGTTATGTACGTGATTGTTCAAGCTTATTTTGAAAAGTGCTTATTATCTTATGGTTGCTTAATTACTTTCTTATTGGTTCTAGTATGCTTTTATATGCTTAATTATAGTTTTAATTAGTTTATCTCAGTTTTGCTTATTTGTATCATTTTCTCATAGATTTGTTGAAAAAAGCAAAAATACAAGTCAAAGTAGTATTAGCTTAATTGTAGCATAAAATTTATTAAAAATATAGACCTATTAAGTCATTTTCAATTAAGTTTTCAGTTGAAACTATTTTTAAAAGCAGTTTGACATTTTGAAGGAGTGTTTGGGTTAAGGTTAAATTCTGGTTAAAAATTGTTTTGGTGAATTGAAATATGTCTGATCCAGTTTAGATTTAGTATAAAAGGTAGTTTAGAGTTAATGTAGTCAGTTTAAATCAATTTTATGCAGTAAGTATTCATGTCTTGTAGTTGTTAGGTCACCATAATATGAACACAAGTATGTAAATGATAGAAATAAGATATGAGAAGGGATGGTTAAACTCTATCACACGTATGAATAAGGAAATGTTTATGTGTATTATGAAAGATATCAGCACCTCTTCAAGGAGAGGTTACAATGTATTTATAGGCAAAGGGATTAGGGCATCCCTTGCCTTGGCCTTTTGGGCCTTTGCATAGGCCTATGAGCTTTCTACATAAGCTTAGCACTAATTACTAACATAAAAGCCATAATTACGCAACCTATTACAATGAAATGACTAACACTTGATAATACTAGTTACAAGTGATTTCGACAGTAGTAATCTGTGAATCCATGGTCTTTGTCTGATATTATAGCTTATTTATGATAAGCTAAAGATTAGTCTAGTTTAGATGTTGTTTTAGTTTTCAAAATAGTTTGCTAAATCTGTCTTTGTGAATTGGTAATACCTTGTTAGAGTCAATTCATAATTTACTTTTAGTTTCAAAAGTCAAAAACCTCAAAATTAGTTTCTGTCACACCTTTTTTCAGATCCAATAACTTCTTACCCTCAAGTCTAAAAAGGGAATCAAGTGCTTTTATAGTTTGTTGGGATGCTAATCTCAAACTGTTTCAAGTTTGATTGGTAATTGGTGTTCATTGGACTACTTATTTTTAAGCTCAAATGCACCCACTTAAGCTGTTAATCTGTCTGCAGTTGCCAATTCAGTCCATGTAGCTTATTTCTCAGTTGTTATCTGCTTATCCAGTTGAGATTTTTGTCTGATTTTTGGTATTAAGTTAGTCTGTTTTGCCCTTTTAAGGTTAGTGAAGCTTATTTAAGTGCTTAATTTTAGTTCAAATAGGTGTGTTAGGCTGCTGTTAGAGCAGTCAACTATTTCTTATTTCTTAGATTTGCTTCTTAGCTTATTTGTGTAATCAAATATGTTCTCTTGGTTAGCTCTGATTAATTTTTATAGTTTCTCAGTTTTAAGTGTTTTTAGTTAGCACAAGCTTGTTCAAGCTTGTGCTTTATAATCAATTAGCTTAACTTAGTACTAGATAGTTTTTGCTTCTCTTGTGGTTAAATCTGCTTTTTCTTAGCTTAATTTTGCTTTTCATTAAACTTGTTTTCACAAAAAAAAAATACTTATTTCTATCTTATAATCAGTTTCCAAAAAGAAAATTTGAAAAAAATAAAAATAAAAACAAAGAGTGCAAAAACCAAGGTTTGAACCCTAGTCTCCACACTCATACCACTAACACCCAACACCTTATCCCTGCGCTCTTGGGACTTGTCTCAAACAAGGGCGCACCTTTTATTCTTATATACACATTTTCATCTAAAAAGCCTATAAGTTGTTTTTCCTTTATTACAGCTTATTTGTAAAAGCTGAAAATCTATTTTCATTTTTCCCTTATTCAGCATTCTTAGAAGTACTTTTCGTATTTTTTTGAGATTTTTCCAGTTACGTTTAATATTTTTAATAAATAGTTTTTTTAAATTTAGTTTTTAATTCATAATAAATAAAAGAAAAGTCAAACAAATATCCGGCTTTTTTCTAAAATTTTATTTTGTCATTTAGCACGTAGGAAAAATAGTTTTGCATTTCTAGGGTTATTATTTCTCATTTTCACTTTTAAAGCTCGGGATTAGCCCGAGCGTGCTCGTTTTTAGGTTTCTTTGCGTTTTAGCTTACAATTGCTTCGTATTATTGTCTTAGTTGCTTATTATGTTGTCTTTAGCTTATGTTCATCAATTTTAGTGTAAAAACCTAAATTACCCACTTTTTCACTATTCAAATTCACGAAAACGAGACTCGAATTAATAACTCCATTCAACCTTCGTTGGGAAACGATCCGGGGATACAATATTCCATTTGTATTCTTAGGAATAATTATAATTGACAACGAATCAGACGACGTCACCTTGTAGGTTGTGACGCCGTCTGGTGCCTTTTTCCAGATTTTTTATGACTTGGTCGTTTTCTTCACATTTTCATCCCTTTTCATCCAAATATGCATGATTTCCAGATTTTTCTTTCAAAGTACCTAAAAAGTAAAAAAGAACGAATTTAGGCAATATTTGATCATAAATACATTAGTTTAGGGCTTAAATGACCCCCTAAAACATACGTTTTGAAATCCTTGTCAACAACACAAATAAAATCAGCTAAACCCTTCCCCCCACTAACCATAGGGGAATCCACCTCATGGGACACTTGCCCCATGAGTGCATCACCATATTACACTTGTTATACCAAGTATGCATGTATCAATTATATAAAGTAGACAACCTACTCCATTCACCTCATTTGTATCACCAAAATAAACACTCCCACCCTCCTTCCTTTCCCTCTTTTGGCCATACTTCAACCAACACCAAAACACATCACCACTTTGACTTTTAATAACTTATTACATCTTTTGTTAAAGGTTTAGAGTTCTAAGCAAGTATTCTTGGTTCATTTCAGCTCAAAACTACATCAAACTCACCATTTTCTTGGGAATTTATTGAATCTTTTACAAGGTGTTTTGCAAGGATTTTATTTAGTTTGATCAAGTTTTAAAAGGGTTAGGTTTTATTTGGAAGCTTGTGTACTGAATTGTTTGGTGATTAGAAAACTAAGTTCAGTATTCTTGTTCTTGTTATTTCCACCATCAAAATCATTGTAAGAGATCATCAGCATTCTGTTTTTTTATACATTTTTCATATCTTTTCATGCTATATCAACTTATTTTGTAGGAATATACCTTGTACTTATGAATTAAAGCTAGAGAACACTAGAAAACATGTTGTTATCAAATATTTTTGGGACTGTTTTAGATCAGTAACAAAGAACGAGATGTTGGAAAAAATCAGTTGATTTCTAGAATTAGAGAAAAATATATAGTTGTAGGTCTATGTCTTAGCTGTGATTCGCCTGGTGGCACGTCCCGTAACAATTCCCAATGAATTAGAAAATAAACGTTAAAAGTATCCTAGATTTGCACACCATATTTCAAATGGTAAAAACTCCAAACTTTTGTATATAACCAAATTTTAGGTAAAAGGATAAAATGTAGAGGTGATGTGCTCCAACAAGCTTTAAATTTATAAACAAGAATTATTGGTTAACTAGGAACACACGGGCAAGTATACCCTTGTCGTGTATAGTTAGGGATTGGTAAGTCAACGTCGTCCCAAGAGACTTGGTTGCACTCAAGTGTTGTTTGATTGTCTAAGCAAGTAACAAAGGTGGTGGTAATACTTGTTAGGGCAATTTTAGCTTGCAATCTAGCTAATGGTTGTGCCGGTACGCGTTATGTGCGGTTTTTACGTTTTGCGATAAATTCTTACGTATTCAGTTCAAATGAGTATGGAAAAGTTCGTAAATGAAAAATAAGTAATTATAAATATAAATTAATGTTAAAATGTGTTTCGAATTTACCTGTTATCAAACCGGCCATTATGAGTCGTTGGTATCTTAAAAAAAATCTATTCGTATTTCGGCTAAGACCATGCATGCATATTTGTTTTGGCCATAATTAAAAAACGGCGTGGAGTAAATTGACATTGTTAGCGTCATTTTCCACGATTTTCTCTTATGCACCAAAACCCAACATATAACGCTGCCTTTAACGTCACCATAATTCGTCACGCGTTGCCGCAACACCACTACTGCTTAAGTCAGAAGAAAAAGAACAACGAAAACATTTCTAGAATCGGTTTCTATTGTTGCATATAAAGACTACTCTAGATAGTTGCGTATTTCTTCGAAAAAAATAATAAAATAAATTGTTTGGCATTATTATTCAAGTTTTCTATTAGAGTTTTGAGTTTTTATGATTCGGTTTACAGAAAAGTATTAAAGAATGGATTAGTTTGCGAAAGTACGATTTGTGACTAGAGTTTTAGATTAATACCCTTGATACTTGACACAAAGAATAATATTTTATTTAAAGAATAATAAGTACCGAATAAAGAATATGGATATTCTATCAAGATCCTATATACACGGGATTAAACAATTAACAAAACGCACAAAAAAACATAATACACCTGCATGACATCGTAGTGTTTAAGCAACGCTAAATGTCACTACACTTGTACATGACGCACATTTACATGTACATTACTAAATATAGGGGAACATGTACGGCATGTCGACAAAACTTTACGCTTTATTGACTTGTACATATATATTCATCGGATTTGGCAAAAAGTGTAGGGAGGGAGACAAATCGCACACGGCTCACGCTAGCAAGTAGCAGACGCAAATGGCGAATTTTTTAACGTCCAATGAATTATTTAATATTAATAGTTATGAAATAAATTGTACTCGTAATATTTCAAAATCTGTGGATTTAATAAATAGCGAAAAACAACCCGTGTATCTCGGACAAGTGGTTAATATTAAGGTACCAAAAAAGTTATCAATCCGTCGTCGTTCTCTTCTTCTTCTTTGTTCTTCATCTTCTCTTCTTTCTGGTAATTTGTTTTTTCTTGTTAGTTTTGAATTGTATGTGTTTATGTTATTTTGTTTCATGTTTTTCATGTTTTGTTTCGTAAACCTTGAATAACTAGATGTATTAACATATGTGTTTGTGTGTTAGTTTCATAAACCTTGAACTTTTTTTTTTTTTTTTTTGGCTTTTAATAATATGGTTATTATGTGGTGGTTAAGTTGCTAATGGTGTTAAATAACTAGATGAATAATATTGAGATGAAGTGTTGATGTATCACTTATATATATTTCATGATATAATAGCTTTTCTGCAAATAAATATATATGTGATACAAGAATGAGTAGTAAGACATTGTGAAAGATTGTTGATTCTTTTTTTATCGGTTCTGGTTGGCTTGGTAATTGTTATGTTAACTGTGTTTACATATGTTAGAAAACAAAAGTTTGTTGATACTTTTTAGTGGTTTTGATTAGATGTTACAGTGTATATATGTTTTTGTAGTTACATCAGTGTATGAAATATATTATTTGGTATATCGGATGTAATTTCATGATATTTCTTAATGGTTTCCACAATGAAATAACGATTACAGTTCCCAATTAGTATTCTCCTTACACGTACAAGTGGTACTTCATTTACCCTTTCAATTGGTCTATGTGAATGTCTTGATTTCATGTTACTATAATCTAGAAGTGGCAAAATAGGTGGGTCGGGTAGGGTAACGGGTCTAGATGGGTTTTGGTCATCTAGATGGTCTTCTAGAAACATGGGTCTAAATAGATCTTCTAGAAACATGGGTCTTTTAGAAACATGGTCTAAATGGGTCCGGGTCTAGATGGGTTGGGTCAAGGTCTAGATGGGGATCGGTGAACAATTTTTTTTTAGAGTAAAATGTGAGAAAAGTGAAAAAAGTAAACAATTTTTTTTTACCCATTAGACCCGTTGAGTAGTGTTATATAATTGCACACGATTTAGACTAATTTATAATATTTTGGAAGACCCAACTTGACCATCCCCTAATTTTTTTATTTTTTTTTGAACGGCAATTTTTTCACACCCTATACCACCTATTTCACAAGTGCCTCTAGCGAGGCTTGAACCCACAACCTCTAGGTTGGTGGACAACTCACAGTCTCACATACCACTAGAACAAAAACCTTGGGTCATCCCCTAATAGATATTTGCCAACTTCACATATGTTCAACCAATGGGTCTTAAACTGCCACCTCTACTATATTCTATGCCTTTCTATGAACCTGTCTTTTGGCTTTTCATTTATGGTTGTTAGTTATGGTCATTTAATAGGTGGTTGTTAGATTGTAAATAATTGAGATATTATTAGTTAAATTATAAGTCATATAATTTTAGTTTATGTTGAACTTGCAGAAATGGCATCAAGTGCTAATGAAGGTATATATCCTCTGCATCGCTCTAAAACCCTTCATTTGGTATGTTTTCATACTTTTATGGTTCAATCCCCTGCTCTCGTTTATCCATGTTGATTGATGAATGATAGTAACATTGTGGTGTAAATGGTTAGTAGGTGAGGCATGCTCAAGGGGTTCACAATGTAGAAGGAGAGAAGGACCACAGTGCATACATGTCTGAAGAACTTTTTGATGCACATCTTACCCCTCTTGGTTGGCAACAGGTAATGTGGCACATTTTCTAGGCGAACACAATAACAGCACTACGCATTACATTCTGGTAGCATTTTCACGCAGTTATGACATCATCAATTAAAGCACTTTATGAACTATTTAAGGACCTAGCAATTGATGAAACTAAGTCTGGAGTCAATTATGCTATGATACTGATTATATCTCTACTTGTCATGTATGATGCTCAAACTTATGGTGGTTAAATTGCTCGGGTTGGGTAACGGGTCAAAACAGGTACATGCTAAAATGGAAACCTTTTTGTCTTGTTAAATATGATTGTACTCTTTTATTAGTCTGATATTACAATTGTGGATTTGACATGTTAGGGATAAACCATAACCCACATCTATCAATTCATTAGTAAATGGGCCGAAATTGCCACTTCTACTCAAACAATGTCTTTTTTGAGTGCGTCTCTTATAAGGTCTTATAGTCGAGGATCTTATGTCTCATGGATCTTTTGCTCTAGTTTGGAAGGCTCTGACACAAGTATTAGTACGTTTCTTGTGAACATCTGTTTTTAAAGGAAACATTTAAATAATAATAATAATAATAATAATAATTAAAAAAAAAAAAAAAAAAAAAAAAAAAAACACACACTATTAGTGAATGAGAGATTCTGTCCATTCAACTGAAATACTAATCAGGAAATATGCAGCACGTGGTATACGGGTCCGATAGGATATTGAATGAAAACTACATTATCAAGTTTATCTAGAGAGATAACTTACACCACAATGAAAGGCTTATTTAAGGCATGAGAAAAACATCATGTTTATCACAATGTTTATCTTGTTCGTTGACCCTTGCAACTTCATCGGTAAGTTCTCTATTGACTTAGATATATCCAACAGGTAGATAATCTTCGGAAGCATGTTCATGCATCTGGTATATCGAAAAGTGTTGAATTGGTTGTCGTTTCACCTTTGCTCAGGTACTTTCTCCCTATCACTTTTTACTCATGCTAATGAGAATACAGTTTAATGTTTATACGAATAAAATGAATCCACTTTATATCTTTGATATATTATTGACTACAAGTATAAATTGTTATACATGCAGGACCATGCAAACGGCAGTTGGTGCTTTTGGAGGTGAAGGTTCTGCTGCTGGGATTGATGTGCCTCCACTGATGGCAGAAAATACGGGTGAAAGTAACCGTCCAGCAATTTCAAGCCAAAATTGTCCTCCGTTCATTGCCGTGGAGCTTTGTCGAGAGCATCTGGTACATCATATTTTATCTAGTAAAAATATATTAGAAACATTAGGTGGTTCACTAAATTTAGAAGAATGGTAGAAATCCAATGGAGGGACATAGATTTGGGTTAGTTTGTCTATGCTGTATTTGAAGAATTGCAATAATGTACTGAAGTGAAAATATTTGAAAAAGATATGTTAGAAAATAGAACTGTAACCGAAATATGTAAAAGTGGATCAATTTCGGACATATTCTCAAAGATTATGGGTCAAATTGGTAACTATTATAGTTTAGATAAAAAGTGAACGGGTCATACCGGCTAAAAGTTGGATCATAATTCACAGCCTCCTAAGTTTCTTTAATTAACAAGTTGGATCATAATTCAAGGGTAGATTCTGTAATTATATTGTCTGCTTTATCGATTTGGCTACTACAATAAAATATATTTGAAGGTTATTTATATATTGTTGAACTCATTTTAATGGAAGTGATGTAGGGTGTTCATCCATGCGATAGGAGGAGAACTGTAACTGAATACAAACCCATGTTCCCAGCAATTGATTTTTCTTTGGTAAGTTTAAAAAAATCTTACATATGTTTAAAAGTTTCTTATATCATAAATGCATCGTCTTTACTTACATAATATAATATAATCCATTATAAGGAAGCAAAATAGTATACTAGTTTGCCTGCTAAAAATGTGTATTTCGTTTCATTATTCAGATAGAAAACGATGGGGATGTCTTATGGACGTCTGATACTAGAGAAAAGAATGAAGAAGTTGCTGCAAGGGGAATGGAGTTCATGAAATGGTGACTCCTTATTCTACATCTTTTTTAAATATCATTAGTCATATGGAAATACATGCCTGGCATGGCGTGGGTGTTTTAATTAGCATTTTGAATTTGATCATGTGATTTCAATAATATAATTTGGATTATTAGTTGTAATAAAACGGCATATTGAAGATAGTGAATAACACTTTCAAGGTGTAAATATCAGATAATCCATGTATCTGAAAAATTCTGCCTATCGAAAACTGAATACAACATGATATGTCCATAATAGACAATCTTGTGAATTGGAGACCCGTCTTATGATTCAGGAGTAAAAGTCTTAAGCTAGGTTAAAATTGGGGTTGTTATGTATTCATAACTATTTGATGGTCAACTTTTTTTGTGGTTAATATGAAATTGGTTATTTATTCGTAACAATAAAACATATCAGATCATCAGATTCAAAACACAAATTCAAGCACCACCTATAACAGGTTTAGATTCTTTAGACATATAATTATTTTAGATTATTCGAAATATAATGAACTTCATTATAAATAAAAACAAATTTGACCCTTTTTTCCTCTCTCATACATCCTGTTTTCTCCCTCGAATGATGCAGGTTATTTACACGGGAAGAGAATGAGATTGCAGTTGTGACACATAGTGGTTTCTTGTTTCATACACTTGCTGCATACGGAGATGATTGTCATCCAACACTCAAGAAGGAAATGTCCAAACAGTATGTCGTTTCATCCATCTCATTATAGTTAGAACCATAGTCTTTAAATGTGGAAAACCACATTAGCCAGTCTACGACTCTGGTTAGCATGTAGACTGTAGTTATGAGACTTGTATATATCAGAATTAACCCTTTTACGCTCGTTGACAACTGGCGTTTAACTCTCTTTGTTGCGATTGTGTTGTGCTCAGCTTCAACAACTGTGAACTTCGTTCAATGGTCATTGTTGATAGAAGGTAAGCATATGACTCTAATCTCTAAATTTCTACTCATGGATGGTTTTATTGTATGTCTATCTCTAAATGGGTGAAATAGGTCGAAAGGTGCCCACCTTTGTTTTAATGCACAAAACCTTTCAAAAAAAAGTTATAACTGAAATAAATTACTTTTTGTATAATGGGGTAACAAACAAGTAAAACTTTCAAAATGCAAGTGTTCAGGGCCAACCCAGCTCGACCCGACTTGCCCATATTGCACCTTGAGTACGGTTTTGAAAAAAAATTCACCGATGATTATGTATTATTGCAGCATGATTGGTTCAGGCACTTCAAAAACAGATTTTGCTGGGAAAATTCCAAGTGGTGCTGACGTCCCGAGCGCCGCTGTTTAGTAGGGAATTATGTGCTCCTTATACCTTTCTCTTTATGAAATTCAACCGAAGAAGCTGCATTTGATATTCTTTTTTCTAATTTCCAGATGGAAATTAGACAATGGATGCTAGACGGATTATAAACCATAAATAATAGTAGCAAATTACTTTTCACAAAACATAACTATGTGCTGTGAAAGCTACTGCTTATCTTATATATTTACTCTCTAGATATCAATACATTGGACCTTGGTAATGGTTACTCTACTATTTTTATACATTAATATTGCAGAGTTAAAACTAGAGGGGTTTCTCAACCCAGTCATATGTGTCACAACTGCTAATGGGCTAAAATGGGTTAAATTGCCTATAGATTTTGTATGTCAAGATTTCCTTAGAAAAGATCACATATCGTACTTTTTTCAACGAACATATCGTACTTTATAAAGTTTCTTAAGATTGTTAGGGGTACACGCTTAGGTATATGGTTGAAAATTACACATGGACTCGATTATTGTATAAAACCCTTTGTCGAGTCTCACATGTCACATAACATATATACCTAAGCATTGTCATGACAAATAACTTTCAACTCTAGAACAAAAATTTGTTAAACTTGGTTGACCTATATTCGCTATTTGTCAAACTGGAGCAATCAATATTATATTGTTGCTTTCTATCAAAAATCCTAAAATTTCCAATCAACCATACATCTCGATCAAGAGTGGAAATCTATTAAAAAATTACAAAAGGTTATAAATCTAAAAGTGTAAAAAGTCACTCATAGTGTGACACATGTCCCACACTCTAAATTATATAAAAAATACATTTAGGGGTATAATGGTCATTTAACCTGTTTTTTCCTTTTTCACTTCAAAATTTAAACGCATATATCTTTTAAACGACAAACTTTTAGAAAAAAACCGATTTAACTATAATTTCTAAAATTTTATCCTCTTTAATTTGGTAAAAAATTTGTTAAAAATTTCGATTTTTTTTACATATCAAATGAGTATTATTTTTCTTGATTTTTTCTGCATTTCCGGCCATATTTTTTACTCACATAAATGTCGATTCGTGAAATACTTAAAACATGAAAGTTATAGAGTTTGGTTCACTCTTTACACATGTTTTTTAATCACTCCAATATGATGTTATATGAGTAAGATATCACTCGTTAAAGATGACATTTTACTCATATTAATTGCACACAATGTGTTTGATGAAATGTCTAGCTTGGATTTTTAGTGTTAAATTCGCGTTAAATGCTCTAATTTTTGTACCACAACACATTATTCATCATTTATTAATGTAAGATTCAAAAAGTAATGTTTTTTAATCGTTAACATTTTAAAAAAAGGTAAGTTTGGTTCATCAGTTAGTCTTTGTTCATCAACTAATTTTGTTCATCAGTTAATATTGTTCATCAATCAGTCATTATTCATCAGTTAATCTTGTTCAATACTGATGAGGTGATGAACAATATTAAGTGATGAACAAGACATACTTCTGTTCATCATAACGAGATTTTGTTCATTAACTGTCTTTTTGACCATTTTACTTGTGTTCATCAATAGCATCAAGCTTTTTATTCTTGTTCATCAGTAGCCGCGATCGTTTTACTTATGTTAATCAAAAAACCAAAAGATATGATAAGTTGAAATGTATATTGTTCATCAGTTGTTGTAGTTCATCAGTTAGTATGTTCATTAGTTTATCAGTTTCCTAAAAAAAATTATAATGTTCATCAATTTATCAGTTTTTTTTTTTTTTTTTTTTTAAATCATAATATTCATCAGTTGTCAAAAAAAATCACAAAGTTCATCAGTTACGGTCATATTGTTCATCAGTTCATCAGTTGGGTGTTTGTTCATCAGTTAATCTGTTAATCATTTAATCTTTGTTCATCAGTTAAAAAAAAACCTAAAGCAACAAAAATAACACAAGATGTATTGTAATACACCAATTAGTGCATTTAAATGTACTTTTATAAAATATATCTCTTTTAGTCATTTAAACTAGTTGTGATCGATGACATCTGTTACGGACCGTAAAGATGTAATTATGATAGTGTAGTAATTATGTTGTTCATCAGTACATTTAGTTTCTTCATCAATGTTTTAGATAGCACATAGAATAATGCTTATGAACATCAGTGTTCATCAATTGTTTTAGGGATACAATGTTTGTTCATCAGTGTTCATCCGTAATTGTGTTTGTTCATCAATATTTTAGGTAGCGCAATAAGGTTTCACATAAAAAAATATTGATGAACATCAATGTTCATCAGTGTTATATTTATATTATGTCTGTTCATTAGTGTTTGAAAAAGTACGTTCATCAGTGTTTTTGCATTGTTCATCAATAAATATTGATGAACAAAATAAATTAACAAAAACATCACTTTTTGAATTCTACATTAATAAAACGATTAAAGGTGTGCTGTTGTACAAAAATTAGTACATTTAACTCAATTTTAACACTAAAAATCCAAGCTAGTCATTTCATCAAACATATTGTGTGCAACAAATATGAGTAAAATGTCATCTTTAACGTGTGATATCTTACTCATATGACATCGGATTTGAGTGATTCAAAAACATGTGTAAAGAGTGAACCAAAATCTATAACTTTCATGTTTTAATTTTTTAACAATTCAACATTTACGAAGGTAAAAAATAGGGCCGAAAATGCTCAAAAAATAAAGAAAATCAAGACTCATTTGATATGTAAAAAAAAGTTTGAAATATTTAACTAGAATTTAACCAAACTAAAGAGGGTTAAATTTTAAAAATTATGGTGAAATAGGTTTTTCGTAAAACTTCGTCGTTTGAAAGTTATTTGCGTTTGAAATTTGAGGTGCAATTTAAAAAATAAGTCAAATGACTCAAATGCCCTTAAACAAAGATATTAGGAAAAAAAAGGAAGGAAGGGGATAAAGTTGATGGGGGACACTTGTCACATGTTAATTGACTTTCTACACTTTTTAATTTTTATTACTTTATATAGGATCTCAACTCTCTCGATCAATGTATATAAAACTCTTAGGGAGTGTTTGGTAGGATTGATTGGAAAGGTGAGAAATGAAAAGAGAACACATCCCTAGTTTGTTGCACTCAAAGAATATAGAGAATCGGGTTTCCATTATAGCGGTGAATAAATACTCATTAACATGTGAGTTGCACATGTTATGCCAAAGTTATGGTGCGTTTGGTATGCGCATATCGAAATGGATCTATGAATTTCATTTCGATTAATTGTGTTTGTTTAGTGGGTCCGTGAATAAAATGAGTATATGATAGTCATAGATTCATTACACACCACTCTTTTCCACTACAAAATTCAAATATTTATATATTTTTTTCATTCCATATTTTATCAACCAAACATAAACAATCGTAATAATAGACTTTTTCATATTCATTGTCATTCTACCTATACCAAATCCAATACCCATTGTGATTTCTAACAACAAACCAAACATACCCTTAGTTTGTTAATGAAATGGAATATATCACCCATTAGTAACCAAGTTTCACGAGTGTTCCAATTTGATATCTCAAACTTTATACTAATCATAAAAATCATTGAAGTTTTAAAACTGCTTCATTCTTATGTAATTTTCTGAAATTAATGTGCTTAAAGTATCTATCTATGCATTAACATGTTGTACATTAATTTTAAACACCCACCTCGTGAATTTAACTAACTCCAACCAACTTCATGTACAACCTGTTAAACGACTAAACATAAACAATAACCACAAAATAATAACCAAGTTTGAGAAGTGTTTCATTCTGGTTACTCTAACATAAAAATTATATAAGAATGCAAAAGTTTTGAAACTTTAATGGTTTTTATGGTTGATATAAAGTTTGAGGTAAACTTGGTCCCAATCCTCTGACAACTTTTAACGATTCAAAAACAAATTGATTTTTCCGATTACAAATATTAGGAACTCCAAATCATTTTTCCTCTTTGTTAAATTTTGACAAAATATAGGTATTATAGACACTTTTTGTAAGGTATTTGACAAACTTTAGTAGGGGTTTTATATTGTATGGATTATAGTGTCATCTTCTTTGATTTGTAATCAATATTTCTGATATTTCGTAAATTGATCTTTAATCTGAGTATGTTATTTGTGTGTCGAAACGATGGCATTGGATGAATAATTCGAAGTTGCGCTCTAACTATGTGCTTAAATGCTAAAGACAAATTTGTTTAGTTGTGTTTTTAGTCTTTTCATAGTAAATTGACCATTCTTGTTATTATGTTGTCAAGTTTAAGATCCCTAATGGACATGTTTGCTCTAATAAGCCCCGACTCGTTCTAGACTTCCTAGAAAGCAGTCTCTTTACCTGGGCAGTGGTGTGACTATTTAGTATTTACACCTTATCTCTCAATATCTCACTCCGACGGGGATTTGGAATTGTTGTTGTTGTCGGAGACTAGATTCCAGGCACGGTAGATAGTGTCATTTTCATACGAGTGCCATTTTGGTTGTGCAATGTGGAACTTTAAATGCATATATTCAACAATAATCTCACCCATCATAGAAATATATGATTCATACCTTTTATTTGTATCATTTGTTCTTTGATCACATTTTGCAACTAGTAAGTGGCATACATGATTCACAAGCTCTTGTTTGATGTTCCTATTCTTATGAAGTACATGGACTAGTTTCCATGATAATTATACACCTTATTTTGAACCACAACCACCACCTCCACTACAACCACCACTACAACTGGCACGACATCCTGAACAACTCGCACGACATCCACCACCACCACCACCACCACAACCACCCCCACAACCGCCACTACCACTACATGCTCCACCCGTTGTCCATACACTTGCTGTGATACACGCTGTGTTGCAGATGCCATTACATTTTCGTTCTCCACATCCCAGAGCCATGTGCTGCACTGGACTCGGTTGTGTCGTGGTGATAACTATACCCAAAGTAATAGGCAAAGACATATCTACATTGTAGAAGTGGTAAAAAACAGAAGTCTGTTAATCATCCATTTTTTACTCGAATAAATCTTTATAGCAATATAATAAGTTACGAGATCAAAGGCATTTCAAGCAACTTATAATAGCTTCAAACTGAATTCATACTATTTATTTGAAAAGCAGAATATGAAAAATGTTTTCTATTGTAAAGTAATCATCTTATTCACCAGAAAACCCAACATAAATTCTGAATTTCAAGCTAAGTGACTTTGAACCAGTGTGAAATTGCAAGTTCAAGATTACTTTATAAAAGTGAATTCATACTATTTTCTGCTTCATGCGATAACTTTATAAAAGTAATCACTCGTTATAAATTTCTAAAGTAAAATACCTGAATCAAACTCTAACCATTTTGGAGTAGGAAGTTTCCAGTCCAATTCCATCACCGAAATTGAGCAAGTTCCAAACGATTTTGATGGATCATCGACAAGCTCAAAGAGAAACTCGCCCTTGGGTTCACATTGGAACATAATAGCTTGTGTTTCTTCAGTCTCCTTGCAAATGCTAAAATGGCTCTTACCCTTGAATAGCATATCCTTTTGCATCTTACTGACAGATAGTACAAGTTTGCCTTTGTGATTGCTCGATAAGTTTCTTACCTCTATGATCTCCACCAGAATCTGAAAACGATTAAGGTGACAAAATGAACGGTATGATCAGGTCGGGTAACGGGTTATAACAGTTTGGGATCATAACAAGTATTCATATAAATGGACTGAAATTTTCCCTATCTGCTGAATATGTATATTGGTAAAACTGTACTATTGCTGTATTAAAACCAAAGTTACTTCAGTAATTTATTGCGTGATAACATCCAGTCATTGAAAATTTAACCCAACTGTTATGTGATGACGTTCTAATCGAGAATTTTGAAAAGCATACCTCCATGAACATGATATTGGATGACTGATTTGGATTACTGTGATGGCTTTGACCTTGGACAGGGGCGATATATCTATACATGGCTCCTGCCCTCCAATACCTCGACGAAGAAAACATCTCTTTCCACTGCTTAGTGGTTGTACTAAACCCAACATCCAATTTCTGACCCTTTGTTCTATCTGAATCTGTGTCGTCATGACCGAGTACCTTTCCTAGTAAACTCACCGTATCATTGAAGTAAGAGAGTGGATGTAGCTGATGAGTATGCCACATTAAGTCGATATCATAAGTTGGAACACAAAAGTTCTTGGAGTTCGTCTCCATGTTTCTCCTAATCATGTGTAGAAATCCCTTGTATCTTTCAAGTGCTCCCTCAAGAAAGATATCGTCTTTCATGAACGTTCTTGACACCTATTTTAGATTACGTTAGCCAAAACGGTTAGCTATATAGAGGCCACATTGGTTTCTAATCTAAAGATTGCAGTATGTCATGCTAAAGAAACCCAGGGACAGGGTGAAGAAACTTTGAAGCACCTAACCTGGTAATAAAATGAACTTTGTCTGTTGACTGCAGAAACTAAATCATATTTGGTGCTTGGTGAAGCCATCAGTTTGTTTTTAGTATCATTATCGACAAAGCAGTAATCCATGTCGAGTTCATAAGGTTCTTCTGGATTCATAGTGTTCCATAACACTTCGGTTTTTTTCTTAGAAGTCCCATCAACCGAAGATATAACCACGCCACACGGGTCAACGATTAATCCAAACAGTTCCTTACAATCAGACATATACCGAACCTTGAAAATGACGAAACTGAGTTAGTGATATGGTTGCATCATGAATTCTAAAAGTATGCTTATATACTTTCATTGATATCCATATGTTATGTAGGTGTTGCAAATGTATTCATTACAAATTAAGTGAAAATATAAGTAAAATATCTACAAACTATTGGGTAACAACATGCTCTTATGGCTAATATTACCCGTATTATTTTATTAGTCAAAACTTTATATACAGATTTACCAATATCTGATACGAAATACAAATATGTATATCCAATATTCCAATATGATATGTAATAGCAAGTCATACAAACACAACTGTGTTTGCGTATGCATGCTTTGACTTTTGATAAGCTTACCGGATTAAGCCTGTGACAATGCCAGATCCATTCACAATCTAGTGGCACCACTAACTTCCATTTGCAGACCTTAGACCGGCTATGCTTTGCTAGTAAAGGAAGCCAGCAATATTTATACCTGTAGCCAGTAAATCAGCAAATCATTGCTACGCATTAGGCACAATTTATAAAATTACTACTGATTTATGACAAAAAAAATAGTTATAAGAATTCATACTAATATAGATTAAGTTTGGGTTATATTTAATCACAATAGATGATAAGGATAGAACCCAAAAAAGAAGTCAAACTGGTCAACTTCATTGACTGTGTTGATATTTGTATTGAGATTATTTTACAAGTTTCAGCGTATACAAGTAAAATCTTTAAATCTTTGTATTAAATCAATCAGATCATATTTTATTACTTTTTTTTTTTTTTTTTTTAAATCTCTAGTTATTTAGAAATTTGATAAAAAAAAAATGGACCAAAATGTGTTGGTGGGTCAACCCAACCCGTCCTGACCCTTTTTGAAGAACCCCTAAATATACCCGTTTGATAAAAATGCACCTCTACATCAACTTGTCTCGTTTGCACATTCCTAGACAGATATACCTGAAAATAGCTCGTTCTAAACCACGTCCATCGTATAATTTGCCATTGTCATCAACAGCCTCAAGAAATTTCAATTGTTTCTTCGTTGCGGTAATGAGGTCTGTGCTTATGACAATATTTTGAGCTTTAACCCATTCTATATCTTCAAGTCTCTCCATGGCACTGTATATGGTATGTGAAACTGAAAAAGCACAATGAATAATGAAAAAAATGCAATGACCTTTTATAATGCAAGAAATGTAACATTTGTTTCATGGTGTCATAAGTTATTTGTTTTGCCACTAAATGGGCACATTTCAAGATAACCTGTTGTGGTCATGAATGCAGGCTTTCAGCTGATTGTTTACATGAATTTGCGGTCATGCTTATAGCTCGACTAATGTTTATGTAAGATTTCATTCATTTAAATTATTTTCTTTCATTTTTTTTATTATTTTATTATTTTTATTTTTTTTACTTTTGGGTGTTATACTCATTTCTCTACATCATATAAATGAAATTTAGGATTTCATCTTCCTATCATTTTACACCATTAAAAATTAAAAATAAAAAAATAACTAAATGAAGACGTTTGATTACTAAAACGAATGAGTAATATATACCTCTGTCTAGCAATGTGTTAAAAATACAGGAAATTTTTATAGAAAATTAATGTAACATATTTAGTGTAAACTGGTGCAGCTGTTAAAAAAACTAAACAAATTATGAGAAAGTAAATAAAGTAAATAGTCTCTCTATCACAGTATGACGTTTTGGTTTAAAGAGGGATATATATGTAAAAGTCCCCTTATTTTTCTACTCTTGTGAACCTTCTCTCCATTTATAATGGAGATCAACTACCATCTTTGTGAGTATTACCGCTATTTCAAGAGTATATTTCTTTCATCTGAAGTGTTTGTAACTGCTTTTTATGTCGAATTTAGAACAATATCTAAGAGCTAGGTTGCAAGTCTTATAACTTGGAATCTGGGACTCACTGGTTTATAGTTCATGCCTATATTTTGATTTTCTTTTTAGGATTATTTTGTAATTAGATCAACATTGTGAAAAGCAAAACAATTTGGTTTATTGACACCGACATTTTGTAAACCTTTTCTCAATAGCATCCAACATTTGCATGATTTATTGATTTAAAACCCCCATGCGTTATGAATTTGATTTTATGGCTCATGGTTTTTCTTCAAATGATATGTAATTATTATGTATGGTATTACAATTGTTCCGACTTTTTGCAAGTGATAGTTCTCCTCAGATTTCTATCAGCACAGTCCCATAAAAAAGTTGGGCTCAGATTATATGATCTGTATGTTTTCTTTGTTAGTTTTGGCAAGGATGATATGGTGCTACGTTTTCCTAATTGGAAGTATTATCTTTACTTGATAAATTTGGCAAAACCAAAGTCTGCTACAATATCCTGATAACCTGTGGTGTTATGATTCGTAAGTCAGTTCTGTACAAAACAAGTAATGAGGTTTACTTTAACTTACATAAAGATCAGGAAAACAAACGCAAGTCAATCCGAGTGCTGGCCAAGTTGACAACAGCAAGATGGAATCAAGATGTCTCAGTTCTATCACCTTTTGTTAGACGTAACATCAATACAGATGATTAATTAAACATTTGAACTTTCCAGAGTCTCATTAATACTCATAAAACAAGATGATTGATTGGCATGCAAGTATGAAAGTAAAGCAACTGTTTTCACTATTATATTACAGATTTAATGTCAGACACCCACAAAAGTTGAATAATTTAGTCTTTTATATATTCAAGGACCTGAGCGAAAGCGGTCTCATTAGCAGGCACAAGGTCTTCTATATTAGTTCAGTAACCAACTTAGATATGCACTATTATTTCCTACTTATTCTTCGAAGAATCAAGATAAATGTTTGATCTGGTCAGGATTCGTTTCCATCGGGGAGAGACCATCGCTTATATCCCATTATCCTACACAAAACATTAGTTTCTGCAATCAGCGATATGTGCATGTAATAAACTGGATAAATAATCAATCTGTAATATATATTATTGAAGTATGCATTACATAAGATGAATAAAGGTTGAGCATAAAATCTATAATACAGAAATAATCAATAAGACATCATCGAACACACTAAAATGATGAAGATCTTCGAAGTAATGGCAGCAGTGAAATGGTCACGTCACGAGCTTTCACAAAAATAGTGATGGTTATACACAGGTATAATCAGGATTGTTGAAATCAAACACAAGTAATAACTTTCTTATATGAGAAATCTGTAAAATATTGTGTTACAATCGGTTACAATAATTCTCTATTTATACTAATCGACCCAACACTTTGAACCATTGTGATGGTTCGCTTTTGTCTTGGTTTTTTCCAACCGATGCATCCCTTGGTGGTGATGGTTGGTAATCGGTGGTGGTTAAACCAAACCGAAAAGACACAACTGTTCAAGTTTGTGCTAATTACAAACTAGTCCGTAGACTACAGTTTCTAGTCCGTAGACCACTTAATCTTGATCATGCTGAAGGAGATTCTTCACACCAAGTATTTTTCTCATTGTGACGAAACGTATCCTTGGTAGTTGATAACGTCAAATTATCAAATAGTATAAAGAAATAATATCAAATACGATAAGCGCGAATCCCCGAGTCAGCCCTTTAGGAAAAAGGTCAACACGCAAAACCCGCAAATACGATATATGATACCGGGCAAGTGTTACCCGGGTCGTTTCCCAACGAGGATGTCATTTGAGGTTTGTTATTAAAATGCTTGAAATTCGGGATTTTACGTGTTTTGATTGTTTTCTAAATTCAAATTAAAGCACGAGAAAGTAAATAAGACAAGAGTTAAAGGCAAACTACTAAATTAACAATTAATAAGCATATAAACTAAGAAACGAAACTTAATTAAGTCCTAATGCACTAAAAACTAAAAACGAGCAAAACCGGGAACGAAACGAGCCCGGATAAACCAAATTTTGCAAATTAAAGCCTAAGGGTGCAATTTTATTTTTTCTAAATTCTAAATGACTAAAAATAATTTTAGAAAAACGATGGATATTTTTTTGACTTTGTGGAAAACTAGAAGGGGGGTTGAATAGTTTTGCCGATTTTAAGTTAGTTTTAAAAACTTTAGATTCGATATTATGTGAAATCGTATGGATGTAGAGAAAGTATAGATCTAATGATAAAGCACGTAAATAAAGTAAAGCAAGGGATAGAAATGACACAACCGATTTATAGTGGTTCGGCTACAAGGACACCTTCCTTGCCCTACTCCACTCCCCGAGTCACCTACTCGAGAGTTCAAGCACTATGTCAACAAACTCCTTCAACTTGGCGGAGAAGCCTTCACAACGTTGCTTACACCTTTTTCCGGTACAAAGCTAAATACCGAGTCCGTAACACGGTGGACCAAACCAACAAGACTATTACACAACAACTATATGAAATATCAAATACAAGATCTTTGCTACAGAAATCTTGTGGAGGAACAAATCAATCAAGGACCCCTTGTTTGGATGACTTGTAGAATGATCTCGTCTTAGAGAAGGACCTATATGAGAATCATTAAAGAAAGAAGAACAACTCTCTAGATCAAGTGATCTTTTGTTAGAAGAGAATGAGAGTATATGAGAGAATTAGTAAGAAGAGGGGTGAGTTAGAATGAAGAAATGACTCTCTATTTATAGGCAAAACTTGCCAGTGTTCCCCGGATCCCACGGATCCCTCCCTTAAGGGATCTGTCTAGTGTAAACCCAGGGATCCGTGGGACGCTCCTCTTTGCCCATGGGTTTTCTGGTTATGGGTCATGGGTAATGGGTTATGGGTTGGTCCATGGGTATTTCTTTAGATACAATGTATCTAATGAGTACAATGTATCTAGTCAAGTGGGTATGGGTCAATACCATGGGTTATGGATATGATCCATGGGTTGTGATTTTTACCCATCCTAATAAACTATTACAACAAATGATTTATTACAACAATTTGTATTAAATGGCTATATGTAAATGCTTTACAAAAATAACATGTATCCTTATAATTTTACTTATGATAACATAATATTTGTTATCAACAAAACACAAAGAGATCGCAAAATATTAATAAACGTTTTTACGGTTTATTTGTATTAACAATGTCCCCCTTTTTGTTGATGACAAAACATAATGCTATGATGAGTAAAACTTAAGAATAGATGTATGTTTTGAAAACCCCTAAGTTTTACTTCTTCTCCCACTTTTTGTCGAAACAAAAAGTTAACCCATCGAAGAAATAAAATGTGGAAAAATAGTCCACGTATCGCTTACTCCCCCTTGACGGTAGCTCCCCCTAGTTTGGGGCGTCAAGTGAAGAAATAAAAAAAAATCCTACAAAGAAAAGGTTAGTAGTAACATGCATATGTAATCTTGTGATTGACGAGAATCAAGATTTGGAGCCAAGGTATGTAAACAAGGCCTTGTAATAAAACAACAAAATGTAGTAGTATTTATGCCACATACAAGCATGTAAAAGTAAGAACAAGACTTGTTCTTGAAAATGACTCAAAAAAAATACTAAGGGTAGAAAATAGTAATACTGATTCCTTCCATGCTTGCATAAGGTTATGTATGGAGGTTTTGATGAGTAATGGTATTGATGCGATCAAGAATGAGGTTGAGTATGAATCGCATTTCTTCCCTAACTTCTATTGCAATATCCCTAGTGGATTGGCAATGTTCACAGTGTAAGTGATGTAGGTAATGAGTGCGGAAGTTTTTCGGGTTGTTTTGATTTGTGAGTTGCGGAAGATGTGGTGAAAAAATAAGAAAATACGGATCAAAGTCCGGAATGTTTGGAACTGGTGGTGGAAGAGAATCTAGGTGTTCTTGTAGCTCAATGGGAGCTAAGGGTGGTGAGGTTTCAAGGTCTTTGAAAATTGTGTTTGGAGAAGTTGGAGGTGTCAAAAAGGCTATTTCTTTTTGTTTTGGTTGTTGAGATGTTGTTGGAGTCTTAAGGAGTTCCAAAAGAGTGACTTTAGGTGGTGAGTTGATGGGTGATGAAGTTGGTGTACTTGTTGGTGATGAAGGAGGTGATGTAATGGAAGCATCTTGTAATGAGTTATTTGTTGATGATGAGCCATTCGATGATGGTTTTGCTAAGCAACAAGGCCGGATGCTAATCCGTGCGGATATCCTAGATTTTGATTGTGGTATTTTGGAAGGTGGGAGGACAAAAGTTTGGATTTCTTGAAATAGATTGTTATTCATCTAAGTTGGAAGATCTTTTGGAAGACATGATGGTGTTTGTTTGTGAGGGTGAGATGAATAGCAAGCAATGTTGGGAATCCTACTTATAGAAAAGAAATTTTGCATTGCAATTAATGCTTGACCCAAAATATGGATTAAAATCTAATGATTAAATATGAATTTAAGACATGTGATCATGAGAAAACAAGCATTAAATCACATACTCCAAACTAAAGTGAGAAAAATAGAAGTTAAAAATAGCTTATGTCTCACGGATCCCACGGATCCTTCCCTTGAGGGATCCGTCCAGCATTAAGGCTGGGATCCGTGGGACTGGTGATTCAGGCAGCACAAAATTTTTCTTTTGAAAACATTTTTGCCTAGTGTGTGCCTATATGCAAACTATTTGGAGTTGCGGTTATCTCGACTCCTAAAAAGAAAAGAAAAATAATCTAGAAGTAAAAAAGCATACTATTATGTGAGATAACCCGAGTGCTCCTAATTCATTGTTGCTTAAATGAATATACCCGAAAACACATATTAGTTATGTGTCCTTTTTAGCATTCAAAAGACATGAGATGCAATGAAAACGGGTTTTTTCTATGTATTAATAATGAAAAAGCGATTTGTCCTAGACGTAAGAAATTGCTTTTATGAAATTGATACGGGAAGAGGTATCATTTTTAGAAAACGTTTCAAAAAGAGGTTTCTTTGTGCGAATAAAAATCGTACTATCCTTTGAAAAGAAGATGTGTATGTAATTATATGTTTGCAACTTGTACTTGAAAGAAAATAAAAAATTCTGAGTTATAAGTATAAAAAAAAAACTTATCTTGGGTTTTGAAAATTCCCGTATTGCTTGTGAGTTGTGCGTGAAATAGAGATCCTAGACTCAGAAAGAAGAAGGCTAGTGTTTACATACCTTGTAGAGTTAAAAAGTAAATTACGACGATTGTTCCATGAGACCAACACCAAGACGAAGTAGGTTGAATTGTTCCCCGCTTCAACGGTTTGGTGAGGACGTCGGCTATGTTGTCTTCGGACGCTACCTTCTCAATAGAGATGTTCCCCTTTTGAACATTATCTCTTAAGAAGTGATGACGAATCTCTAAATGCTTTGTGCGAGAATGTAATACCGAATTCTTGCTTAAAATCGATGGCACCTTTGTTGTCACATAGAATGGCTATGTCACTTAGATGAATGTCGTAGTCAACTAACGCTTGTTTCATCCATAGTGCTTGTTGGCATGCTTTGTCGGCGGAGAGGTATTCGGCTTCGGTTGTTGATATTGCTAATGCCGTTTGTTTCTTAGAGAACCAAGATGTTAAACAACATCCCATAAAAGTACATACCCCACTTGTACTTTTTCGGTCAACATAATCACCTGCATGGTCAGAATCTGCATATACAATTGTTTCTACTCTCGTGCCCTTAGGATACCATAATCCTAATTGTGTTGTACCCTTAATGTATCTAAATATCCTTTTTACGGCTTCTAGATGTGATGTTTTAGGGTTTTCTTGAAACCTAGCACATAGACAAACACTAAACATGATATTCGGCCTACTAGCCGTGAGGTAGAGAAGACTACCAATCAGGCCATGATATTTTGTATTATCAACGGATTCGTCGTCTTCATCTTTTGTGAGTTTGGTGTCGGATGACATTGGTGGTGTTCTAATTGGTTTAGACTCTTGTAAACCGAATTTCTTTAACATCTCTTTTATGTATTTAGATTGATTAAAGAATATATCATCTTCTACTTGTTTGATTTGTAGACCAAGAAAGAAACTAAGTTCTCCCATCATACTCATCTCGAACTCGTCATGCATGATTTTAGAGAAATCATTACACATGTCTTGACAAGTAGATCCGAATATAATATTATCTACATATATTTGAATGATGATTATATGTGACTCTCTTTTCTTAGTAAAAAGTGTGTTGTCAACTAACCCTATGGTGTAGTTGTGTTTGATTAAGAATGACTTGAGTCTATCATACCAAGCTTTTGGAGCTTGTTTAAGACCGTAGAGGGCTTTCTTTAACTTATAAACATGTTTAGGTTTTTCAAAATCGATGAAGCCAGGAGGTTGAGCTACATATACTTCTTCATTAATAAAACCATTTAGAAAAGCACTTTTGACATCCACTTGATAAAGCTTAAGATCATTAGCATAAGCAAGAAGTATTCTTATAGACTTTAATCTAGCCACGGGGGCATAGGTCTCATCAAAGTCTATTCCTTCTTGTTGGTTATACCCTTGGGAAACGAGTCTAGCCTTGTTTCTAGACACTACTCCGTTTGCATCTAACTTGTTTTTATAAACCCATTTGGTTCCTATTATGGTTTGATTACTAGGTGGATGGAAAAGTGTCCAAACATCATTAGAAACAAATTGATTTAACTCTTCTTGCATAGCCATTACCCAACTTTCATCTTTTATGGCTTCTTGTATATTCTTAGGTTCTATGGTTGAAACAAAACAAAATAGGCTACTTTGGTTTTGAACTTGAGACCTTAAGGTTCTTTCGTTTAACTTTTCTATGACCTTATCTACGGGGTGATCTTTGGACTCTTTGATATTTATGAGTTCATTATTTCAAGATTCTTCTTTTTCTTCATTTATCTTTTTCTTTATTACAATAGCTTCACTTTCTACAATCTCGTCATCGACAAGAGGTGGAGAGGGTTTGGGTGGACTTTCATCAAATTTTACATTTAATGACTCTTCTACCTTCATTGTTTCTTTGTTTAATATGACGTAGGCTTTGCTATTAGGAGAGAAACCTAGAAAGATACCTTCGGTTGATTTAGGATCAAATTTTGTAAGGTAATTTTTAGTATTAAGAAGAAAACATTTTCTACCAAAGACTCTAAAGTGATCTAACGTAGGCTTTTTGCCTCGAAGTAACTCGTATGGAGTTTTACCTAAAATTGGTTGAATTAAGACTCGATTAAGTATGTACGTTGAAGTATCAACGGCGTTGCACCAAAACTTATAAGGTATGGATTGCTCATTTAGCATGGTGCGACTCATTTCTTGTAGGGTTCTATTCTTTCTTTCAACTACCCCATTCGATTGTGGAGTGCGAGGAGCCGAGACGTTGTGAGTAATACCATTAGCGTCACAAAAAGCTCCAAATTATACTTCATTATCGAATTCCCTACCATGATCCGTTCTAATAGACACTATAAGACTTCCTAGTTGTTTTTGGATTTTCTTGCTTAATATTTCAAAATAATTAAATGTTTCTGTTTTGTTCTTTAAGAATTTAGTCCATGTGTACCTAGAGTAATCATCCACTATGACCAAAGTGTAGTAGTTGCCTCCATAACTTTGGATAGCGGATGGACCAAATAAATCCATGTGTAGTAATTCTAGACACTTAGTTGTAGAAACCATGTTTTTAGCTTTGTGACTAGAATGGACTTGTTTTCCTACATTACAAGCATCACAAAAGTGATGTTCATATTTTAACTTAGGTAGATCTCTTACTAGATCTTTGGATGATAGCGATTGAAGAAGTCGCATATTGGCATGACCCAGTCTTCGATGCCATAAGGTCGAAGTATCATCCATAGAGGTAAGACAAAGTTTGTCTTTAGGTTCATTACCGATTTTAATGACATAGACTCCATGTTTCCTAATTCCTCTTCCTATGGTTATGCCATTTTTTAATATCTTACTACCGGTTTCGGTAAAAAGTACATTGCACTTTTATCACATATTTGTCCTATACTTAAGAGGTTAAAGTTTAGGTTTTCTACGTGACACACATCGTTAATGGTTAGAGATTTGTTAGAAATCATACCTTTACCGATGATTTTACTTTTGCTATTTCCAAACACCACATTTCCTCCATTGAAGGATTCATATGTGGAGAATAGATCTTTATTCCCGGTCATGTGCCTTGTGCACCCGCTATCCTTGACCCATTCATCCGGATCTAGGTCGACCTTTAAGCACACCTAAGAAAACAAATAACTCAAAAGTTTGGTCCCCATTTGTTCATGGGTCCATTAGTGTTAAACATTCCATTCACGTTAGACATGTATGGATAAGGTAAATATGCATTCCATGGTGCAAAGTTTTGAAAAGGAAAACCATTTTGCATATTTGGGTTTCATCCCATTTGATGGTTACTTCTCGGGTAAACATTATTAGGTCTCCTAGATGGATTAGGTTTCGAAAAAGTAGGAGCTTTGTTTCTTTCAAAAATAGGATTATATTTTGGAGGTGGTTGTCTAGTGGTAAAATGAGTTAGTTTCTTCTTATTAACAATAACAAAATCAGTTCGAGATGAAGAAGCTATGTTATTACCACAGTTTGCTTCAGCAGACCCACGGATCCCTGGCTGTACACTAGTCGGTTCCCTTTTTGTGGGATCCGTGGGATCCGCCACAACAGTGGCTTGTTTTTCTAGTGCCTTAGCAAATTGTGTTTCTTTGTTTTCACTAGTTGACGCATCAAGTTGCTGAATACCTAAGCCTTTTTGGTTGTTTCCGGTTTTAACACTATCTAGTATCATATCTAAAGTATTAGTACTCATTCTAGCAATTTTAAAATCTAGTTGATCAACTAGTGTTTGAAGTTGAACGCAAAGTTCACATTCACCACTTGCTATTTTACCCTTTTCTAGACGTTTCAATTTTGCTTTTAATTCTATGACTTCCTTATCTAAACATTGGTTTTGATTTTTCAAAAACTTGTATTTGTTAATTAATTTTAAGCTAATATTGCAAAGTTTGTCATATTCATTATGCAATGAGTCATCATCTAGTGATGAGCTACTATAGTATTCGTGACATCCCTCGTCATTTGCCATGAGACAAATTTCTTCGTCCTCCTCGTCGCTCATTCCCCACGTGCCGCTCACGAATGCCTTTTGATCATCCCGTTTGGGACACTTACTAATAAAGTGGTTTGGGTCCCCACATTTAAAGCAAGCACGATCATCCCTTGGCTTCTCGTCCTCTTTGCTTTTCCGGAATCATTTCTTGTCGTCATACGGTTGTTCGACGTATCTTACCTTCCTTCTAAAGAACTTTTTAAAGTCTCTTACCGCCATAGCATACTCCTCGTCGTCACTATCCAAAGAGGAGTTCTCTTCATCGCTTGAGGCCTTTTTAGCTTTAAGGGCAAGAGATTTGTGTTTCTCCTTCACTTTTGAGGCTTCATAATCTTTAGCAAGGATAAGCTCGTAGACTTTTAAGTTGCCTATGAGTTCATCAAGGGTGAGGATTGTCCAATCTTTTGACTCTTCGATTGCCGTCACCTTGGATCTCCATTTGGATGGAAGTGCCCTTAGATATCTCCTAACATGGTTACGGCTAGAAAAAGATTCATCAAGTGCTTGTAAAGATGTAATAATAGTATTAAATTTAGCAAATAAATGATCTATAGTTTCCTCATCCGATATTGAAAATTATTCATATTGTTGAACGAATAAATCAATTTTATTATTTTTAACTTGTTGATTACCTTGATGAGTTACAACTAAAGAACTCCAAATTTCTTTAGAGGTTTTAAGCATAGAAATTCTTTCGAATTCCTTTTTGGGTAAAGCATTATATAAAACCATTTTAGCTTCACTATTTTTAGAAAGCTTTTTCTTCATTTCATCGTTTAGTTTATCATGAGGTATGTTAACCAAATTTCCTTTATCATCTTTTGAGGTAGCCTCAAAATCGCCTTCAACAATAATGTACCAAAGATCAATATCTTTAGACTTCACATACGTTTCGAATCTATTTTTCCAATATATAAAACCATTAATTTCAATTAGTGGTGGTCGTTGCATAGATTGCCCTTCCTTGTAATTTTCAGAACCCATAGTGATCGAAAAGTTTTTTAAATACGGTTTACTTTAAAACTTTTATAAACTTAGCTCTTGATGCTAATTGTGGAAAACTAGAAGGGGGTTGAATAGTTTTGCCGATTTTAAGTTAGTTTTAAAAACTTTAGATTCGATATTATGTGAAATCGTATGGATGTAGAGAAATTATAGATCTAATGATAAAGCATGTAAATAAAGTAAAGCAAGGGATAGAATGTGTTAGGAATTGGAAATTCCATGTTAAAGTGTCGGTCACCCCAATTATAGTCTAGCATAAGTTAGCTCGTAGACTTGTAGTTATTTACGTTATTTAGTAGTTAATTAGTTAGTCAGTAGCGTAGAATAGTTTAGAGTAACACCGTGAAGGAAGGACGGGTCTTTACCCACTGTATGCCTGATCCACAGTCCGACATGAGGACGTTATGTTTGTAACTATAAATGCCCCTTTCATCCATGGAAGGGGTGGAGCTTTTCAATCTAACATTCCATATTTTGTGAACCAAGTCTCTAGCAAGAAACTCCCTCTCATCTCTTTCTCTCTAACTATGGAAAACATGTATTTTCATCATCCAATACCACCCGAATCATCAAACACTAAATAGTTACGATCCTACAATTGGTATCAGAGCCATGGTTATTGTGTTTGTTGATTTATTGTGGTCTTTTGTACCTTGTTAAAAACTGTTTTTTACATCTTTTTATGGTCGGAAAACTTTGTGTCCGTTTCTTCTCTTTTGGAAACAGTTTTTAACTTGGTATGTATATGTTGGTCATAAGGTCCTGTGGTTTAACAGGTGATATCTGTTTTGGTCATAAAGTTGTATTATGTTTATCCATTTGTCAAGTTTTATTTCCAAACAGTGACTTGTGATCAAACTGCTTATCAACGTGGTCATTTCTTGGTCAAACAATAATATTTCATTGAAGATAAAGTGGTCAAACTGGGTCTAAATGGGTCTGCTATGAATATAGTCGAAAAACTCACCGGAAAAACTCAAAAACATCTTACTAGCGACTTGTCACTGAAAAAGTACTGGTGGCAACTTGTCTTTACAAGTTGTCTAGATTCATTGAATTTTGGTAGCGAGTTGTGACTTCATGAGTTAGCGACTTGACACATAAAATCTAGCGACTTGGTTATTTGACTATTGAGTCAAATAAATGACCTAGCGACTTGTCTTGGTATTGTGTCAAAAATGGTAGCGAGTTGTGACTTAAAGGGGTTAGCGACTTGACACAAGACTTTGGCTAGCGACTTGGTACAGAAAGGATGAAGAAGATTTGACTTTTAAGACCATGACCACAAAATCAAAATACCAAATACCATTTAACTCAGACTCAACCTTAGTTTGTTTTAACAAACTTCATCAGTCCATGGAGTACCCATTATTTCGAGTTGAAACTGGCCAAATGACTCGTTCTAAACCCAAATAATCTCAAACCATCCTAACTCTAACCATCCATCAAAAACAAGACTCATAACGAACTTTCAATTAATCTCAGAATCTTTTCGTGCTATTCAAAGAAAACCTGACCTTGAAGGTCGTATACACGAAAAAAATTACATCGCAAATCTATTTTTTTTGAAGACAATACTTCCAAGTCAATATCCGAAAAAAGGATAAGATATATAACAATTATGCTACTATCTTTTCTTTAAATTCGTTCATACCAAAACAACAAATAATACCTACCCGAGACCTATTCAAGATCTTGATGCCATCCCACGTCCGAAACACCATGCCATCCTTGTGGCTGTAATATCGAGCTCAAGCCAACTCTATGGCGAGCATGAATGGAATCGTTGGATTGGATTAGGGTTTGGAGAGTATCTGTGGTAAATGATTTGATGAAAGGCGGATTTGTTTTTGATATATTAGGGTTTGAGTGATAAAGTTATGATGGGGGCGGAGTGTTTGGAGTGTGTTTAGGGTTTGTGACTGAGATTAGGGATTAGGTTTTGGTGTCTTAAGAGTGTTAAATACCCCGTGCACTTAGGGTATCAATTGTGGTATTGTGTGGACCTAATCTGGACTGCATGTGGGCCTCGTGGAAATGGTAAATATGGACACTGGATCAATTGTATCTATATTGGTCATGGGCTACTTGTTTATATTGTACTTGAATTGGGCCATGGTTATCTTGAATTTTCGAGTGGCACTTAATTGTATGGTATTTCTAATTTCTTCTAACACTAAATTGCTATTTCACATAAGTTGAATTGCAAGCTCTTTCAAGTTTGAATGAGTTTTCATTTCCTTTGGACTAAAACAGAAAAGATGGTGCTACTGAAAAAAATTTATGTTATCCGAGTACAATGTTTTGATTATAATTGGTACAATGTTAGTGTTGTATGAGTTGAGTCGTTCTTATTTGGAATGAATTGCAGTGCACTACTACTGAAATGATTTGGGTTTGGATTGATGTAATATGAGCTTCTCTTAATTGGTTTGTTTCTATGAAATTTAATGATGAGACGTGTTGTGATGAAGAATGGTACTTTGGTTTATACATTTTAAGAGTGGATATGATATCACGGCTTGAAAGGTAAGTTGATTACATGGTTTTATGGGGTTATGTGCTTTTAACCATGGTCAGGATGAAACCATTATCAAAGTTCATTTAAATATCAAAGAAGGCTAGATTTGAGCTGTTAACCAGAAGATGTGACAACGGGGTTAATTCATTATTATTTATTTGAGGTTGAAGTGAAATATCACGGGCGAGTGTACTTAGTATCTGAAGGTATCAGGGATGGTTGGATGAAGATTCTTCATGATCCTTGTTCGAGCTTATTATCAAAATCGAAGACTTGGAAATCTAGTTATTATTGGGTGACTTTTACCTGTTCTTTTTACCACTTGGGGGAATTGGGCTCTTATCATCTCAAAATAACTATCACTTTAAGGAGTTACGTTGTAGTGCTCAGTGTCACATTCAACTGTGGATTTTCAAGAGGTGATGTACGTCTTATACTTGATGGTTGGTTGGTTGAAGAGTATAGAGTACTTAGAGATTCAAATGGGCATGAATTCCCGACACCGCTCTTTGTTACACATGTGCAAGTTTAAGTCACGAGTTTGGGTTATTCTACTTCAGGGTCAAATTCATCATATTGGGTTTTCTCCATCAGCTGTCACTACAAAGAGCCTACTGAATGATAATGGGGTTGATTACATGTTTTGCCAAGAGATTGAAAAGAGAGAGATTATGACGTTTGAATACTTCAGTTCAAACCTCGTTCTCTAAAGAAAAGAAAAGTGTACATTTCAGTGCGCTTTATCTTCAAAAGAAGGGAAATCTTCTTATGACGTATGAACACAACAGTTCATGCCTCGTTCTCTAAAGAAAAGAAAAGTGAATGTTTCAGTGCGCTTTATCTTCGGAAGAAGAGAAATCTTCTTATTATGACCATTCTCATCAACATGCTTCATGCGCTTTCCATGTGCTTTCAAACATCAAGTAAACCGGGCTACCGTTGATTGTTTTCTTATTCCACTTGCTCAACTATAATGACGATGGCGACATCATGTGCTAATTTTGAGGGGGAGAAGTGTGAATTAAATACATTTGGATGATGTTCACTTATTCAATCAAGAATGGCAACTCCGTATGCAATTCTTGAGGGGGAGAAGAAGTGTGAATTTTCTGCATGGTTGATTGATATTTGAGAATATATGGTTAAACGGCTCCTAACTCATGTAAGAACCGAGATTCTTCTTATCGAATCATCTTCACATGTAGTTTCTTCTAAGAGCCGTTGGTTGACATCTTCTCACGGATTGATGAGTTTATCGACAAAGTGCTTCCGGTTAATGCTTCACGTACACATCTACATGATGATTCCGAACAATCTCTCTGTTCTTGTTTGAGGTGATTGGTAGTTTGGTGTTGCCATCTCGTGTGTTCGCTGCGGGCTGATTGCTGATTTCCTTGATGAACATCTTTATGTTCTTGTTTGATTGGGAGAGATTTTAGTTAAGGGGATTTGCAAGATGTAAGTTAATTGGGATGCTTTTTGGTGTGATGAAGATGTTAACTTTCTATTCCCCAACTGGACAATCTAGAAGAAGGTCGAGTCTACAGTCGGTTCTACATTTTCTGCTGCATGTTAGAAGACTAAAGACGAGTTGCATTTGATTATCCAAAGACTTCTTCTTAATCTGAGCATTCATCATAAAGATTGTCGGTTTAGGGGAGAGCACTAATTGGGGGAGAGTGAAATGTCTGATTTAATCCCCAATTAGACTTGCTCACACTGTACTTCAGCAAGTTGATTCTCACAAAGTCTTCAAGTGTTCTTCTCAACAGATTTCTAGTATACGGGCTTATTATGAGTTGCTGATTCTGAAGTATCAAAACCAGCAAGGGGGAAGGAGACACGTATCTAAACGCGAGTAATCTTGATGAGCTTAATTCTTCTAAGTGATTGAAGATATCCCGGGAAGACTATTGTCATTACCGCAGAGAAACTCAAGGTTTGACTCATGGCATTTAGTGTTCTTATTCCAACTATGTGGGGAAGAGATGGAAGAGCTAGTTTCTGAAGATGAAACAGGTACACAAGTGTGTGATGATTACGATGCTATCGCAATCATCAGGGGAGAGAGATTGTGTACATTGGGGACGCTCAGCTGTTTCACTTGAGTGCTTAATCAGTGATTCAGAGATATAATCACTTATTCCGGAGTTGAAATCCGCAGAGATAGTCCTCCGCAGAGATAATCAGTGATTCGGCCTGCTTCTTCAATGTTATCGGTTATTCTCTCTTTGGGCATTCAGGTACTTCGGGTTCTTGAGCTTCATACACTTTCTTCAGGGGGAGAGAAAAGTATACATTGGGGTTATTCTTGGCTATTGGACTTAATCTGCTACTTCGATGGTATAAGTTTCTCTGTCTTCTGGTATATGTGTATTCGGGTTCGTGAGCTCTAGTCTAAGAGACTGACTGCATCAATTCAACTACGTGGGGGAAGTTGTCTCGTGACACCTTTTGGAATGGATTGCTTCAGACTTCAGTGGAAAAGAAATTTGAGAAGATTATTTATGAGTGGGATGATACGTTGTTGTTCTTCTATTGGATGGTATAACCTCGAACGGAGAATCTCGATTATCGTTCTTAAAAGGAGCAGCGGGATTTATGATAATGGTGTGCTTCTCTGTGCACCTGGCTAAAGCAAGCTTGAAATAGAGCTTCGAATCTGCTCATCTAATGGATTTTCGGTTTGGGGGAAGCTGCCAAAGTCTCACTTTCAGATGGTTCAATTTCTTTCTTCAACGCAAGAGCCTCGAAAGCTTTGGTGGTGAATGTTTAAGAGATGATGACTTCTATCTTCTACAACGGAGCTGCTCGATATCCTTATCTCGGTACTCATATTATCATCTTCTTAAACTATATCATCTACTCTATCTTTGTATATATTTTTCAAAAACCAAAATACAAAAATTTAAAACCAACAAAAAGAAAATAGAAAAATAGAAAATTTCAAAAACCCATAAAAATCAGAAAATTTCAAAAATACCAAAAATATGTTTTCTTTAGACATGTCTTCTGGTATCGATAACATCTACGGTCTTAGAAATGTCATTCAATAATGGCACGGGACCATAGATGAAGTTCGAGCAGGAGGTGTAAATATTCTTTTCCAAAACATATCTCAAACTATGGCTTACAGTTATTTCAGACTGTAACCCGTGCGTAAAACAATGGTTTGCTATTATTTCTGATAGCAACCCGTTCTTCAAGGAAGGAAAGTGTTGCGCTAAAACAATTTTCTTAAATCTCGTGCACTTATCCTAAAACAAAATGAGGAAAGTATGTCGAAGGACTGCTGTTCCTACTCAAATATTTTTCCTTCTAAAATTCTTCAGAAAAATATTTGTTTTAACTGAATTGGTGGAAAATGAGTTGCTTGAAAAACAATCAATTTCAGAATGTTTATAAAATTGAAAACTCAATCAATGACTTCAGCGCTTTTAACCTTTTCAGAAAAATAAGTCATTGGTTGAGGGGGAGAATGTTTTCAAATTTACATCATCTAACGGACTTTCTTAATTATCCTACGTGCTTAATTAAAATATATAATTGCCTATGTTGAAGGACTAGGTTTCTAGGATATGATTGTTAGGATTAGATGATTATAGTTTGATGAACACATTATTCCCATACCTTATATGAACTGATTGATATGTTGAATTGACTTGAATTAGTCGATTGTTCTTTGGGTGATGTCGACCACCATGTATCTGTATGTGTGTTCACTAACGTATGCAGGTATATTGGTATATAAGAATGTTCCCGATCCGGATCCCACAATTGAAGATGATTGGATGCCAAAAGGAAAGGGTAACTATATCTTGGGTTGACAAATGAAGAAACGGAGCTTAATTGGACTTCTATGAAGAGTTGACATAAATGCAACGTAAGAGGTCTCACTGCATCAGCAGATGGTTTTTCTTCTAAGTGATTGAAGAAACGGAGCTTAAATTTGACCTAAGTTGGCATTAAAATGCAACGTAAGAAGTCTCACTGCATCAGCAGACGGTTTTTCTTCCAAGCCCTACAGCCGCAACATCAACAGAAGCAGCTCAACCACCTAACGTATCTTTGTGCAGGATAATTGTGATTATACCATTTTCTTTAAACAATTTTTAACTAATATTGTTTTGAAAAATGGAAAAATATTTGTTTTGAAAATAAATTGGACTTAATTTTGAAAATCACCGGACTTCATTTTTATCAAAACCTAAGTCACTCAATCAACGACTACGGTCATCGATTGAGGGGGAGAGTGATTTAAAATAAATTATTTTCAAACAATATTGCTTCATAAAAGTCCGGATTGTACAAAATAAGTGGTGATCTAAAGATTTAATGTTATGTCATTGTATGATTATTCATTAAGAATCAAGATCTTTCAAAATGAAATTTTTTCTGTTCTTGTTTGATTGTGAAATTGTTTTATTTTACTTAAAGATTTCTTAAAAACTATCATACATGACACTAACAATCTTTAATGTCTGTAATTGGTCCTCATTAGTCATTTTTCAAAATTAAATTTTGTCACGTCTTTCCCCTAAAAATTTTCCAAATGATTTAAATCAATCGGGATCCAAAATCTCAATTGGTTTGAAATTTTTTATCAGGGGAGAGATCGTGATTTAAATCTCAAATTTGTTTAAATGGAATTGGTTTTAGTCCTTTAAAGGCACTCATGCCTCCATGTGCCGAACGATTTCTAAACACATAATGCACATGTTGAGGGGGAGCATTTATCCAAAAACAAAATGAGTATTTAAACAAGGCACATTTTCTCCCATGTTTTCTAAACCTTGTTAAATCACTTGGGATCCAAAATCTCAAAGGGTTTGATATTTTTTATCGGGGGAGAATTTGTGATTTAATAATGAAATTTGATAATGGATGACCGATTTGATTCAAAAGTGCTAGTTTTCTCTAATATATGCTAAACTCTTTCGTTTATCGATGCACATATTGAGGGGGAGCAAATGGTTTCCTAATGGCTTTTGTAATCGTAGATGTACTTCAAAGAACTCTTTCCTCTATGTGATAAAATGATTTAAAATATCATACGCACATATTGAGGGGGAGAATTTTACCAAGAAAATCAAATGGCTTTTTTCTATGAAAATTGTGATCAAAGAAAATATTTCAAAGTCCTCTTGCCTCCATGTGCTAAACAATTTCTAAATCATATGCACATGTTGAGGGGGAGGTTTTCTAAATGATCAAAACTATTAAGGTACAAAATGCTTAGATCTCATATCACAAGTACCTTGATTGTTTTTCCAAATGATTTTTCAATTGGTTTCAAGGAAGAAATGAACTGTACCAAAAGACCGACCATTTTACTATATGTATGGAGTTATAAGGATGGTTAGGTTAGGTATTCGTTCCCACGATCCCGCCAGATCCGGAGGGATCTACCCAGGGACAATCCACTAGATAGTGTAGAGTCCTTAGGTATGATGAAAAAAGGAGAAAAGTGAGATATGGGAAGAGTACGGACTGAGACAGAGCTAGTACTGGAATAAACCCAACAAGGTTCTAGTTATGAAGTCTCGGTAAGCACTGAAGGGGTTGAAGAATGAAAAAGAAATGAATGTGAAAAGGGTGAAAAGAAATAGCCCTCCAATAATTCAACCTTAGGGCAAAAACCGGGTTCAATACATATGCTACTGGTGGTTACTAAGGTAACACTGGTATTGAAGACAAGACATCATGGACCCAGTGATGCACTGCACTACAACTTCCCAAGCCACTCAAGTTCCTCTTAAAAGGACTTGTTTCATTCTCACGGGGAACCTACATAATCTATCTACTTTCTCTTAGATATTGTTGATATTGAAGAAGGAGACCCTCTCCCTAGTCTCCAGCTTAGGAAACCAAATGTGCACTATTGAGTCTAGAGCCAAGAGATCATCCACAATATCTCATTAGGACACAAAATTAATGAAGACTTGATGTTTCACACAATGTGGAAAGTAAGATTATATTAAGAGTCCTACGCATTATCCTTGTGGTATTGCCAGAACATCCGAGTGATATGTAATTATTCACAATGAAGATGGAAATCCTTCTAGAGTCCACATCTAACAAGCTCTTGGTGGGTGACATGTGAGATCTTCTCGTAAGATCAAGCTTGTGACAACTGGATAGAAACGATGGGGAGATTCAATCTTGAATCAACCTTGGTCCAGGAATGGAATTGACGAATACTTTTGGAAAAACCGTTCAATGTGCAAATCTTCTTTTCTCTAGCACATTGAATGTGTATTCATATTTCAAATTCAAAAAGTATCTCTGATTGAAAAAATACTTTTGGAAAAACCGTTTGATGTGCGAATCTCTTCTTTTATCTTGCACATCGAATGTGTACTCTTTTCAAATACAAAAAGTATTTTTGATTGAAAATTGATCATTCTCAAAAAACCTTCGTCGTATTGCAAAACTCTTTCTTCTAAGCAATACGCGATTGTTTTCAAATCAATTTTTCATCAATCAGTGAATCTCAATTCGCTGGTTCACTCACTCCGTGTTGTCTTCTTTGAGACGTTCCGGTTTGAGAACAGCTAGAACAGTTGCGAAACCCTGTCAAGGAGATTCTTAGGAATCCTAGGCAGTACTTGTATTGATCAACGGGGAACCGTGGGCCGTGTACCTCAATTCAACGAAAGTGATCAAAGACACTTTCGTGTGTTCTATTGCTAACTGTTGTTTGCAGGTACATTGGGACTGTTGCAGCTGATCAGAATTGAGGAGTCAATCCAAAGCCGCATGCTCACAGCATCCTCACTTAATTGAAGAAATCATGACTTGTGCATATCTACATAACCTGGCTCTGATATTTCATACTATGCTTCTGCTACGCTGCTGCAAATATCATGAACCAGTAAAGCTTCCGCTACTCTGATGGAAAGATGTCATGATCCCGAAAGTGTGAGCATGTCGGTCCAAAAGTCACAACATCACATGATGGCAACACAACAAAGGGTGATCCAGAGATTTACTGTGGCTGATGATCTCAAAGAAAGCTCGAAGATCATCAAGATGTGGATCAGTTCAAAGACCTCCACTGAAAGTACAAAATAATAGGACTTTGAAGAATCGCTACAAAAGCACAAAGAATGCGGACATTGAAGAATTGAAGTCTACGAGCTCGAGAACTAAAGACAAAGAAAGAATGCTAGGATGAAAAATGTATTTCATGGGGTGACCTCCCTTAGGGGGAGATTGTTAGGAATTGGAAATTCCATGTTAAAGTCTCAGTCACCCCAATTATAGTCTAGCATAAGTTAGCTCGTAGACTTGTAGTTATTTACGTTATTTAGTAGTTAATTAGTTAGTCAGTAGCGTAGAATAGTTTATAGTAACACCGTGGAGGAAGGACGGGTCTTTACCCACTGTATGCCTGATCCACAGTCCGACATGAGGACGTTATGTTTGTAACTATAAATACCCCTTCCATCCGTGGAAGGGGTGGAGCTTTTCAATCTAGCATTCCATATTTTGTGAACCAAGTCTCTAGCAAGAAACTCCCTCTCATCTCTTTCTCTCTAACTATGGCAAACATGTATTTTCATCATCCAAGATCACCCGAATCATCAAACACTAAATAGTTACGATCCTACAGAATGACACAACCGATTTATAGTGGTTCGGCTACAAGGACACCTTCCTTGCCCTACTCCACTCCCCGAGTCACCTACTCGAGAGTTCAAGCACTATATCAACAAACTCCTACAACTTGGCGGAGAAGCCTTCACAACGTTGCTTACACCTTTTTCCGGTACATAGCAAATACCGAGTCTGTAACACGGTGGACCAAACCAACACGACTATTACACAACAACTATGTGAAATATCAAATACAAGATCTTTGCTACAGAAATCTTGTGGATGAACAAATCAATCAAGGACCCCTTGCTTGGATGACTTGTAGAATGCTCGTGATCTCGCCTTAGAGAAGGACCTATATGAGAATCACTAAAGAAAGAAGAACAACTCTCTAGATCAAGTGATCTTTTGTTAGAAGAGAATGAGAGTATATGAGAGAATTAGTAAGAAGAGGGGTGAGTTAGAATGAAGAAATGGCTCTCTATTTATAGGCAAAACTTGCCACTGTTCCCCGATCCCACGGATCCCTCCCTTAAGGGATCCGTCTAGTGTAAACCCAGGGATCCGTGGGACGCTCCTCTTTGCCCATGGGTTTTTTGGTTATGGGTCATGGGTCATGGGTCATGGGTTATGGGTTGGTCCATGGGTATTTCTTTAGATACAATGTATCTAATGAGTACAATGTATCTAGTCAAGTGGGTATGAGTCAATACCATGGGTTGTGATTTTTACCCATCCTAATAAACTATTACAACAAATGATTTATTACAACAATTTATATTAAATGGCTATATGTAAATGCTTTACAAAAATAACATGTATCCTTATAATTTTACTTATGATAGTATTATATTTGTTATCAACAAAACACAAAGATATCGCAAAATATTAATAAACGTTTTTACGGTTTATTTGTATTAACAACTATGTTTTTAGTATCTAGTATAACTTGTACCTCGTGTTCTGTCGAGTCTCTACATAATTGTATCTTTTCGGTTTCCGAAAAATGTAAAAATTATAATTTTGTAAATGTTTTTGAAAGCGTAACTACATGGTATTATTATTAAGTAAAGATTAAATTAGAATTGTTTTACCGCTGCTCAGTCGCATTCGGTACGTAACGAGTGTCGGTTTTCATGTTTTACGAGAAAATCTATCGTTTTCGATTAAAATAAACTCGGAAAAATCCAGGAGTGAAACTTAGGAATATAATTACTATAGTTTATTGTTAAAATTTGTTTGATTTTTACGGGGTCTTACAGTACCTACCCCTTATGGGAACCTCGTCCTCGAGGTTAAATTTTGCGTTAGTTGCTTATGAGATTTTAGTAACTTGTTCGAAAACGTGACGTTGATAAATTTATCTGAATACTTGTTTGTTTGCAAGGCATATAAATTTTCAAAGAATGTTATTTCTTTGAGATAGATAATCGGGTAAGATGTTTGAGACTTCGAGGGGTCCTAGTTTAATAAAACAAGTTTTTACACGGGATGTAATTGAGAAAACTTTTCAAAAGTCGACGTTTTGACACTTCTTAGCATAAAAATATTCGATAGAGTTTGACCAGTACTTTCCATTTCGTGAGAATAAGTAATTTCAGGAAAATGTTACCACGAGTTTTTATTGTTGTTACAGATGTGATTTAAGAAAAGTCCCCGAAGGTGAAAACGTTAAAAAAATGTAGTTATGTATGCATAGCCTCATAAGTTCTAAATGTTTAAAAATAGTGAGTCTTTAAAAGTTTTAGAAGAGAGCTTGGCGTATGTAAGGAAAGTTGTTGAACTTTAGCTTTTTTTGGAAAAACTTGTTAAATAAGGTTTTAAGCGACAACATGGAATCGGTTCCAAGTTGGAGGTCTACATGTGAATTCAAAAGTTGTCTCTCAATTTTTCAAGTAATTCCAACACCTTAGCTTTTGTAAATGATAAATCAGTTTGACCCTTAGCAATTCTTATTAAAATGTTATTTTTTATTGTTTCAAAACGAAATGCTTGGTTTACTTTAAAGATTTGATTAAGTTACGAAGAAAAATATCAGTTATCCTTTAAAGCTTTTCAAGGGAGTGGATGGTTTATAAGGTATTTGCAACATAGTTTACGAAAAGGTTTGTAAAACCAATTTATTGCATGATAAGGTTAATGTTTTATTATTTGCAATTTAATAATAGATCGTAGTTCGTGGTTTAGTATCGAAACAACAACTCGGTTTAATGAATAGATCGTGAGATGGCTTGTAGGATAGATCCTAGGGTAATAGAAGAACTTCTCATTATTTATGGGTTACCTCAAAATAGTTGATAAGGTAGTTGAAAGCAGTTCATAAGATAGTCGATGAGATAGTTGAAAGTAGTTTGCGTATCAGATAGCGACACAGCTTACTAATTCATAAGAGGTTAGCAGAGCGGACAGTTGGTATTTCCAAGAGATGGCTATACCTCTAAACTACAATATAATATTGCCAACTACATAATACCGTTGCTTTTTGTAATGCTTGAATCTATTTTTTATAAAATCTTAGATCGACTCCACATAATTTTCTAGAAAACTGTATATTTTTGCTGCTATGCAACCACGCATCAGAACTATAGTTATTCGAGAATGATTCTCTGATGCTACAAATACAGTTTGTTGAAAGAAACTTATGGGTCGTTGGAATTTTGCAGAAAACTAGACACCGTTGCCGCTAGGCGCCGGTACTCGTTTAGTATAAGTAAATACTTATGTAATTTTTTATTTAAGAAACTAAACATATTTTATCTAAAATTGTTTATGAAGGGTAAATGGTCTATGAGGATGGTGTATGATGGGAGGAATAGAGAGGTTTGCAAGATGAACCTTCTTGGTCCTCCCAATACACCATCACAGGAGGTAATGGTTAGCTTCACTCAAGGAGAGTGTTCCCAAACAAATGAAGCCATTCTAGAGATAGAAATGTAGTTTGTTTGGCATAGCCCTTGAGTGGAAGGGTTATGGTGCCTAGTGATGCTATTCGCCTAATTACTATGGTTACAGTGGATGTTGGATGAGTGACCATGGTGAGAGGGTGCTATAGAAATGTAGCTAGATGGTTCATGGTGCATTAAAAAGGTGAATTATGGTGTGAATTAGCCTATTGGCAAAGCCTGGTGCTTGATCTGTTTCTGATGAAGGCTGCAGTTTTGTCAGAGATAAGTCTTGATAGATATAAGTGTAGTAGTATCTGATATTGGACAAAATGTAATGGTAGTCTGTTGTATTGTTGCTCTATTGTATTTGTTTTAGGTATGCCCAAACAGTTTATGTTTATGTTAAAGATGTACATTTGGTTGGAAATTAATATAAATTCACCTTTTGCACCAAAAAAAAGATGTAAATGCTTAAATGTTGAAGAATTATTTAAGAAACGCTTGTACTAATGTCTAATAATCTTGACAATCTTATACTTTGCAAGAGTGAAATTTACTTTTGTCGTTAACAAAACAAGGTAAAGATCATAAAATATAAACAACGTTTTTGGACGATGATGGTATTAACAATCTCCCCTTTTTTGTTGAGGACAAAACATAAATTTTATTTTTACCAAAGATGTAAAGATGTACAAGAATTTTAAAAATATGAAATTAATTTGAACTTGGGAGAACCAGTTAGTTAAATAAAGTTGACAATTAAAAAGTTATTTTTATCTTAATACTAGTTAGACTTTTGTTTGTCAATTTTTTTTGTCTACTTTAATTTTGATTTTTGAAAGTCAAAGCATGTTGTTGACTTTTTGAAAGTCAATGTTCAAGATCAATAATATTCCCCCCTTTTTTGTCGAAATAAAAAGAAGAGTCGAGGCGGAAAATGCAATGAGCCCGAGCCAAATGCTCCCCCTTAATTGGGTGCCAAGAGAAAGATACATGCATTATGAAAAAAGCTACAAAAGAAATGTTAGTGACATTCATTATGACAAACATGAAAAATAATTCCAACCAACAAGTGATCACTTAAAGTAACTAACAACATTATAATAAACATCATTCATTAGTTAAAATTTTTATGACTAAAAAGTCATAAAATGGAACATAATAGAGATGTTGAGACATAAAAGAAATCCTAAAAAAATAGAAAAATAACTTGAAAAATAAAAATCCTAAAAATAAAGCAAGAACCATCCTATTGAGGAGGAGGATGAGAAAGAGCGTTAATCCACTCAAGGATATGATCGAGGATGAACCTCACTTCATCTTTTAGTTCGTGGACCATGATGTGGGTCCTTTCACTAAGATGAGCGGTTCGCTCACAATGGGAGCAACCATGTCGAGGTTGGTTTTGTGGAAGAGTAGGATCATTGTTTGGTAGTGGAATATTGGTGGAAGGATTGTTGATATTTGATGGAGCAATGAGGGAAGAAAGCAAAGCATTTTGCATTCGCAATGCCTCATTGAGATGAGAATCCACCATGTTTGAAAAGGCATGGAAGTTATCTAGATGAGCTTGTATCTCTACTTGAGATTGTGGGTGGTCTTCCCACATTGACTCATCAATGTCATCAATATGTAGAGAAAAAGGATGTAGGTGGTAGAGCATGGTCTCCATATAGTGGCCCATGGATATCGTTGTGGATTGGGTGAAAGAGAAGTGGTCTAGGTTCATTTTGCAAAGGGGTGCTTCGTTTAAATGATGCTCTTGGTGGTTCATGACCGATACGCTCAATTGTGCCGAATGATGGAAGAGGTGGTGGATTTTTGGGCCTAGAAGGTAAGTCTTCCAAGTCATCCAAGAAAGGATTTGGAGATGTTGGTGGAAGTTGTAAAGAGTTCTAGGGGTATAAGCTTTGGAGATTTCGGTGGTGATGGTGTTTTTGATGTTTGTATTAGAGCTGATGGAGGAGAGGTGACAATTGGTGTTTTAGTAGGTGGTGGAGTTGTGACGGTAATGGTTTATTTTGGCGTTGGAGTTGGAGTACTCAAGGTGAGGAAGTTTTCATCTCTAATAGGAGATGAAATGTGGAGTGGTGATGAGTCTAAGGAGGAACTTAGGTTGACAAAGCAACAAGGTCTTACACTTATTCTTGCGGTTTTTTCTTGAGAGGTTTGGTTGAAGGTGATGATGTTGATGACTTTTTCATTATGATCATGCTTGTTCTAAGAGAAGAAGTAAGAAATGGTGGAGGTGTGAAAATGATCATCCTGGATGTTTGAATTTATAGGATCATGGAATTATGGAAATTTGTGTTTGATTTGATGTTAAGCCATACAAGTGAAGTGGCTCCTAATGATTTGGAAGAGCTTAAATGCATGTCAAATATCCCTAAGTCAATCCATACATGAATTATTGAGTAAATTGAGCAAGATATGCAATAACTAGACTTCAATCATTGCAAAATCCTGAAGATCAGGCACCCATGGATTCCAAGTGATAAGGATTTAAAATGTACACTTTTGAGGGGTCATTTAAGCCCTTAATCAACCACTTTTATATCCGTTACTGCTTAATTTTGTTCCTTTTCACTTTTTAGGTCTCTTGAAGGCAAAATGTTGGAATGACACTTATTTGGACGAAAAAGCGTGAATATATGAAGAAAATGGCTAAAGTCAAGATCAAGGCACTCAAGCTACTGGAAATGCACTCGACGGCGTCACAGATAAAGGGCGATGCCGTCCCTCTAATTGCGACGGCTCAGGAGTGAAATTGCTATTTTGTACTTGACGGCGTCAGGCTTTAAAGAGTAGGGTGTCACAACTCAGACGGCCTAGATCCAAATTTTTACGGCGTCAGAAGATGAAGCCGACGACGTCACAACCATAACGTGACGCCTTCACAAAGTTGACTTGGTCAAGACGAAACCCTAATGGTGGTGATCCGACGGCGTCACAATTAAAGAGTGACACCGTCGCAATTGTAACTCTATATATAGAATTCAAATTTTCAGAATTTTAGAGAGGTAGAATTGTGGAGTAAAACCCTAAAACGATTTTGATTTATCTTGGGCAGTATCTTAGGGTTCTCATACCCTAATTTACAACAAGATAAGTAATCTACTTCATTGATTTCATTATGTCTTCAATTGTATGTGTGTATGCTTGCATGTTTACCATGTCCGGCTAATTTATTTGTGTGTTTGCTTAGATCTATGAAACCTAGTTATTGAATATTGATTGGTTGTCTCTTCTCTTAATTGTAACTGGCTTAGGATTGCAATAGGCCATCCTTATGTTTTTAATGCTTGAGTAATCTTTGTGAACATTAGTTTATAATCGCCTAGAGTTATTGTAGGCTAAAAATCCAAAGATAACCTTAGGGTTAGTTTATAAATCCTAGAGATTTTGTAGGAAATAACCTTAAGGTATCCTCAAAGTAGGGAAAAAAGCATACCCTACGACCTTAGAAGACACAACGCGTTAAGAATAAGGACGTGATAATTCAACCATCAATAAAAGATAACTAGGGAGTAATATCTAGGTAGACACATTTTTAATCATCATACGAGCACACATCAATTAGACATAGACTACCCCTTAGCTTAGTTAATTAGATAATTAGAATAGTAGAGTAATTGGTAGAAATACCAACCCCCCCCCCAAAATCCAATACCCCGAGATCGTACCTTTTATTTTCTAAAAAACATAAAAAGATAAAAAAGAATCTTCCTCAACCCCAACCTTAGCGTAGTAATTTCTCACTAGCATTCCTATTCTCCTAGAGAACGATATCAATCCCGAAGCTTACCCTAATACTACACTACAACGATTAGGTTCACTGCCTAGGTGGTTGAAAAACTTGCTCGAAGAAAAGGAAGTTTCCTTTGACCCTGAACGCGCGTTGTACGCGTATCACCAAGGAACCAAAATAAGGGTTCCTTCCTTTATAGAAAAGGGTTCATTGGGTGAATTTTGAGAATTTTTGGGTTTTGGTGGGAAATGGATATCCTATTGGTCCAAGTAAGTTAAACTAGTCCTAATTTGAATAAAAAGCAGTAAAAACTATCTTAGTAACAATATTGGTAAATTTGAGTGCGGGATTAAGCACAATTCAGAAACTTACCTGCAGTCAACCACGAAACCAAATTTATGCAAAGACGGAACCCGGTATTTGGCGGCACCATATTTTTGTACTGACGGAACCAAAAATTTGGGTCCGTCGATTTCGTGGTGATTAGTTTTGTTCACAGAGGGGTTTTTTAACCCTCGTAAACTTTTCCGAATACTGTAATTTTTCTTAAAACATATGAAGATAATTATTTATGGTTAGGAACAAGCAATAACACATATATAAGCACATGGGAGCATGTATTTCAAGTAGGGGCTAGCGATTTTCACTAAATAGTGAAAATTTGATAACATCAAAATGTTATCCCCATGCATGGCAAAGTTAGTTCACATGATTGTTTTAAGTTTAGTTATCATCCTAGGAAGCGAAAATACATAAAATACATCATACATCATTGTTGTGCAAAACTAGAAGGGGGGTTGAATAGCTTTACCGATTAAAACTTGGTTTTAAACTATTTAGATCAACTTATGTCAATCTATTTGGATGTGTGTTGGATGTTGATAAACAAACATATAGAAATATAAATATGTAATGAAAAGATAAAGAGTTAGAAGCACAAAACTACAACGCGAGTATTTATAGTGGTTCGGCTACAAGGACACATTCCTTGCTCTACTCCACTCCCCGAGTCACCTACTCGAGAGTTTGTAATCACTACACAACACCAACTCCTTATGGTGGAGAAACATTCACAACGTTGCCTACTCTTTATCCGGTACAAGGCTAGATACTGGGTCCTTTTCACCAAGGAGAACCAAACCTATCACAACGTCGCCTACCCTTTATCCGGTACTAGGCTAGATACCGAGTTCCATTACAATGGAGGAACTACTACCCAACACTACACCAACACCTAACCCCAAAGGAGATCTACTCCTTATAACAACATCAACAAGGATAACAATATCCTGTAACCCAATACTAATCTACCTTGTACATCGAATCACACCATATCGAATGTACACTTTAGGCACCTTTCACTAATGCCTTTAACTCGATCTACAAGACACCCTTCACTAATATCTTGTGACTTGACTTCTAGACACACTTCACTAATGCCTCTAGTCTTGACATCTAGGCACCCTTTACAAGTGCTTTCAATACGGACGATCGACACCCTTCACTAGTATCTTCGTCTTGACACTTGAGACATCTTTCACTAATGTCTTCAACACTACACTTCTTATGAGAAAGAAGAAAACTATCAATAAGAGAACCTCAGTAGTCTTGATGATAACGAAGCATGGCAACTCATGGACTTGAGCTTGCTCGTCTTCAAAAGATGGTGATCTCGCCTTTAAGAGGAACCTAGAGAATCACACGAAAACAAAACTGCATACATAGATCACTTGAATCTGAGGTTAGAGAGTTTGTAACTCAAAGAGAAAATATGTGAGAAAGGGGTGAGAAACAATGAATAAATGGCTCACTATTTATAGAGAGAAAATGTCTACTGTTCCATGGATCCCTCACTTGAGGGATCCATCCAGTGCAATACTGGGGATCCGTGGGACGCTCCCCTTTGCCCATGGGTTTTGGGTCATGGGTCATGGGTTATAGATCATGGTATCAAGGTAGATACAATGTATCTCTAAGATGCAATGCATCTAGTCCATGTTTCATAGATTAAAACTATGGGCCATGGATTAAAACCATGTATGACTTGAGCATGATGTCATGCAATGGGTTATGGGTCAAGCTCCATGGGTATGGGTCATGGACTTTGGGTTGTACCCAACTATATTCAATGTATTTGGTCAATGGGTCAAATACTTAAGTTTCTACCCATTTATATTACCCATTATAATACATACTAGTTATGTATATTTTTGCCCAATATGTAAACAATAGTTGTTGTACATATGTATTATTAAATCATAAAATCACTTATACTTGTTTTAGTGTTTTATGTGAAAACGTAAGTGTGTTAGAAAACTGTTGGCTCAAACCTTTTATGTATTTTATTTGTTTCGTTAAAATGATTTTACGTTTGTTATCGACAAAATATTAGAAGATCGTAAAATATAAATAAACGTTTTTACGGCTTATTTGTATTAACAATTATTTTTGTCCTTGTACCAAACACTCCTTAAAAACCTCAATTACTTGTCCAACTTCTTGTTGATCTTGGAAAGCATCCTACCAAGACACTTGAACATACCCTTAGTTTGCTTGAATTCCTCCGAGGGATTCTCAATCTCTGGAAGTGACGCGTAGTACTCGTGAGGTTGAAGCCTAGAGTTCGGGAGTCCATCTTCCGAGCTATTTGATGATGAAGTTGAAGGAGTAGGAGGTTGTGGCCGTTTTCCTTTGGTCTTAGTCAAGTTTTACCCCTCTAGGACTTGGCGGAATGGGTGCAAAAGCTCTAAAGAGACGAGTAAGAAGCATGCCGTAGGGAAGAGCAACGGTTCCTTGAGTGGGAATGTCTGCCATTCTCCTAGCAATGTAGCATGCCAAGTTGAATGGTTGACGGGTGGACAAGCTATAGAGCATGTAGCAAAGGCAAGCATTGATATGGTCACGGTTTCCTATGGTGATTATGACATTGGCTCTAAGAAGTTCTTCCCATTTCTTGAAGGGAGGCTTAAGCTCATTGAGTTCCATTCCATATGGATCTCGGTTGATTTCTTCCCGGTTCTAATGACACGAGTTGTGGCTACCCTATAAAAAAAAAGGTGTTCACGGATGACATCTTTGTCGACCAATGGAGTTTGATAAGGAGGGGAACGGTCATGAATTGAGTCAAGAATTGTGAATGACCACTAATCCGAGTAGAGACATGTTCCAACACAAGGAATTCCTAGCACTTGGGCGAATTGAGTGAGGCGAATGTTGAAGTCAATTTGGTTGAATTTGAATTGAAGTGACATAAGACCATCATCAGTGGTTACAAGAATTACGCTAGCATAGAACTCAAGAATGAATCTAGGACAAATGGGTTCATCTATGTCTAGGAGACCATCAAAGTGGATGGTGGCTAGTTCTTGACGAAGGTTTGTTCCTTCAACAAAGGATGGGTAGATTGTTCTACCATCATGAAAGTAACGTTTCTCTAGACCTTTGAAAACCTCAATTTGTTCTTTGCTAAGACCCTTAGTTTTATGGTGTTGTGGGATGTAGCCAAAGGTGTCTTTATGATCATAGTACTTGGCGGGAGGCATATTTTTTCCTAGGAGCAAAAAGTTTCATGTTTTAGTTAAAATGAAGACTAAATTAACATTTTGTTCTAGTGTGTACCTATATGCAAACAATGTGGAGTTGTGGTTATCTCGACTCCTTTTTATGCATAAAATAGTTTTTATGAGTAGTGTTTGGCAAAATGCAAGAGATAACCCAAATGCTCATAATTCAATGTGGCTTCATTTGAATATACTCGGGAATGCATATTAGTTATGCATTAACTTTGGTATTCAAGAGACATTATGCAAGTGATGAAAGTACGTTTTTATTTGTATGAACAATGAGAAATTGTTTTTCTTATAAGTGAGAAATTTTTCAAAATTTTGACATAGGGTTTTTAGTTAATTATGATAATGCCTTATGATATGCAATTCCTAACTAAGGGAAACATGATTAGTCATGTAATTTAACAAATATAATTCATGATTTGTACAAGAAGATGCATAATCCCTATGTTTTGGTTTTGTGCATAAATTAGAACCCTATACTCAGAATTAAGAGAAGTAATGTAGTTAGGATACTAACAATGTTGATTTTGGCTGACATTAGTTGAAGAAGAAACCTCAATTATGAGTTATGTGTGTTTATAAGTCCTTTGGTTATGTGGTTTGTGAAGGAGGAGGTATTCTGTAGTTTAAAATTTTTGTTCTGAGTGAACCACGGACCAGACGGACCCAATATTTTGGTTCTGGCTTTGTTAACGATTGGTTTCGTGGGAACAGTAGCAGATTTTTGTTAATTTGTTGTGTTTGGTCATTCTAAGTTTTAATCTATGTTTTTGATTATGTGTTTGGTTCTATTAATCCTAAACCAAGTCTAAGAAGATTAAATGGTTCTCGTTTAAGAGGTTTAGTTAGGATGTCGGCAATGTTATCTTTGGAGGAGACTTTCTTGATTGAGATGTTTCCTTTTTGAACATTATCGCGAAGGAAGTGATGGAGAATTTCAATATGTTTTGTTCGGGCATGTTGGATAGGATTTTTGCTGAGATCAATGGCTCATTTGTTGTCACAAATTATAGAGATGTCGTTGAGTTGAATTCCGTAGTCCACGATAGCTTGATTCATCCAAAGAGCTTGTTAACATGCTTTTCCGACAGAGACGTACTCGGCTTCGGTAGTTGAGATAGCGAGGGTCGTTTGTTTCTTTGAGAAAAATGAGGTGAGACATTGTCCAATAAAAGTACAAATACCACTTGTACTCTTTCTATGGACATAGTCTCTGGCATGGTCCGAGTCGGCATACACTATGTTTTCTACACCCGTTCCTTTGGGATACCATAATCCTAAACATGTAGTGCCTTTAATGTATCTAAATATTCGTTTTATAGCTTCTAGGTGTGATTTTTTTAGCATCTTCTTGAAAGCGAGCACATAGACAAACATTAAACATAATGTTGGGTCTACTAGCTGTAGGATAAAGTAGGCTACCAATCATTCCTCTATATTTAGTGTTGTCTACGGATTCACCTTCTTTATCCTTGGTGAGTTTAGTTTCCGACGACATTTGTGTTTTAGTAGGTTTTGAGTCTTCAAGACCAAATTTCTTAAGCATATCCTTTATGTATTTAGATTGGTTAAAGAATATACAATCTTCTAGTTGTTTAATTTGATGTCCTAAAAAGAAGTTTAATTCGCCCATCATACTCATCTCAAACTCGCCGTGCATGATTTTAGAGAAATCATCACATAGCTCTTGACAAGTTGATCCAAATATGATGTCATCTGCGTATATTTGAACTATGATAATATGTGATTCCTTTTTCTTGGCAAAGAGAGTATTATCTACTAATCTCATGGTGTATTTGTGTTCAACTAAAAAAGTATTAAGTCGATCGTACCAAGCTTTTGGTGCTTGCTTAAGTCCGTATAATGCCTTTTTAAGTTTAAAAACATGATTTTGTTTTTCAAAGTCATTGAATCCGGGTGTGCAACATATACTTCTTCATTAATGAACCCGTTCAAAAATGCACTTTTAACATCCATTTGAAAAAGTTTGAAGTCGTGAGAACATGCATATGCAAGTAAGATTCTAATAGACTCGAGCTTAGCTACCAGTGCATAAGTTTCGTTGTAATCAATACCTTCTTGTTGATTATAGCCTTGTGCCACAAGCCTAGCCTTGTTTCTAGATACTACACTGTTTTCTTCCATTTTATTTCGAAAAACCCACTTTGTTCCAATTATAGTTTGATTTTTAGGTTTTGGAACTAATGTCCATACATCATTCCTAATAAATTGGTTTAGCTCCTTCTGCATAGGAATTACCCAAGATTCGTCTTTTATTGCTTCATTTACGTTTTTCGGTTCAATGGATGACACAAAACAAAAGCAGTTACTTTGCTTTTGAGCTTGTGATATTAATGTTCTTTGATTTAATTTTCCTATGACTTTTTATAAATGATGACTTTTGGATTCTTTGATATTTATAATATCTTTATTTAATGGTTCATCTTCCTTGTTATTATCATTGTTTTCTTGACTTTCAATAAGTTGAATTTCAACTAAGTCATCATCTACCAAAGGTGATATTTTAGAGGGAGGTGGACTTTCGTCAAATGTTATGTTTAACGATTCCTCGACTCTCATTGTTTCTTTGTTTAAAAAGATGTATGCTTTGCTAGTTTGTGAGTTACTCCTTCATAAGACTTTGGATCAAATTTGGTGAGATAGTCCTTGGTATTTAAAATGAAACATTTACATCCAAATACTCTAAAGCATCATAAAGTAGGATTTTGGCCTTTATAAGTTTCATAAGGTGTTTTGTTCAAGAAAGCATTGTTCTACTCATTTCTCGAAGAGTCCTATTCTTACGTTCTACTACACCATTAGATTGGGGTGTTCGAGGAGCCAAAAAGTTATGTGTTATAACATTATTATCAAAAAAGTTTTCAAATTGTGTTTCATTATCGAATTTGCGACCATGATCCGTTCGGATCGACACAATGTTAACACCTAGTTGATTTTGAATTTTCTTACTAAGTATTTCAAAATTATTAAAAGCTTCATTTTTAGTTTTCAAAAACTTTGTCCAAGATCACCTTGAGTAATCATATACTATGACCAAAATGTAGAAGTTGCCTCCATAACTTTATATAGCAGATGAACCAAACAAATCCATATGCAAAAGCTCTAGACACCTAGATGTGAAAACCATGTTTTTAGCCTTATGGCTACTATGAACTTGTTTCCCAATTATGAAAGCATCACAAAAGTGTTGGTCATTATTCAACTTGGGTAAGCTTCTAACTAGCTCTTTTAAAGACAAGGTTTGAATGAGTCTCATATTAGCGTGACCTAGACGTCTATGCCAAAGGGTAGAGTTATCATCTAGGGTTGTTAAGCAAAGTTTATCTTTAGATATCCTATCTATTTTCATGACGTATATGTTGTTTTTCCTAACTCCTTTTGCTATGGTGATACCGTCTTTTAGTATTTTACTACCATTTTTTTCAAATAGTACTTTATACTTTGTATCACATAGATGACTAATACTAAGTAGATTAAATCCTAGTCTATCAACATGAGCAACATTTTCAATAGTTAGAGAGTCATGAGCGATCGTACATTTGCCAATGATTTTGCTTTTGAGATTGCTACCAAAGGTAACATTACCTCCGTCGTACTCTGGGTATGTTGAGAAGAAGCTTTTGTTTCCCGTCATGTGTCTTGAGCATCCGCTATCTTTTATCCATTCATCAGGCTCCAAGCCGACTTTTAAGCATACCTATGATACATATAACTCAAGCGTTTGGTCCCCAATATCTCATGGGTCCGTTTGGGTTAAACATACCATTTACTTGGTTCATGTATGGAAATGATGGATATGGGTTCCATGGCATGTAATTAGGATTTTGATATGGTCTAAGGTAGTTTTGACATATATGTTGATAGTTGGGTTGTATGTTGTAGTTGCTTTTGGGAAAAGGGCGTTTGGAAATAGGTGTTTTAGGCCTTTGTTGAGTGGTTTTAGATCTAAATTCATTTTTAGAAAGTCCTACTCCTATTTTAACAGCAAGTTTTAGTTTAACAACATCTTTAGATTTTTTAGTAACTTTGATAAATTCACTACGGTCCGTTTTGAAAACTTGTTGTCCTACTGCAGTAATCACGGAACCAAAATTTTCAACGGACGACCCCAAATTTTTGGTTCCGTCTGGTCCGTGGTGTACTGTTGCAGTTGGGACAGTTTGTTTGTCTTTTCCGGCCGTTTTGGTTTGACTACTTGGAATCATTACTTCATTAAAACCTAATCCACTTGTATTTCCTGGTACTTTTTGAATTCTTACTATTTCATCAGCACAAAAAATGTTTTTGTTAAATATCTTAAATTTAGAATTATGTTCGATGAGAACCTCATGTGTAAGTTTTAGCTTTTCTACTTCAAGACCAAGCTCTTGACATGATTTATAACCATCGTCATTAGCCTTGCTTTTTTCTAATCGTTTTGCCTTTTCTTCTAACTCATAAACTTCGTTTTCAAAAAATTCCTTTTTAGTTTTTAAAAACTTGTTTTTAGTTATGATTTTTAAGCTAAGCTCACATAATTTTTATATAGTTTTTGCAAAGTGTCATCATCAATAGAGGAGTAAGATGAGTCGGAATGTACCTCTTTTGATTCATGTGCCATGAGAGCGATCTCCTCCTTACTTGGTTCTTTGTCATCATCACTTTCACTCCAAGCACCACTTACAAAAGCTCATTGAGTTTTGTTTTTAGGTGGCTTGGGTCAATCTCCTATTAGATGACTTGTATCACCGCATCTAAAGCACTTCCTTTCACTTTTTCCCTTTTTGTCATCTCGGTCTTTCCGGAATGACTTCTTTTCATCTCGGGGTTTCCTTACAAACTTTCCTCTTCTTCTAAAGAACTTATTGAAATCTCTTACGGCCATGGATTACTCCTCGTCTTCACTATCCGATCAAGATTATTCATCATCACTAGATTTTGTTCTTGCCTTTAAAGCAACGGATTTGACTTTCTCTCTTTTGCCTTTGATGATTTCCGAATCTTTCTCCATCACCATTTCATCTACTTTGAGATTTCCAATTAGCTCGTCAAGTGACATTATTGAGAGATCTTTTGATTCCTCAATAGCCGTTACTTTTGCTCTCCATTTCGGATGGAGTGCTCTAAGAAATTTTCTGACAAAGTTCTTGCTACGAAAAGATTCGTCAAGTGCTTTAAGAGAAGTAACAATAGTATTAAAACGAGCAAATCCACAATCAATGGTTTCATCTTCAGGGATAACAAATTATTCATATTGTTGAACAAGAAGATCAATTTGGTTATCCTTGACTTGTGAATTCCCTTGATGTGTAATTATTAAAGATTCCCAAATGTCTTTGGCGGTTTCACACATAAAAATTCTTTCATATTCCTTTCTAGGCAAAGCATTATAAAGCATCATTTTAGCTTCATTATTTTTACCTATTAATTTTTTGTGTTCATCATTTGAAATATCTTTTGTTGTAGGATTAAAATCACCTTTAATGAAAACAAACCCAAGATCTATATCTTTTGATTTCACATATGTTTCAAAACGGTTTTTCCAATAGATAAATCCATTTGTTTCAAAAAGTGGCGGTCTTTGCATAGATTGCCCTTCTTTAAAGTTTTCGGAATCCATGGATCGTTTCAAGTTTATAAAATACAATATATTTTAGAAAATCTTGAGCAACGAGGCTCTGGTACCAATTGTGGAAAACTAGAAGGGGGTTGAATAGTTTTACCGTTTAAAATCTTAATTGTTTCAAAAACTTATTGTAAGATCAATCAATATAGATAAATGATGTGTAAGCAAAGAATGAATATGCAAGCAATAGATAATATGTAAGTAAGGAAATAAACAATCAAACCACGACAAAGTTGTTTATAGTGGTTTGGTCTACAAGGATTCTTTTTCCTTATCCTACTCCACTCTCTGGGTCTCCAACTCGAGAGTTATCTTTACTAATCAACAAGCTCCTTTAACCGGAGGAGAAAACCTTTACACGTCGCTTACATAATATTTCTGACACAAAGCTAGATGTCGAGTTCTTTTACAAGGGTACAACCACTCCCAACACACTATGTATTTTGAGGATTAAAATACTAACCACTCACACTCAGAGGTTTAAGATGGTTTAGTACAACAATGATGTATGAACAATAATGATTCACACAACAATAAAACAAACAAGACTTCCAACTATTTGTTGAAGCTTGATTATGCCTTGATCTTCTTTGCTACAAAAGATTGTCACTAAAATGAAATGAAACTGAGTTAGATGTAATAGAATGAGAGAATGTATGTGTTTTATGCTAATGAGGGATGAGAAAACAGCATGGGTTGGCTTGCTATTTATAGGCCAAGTGATCAGCAGATCACGGACTGGACGGAACCAAAAAAAGGGTTTCGCCCTTTATAATTTTTGGTTCCGCCAGCCTGACAGTGGAGATCACAAAATCTTTCAAAGATCATCCAAATCTCTCCAAGATTATGTAAGATATGTTGAGTGAATATCTAAACAAAATATTCTATAAAATCTTCTAAAGATTTCCAATGTGATGCAAATCATGATGTAATATGTAGTTTTGTATTTTTAGAATTAACATGATATATAAGTAAATACTTATGTAATGTTTTGTTTAAGAAACTAAACATATTTGATCTAAAAATGTTGAGGCACATTATAGTTTAGAAGGTTAACAATGTGAATTGATATGTAGCTAATCAAAAGGTGATAAGATGCAAATGCTTAAATGTTGAAGACTTATTTAAGAAAATCTTGTACTAATGTCTAATAATCTTGACAAGCTTTATACTTTGCAAAAATGAAATTTACTTTTATCGTTTACAAAACAAGGTAAAGATCATAAAATATAAATAACGTTATTGGACAATATTTGTATTAACACTATTAAAATGTAAATAAAAGATGAACAAAAACCCAAATAAGCTATTGATTAGCCTATTTGAGCTTTAGTTAGAATAGAAATCTTATAAGAGCTTATGAAATCTTTTTAGAAACACTGAAACTTAAATGTAAAGGACATAATTTAAACTTGACATTAAACTTTCATTAACTTAAAAATAGAGTACATTAAAACCTTAACTAAAAGACTTAGAAAAAGAAAAACTGAAAACTAAAAACTACTCAGCCTTAAGGGCTTTACAATGGTCCTATTTATACTAGTCTAAATTAGGGTTTATCTTCTCTGTCTTGTGCTTCTTGTGTGAGTGGAAGTGAGCTTGTGCTTTCTTGAATGCATTAGAACCCTTGGATTAATTCTTGGTCACTACTCAATCATCACAGCCCTTGATTCTTTTTCTGCATTCCACAGCCAATGAGGACATACCAGATTGCCAAGGTGGAAAAGGGAATGTGACTTTCTCTTGTCTGATTCTGTGAGAGTGACATGGGAAGTGTTAGGATTACGAAAATCCATATTAAAGATTCGGTCACCCCGCGGTCACCCCGAGTATCATCTAGCATTAGTTAGGTCGTAGTCTTATTAGAAAACGTTTAGTTTAAGTATCACCTTGGAGTTTGGCCGGGTCTTTACCCACTGTCAGCCCGCTCTACAGCCCGTAGGGACGTTTATTGTAAGCCATAAATACCCTCTTCCCACCAAGGGAGAGGGTTGGAACTTCATTTGGTTACAACCTAATCTATCTTACTTTCTCTCACTAGAAGTCTCCCATTCTCCTATCTTTCTCTCTCTATATACGTCCAAAACACAAAGACTGTATGTGTTTATGTTAGTTAGTATCCTACAATTGGTATCAAGAGCCATGGTTTGATCTTTTAGATTGTGGGTGCTCGGATTTGTAGCTTGGTTTTTGTGGTTTAGTTTGGTTCATATGGTTTTAATACAAAACACCTTGGTTTGATCTTGTTTATGGTTAGATTCGTTATATGTTTGTACTTTCATGTTTAGGGTTGATGTATGAGTCTTCCTTAGTGATTATTTGGTGTATTTCATAAGTTTAGTGGAAGTTCTAGGTGTATTTGTGCGTTTTGAAGTTGTATTCTTGATCGCATTTTGAGCCACGATATTTTTGTTCATAGTTGCGATTTGTGGTAGTTTTGGTAGTCTTTGGTTGCGTTTTGGTGAGTTTCAGAACTGCGGTTTGGTTTGTAGCTAAAAAGGGAAAAGGACAAAAACTGGTGAAAGTGACATTTTTTGATCTTGCGGTTTGTCTGTTTCCTTCTGCGGTTTGCCAAAAGCTGCGATTTGTTCTCTGCGATTTAAGGGTTGCGATTTGGATTTGCAGTTTGAGGTCTTGCCTTTTGAAAGACTACGTTTTGGTCTTGCGTTTTGACATCTGCGGTTTGTACTAAGCTGCGGTTTGATCTTGTTGCGGTCTGATTAAGAAACTGAGTTTTGTCCTCTTGCGGTTTGACATTGCGTTTTACTCAAGAATATTGCAGTTTGGTAGTTGCGGTTTGCCAGTTGCGGTTTGAGTGTTGCGTTTTGCCAGTTAAGGTTGCGGTTTAATCACCTGCGATTTGAGTGTTGTGTTTTGCCAATGAGGATTATGCGGTTTGATCTCCTGCGATTTGCCTCTGAGGGCTTAGGTTAGGATCTTTTAAAATTTAAAAATATATAAACTAAAAATCATAATTTCATAATTGCTATGCAATACAATTTTAACACTTTTGATCAAAAGGAAAATAAGTTTTTATTGAGGAATAAGGGTATGTTTGGCACGAAGCGGTGTGAAGCTTTTTGGAGCGATGAGTAATGAACATTTTTATTTTTACTAGTCGTTTGGCAAAGGAACGGTGAGCTTTCCTATTTTTTAAGAATGCTCAATTTTCCAATGCTTCTTTAAGAAGCTGTGAGCGGTGAGCATTGAGCTGCACAGTTACTGCTCACAGCTCACAGTTACTGCTCACTACTACAGCTCACAGCTACTTTTGCCAAACACACCCTAAAAGAGTGGTGGGCGCAAAAATTAATCATAAGATATGTGCTTCTAGTTTTCTTTTTAAGAAAATATGACTTAATTAATGTTAAATTAGCAAAATTTCATAAAAAACCAAAATTTTACGCTACGGAATTTTTCAAAAGGTATACACGTGAATAGCTTCTGCATTAAATAAAGTCGTCTCTGGAAAATATGCATTTCACACTTATGTCAACCAAGTTTATGTATAATAATAATTATAAGTTTAATGATAATAGCCACAAGGATTATGGTTTTAGAAAAATACTATTGACTTTGTAGACCTTGCTTTGTATTTTTGGACGTTTTGAGTTTAAATTTTATTTAAACGACGTACTAGTATTAATTACGTAGTGCATTATGGACTATTACACGTCTACATGCATAACTCAAGCCAAACATATCAAAATAATAACGACTAACACTCACAAAATTAGCTCCAAAGTGATATATCTTCATAATAATTATTATCCATCTATAAACTTTAAATTTTAAAACCAAAGATCCTAAAATTATTATCAGATATATAACAGTTACAGAAAGATTCAACAGATTCCTTCAAATTCTCACATGCATATTCCTTAACAAAACCCTAAAAACATTCAGCCTCATTCATTTCCATCACATCACAATGGACACTGAGAGTGCAAAACCAGCCACCATTGATTTTGGTGATGACGAATCACCCATCGAAGAGGTCCGGTTAACCGTGGCCAACACGGACGATCCATCGCTGCCAGTATGGACTTTTCGGATGTGGTTCTTAGGTATCCTCTCTTGTGGGATCCTATCTTTTCTTAACACTTTCTTCAGCTACCGAACCGAGCCTCTTTTGATCTCCATGATATCGGTTCAAGTAGCGACTCTTCCCATCGGGCGGTTCATGGCTGCGGTTCTTCCTGCTAAGAAGTTTAATCTTATGGGGTTCAAATTCTCTCTCAACCCCGGACCGTTTAATATGAAGGAACATGTGCTTATTTCGATATTTGCAAATGCGGGATCCGCTTTTGGAAGCGGATCTGCATATGCAGTGTCGATTGTTACTATCATACGAGCTTTCTATCATCGGAAAATTTCCTTCGTCGCTAGTTGGATCCTTGTGATCACTACGCAGGTGTGTTTTACATAAACCTAAAATTTTATGGTCATGATCTTTAGTTAGTATCATGAATTAGTTAAATTAATGTTGTGTGGTTAACATTCTCTCATATTTTACGTTACATTGCTTGCAAACATCTTCTCATATTGTTTTACGTTACATTGCTTGCTAACATCTTCTCATATTCTGTCATATTATTTACGTTCATGATGAGCTAAAGAATATATATCATTATATTAAAACCATTGCTTGCTAACTTACTGTGATTTCTCAAAATCCAAACGGTTTTAAAAAAATAAATTTTTGTATTAGCTAAGTCTCAAAGTTTGTGTCATCAATCATTTTATTTGATTGTAATTTACCTGAAAACCAAAGGGATTTCAGTTAAACTATAATACGGGTTAGGTAGTCGGCGTACACTAGTATAAGTTAATTTGATTTTTAACATGACAAATGGTGGTTATTCACTGCACTCCACCAAAAGTTGTAAGTAAGTTGTAATATAATTAAACACAATTTAGTGTTTCATGTAAACATATTTGTATCAACAACACAACAAATCTCTATATTTTGCTTGCTTTCATTTGTTTAGAATTTTGGTGTTCGTTCTTGTGTTATAAATTTCTGTTTATCCAACGCATTCAATAGGATATAAATATACATGATTTAACAATTATCGGGCAATCATTAACATCACACCCTAAAACCAAGAATTTTGTTAAACGTATTAATTTTTAACAATATAATGTCTTACTGACGTAATACCGGGATACAAATTTTACAAGTAAATTTTAATTGTTTAAGGCTTTGCAAAAACGATTCTAAATATTCAAGTATATAAGTCTAATAATCTCAAATATTTAATATTACTTTGTAAGTTTGAACATAAAACATTAATTGTGTGTGGGGATCTTGCAAAAGTTGTTAGTCCAAGTTTTACTTAATTTGGCCGATACAATGAATTAGTTGAATTGGAAATATCTAATTAGATAGTACTATAGTGGCCCAATGACCCTTGCTGCAATGATTAAAAAAAATGCAAATACTGTGTTATTTGCTTATTGTGATTCAAATAATTCTTGGGTTATTTGTAGAAAAGAAAAAAATTAGGAGGTTCTAAATACTAGAGTTAATTGCGAAAATAATCCCTGTGGTTTATCGGGTATAACGAAAATAGTCTCTGTACTTTTTTTTAATGAATCCTTTCCCTGTAATTTTGACCCGTAACGGGTTTAGTCCCTTGAACCACTAATTCCGTTAGTTTGACTGTGAGATGCATGTTTTGTGGAATGAATCGACAAATATACCCTCAACTTCATCTCTAATTTTCTTTTTCAATATATAATTATTTTTTATTAATTATTTTGATCTTTTATCAATTAAATACACAATTTGTTTCATTTGCTTCATTGTTGATAAATCAACAACTATATACATAAACATAACCAATAAATCAAACCCACAAGTATATACATAACCCACTAATCGGCAAAACCAATTTCACAAAACAAAATTCACAAAACATATTTCAGAAACTCCACAAACAATATTACTTGTTTCAACCTAAACCAAATGTCAAAACAAAATCAAAAATCTTAAGACTTGTGGGTAGTTGACTGTTAACAAAAATTAGTGGTGAGGGTGGTTGTTGTGGTGGTGTGGGTAGTTGACTGTTAACTTGTGGTTGTAGTGGTGGCGGTTGCTGTGGTGATAGGTGTCTGGGTTTGGTGGTGGTTGTTGTTGAGGGAGATATAAGAAGGGAAATGATAAATATGTGTAGTGTTAGTGTTAATAAAGTGGGTGTGTTAAATTGTGACTTTTGTTTAATAGAGGAAAATACTAAAATGCCCTTGAAGGTAACAGTCAACTAATAGAATTTTTGGTCAAGGGATCAAACCCGTTATGGATCAAAACCACGGGGAGAGATCTGTTAAAAAAATATATATAAGGACGGTTTTCGTTATACCCGGTAAACAACAGGGGCGATTTTCGTTATACCCGGTAAACAACAGGGGCGATTTTCGCAATTAACTCTAAATACTAATACTTAGAACGGCTTTTTTAACTCATTAACTCGTTCAAATAAAACAAAAATCCAAGTTGACCCATTTTGACATGCATGGATTGAAATTGCCTTTTGTATTTATATCCTACAGCTTGCAGTTTTATCTTATACTATCAAAATAAGATAAAAAGCTAGCTTAATATGGGTTTATTTAGTGGAATGTGAGGGTCTTCCCCAAACAAAAGGTTGTGGGTTCAAGTCTCGTTGAAGACATTTGTGACATATACATTATGCAACATATGGTACAGGGGTATAAAAGATTTCTTTAAAAAAAATCTATAGCGTAACACTTTATTTGCTATTATTTGTGTCTTTAAGTACCAACTTAAACACTCTACTTTAAACTTTGGCAATTACAGTAGTACTCCTTTTCCCAAACTGCAGCGAATTGTAATGGTTATATGCATCTTACTGAGCGCTTTATACTTTTTCTTAAAAGGCAATATCCATATTAACTCTTCTAAAAAATCGAGACATCATAATTTTCTTTACACATATACTGTTAAACTGGAGCAGGTACTAGGATATGGATGGGCAGGTATTTTGAGAAAATATGTTGTGGATCCTGCTCAAATGTGGTGGCCAAGCTCTCTTGTTCAAGTCTCTCTATTCAGGTTCTTTTCAATGTTTTACTTCATTTATTTAGAACAAGTAAATGATCATAAGAAGATGTAATGTGATTTATTTCTACTAACCTTGAGCATTGTTAACATTCTCCAAGGGCTCTTCACGAAAACGATGAGTCATCACAAATGTCAAGAGGAAAATTCTTTGTAATCGCACTCGGGTGTAGTTTCATGTGGTACATCATCCCTGGCTACCTTTTCCCAACACTCTCGAGCCTCTCCCTCTTGTGCCTCTTGTTCCCAAAATCTATAACCGCCCAACAAATTGGTTCGGGGATGAGAGGGCTCGGGATACTATCATTTACTGTAGATTGGTCAGTAATAGCGTCATATCTGGGAAGCCCACTCGTCACCCCATTTTTCGCTATTGTAAATGTTTACATTGGGTTCCTGATCATCATGTACATAATAATCCCTGTCGGCTATTGGGGGTTAGATTTGTATGATGCTAAAACTTTCCCCATATTCTCGTCACATCTATTTGATCATCGAGGACAAAAATACAACGTGTCGGCGATTGTAAACAAAGATTTTGTGATAGATCTGCCCAATTATGAGAAACAAGGCCAAATACATATGAGCACGTTTTTCGCTCTCACTTATGGCATCGGTTTTGCTGCAGTTGTGTCTACCATAACTCATGTTGGCTTCTTTAATGGAAGGTAAGTGCTTATACTATTGCACGATTCTTATTAGCGGTGGCAAAATGGGTCAAAACGGGTACGTTTTTGTATGAGACAAAATGGATGTCTATGGGGTTTCTTAAAAGGGAAAATTCTCTAAATGCCTCGGTTGCCCAACTAATTTACCCCAAATGCCCCACTTTTTTTTCACTTCTCATAATGCCCCATAGGCAACTCTCCCAACCATATATTTGGGCAACTATCCTAAATAAATGACATGTGTCCCATTTTGTGGGGCCACCTTGTACTTACCTAGTACAAGTGTACTAGATCTTTAGTTGGACAACTTTGACTTTTAATGTTGGGCAACTGACAATTTTTGTCTTTTAGTAAAAAATTAAAAAATAAATATTTTGTTTTTTCACTAAAAGACAAAAAATGTCAGTTGACCAATAAGTAGGTCAAAGTTGCCCAGACCAAATCTTAGATTTGTACTTTGTAAGTATAAAGTGGGCCCAAATATATGATAGAGTTGCCCATGGGAGAGTTGCCCATGGGGCATTAAGGGAAGTGAAAAAAAAATGAGGCATTTGGAGTAATATTCTTGGGCAACCGGGGCATTTAGAGAATTTTCCCTTCTTAAAAACACCCTTTGTTGGAATGATTTAACATTTTCTTCTACAGTAAAGATAAGCATGTCAAATATGTTTACAATATACAGTATCAATTATAGTTTAAAAAAAAAAAAAAAAATAGTCTGAACATAAAAGTATGTTTGAACGACTTTCTACTATTGTGCCAGTTTACTTTTTAACCAGTTGTGTTTTTGGTTTTACTCCCTTTGACCCACTAGAGATAAAACATAGCATGAGCCGACTTATGCATTGTTAATGAGTTGATATATATAGTCACCTCTAGTTTTTAAATGAAATTAGAAGTTATAATGTACAAAAAATGTTTTTACGTTCTTATTTGCGTAGAGAAATATGGGATAAATATAAAGCATCTACTGAAGGAAAGGTCGATATTCACACAAAACTCATGAGGAAATACAAAGACATACCTGACTGGTGGTTTTATTCGCTCCTGGTTGCTACGTTTCTTCTCTCGCTTGCGCTTTGCGTTTTCATGATAGATGAAGTGCAAATGCCATGGTGGGGACTTGTTTTAGCTTGTATTCTTGCATCAATGTTTACTCTCCCGATTAGCGTCATAACTGCCACTACGAATCAGGTTATTTATACATAATGTGAAACATGATAAGTCAACTGTTATTCCGTTACTTGTCATGAGGCATCATATTTTCAGCTCTTTTGACGTTTATTTGTATATTTGATTGTTTCAGACTCCAGGGCTAAATATCATCACTGAGTACATAATGGGAGTTATATATCCGGGAAGGCCAATCGCCAATGTCACTTTCAAAACATATGGCTACATCAGTATGGCTCAAGCCATTTCGTTCCTTAATGACTTCAAGCTTGGCCATTACATGAAAATACCACCTCGCTCTATGTTTTTAGTACAGGTATTTTCTGTCCCATGTATGACACTACTTCAGTTGCTAGACTATTCAATGAAGCACTATGTATTTATGTGTGAAAGATGTATAACACTTCTTGGCTTGAATTTTATTTTGGGCAGTTCATTGGGACCATTATCGCGGGAACAATTAACATCTGGACGGCATGGTGGCTACTAACAACAGTCGAAAACATATGTCAAGATCACCTACTTCCTCCGGGTAGTCACTGGACATGTCCCGGTGACCGTGTCTTTTATGACGCATCTGTCATATGGGGATTAGTAGGGCCCAAAAGAATATTCGGTTCTCTTGGCCCATACTCTGCCCTTAACTGGTTCTTTGTGATTGGCTTTCTGGGACCCGTTATCGTCTACTTTCTCCATAAGGCGTTTCCAAGCCAAGAATGGATCAAATCGGTCAACTTACCCGTAATTTTTGGGTCTTGCGCGATGATGCCTCCTGCCACAACAGTAAATTTCAATAGCTGGGTTATTGTGGGTATAATTTTCAACTTCTTCGTATTGAAGTACAGGAAGAAGTGGTGGCAAAAGTACAATTATGTTCTTTCGGCTGCGCTTGATGCTGGTTTGGCTTTCATGGGGATAGTTCTATACTTTGCCCTCTCAACGACCGGTGTTGAGCTTTCGTGGTGGGGTACTGAAGGCGAGCATTGTCCCTTGGCTACTTGTCCAATGGCTAAAGGTGTCGTCGCTGATGGATGCCCGATTCATTAGATTTTCTTTTAGGATGTTTTGGTTATTTAGAACTGGATCAAAAATAAGAAGTTGCAGGTGATTGATTTTAGGTTCTCTATTGTTAGTCTATGTCCTTAAAACCTTAGTAGTTTGTGTTTTATGTCATTTTTATTTGTGGATTGAACAAACACGGTTGCTAAATTTTAGCTTGTAAGTAACACTATAAACATATTTTAAATCATAAAACCTAATCTATATCTGAAAACTAGCTAAAAAACCTGTAATATTTCACGGGTATTTAAAAGAGGAGGAACTTTATTTTGCATACTCAAAAATCCTTGCATACGAAGGGATAAATCTCCACCTTCCATCTATTTT
>BPTQ01000004.1:122608062-122633832 GCA_019973895.1 Chrysanthemum seticuspe | reverse complement strand
GGTGGTGATATCAAAATGGCCGGGTCAAGGTTTGGGCTTAGATGGGTTTTGGGCCTAGATTTGGTATAAGGTCCGTTTGGTTAAGAATAAGCACAAGGACCAAATATGTAACTTATCCAAACATGAGGGACTGATATTGAACTTTTCCAAACTTCTCACAAGGACCAAACTTGCCATAACACAATTACACAAGGACCAAAAGTTGTATTTTATTTATATTTAAAACTTTAAAGGACCTAAAATGTAAATTTGGATTTTTGAGGGACTTGTTTTGTAATTTCCCAAAAGTTATCAAATTGTTCCATTTGTTAAATCATGCATAGTACAAGGGTATTATTTGTAATATTCCAAGTTTAGAATACCCAGGGACCATTTTTGCCAATTTTGTAACTTGAGGGGTAAAAATTGCCATTTTGTGTAAACTTTTATCCAGGGATGTTTTGTGAACATTTTTGATTTCCCAAGGACTTAAGTTGACTTTTCATTCATTTAAAACATTTAGGGACTAGTTTTGACAATTTGTGTAACTCCAGGGACTGAAAACGACAATTGTTGTGAAATTGATCATTTTTCACTTGTTTTTCAATCTTTTGTACCTGAATTACATAAAAACACATTTCAATGATATTTGTAACATTTTGAGAGTTATTTGTGTGTTTTTGGTTGTTTTTGTGGGTTTATATAATACAAATATATGTGTATTTAGACACATATCAAATCCCCCACACTGAGATATTGCTAGTCCCTAGCAATCTTTTGAGATTTTAATGGATTTTAAAAACTCTTTACCAAAAGCCATCACTTCTGGAGTAGCCAAATGTTTCAGTTCAAGTAAGAACCTTGGTACACTGATAACCAAATGATTTTGAGCAAATCATAAGCTGTAAACGGATTTGATTCGTCTTTACCAGAAGCCGTACCCTTCTGGACTAGCCAACTCTTAGATAACTTATCAATATTATCTTTGGTGAGTTGAATACCAATTATGGATTTTCCACTGCCTTTACCACAAGCCATAACCTTGCGGGCTAGCCAACTCTTCACTTTTTAGGATATGGTGAGTTGAGAACCATACAATTTTGGGCAAATTGCAAGCCATATAAACGGATTTGAAAAATCTTTACCAAGAGCCGTTTGCTCCTGGATTAGCCAATCCTTTGTTTATCAAACATGGTGGACTGATTACCATTTGTTGTGTTTAGTACATAGTACTTCCACTAAAAAAAATTTTTAAAATTTGGCCATTTTGGGGAAAAAGGGACTAAAAGGGTACATTTATGATCAAATTCGCCAGAATTTCCCCCCCACACTTAGAAATGAATATTGTCCTCAATATTCAAAGCTAAGTGGGGTAACACAACAATTATTTTATTTTTCTGTATTTACAATTTTCAAAGTTTTTATATATATGTACAACAGGTGGGGTATTACCCCCACACTAGGTGGTAGAAAGGGGAAAAAGACAGAAATATGGGTGAAAACCCATATGGTGTGGCTTGTTTTTGATAACCAAGTCAATAGCTTGACTTGACCCCGAATTGAATTGTTCATGGGGAAACTGAGTGGGACTGCCACTCAAAGATTGGGTGAGAAATTGGAGTGGGATTGCCACTCACAGAATTATGAAATTCATCACTTAATATGAGTCTAAGAATCTTAGAAAGAAACTCAGAAAAGGCGAGAAGAATCTTTTTGATTTTTGATTTTATAAAAAGAAATGGAAAATATTTTTGTATTTTTTTAAGTTTTATATATATATGTACAAAAGAAAGAAAATTTCTTACAACCGCCCCTCGAAAGGGAATCTGGGTCTGACAGAGCTCAGCAACTGTAAACAGCCAACAACCAAATGTTGTAACTGAGGGACTTATCAAACTGGGCAAGTTGTGTGCAAAGGAAAAAATGTTTTTGTATTTTATATTGTTTTTGAAATCTGAAATATATTATATATAATATATACAAGGGATAGATATAAAACACAAGTACGTTACGCAGCACACCTCCCCGGCAGCGGCGCCAAAATTTGATTCCTCCCGGACTACCTTCTTTTATTTCTCCGTCACACTTATCAACCGCTTGTGAACGGTCAACCGTAACAGATGATAAAAGGGCGACAGCCCGGGAGAAAAATGCAAGTTTGCCAAGGATTAAAAATATCCTTGGATCGTTTATGTCCTGATGAGGTGTGATATCCTGAATACAACGACTGTGTGATAAAATGATAAGATCAAGAATGTACAAAAACAGGAATCTGATTGACTAACACTAGGAATGTGAATATTAATAGCTCTGTCACAGCTATTTCGTTAAAAACGTACAATCAGAAGCCTAAAAACGTAAAAGATATACAAACGTACGTTTAACTAAAACGTAAACGTTTAAAAACAAAACGACTATAACTATAGTAGGGATTTACAAGTCTAAGCGACTTAAATGCAAATTAAATAAAATTAAAATATTTAACTATAATTTACCAGTATATACAAAAGTTAAGAAAACTAAAAACTAAAACATATATGAATACATAATAATTACATAAATGTAACAAAATTAAAATAAGAAAAGGATTATAATTATACTAAGGAAATATAAAAATATCAAAATTTTGAAGTCATTTTAATTCTATTTTTACAATTGTTTACCGATTAAAATCTAAAAACTTACGTTTACTGAATTTATTGTAAACGTACAAAATAAAAACGTGAATTCAGTCCAATACAACTCCCACAAATGTGAAAATTATATTTTTAGAATCCTAAAAAGATAATAAAATTATTAGAAAATAAATTTTTACACAATTAAATTAATTAATATAAATTAAAAATGAATTAAATGTATTAAAAATGAATTAAATAATAAGAAAATCTAAAATTAACTTAAATAAATAAAATAAAGAATTTGAAAAATCTAAAATATTATAAAATGAATTTAAAAACTGAAAATGTATTTTTTACATAATTATTCTATTTATTATTAATTATTTACTATTATTATGCATAAAAAACTATTATTATTTATTAAAAATACTAAATGAATAAAGAAAAATCTGAAACTTTTTACAAAATTCTAAAATAAATAAAAGAAGCTAGGAAAAGTATAAAAATGGTAACTTATGTACAAAAATAAGCTAATAAGCAAATAAGCTTATAACTATAAGCTATCACTTAGCTTAAAAAGTGGTTCTTTTTGGTTTTTCTGTTTTCTGGACTAAAATAGTACTGATATTAGACATATTAGATGAAAATGAAACTATACAAACCAAGAAATAAGCAAAGCATGAGCTTATGAGCCCAACAGTTAAGCTTATGGCTTGACTGTTGGAGCTCAAGCTCAATATAAGCTTGAAAAAGGCTTTAAACAGAAAACAAAAGATAAAATAAGGTATATACAAGTCCAATGGGTCACATATAAACAAGAAATTGGACTGAATAGGTGTGAGCTTATGGTTTAGACAATCAAGCTACAAGCTTGACTTGGATGGAATTGAGGCTTCAAGAGCCTGTAATAAGCTCCCCACAGGAAATAAAAGGGAAAAATATAAGTATACAAGCTATATGGACAAGCATGAACAAGTATGTACAGGCATTCACCCATAAGCTTGCAATAAGCTAATAAGCAAATCCAAAACCAAAGTACTGCAGAAGCAGTACTTTCACAAAATGGGACAAAAAGAAAGCTCATTGCAGCCCTTGTAAATAAGCTACAATATAGGAATTAAGCACTGGATCTCAAAGTATGGTGGTTAAGCTTCCCAAAAAGCTAAACCACATAAGCTAGATCCAACAGGTGAACTTCTGAGAGCTTGAAGGAAATGGTGTAAATGGACTGCATAAGCAGTCCATTGTTGTGAATGAGCAAACAACAAGCTCATTTGAACCTATCAAATAAGCCTCAACAAGCTCAACTTATACTGAGGCATTGAGATGGACTGCTTAGCTTCTCACAAAGCCAAGAATCACAATTTCAAGCTCATTAAGGAGCTTATAAGAAGCTTAGGTAAAAAGCCCCACTCAACTGTTTGCTTCAGTTGAGTGTTCAAAATGGGACAAAATAAAGGAGTTGATTAAGCTAGGTAAATAAGCTAAAAACTGAAAATTAAACAAACATACAACAAATAGGCCACACAGGCAACATAAAGAAACCAAGTACACAAGCTAGGGTCAATTCATGAAGCTTCTGCAAGCTCATGAACTTGACTCCTAAACCTGTGGTGCAAGGCATAACTAGGCACAAATAAGCTAAAAATTAAGCACTAAAACATGACATTCCAAGATAAACAAAAATATAATAAGCTAGATTAGCAACACATCTAAAACATACCAAAAGCACAGAACTTGAAATTAAATAACAAAGACACAATAAAATTACTAAGTTTATTCAAAATCGACTTAATTGAAAATTGACTTTTTAACTAAAAACTAAAAGTTGACTAAAGTTAATTTAGAAATTAAACTACTGATTAAACATGATATATTAAAGTATAAGGACATGAAATAAAGCTAATTTAACAACTTTTAAACAGATAAACAAGATTTTAGGTTGTGACAACTTCAAAGTACTCATAATGAGACAGTCAAGAGTCATTTTGACTTTCTACCATGCTATACTCTTTAGTTAGTGTTTCACTGAGTCATTAAGATCATATCATGCATATATCAAACAAGAAAAACACACAATAATGCCTGTAACACAGATCATCTATCAAAACCAAACAATCCTTTATATGAAATTTAAATGAGCTAAACATTACATATAACTGAGTAAACATCATTTATCAAATCCAGAGGATCCAAGGTGTCAAAATGGATCTTTTTCAGCCTAAACCAGATGTCAAACAAGCTTATGCCTATGATTATCAAAAATCAAGTTTTTGACAGTGAAAATGCAATATTCAAGCACAATCAATTCCAAAACATAAACAACCTATATTAAGCTATAACATGACTAACAAACAATAAAGAAACACAGAAACATGAGGATTAAAGCCTTAAAAGCACTGAAACAGTAAAATGTAAAAATTAAGAAAATTGCTTACAAGATGCATTAAGCTGAGAAACATGGAACCAAAGGCAAGGTTACACCCAATAGCCTCCCATCAAGCTCCTAATACCCTTAGCAATCCAAATTAACCCCTGCTTCATCATCTTCTTCATGATCACTCTATTTTTGATTTTTCATTGATTTTCTTGATTTTATATGATTTTCTGAATTTAAAGACTAAGCTTGTTTATATGAATCTAAAAACTGAATGAGCTTTTGTCAAGAACTTATGGAGCTTAAAGAATCCACAAAACAACTAGTTAACTAGAAATTAAAGATCATGGAAAATTAAAGGAAATTTAGCAAAATCATGAAACTGAAATTAACTTGACATTAAAATGGAAAGAACATTTCATTACACTAATTTAAGATAAAATACAAGATTAAAAGACATTTTAACTAGGAAAGCAATAAAAAACTACAACTACGTGACTAAGGCTTGAGGCCAAAGTGTCTTTTCCTCTGCTTTTCTTCTTCCTTATATACCCAAACAGCTTCCCACTAATACTCTGAATCTTTCCCACTTTATCTGAGCCCTTGGATTGGTCAAATGCATCAAAACCGTCCAAGTGGTGTTTTTGGCGCCAAACAATTCTTCAAAGCAGGTTTAATCATTTAATGGATTTGGTTGAATCAATTAAAGATATTTGGAGTTTAGAAGAGGTGGAGGGGACAAGGTATGGGGAGGAGTTGAAAATGTGGTGAAAACCAGTCATGGTTTTGAGGTTTCAGTGTTTGTGAGAGGGGAAGAACAGTGACCGGTTTTTGGGCGCGTTTAATCTCTGGGTTTGACTTTCTGTTGACTGGGTGGTGATATCAAAATGGCCGGGTCAAGGTTTGGGCTTAGATGGGTTTTGGGCCTAGATTTGGTATAAGGTCCGTTTGGTTAAGAATAAGCACAAGGACCAAATATGTAACTTATCCAAACATGAGGGACTGATATTGAACTTTTCCAAACTTCTCACAAGGACCAAACTTGCCATAACACAATTACACAAGGACCAAAAGTTGTATTTTATTTATATTTAAAACTTTAAAGGACCTAAAATGTAAATTTGGATTTTTGAGGGACTTGTTTTGTAATTTCCCAAAAGTTATCAAATTGTTCCATTTGTTAAATCATGCATAGTACAAGGGTATTATTTGTAATATTCCAAGTTTAGAATACCCAGGGACCATTTTTGCCAATTTTGTAACTTGAGGGGTAAAAATTGCCATTTTGTGTAAACTTTTATCCAGGGATGTTTTGTGAACATTTTTGATTTCCCAAGGACTTAAGTTGACTTTTCATTCATTTAAAACATTTAGGGACTAGTTTTGACAATTTGTGTAACTCCAGGGACTGAAAACGACAATTGTTGTGAAATTGATCATTTTTTACTTGTTTTTCAATCTTTTGTACCTGAATTACATAAAAACACATTTCAATGATATTTGTAACATTTTGAGAGTTATTTGTGTGTTTTTGGTTGTTTTTGTGGGTTTATATAATACAAATATATGTGTATTTAGACACATATCACTTATGAACTCATAATATGCCATTTTGATACGTGATAATTTTGATATGATATATTTGTGTTTGAACGCTATTAGTTGGCATTCATTATATCTATGTGTAGTATGATCCAAATGAAACATGCTCCAAATTGTTATGTCTTAAACATGGCTTGCATGAATCTTTCATTTTGTTTCTTTTGCTTCTTGTCACACTATTTGTTTGCTACGTGTGCACATATAATCTGTCAAAGTGCTTTTGGTATGACAAACTTTTAGAAGCTTTTTATCTTAAAAATTAATCACATAGATTATTGTATATCCAAGTATGCTTGAGTGGCTAAGTCTAACGACAAAACAATCTCATAATGAAATGTCTTGAATAAAGTCGTATTCTTGCATAATATGATTATCTTGATGCTATCTTGTGTGGTGATTTCTTGTCTACTAAGTGCAATGTGTTGTTTTTGCTTATATAATATGTTATCATTTGATTTCTATCATGATAACATCTTTTGTCACTAACAAATTTGTTTTGTAGGTTGATAACAAATTATTTGTTATCTAAATTGGTTCTAACTTTTATATGCTCATTTTGCATAATCCTCTTTATTGCTACGTAAATTAGTACTATGCTTTATGGGACCCCTACACTTGCATATAGTTTAAAAGCATATAGAATTAAGTTCTAGAGGGTTGGCTTTGCATTTTTTTCTTTCAACCGACCTCTTTCCAAATCTCATTTTTGCTTCTGATTTCCAAAAATCATCTCCATCATTATTTAGTTATAACAATACTCTAATCCTCTTCACTTCCTATTAGGAAACCACATGCCTCATCATACGATCATCTCGTATTAATCGAGAAGAGGTACGTGACTTTAAGGATGAAGTTCATTGTATGCTAACCATCATCCAGAAAAACATCACTAAGCTCATCTCTTTCGTAAACCCGAATAACCTCCTAAACACTTTGTTGTCATTCCTTATTTGATACATTACACATTATGTTAGGATGTCCACCAATTAAGGGGGAGAGAAATTCATTCACATAATTGTCTTTTGTCAAAATTTATGTCTCTTAGACTCTACAATACCAACACATAGGTAAACACCACTTAGCTAAAACCGGTTCATGAAACCACAACTAGTTCAACCTTTTTCGTACCAATACCTCATCAAGTGAAAAACGCACCATGTGTTTTTACAAAACGTCTTCATCTCCACATATAGGATTTTCCTTAAACTAGCACCTTACAACTTCACTATCTAGAACACCATCATAGGATCTTATCCTTCTCTCGCTTATCATGCATGTCCTTGTCAGTGTAAACGATATATTAATCAAAACAGCCATCTCCAACACGTTGGTCCATCCAACTCTCACTCATATGATGTCATTCTCATATAGGTACTCATTATTAGTATTTTCCATATTGTCTTCACTTCTTTTCAAAGTGATAATCATCCATGTCGGTCAAAACCATACTAATACTACCTTTCCCATTGTCACCTAGAATAGGTCATTTTTATAATTCATGTCAATCAATGAACGAATTTATCTTCATCACTTTTATATCTTTTGGTATCTTCATTATAATATTCTTAGATAGAACACATTATTGATTACTCTTGGGTTGAAGCATATGAGAACTTGCTCAAAACAATAGATTGTTAGCATCAATAAATCATTCAAATCATAACCCTTATGCATCATTGAAATGCAATGTCCATTCACATTTTTTTTCCTCTTAGCTTTGGTCACTTGACATGACGAAAGGATTGCATGAGTCCATATTTTTATATTTGCTATACATACGAGTTTATAACTCCTTAATAGCTTTCTACCTAATCACCACCACCTTCCATCACCACTTTCACTAATCATCACCACTATGGATTAGCGAAAACTTGCTTTTGTAAATCTCGAGTCATCTACCATCACCACATGAATCCTACTAGTAAACCGACTCCAACACTAGCACCACTAGTGGCACACCCGGTGAAAGACTTCATATCTTCTTTCTAGGAACTATTTTGTAGGCTTTTATCATATTATATTCTCACTTTCCTTATGATTATAATTAGGAGACTACACTTCATGAGATCTTTGATTATATCATTTATCACATATATACATCTTATTTTTTGTCAAAAAGATGAAATATATTGCACTAATGTTTTTCATTGTAGGTTCATCATCATATACACTAGATTGTATATAACTTACTCATCTAAGGATGAAGTTTGCATCAATTATTTTTTTTTATTTTAGGTGCTTCTTGACACCCTCGAGCAAGGAGGAATATCCTTTAAGCACTCATATAGCATCGTCTATACACTTGGTTGTATATGACATATTTGTCTAAAGACAAAGCTTCTATTATACTAATATTTATTTTGAAGGTTCATCTTGACGCCCTAGAGCAAGGGGAGCTTCCGTCAAGAATTTACTGAATGCATCTTATACACACTTTGTTGTATAACACTTACTCGTCCAATGACGAATATAGTTTTGCACTAATATTTGTTTTGTAGGTTTTTAATCATACCCTGACGCCTCAAACAAGGGGGAGCAACCGTCAAGGGGGAGCATGCACGCATTTAGCATCATTCTCACTTTTCAACAAGCATTTGTGCTTCGATAAAAAGTGGAGAAAATAGGCTAACATTGCTATGCATTTTTCTTTTTCATATATTTCTCATAATTTTTGTTGCATAAAACTAACCTTGATATAGGTTAAGCCTCTTTATTTGATCCATGGATCCGCTACCAAACAAGGGACGGATTGAAGTGGACGGTTTAACTTCACTAGGGATGATGCAAGCTCGCCTTTTTGGGGAGAAATAAAGTTAAACTCCAAGGACACGCCCTTTTTGTTTCGACAAAAGGGGGAGAAGAGTGTAAACGGAGAAGGTAATGTAAAGGTAGTAAGGATACAAGTAACCTTTTACATTTTACTTTCTATTACGTTTACATATCTTTGTCATCATCAAAAAGGGGGAGATTGTTAGTGCAAATATTACGATATTTAATCTATACAGTCTCGTTTGTTTTGATTGATGACAAACATGTAACTTGTAATACATAACGTAAAATGTACAAGTTACTTGTAATCACACTTTGTCTCAACATACATTCAACACCTCTCGATGTCTCAAGTCCTCGTATGTTACAACACAGGTTCGTACATGTTTGTTATGTGGCATTATGATCAAACCCATTAACAAATCATTTAGAATGTTTAAAATACATTTAGATTCACTAAGTATTTTAATAGGTTAACCATTCTATTTCGAACCTCATTTTACATGTTGCATTCACAAGTATTTCAAAAGGTAACTAGACATTTTATTAACTAGTTACATAATACATTTTACAAGTTTACCTTGATAAACCTTTTAATCTAAAAATGGAAATACATGTTACATCATGTCATGCATCATCTTTTAAATTCTTGGAAGATCACTTGAATATTTTGGTTAGATTGACACTCAATAAATCAAATGTGATCTTAGTAAGATTTGGTAATATCTTGCAAAGATTTGAAGAAAGATTTTTTAGATTTTATGTCAGGTACCCACGGTACCAAATTGTATAAAGGACGGAACCCTTTTAAGGGGTCCGTGGTCCGTGGACGCTCCTGTCCACTTTTGGCTATAAATAGAAGCCCATTGTTTTCCCATTTCTTCACCACTTCAAAGCACATCTTCTCCACCTTCTTGCATACATTTAGATCAATCATTAACAATGTAGTAACACACATTAAACACCCTAATGATCATGATCATAATGCTTCTAACATTCATCTTTGTTGTAAGCATACTCTTTGATCAACCAAGGAAATCTTGGAGATCTAGCCATCCTCACTCACCACAAGTTGAAGATCTATCACAAGAAGTTTAGGGAACTTGTGATCTTCATCATGAAGGCTTCCTATCAATGGAAGTTCATTTAGAAGTAGTTATTCATATCCATTAGACATTTGTGTCATGGATCATTAGTGTAAACATCATTGCATCATAACAACACTTTCACTAAACTAGATTAGATGGTTTATGTGTTTGTGCCATAAAACACAAGGTTTATTATGTTGGGCCATAAAACATATTGGGAGTGGTTGTACCCTTGTAAAAGAACTCGACATCTAGCTTAGTGTCGGAAATATTGTATAGGCGACGTTAGGTTGGTTCTACCTCGAACTAGAACCCGGTATTTAGCTTTGTACCGGAAAAAGTGTAAGCGACGATTGTAAGGTTTTCTCCGCCGAGAAGGGAGCTTGTTGATTTAGTGAAGTAACTCTCGAGTTGGGTACTCGGGGAGTGGAGTAGGGCGGAAAGGAGATCCGTGACCGAACCACTATAAATCCTCGTGTTCGGTTTGCACTTTCCTTTCTTTATCTCTTTACTTTTATACTTGCACTATACTGTTGTTTGTGATGTGGTTTGATGTTCATGATTGTGTGACAACTTGGTTTACCATGCTTTATATTAGTCACAAACAATAATTGGTACTTTCATATTATAACAAGCTTGATAAGCGATTTGATACTAAAGATCTAAAGTTTTTAAACGGTAACGTATTCACCCCCCCTCTACGTTTCCACAACTTGAATTAAGGTTTATGAGTGATTCCAACACTCAACAAACATCATTTTTCTACAAGCTAAAAGAGAAAGTAAGGAAAATAGAACTCGATCTACAATACGAGACGAAGAAAACCACCCGATTTTATAAACTTATCAAACCCTAAAGTTTACTTCTTTATAAGCTTTAATAAAACCAAATATTTAATAAAGTTTGTGACTTTATTAACTAAATAGCTTATTAAGACTAAAAAGCTTTAAACTTTAGTTAATAAGTAAGCTTATAAAACCCTTAAGCTCCTCGCCTTTGGATGAAAATGATGAGAAACTAAGAAAGATCACAACTTTAGGATCAAATAAGCTATGGAAAAGCTTATTGATCTAAAAAGTACTAAACTTTAAACAAAATAAGCAAAGAAAAAGCTTAAAGATTAGATCCAATATCCACCCAAAACTAAGTGGCTCTAATCCGAAGATTAAACGTGAGTTGGGTATATTTAAAGACTAGATCTAAATAAATAAGCTAAAGAAGAAAATAAGCTAAAAAGATTAAAACTTTTTTTTGATTTTTTTTTTTTTTTTTTTTTTTTTTTTTTTTTTTTTTTTAAAAGAAGTTGTAAAAGAAAATAAATCTAAGTAGATAAAAGAGTTTTTGAAAAGAAACTAAAAATAAAAAGTGCTTATTGAATAAGCTATGTGAAAAGCTTACCCAAAAAGCTAGTCTTTTATATCTAAAAATAAGTTATAATGAAGAGCTTATTCAAGATAAAAAGATATGTAAAAAAAAAACTTAAATGAAAAAGCTATAAGAAAGCTTAACCAAAATAAGCTAATCTAATAAACCACAAAAAGCTAATAAGCTATTATGGCTTATTTAGATAAGAGAAGGAAAAAATAAAAGAAAGAAAAAGATGAAAAAGAAATAAGCACTTAAGTAAACTCCATAAACATCATTATCATTAATAAGCAAAAAAGATTTGAGTACAATAAGATTTTTTAAAAATAAGCTACTACAATAAGCACTAAAAATATTAAGCTAAAAACTAAACAAAAATAAAGAGTGTGTGTAAAATTAATGTGTGATCGTCCGTCTTCCATTTGCATCGGATCTGGTGGTATTTATAGCATCTTAATCCTTCTCATTTTTTTGAAATATAATCCTTCTCATTTGATGTCACCTAGTATTCCCTTTTCTTTCCGACCAAGGCTCCATGTGGGGAATTGCCATTGGCTGAAACAAATATGCAGCAGCATGTGGGAGAAACTCACTTGCTATCTTGGATTTAATTTGGGCAAGTAGAGAGCACGCTCCATTGACAAACACAAATTTGCAATTTGTATCTTTCTCTTTAATTCATACCACGCTGGACACTTCAATTGAAATTCCAAATTAACTCTAGGGCCACTGGGAATAGATTAGATATGTTGGGCTTGCTACTTGGAGCTTGCTGGGCTTGGATCTGCGTCTTGGGACTCATACTACAGATCGGGCCTGCTTATCATTGAAGCTTGAGATTAGATATGTTGGGCTTGCTACTTGGAGCTTGCTGGGCTTGGATCTGCGTCTTGGGACTCATACTACAGATCGGGCCTGCTTATCATTGAAGCTTGTTGGGCTTGGATTTGCAATCTTGGGCCTGATGAAATATATATCAAAAATTAAATGACGCTAGTGGGATTTGAACCCAAGACCTCTTGTTTAGAGAGCATGCACCCAACCACTAGACGAAGAGCCTTTTTGTGTTAAGTCTTTTGCATTTAATTCTTTTTATCCCTCTTTCACTTGATCCAAATTTTAGCCATTATCTTTAAAAATATTATTCGTTCGAGCTCCGTTTGATTTTTCAGTTTGTATTCTCTTCATCGATGCTCCAAACAAAATAACCATTTGACTCGATACTTCGTGATCTTTCCAATGGTGTGCTCGGTTAATCTTTATGACTTCTTTTGAACTTCGAAAACTTGAAAAAAAATCATCGAACCTCATCCGAAAATCACCGTTTTTGCTTTGTTTTCAAACCCTTGTACCTGCAAGACATAATAAGACATATCCAACATATTTGAAATATAATTTGACATATTTAATGGTTATTAGTCCGATTTAGCATATTTTTAGATATAAAATGATGTGTGTTTTAGCACTCATCACAGTGCGTAAGTGAATTCCATTCCCTCTGGGTTTGTGAGGATAAGGCCTGCTCCTGACCCATCCACGCATGAAGATCCGTCCGTGAACAAGATCCATGGGTCTTGTATTGCCACCTTACATTGTGAGGGTAAGTCCTCAGTATCCGGTTTTTCGATGATAAAGTCTGCTAGTATCTGCCCCTTAACTGCGGTACGTGGTTTGTAGGAGATATTATGCTCACCTAGCAACACACTCCACTTCTGCAGTCGTCCCGATGCGTCGGGTTTGGAGATGATTTGCTTGATCGGTTGGTCTGTGATAACTGCTATTGGGTGCGCCTGGAAATACCTGCGCAACCGTTTGGCGGCGAACACTAATGCGAGGACCAACTTCTCCATTGCGCTGTAATTAGTCTTCGTTTTCTTGAGCTCTTTGCTTACAAAATACACAGGTGTTTGTACTGAATTCCTATCCGTCAGCAGTACCGCGCTGACTGCTCCATGAGTCGCAGATAAGTGCATAATTAATTCTTCCCCTGGTCGGGGTGCGACTAGTGTGGGGAGCGATGCCAGGTGTTGTTTAAGCTGTGTAAAGGCTTCTTCTGCCTCCGTAGTCCAACAAAAATCTCCCTTTTTTATACACTTCTTGAGTGTTTTGAAGAGAGAGAGTGACTTGTCTGCTGATTTGGACAAGAATCTATTTAGACCGTCCAGTTTTCCATTGAGAGATTGGACTTCCTTCAACGTGCTCGGTGAAGGAAGTTCGATGACAGCCTTAGTTTTTTCTGAACACGGTTTGATGTCGTCGGGCTCTATCAAATATCCAAGGAACATGCCTTCTGTAGCGCCAAAAGTGCTTTTCTTAGGATTTAGCTTCATGTTGATATCTCGTAGAGTCTTAAACGTTTCCTCTATGTCACGCACCAATTCCTCCTCAGTGTGGCTTTTTATGACCAGGTCGTCAACGTAAACCTCTAGGTTACGGCCTACCTGTTTTTCAAATGTGTTGTCTACCAGTCGTTGGTAGGTGGCGCCTACGTTCTTCAAGCCAAAGGGCATTTTAGTGTAGCAACAGACGCCTTGGCTTGTGTGGAAGGCCGTTTTTTCCTCATCTTCCTTAGCCATCTGGATTTGGTGGTATCCTTTGTATGCGTCTAGGAAGCATTTAAGTGGGTATCCACACAAAGACTCTATCTTCCAGTCTATCTCCGGTAGCGGGTAGCAGTCTTGTGGACATGCCTTGTTGAGATCTGTGAAGTCTACGCACATCCGCCAACTACCATCACTTTTCTTGACCATTACTGGGTTGGAAAGCCAGTCGTGGAAATAGACTTCTCGCATGATACCTGCCTCCACCAGTTTGTGTACTTCCGTCAGAATTGCTTGCGCGCGTTCTGGAGCTTGGCCGCGCTTCTTCTGGCGTACTGGTGTGTATCCTTGTCGGATTCTTAGCTTGTGTTCTGTGATCGAGCGTGGTACACCGGTCATGTGCTTTGGTTCCCATGCAAAGATATCCAGATTCTTTTGCAAGAGTGCGCACACGACTGCCCTTCCTTTATTAGACAGCGATCCCTCAATCGATACTTCTTTATCTGGGTACTCAGGATGAATTGCAATCCTCAGGTTTGGCATTTTAGGTGCGTGTTGCTTTGGACTGTCTGTCGTCTCACATGTAATCGTGTTACATTCGCTAGGTGGTACAGTGGCATTGTAGAGAGTAACAATACCTCCTTCCACTGGGAATTTGAGCATCCCATGTGCTGTAGATGGTACTGCGCGTATGGCTGATATCCCTGGTCTTCCGATAATGCCATTGTACGGCGAAGGGGATTTGATCACCATAAAATTCATCCAGGCTGTCGCGGAGTGTTCCTTATTGCCAACGTTGACTAGTAAGCGTATTTGTCCCATAGGCCATATCTTTTCTCCTGTAAAACCAGTCAACGCTGTCCTGGCCGGGCTTAACTGACTCCGTATCTCAGGTCGCAGTCGCTTGAAACAATGTTCGTACATTATGTCTGCAGATGCTCCTCCATCAACATACATGCGGTGGATATCGTGACCCCCTGCATTAATTTCAATGGTGAGCGACTCTACCACTGCGTTGTCCGCAGTCAAGGTGGGGAAAGAGATTTCACTTCCACGAGAAAAATTCTGGCTGATCTTCTGCCTAGTTACTCGCTGCCATGATTGTATCATATAGATGGTGTCAGCCTTATCTTTGGGTGCCTCTTTGTTGTTCCCAGTCTTCTGCCTATCTTTTCCCTCCTTGATGTTCTTGACTAGGTGGTCTAGTCTGCCTTCTTTCACTAGTTTATCAATGAGTTGGCATAGTTGGACACATTCATTGGTGGTGTGGCCCTTCTGTCCATGATAGTCACAATATCCATTCCCCACGCGTCGATCCTCTGGAGTGCGCATTGGTGAGGGTCTTGGGAAGTTCGCGCCTTCCGTCGCGAATATTTCCTTTGGGGTTTTGGTTAGCGGAGTGTATCTGTCATTATCCCGTCCGCTCCCCTGGCCACGGTAGTTCTTGTTACAGTTGCTACTCTGGTCAGTGGATTGTCTGCGAGGTTGTTCCTGTGACCGGTAGTTTGAGTAGCCTTTCTTGCTATCCGCCGCGGCGGCTTCGCCTTGTATAAAGGACCTTGTTCGTTTCATAAGTTCATCAAAGGTTTGGGGGATTTTGTCGCTCAACCTTTTGATGAGGTCTGGGTTATTGATCCTGATTGGTCCCAAACGGTCAGGTTTATTACACAAGTCAACCACTTGTGAATGGTCAACCGTAATAAAAGTCAAACAGTCTAAAACCAAAGCAATTAAGTCCAGAGGAGTCTAGTGTTTCCCCGGGTCGTTAAGTCCCAACGAGCTGTACGATTGAATAGCTAAACGGAAAGGGGTTATGATTGATTATACTAAGGAAATTAAGTCTAATAAAGACTTTGAAGTCATTTTAATTCTATATTTAAAATTGTTTAATGATTAAAACCTAAAAATGATCTAAAATCACTTTTACTCTAAAAATGCAATTTAAAACTTTATTATGATTTAAAACTAATTTTTATGATTTTTCTTTTATTTATTTGATTTAAAAACTAATTTTAAACTTTTAAAACTAATCTAAAATACTAGAAATTATGAAATTAAAGAGGAAAATTGTGAAACTATTTTTAAAAAATCTAAAATAACTAAACAAACTTTTGAAAATTGAATTTGTATTTTTCTGATTTATATTCTAATTTCTATGATTTAAAAACTATTTAAAACTAATTAAATTGCTAAAAATTACTATTTAAACTAGGAAAATTATGGAAAAATATTTTTTTGGCTTTTTATATTTATCTTAATCTAGGAAAATTGAAAACTTATTTTTTGAAGCTTTTCTGATTTATTTGTATTAAAAGCTATTTAAAAAGTCTTAAAAATTGATTTAAAATAAGAAAAATAGCAAACAGTGATGAAAAATTATGAAAAATTCAGGAAAAGTCTAAAATTATATTATAAATCTATTAAAAATATAAAAAACTATGCTTATGTGTGAGAAAATGAAACTGTAGTGTAAATGTCTTGCAAATAAGCTACTAACTTAAGCTAACAAGTGCAATAAGCTACCAAACTGCTACAGAAGCTAATTTGTACTAAAATTACCTAAAAGCTACTTATTCCAGCTAATCCTAACCTCTAATGTGCAAATTATCAAAGATTGATGCTAACTGCTTTTTAACTAAAATAGGCCTTAACCCCCTAACTTGCAATTATTGCACAAGCTTATCAATAAGCTCAAATTAAAATCCAGAGGTTGAGACCTAAACTAGACCTAGAAGAGAAGCTATAAGTCAACTATGAACCAGTGATAAGCTACGATGAAGCTTCTACAGCTTCTGCATAACACCTGTGCACACTCAGTGAAGACTGAATGTATGCACAGGGGAATTCAAGTCCAAAAGAGAGACTGGTTTGAGCTTAATAAAAATTCCCAAAAATTTAACTAAAATGGTATTTTGAATAACCACCAGTTGAAGTTTAATCTACCAAAAACTCAATTAATTTTGACCAGAAATGAACTCATGAAAATTCCACAAACTTTAGTTAAAATCCAGTTTTTCACTTTTGACTAATTTAACAGTTTTGGAAAAGTTGACCAAATTGAGTTTTGATTCAATGTTATGAACTGAATGTGATGTAATAAGCTAAACTAAAACTATTTTATGTTACTCCACTAATATCTAAACCTAATTCAAGCTTATGATCTTTAAAATTCCTAACAGATTTGAAATTAGGACAGATTTAAATTGATTTTGACTTTTGGAGATCTAGTATGCAAAATTATGAACCAAATGAACTGTAATGAACTAGTAAGGACTAAAGCAGCAATAAAATTCTACTAATCTTACCTCTAACACAGATTTGCAATACAATCCAAACACCCCTTTAAGTGACATAAATGGAATTTTTCAAAGCAGGTGTTTGATTCAGAGCATGCAGTCCACTCACAAACTAATATTTACTATATTAGAACAGAAATCAACACATTTAAACAAATCATAACAGCAATAATCAATAGTAGCTATTTAATCTAATTTTTACACTAAAAATGGAAATTGAAGGAAATCAAACCAAACCTCTTGTTTCTTTCTGAATAACACTTATACAGGTTCACAAATCCATATATGTATCACAAAACCTGTTCCAATGTCCAAGAACAAGAAATTCCCCATCCTTTGACTTTCATTGACCAGGGTGCTCTTTTGTTTGGAACTGTTTGATAAGCTTATTCAGAGCTATCAGCAGCTTGAATAAGCTTATATAAGATGTAAACAAGCTATTTGAAGCCTGGTACTTAACAATTTTAAAACAGATTTGATTACAGAAAATGGAAAAACAGAAAACTTAACCAAACTTTAATTTATCACTTAAAATAAGTTACAATAGATTGAACAGGTTTAGACTGATACAAATAAGATGAAAATTACAAACTTTGAGCTAATTTAAGATTTTTAAGATAAAAACGACATGAAAGAAATTAAAAACTAATAACTACTACTCTCTCCTCCTTCTCTTCTTCTATTTATTCAACAAAAAGCTTCCCACTTGTGTTCTGAGCATTTCCCACTTCTTATCTGGGCCATTGGATTAGTAGACTTGATATTAGCCGTTGATGGCTTTTTGGCGCCAAAACGATATTGCAAATGGGAGTGGATTGAGTGCAAGGGAAGAGATGCATTAAATGCATTTTGGCTGTTGTGGAGGTGGAGGGGACAAGGGATGGTGAAGGTTAGCTGGAGGTGAGGGGTGGTGTGGTTGCAGAGAAGTGGGTGAAGGAGGCAGTGAAGTGGAGGGAAAAAGGAGGGCTGGGGGTTTGACTGGGTTTGACCGGGTTTTATTAATAGGCAAAGGGTTCACAAAAAGGGGGGGGGGTCACGGGTATATTGGCAGGGGGTTCAAGGCTGGTTTGGTGGACTTGGTATTAATAACAAGGACCATTTTTGTAATTCACCAAACTTGAGGGACCAAATCTGTAATTTTACAAAGTTTATTATAGGGACCAATTATGACAAGTTTAATTTTCCCAAGGACCAAAAATAATAATTTTCAAATTAAAAATGTCCAGGGGTAAATTCTGTCAATCTTTGAAACTTCAAGGACTAAAGTTGCCATTTTGCAAAATTGAATTTTATAAGTCTAATTTTGACAACTTGAAAATCCCTGAGGGCCTTTTATGAAAAATTAACTTGTTTTGAATAACCAGGGACTAGATTTGACAATTTATGCATAAAATACAGTCTAAATATTTTTTTCTGTCTTTTTAAGACTTTTCAAAGTGTTTTTGACTGTTTTTGCAATGCAGATGGAATAAAAATGATGAGTATTTTGACACTCATCAGATCCCATTCATGAACCCTGAGATCTTCAGCACTTTGGGACATGCCTTAACCTGTATGCACTCATCTTTGAAGCGCTCCACATAAGCGCTTGTAGATTCCCCCTGGCGCTGTTTTACCCTGGCGAGTTCTACATGGTTTTTAGCGCACTTTTTTCTTTGAGTGAAGTTCAGGCGAAACGCCTTCCGCAACTCTTCAAAGCCATCAATGCTTCTGCGTGGAAGCTTACTGAACCAGTTTCGCGCGTTTCCCACTAGTGTGGAATTGAACATGTGGCACCACACAGGTTGTGGCCAGTTTTCGATGGTAGCGGCTGATTCAAAAACTTTTAGGTGATCGTCAGGATCGCTTGTTCCATCATAGGTTTTTACATTGGCGGGCATGCGCCTCCTTTTATTTTCCGAGAAATCACTGATGCGCCGAGTGAACGCATCTACTTTTTGGCGGCGCCACGGACGGGATATGTCTACGTCCTCCTGGTCGCGATACTTCCTCCTGGACTTCCAGTGTCCGGTTTCGCTATCCTCGTTGTCCGAGGAGTTACCAGAGGACGAGTTTTCCCTCTTTCGGTGCTTGCGCCGACTGTCCTCAGAGTTTCCGCTTGAAGGACTTTCACTTGGGCTTTCACTTGGAGAGCATCGGCGTCCCAGTCTGTCCTGAACCCTGCGGCCACCAAGCCTAGCGTGGACATTGGTACGCCGTCCATCTTCCTCGTATTCACCAAGGTACTGTGTGTCCGCTGCTTCATCATTCTCAACCCTTCTCCCAATCCTGGTAAATACTGAGGGTTGTCGGTTATCTCTTCCGCGCTTTTCCTTCTGATGACGCGGTGGAGACATTTCATATTCCGGACCGAAATCGAGTCGGGCGTGTAGACTTCGACCTGACCTCTTTTTTGCTTCCTCTAGCATGAGCGCATCCAAGGTTTCGTAGTTTTGAGACACAAAATCACTTGGCGCTAGTTCTGGCGCAACCCCTTATAGAGCAAGGGTGTCTGTTTCTACCACTAGACCCTTGTTTCGGTCAGGTGCGTCTGGTGCTTTTGTGAGGTTCGTTTCTAGCACCGATTGGAGTGGAGTGGTAAAAGGAGTGCGCAGTGGACCTTCTGCGCCAGTGGTGGTTGGGATGGCCTGGGTTGTCCCCGAGCGTGGTTCCACCGTTGGGAAGACCAGATCTGGGTCTGATCCTTGGTTTCTAGTAACGCTGGTTGTCCTAGAGGTTTGTTTAGAAACTGACTCACTTTGCTGCTTCTTCCTATGTATGTCACCATGCGATCGCTGGTTTTGATTTCCTTGCTTTGTCATTCTAGTTCTTAGTTCTTAGTTCGGGTCCCACGGATGGCACCACTTGTTGATACAAAAGTTGGGCGTTCCTTGTTTGAACTCCGGTTCTCGTACCAATTGAATCTTGATGCTTGAGACCTGCGTACTAAGTAAACAAAAACACCGTTAGGCTTATCGTGGGATTGTCTCCCACGATTATCCTCCAACGTGAGAGTAAGTAATTGGTTTTAGGGTTAATAGGAGATTCATGGTTTTAGATCGTACCTTTAATGAGGGATGGGGTTCCCTTTATATACACACGAAATCCCTGTTGGTTTCGTGTTCCCTAACCTTCGGCGTATCCCGCCTAAGTCGGTTGGTAAACGATTATCTCCAAAGATAGGAGATATCCGATATCTTATTCCATAAATAACTTTTGGGTTTGGGCCTTCGTGAGCCCAAACACTTATCGACTTAGCCCAGTTCGTGCTGGGCTCGCTAGTAGCGGTCATTGGTCGGGTTCGTGACCCGAATGAGACTTTGAGGGGTATTTATAGTATGAAAAATATTAAGAAGTTGGTGACTTAAGATGTTATGCGTATGAAACAAGAGAGAAAGATGAAACAAGATGTTTTTATACTTGAAAGAAAAACACACACACACACTCAAGCACACCCCTCAAATGAGACTTTGAGGGGTATTTATAGTACAAGTAACATAATGCCCTAAGGCTTGGCCATGGGCCGTGAGATGGGCTTGGACAAGGATTGGGTTACATGAACCTATACAAGGCTAGCTTAAGTAAACGATTAACCATTTAGCTTAGCCCAATCCACAAGCCCGTTGACTATTCTAGCACGATATCTAACACACGTTACAAAGTTCCTAAACGTGAATGACCATCACTTCTAATAAAAATGTTACGGCTAACAATCTCCCCCTAAGGGGTGGTCATTCAAAAGATGCTCCACTTGATTAGGTCTTTACTTTCCTTGAGCTTGAACTTTGCGTGTAGATATAGAGTAGTCTTGATTCTTTGTTCCTTCATGCTTTGTGATCAATTAATGTGGTTGTCTGCCGTTGTCAACTTCGTTGGTTAGGTGTCTCCATGTCTTTCTCCACCATGCTTACACTTCTATTTGTCTTTTGGTTACCAATGATGTAGTTCTCGAGTCTATAAACTTTGTAGATTCTTTGACATTGACGAAGAATCATCTTTGACTTTGTGTTGCCTTTGATTTTGATGAGAACTTTTCATGTGTTGTTGGTATGAGAATGTGGAAAATCTGCACGATCTCTTCCTCCCACAAGCGTCCATAAGAAGAAAACATAAAAACATGGGTTAGAAGTAATCCAGCGCTTACAAGTTTGAACTTCGAGTGTGTTAACAGCATAGTGTGAAAACACGTCTCTAATTCTCACACAGGCCGTTCCTGAACTGGAGTCCCACAAGTGAGATAACGCGATGTACCGAAGTCCACCTACAGTTCAGATGAGTCGCTGAGGTACACCGAAGCATCACCCCACGACTGTAGACCGTTTGCGACACACTAAGCGTAATCCATGGGGAGTTACCGAAGTGACCTGCTGTCAGGGCTGCTTGATGTTGACCCTGACAGGAGTTTCCATTCAATCATTGAAGATCACAGATGTGAAACTTCTCATAAATGTTCTGGCAGATTGCTAAGATCTGCGTAGGACTCTAGAATATATCACTTGTGTCCTTATTGATGAACAGCAAGCGACGTCATGTCAAGTGTTCCTATGAGATCTTTTGATGAATCTCATGGCTCTAGACTCAATAGTGCATTTTGGTTTTCCTGAGCGGAGACTAGGGAGGGTCTCCTTCTTCAATACCAACGATCTCTAAGAGAAAGTCGATAGATTATGTAGGGTTTCCAGTGAGAATGAAACAAATCCCTTTTGAGAGGAATTGAGTGGCTAGAAGGTTTAGGTGCAGTGCGTCACTGGGTCCATGACGTCTTTGTCTTCAATACCAGTGTCATCTACTGACAACCAGTAGCAGATGAGTTGAACTCGGTTTCTGCCCTAAGGTTGAATATGGAGGGCTATTTCTTTTCACCATTTCTTTTACTTTTCTTTTTGATTCTTCAACCCCTTCTTTCTCCTTTCTCACATTAATCCTTTTTCCAATCATACCTAAGGACTTCTAATACTAACTATTTGTGATGTCCTTGGGTAGATCCCTCCGGCTCTGGCGGATCATAGGACAAATTTCCTATTCTTAGTCACCTTATAACTCCATGACTGTCCCATGTTGCCATAAAACCATTTTTCTCAAAAATCTCTCAGAGTGTTTATGATTGAAAACATGTTTGAAACACTTCGAGAGTTTTATATTTTCAGAAACACTCCCCCTTCACATGTGCTTATATTGTTTTAACTTAAATCTGCACAGAGAGGGTAGAGTTCGCACTTATTGAATTGATCGACTTTAAATGAAAAAAACCGATTCGAGACATGTTTACATCACTAGAGAACTAGCTTGAAATTATTACCCGTCCTGGTCAAGTCCACAGAAAGTTTCTCGAAATGGTACATGATTCCTCGTCAATTCAATGGTTGCATCTGAGTCGAGCTCATTTTGAGATTCAAACAACGATCATTAAACCTTTTGATCATATTTTAATCACATCTCCTCCCCCTCAAAAATAGCATATTAGTGATATTTTTGATATCAACGGATTAAACAATATTTTAGAATCTTTTAGGGAGACAAACGGATTTCATTTAAGCATGAATTTGGAACATTTTTGTTTTATACTCCCCCTTTAATAAAGCATAATCAATTAAAGGGTTTAGAGGGAGTTATCTTGAGCACAACATATTTTGAAAGATTTTGAAGATCTTTTTGAACAATCTTGAAAAAAAGGTGCTCAAGATGATGATGATTTCTCACCAGTTTTAAATGTAGTGTACTAAAGCGTACACTTGATTTTTTCTTTTAAAGACACGAGTTTTGATTTGAAAAATAATCAAAAGTCATCGTTTTAGTCCGGGTTTCGTACTGAAGTATACGAAAGCCATTTTTGACGAAATTTTGAGAAACGACATGTTTTAGAAAACATTTAAAGAACTCTCGTTCAAGCATCTGTACATGTCCGTATCATTGTTAAATGACATTTCTAGAAACGTACAGAATATCGATTATACGAGAGACATGTCGTGAGAAGAATATTTTTGGATTTTTGATTTTATATTGTTTTTGTATTTTTTGAAAGTTTTATATTTTTATATTTTGCTTTTGTTGGTTTTTCAAATTTTGTATTTTGTTTTTCAAAAATATTTACAGCGAAGCTTTTTGGAAAAATCATTTTCAAGAAGATTCGAGAAGACGTTCTAACTCCTCAGGGGTTAGGCTTCGCATTCCAATTTGTCGAACTAAATCGTTAAACCTTTCTTTTGGAAGGGCTTTAGTAAATAGATCGGCGAGTTGGTAATCTGTCTTCACGAAAAATAATTCAATAGTACCTTCTTCCACGTGCTCTTTTATGAAGTGATAGCGGACACGAATGCGCTTAGTCCTTGAGTGATGAACATGATTGCATGGGATGGCTATGGCACTTTTCGAGTCACAATACATAGGTATTTTATCGAAAATAAAGCCATAATCTGTGAGTTGTGTTCTCATCCATAGAACTTGAGCACAACACGCAGATAGAGACACATACTCGGCTTCAGCGGTTGAAAGTGCAGTGCAATCTTGTTTCTTTGAAGACCAGCTTACTGACTTTTCTCCCAAAAATTGTGCTCCTCCGGATGTACTTTTTGTTGTAACTTGATCACCTGCGTGGTCCGCATCTGAAAAGGCTATTAGATCAAATCCGGATTCCTTCAGATACCAAAGTCCCATGTGAATGGATGTCTTCAGGTACCGAAAGATTCTTTTAACCTCTTTGAGGTGCAGTTCGGTAGGCTTTGCCTGAAACCGTGCTAATAAGCAAATAGCAAAATGAATATCGGGTCGACTAGCAGTGAGGTACATGAGAGAACCAATCATGCTCCGATATTTCTTCGGATCAATAGGTTTCCCAAATAAATCGGCTCCAATTTTTGGTGAAGTTACCATTGGTGTACCGACCGAGTCACAATTATCCATACCATGATTTTTCAAAATCTCAGTTGTATATTTAGCTTGATTAATGAAAATTCCACGTGGGGACTGATGTATTTGTAAACCAAGAAAAAACTTTAGTTCCCCCATCATGGACATTTCAAATTGGCTTTTCATGAGATTTTCAAAATGTTTTGAAAGATTCGGATTAGTGGACCCAAAAATGATGTCGTCCACATAAATCTGAACAATCAAAATGTCGTTTTTGCATTTTTGTGTGAATAAGGTAGGATCAACCGTTCCTTTGGTGAAATTGTTTTTGTCAGGTCACTAGTTTTACAACACAAGCATCAATGAAATAAATAGAGAAGAGAAGAGAGGCGGATGAACAATATCACACACAAACACATACGTAAGAATGAAGATGGTTATGCGTAGAGAATGAGAGTGAAATGAATTAAACAACCAACCCTCAAGTGAGGGTTATTACATAGTATTTATAGGAGGGAAGCTAGGGCAACACTTCCTAGTCCCTTCCTTTCTCTTATGGGCTTGGGCCTAAGCTCATGGGCCTTCTACATAAGCTTAAGGCTAATAACAAACATAAAGGCCATAATTAAGCTAACTATTACATATGAATTACTAACACTTGATTTAGGTTTAGGAGTGATTCCAACAATCCCCCCTAAGTGTTGGTGATGAATGAATATGAACGGTGAAGGATTTGATGTAATAGTAGCTTTGACGTCTTCTGACATTCTTCTTTCTTGTGAGAAGAATTGCCTTGATTTGAACAATCTCCCCAGTGTAGAGAAATTGTTTTCTTTAAACAGTTTTGCTTTGACGTCATCTTTAACTTTGTTCTTTGATCATTGTTCTTTGTGATGGTAGTGATAGTATGTTGTTGTTGTCTGCATCAAGTCTGCCGTTTCGTTTTGACAAATTTCTTTTGTTAAAGAGATGTGACCCCTCTAACAAGTTTAGTTCCGTTAAGAAGAGTGTTCTTTCTTCTTACAGTCTTCTGCAGTTTCGATGATAATGTAGTTTAGGAAGTGGCAAGTATAAGTAAGTAGTGGTTGTGAATCCCCCCTAACAACCTTAGTGAGGATTTGGATTTAGTTCACAATCATTAAGTATACATTATCAATCGAATTAATACCGGAAATACAAACAATAATCGGAATTCGAATACATCTTCCGGGTACTCGAATCCGGGTTCGGGTATTCTCTTTCCTTCCCTGATCCTTCACAACGGGATCGAAGGGAGGATATTTATGATACATTATTGGGAGTGAACTCCCA
>BPTQ01000004.1:122593101-122604302 GCA_019973895.1 Chrysanthemum seticuspe | reverse complement strand
AGGAAAAATGGAAACTGCTACTTGTCTTTAATGAGAATGTTGCATCAAAGTCATCCTCAGACTGCAAATATACTATGACTGTTAAATACATTCCTTCTCATCTTAGGAATAATGAACCTGTGTTTCACAACTATTGTGCTCACCTTAAGGATAGTCTAGAATGTCTCCGTGAGATTGTGGAAGAGGATTTTATAAATAAGCCTCTTGACAGTGAAATTAGGTTTGCGTACATTCACGCCAAACGATCTCAAGAGCTGCTAGAATGTTTAATAGCAACATGTCCTAAATCCTTAGGTGCAAAAGGAAAAGCTGTGATGCCTTGTTCTATGCCTAGTGCTAAGCATACAAACCATTATATGCCCAGCTTTAAGAAAGTGAACACTAATGTGCCTTCAAGTAGTTCAGATCCCTGCACTTCTAGTTCACGAATGCAAAAAGTAGCAAAACCAACTAATGTTCCAATTCCCTCTACAGGAGTAAGAAGTGACACCAAAGCAAGCGGGTCAAAGCCTCAAGGCAACACAAAGAATGATAGGACCTTGCATGCTAGGAATGTTCAGTGGAAGAAAGTAGAAGATCACCTTAGGGAGAATTTGAATAAGACGAATCGTGTTGATTCTAGTGTTAGCTCTTGGCGTACTGTAATTAATACGAATTCTGCTACTTTTTGCAAAACATGTAATGATGTTTGCATGGTTTCTGTTACTAATCTTGAATGTGGTGTGAATGATTTGTCTAATGTTGTTAAATGCCCAACTAAAATTGTTAATGTTAAAATTCAAGCTAAAAAGGCAAAAGCGAAAGAAAGTTAGAAAACAGTGGAAACCCACAGGAAGGAAATTTAGTAATATAGGTTATCAATGGATACCTACTGGCCGTAAGATTAATGTGCTATGCCCTAAATTTGCTAAGTCAATGCCCACTAGAAAATGGATGCCTACTGGTAGAACTATTCCCTTAAGAAGTGAACACACTTTGAATAGGTCAAATATGGACACTAGCACTGCATCTATTTCTGATGATTCTATTGCTTCTACTTCTGATGTGGGTGTTCCAATCACTGTTACTAACCAAATGGAACCCATTTTTGCATGGGGATCCCAATTATCCAGTTATCCATTCTTGTCTGTGTTCAACTGCAGATCGTTCAAATCGTTCTGTAGTACCTGGACTCAGGCTGTTCCAAGCATATGACTGGAGACCGGTCACGGCTCATGAAGATTCGGAAACGATCATTTTGGTGCTATTATGGGTTATGAAGATTACGTGGTTGGAGATTGTGTGATTTCCAGGGTATATTATGTTGAAGGTCTTGGACATAATCTATTTTCTGTCGGACAATTTTGTGACTCAGATTTAGAAGTGGCCTTCAAAAAACATACTTGCTTTGTTAGAGAACTTGATGGTGTGGAACTTCTCAGAGGAACTCATGGTTCAAACCTATACACCATCTCTATCGAAGATATGATGAAATCTTCACCCATCTGCTTGCTGTCAAAGGCTTCCAAAACTAAGTCATGGCTATGGCACCGTCGTCTCAATCATTTGAACTTTGGTACCATAAACAATCTTTCCAGAAACGACTTAGTAAGAGGATTACCCAGATTAAAGTATGAAAAAGATCATCTTTGCTCAGCTTGCCAATTGGGAAAAAGCACAAAATATGCCCACAAACCAAAACCAACAAACTCAGTAATGGAAGTTCTTCATACCATTCATATGGATCTGTGCGGACCAATGAGAGTGCAAACAATAATTGGGAAGAAATACATTCTAGTAGTTGTTGATGACTACTATCGATTTACTTGGGTAAAGTTTTTGAAGACAAAGGATGAAACTCCATATGTCATCATCAAACTTATCAAACAGCTTAAGGTTCGACTCAACAATACTGTTAGAATTGTTCGAACAGACAATGGCACAGAGCTTTTTAACAAAGAGTTAATTCATTTTTATGAAAGTGTTGGAATCAGTCATCAAAGAAGTGTTCCACGAACTCCTCAACAGAACGGTGTAGTTGAAAGACGAAATCGAACTCTTGTGGAAGCTGCAAGAACAATGCTAATTTATTCAAAGGTTCCAATGTTTCTATGGGCTGAAGCCATTGCCACTGCTTGCTACACCCAAAATCGTTCCCTTATTCACACCTCTCATGGAAAAACTCGATATGAACTTGTCCATAAACGAAAACCTGATCTATCCTACCTTCGTGTGTTTGGTGCTTTATGTTACCCAACTAATGACGGTCAAGATTTAGGTAAACTAAAAGCTAAAGCGGACATTGGAGTATTTGTAGGTTATGCACCAAAAAGAAAAGGATACCGAATCTACAACAAGAGAACCCGAAATATCATGGAAACAATTCACGTTACGTTCGATGAGCTGACCGGTCAAATGGCTCCAGGACAATCCAGTTCTGGACCCGCATTTCAATCTTTATCAAGTAGTCCTATCAGTTCTACTCTTGTTTCTAATCCCTCACCAGCATGAACACTATGAGCCAAGTGCTAATGATATGTCAGTTCCATCAACAGAGGCTGCCTCTATCCCTGTCAAAGAAGTTAACCCTTCAGTTTCAATGTCAGTAAGTAAAAAGCGCCTGCTGCTGATCACTCTGTCTCATCAACAAATCATCAATCATCAAGTGTACACAATGAAAATGTTGCTGCTGTTACAGATGATGAAAACCCTTTTGCTCCTCCAGAAGATGAACCCTCTGAAAACATATTCGCTCCTGAGTCATCATCAGAACCATCTTCTTCAGGAGATATCAACTCTGCTACTTCAGTTCCTCAACAACAACCACATGAACACCTTAGAAAATGGACACATGATCATCCATTGGACAACATCATTGTAAACCTTTCCCATCCAGTATCCACACGGAAACAACTTGCAACTGTTGCCTTATGGTGCTTCTTCAACTCCGTACTCTCTAAGATCGAACCAAAAGACGTGAAAACTGCCATGAATGAAGACAGCTGGTTCAATGCCATGCAAGAAGAAATTCATGAGTTTGATCGACTAGATGTATGGGAATTAGTACCTGCTCCAGATTGTGCAATGATCGTTTCTCTAAAGTGGATCTTCAAAGTAAAACTTGATGAGCATGGTGATGTGTTGAAGAACAAGGCTCGATTGGTTGCAAAAGGATACCGTTAAGAGGAGGGTATTGACTTTGAAGAATCATTTGATCCTGTTGCTCATATCGAGGCAATCAAAATATTCTTGGCTAATGCTGCAAGTAAGAACATGGTAGTCTATCAGATGGATGTAAAGACGGCGTTTCTTAACGGAGATCTTAAAGAAGTCATTTACATCAGCCAACCTAAAGGCTTTGTGATTCCAGAGCATCCTACTCACGTCTATCGTTTGAAGAAGGCTCTTTACGGTTTGAAGCAAGCTCCAAGGGCATGGTATGATACACTATCAAAGTTTCTTCTATCTACAGGATTCAGCAAAGGAGCAGTTGATCCGACATTGTTCACCAGAAAGTCAGGCAAACATTTAATTCACGTTCAAATATATGTTGATGATATTATTTTTGCCTCGACTGACCCCATGAATGTGACCTTTTTTCAAGTGAAATGGGTTCTAAATTTCAAATGTCAATGATGGGACAAATGTCGTTTTTCTTGGGATTACAAATTTCACAAAGTCCCGGAGGCATTTTTATAAATCAATCTAAATATGCAAATGAGATTTTAAAGAAATTTGGATTTGATTCTAGTGACCCTGTTGACACTCCCATGATAGAGTGTACTAAACTGGATGAGGACCACTGAGGGATCATGGTAGACCAAACGAAATATCGTAGTATGATTGGATCCCTGATGTACCTCACAGCCAGTAGACCAGACATTTTGTTCGCTATTTGCATGTGTGCTAGATATCAGGCTAAGCCTACCAAAAAGCACCTTGAAGCGGTTAAACGGGTCTTTCGGTATCTCCAAGGAACCATCAATATGGGACTTTGGTACCTGAAGGACACCGGTATGTCACTAACAGCCTATGCAGATGCTGATCATGCAGGATGTCAAGATACACGTCGAAGTACGTCTGGAGGTGCTCAGTTTTTGGGTGATAAGCTTGTGAGCTGGTTTTCAAAGAAGCAAATGAGTACTTCTATTTCCTCTACAGAGGCTGAATACATAACCATGTCATCTTGTTGTGCTCAAATCCTATGGATGAGATCCCAATTATCTGACTATGGCTTTGAATTCAACAAAATTCCTGTGTAATGTGATAATAAAAGTGCTATTGCTCTCTCATGAAACAACGTACAACACTCAAGAGCAAAGCACATCGAAATTCGACATCATTTCATCAGGGGCAAGTAGAAAACGGTGTGGTGGAACTCTATTTTGTGAGGACTGAATACCAGTTAGCAGACATCTTCACCAAAGCTTTTCCTAGAGAACGTTTTGAGTTTATCTTCCCACGACTTGGTCTAAAGAGTCTACAACTGGAAACACTCAAACGTCTTCAAGAGGAAGACGAGGAGTAAAGGTCTTCCTTCATCCATCTCTTGTAAATATTTTTTTCAAAAAGCAAATAGAAAAATATAAAACTTTCAAAAAATCCATAAAAATTTGAAAATCTTGAAAAATTTCAAAAAATATTGTCTTTTTGTCATGATTTTTCTCGATTTGATAATATCTACGATCTTTGTGCTGTCATTCTAAGAATGACACGGGATTTTAGATGTTGTTTGAATGGTATCAAAAAACAAAAAATCAAAAAATATTTTTGGGAGAAAGTGAAACAATGGTTTATTGTCATTTCAGGCAGTAACCCGTTTTTCAAAGAAAGAACAGAGCCATGCTTTATCCTAAATTTTCAAAACTCATACTCTGATTCTATAAACAATTACGTACTATCTAATGAAAACTAATTGCTTTGAAAAATAACTCGGTCTATATTTTTGAAAATCATCTGGACTTAACGTTTGTCAAAAAATATCTCTCAATCAACAACTTATGTCATTGATTGAGGGGGAGAATGATTTCAATTAAATCAAAAGGTTATTTGTCATGCAATTGTTTTCAAAAGATAATCATGCATGTTTAATCAATGGAGTTTAAAATCTCATAATCCGATACTTATCAATTAAAATGTTTTCATCAAGTCACAATTCTCCTCAAAAGCTTTCAAAATCAATTTAAATCTACAGAGATCACAAATCTCAAATGAGTAGAAAATTGTGATCGGGGGAGAATTTGTGATTTAAATTGGTTTTAAACTGATGATTCAATAAATGGTTTCACAAGTGTTTTGCAAGCTTTCCTCCCCACATGCGCCAAACGATTTCAAATTTTCCATGCAGATGTTGAGGGGGAGCATCCTTTTAAAACCACAAAGAATTGAAACGTGATTGATTTGTCTCTAAGTGCAGGTTCCTTCTAATATGTGCAAAACTCTTTGAAACCTCGAGGCACATATTGAGGGGGAGCAAACTTATGAAAACCTTATCCTTCCTCAATATGCTTTATCTACTTGATTTGATCAGGGAAGTGATGTTGATATCTTTTAGAAAATGGTAATCTAAGAAGTTAATTCTTCCTCTTGCCTCCGTGTGCTAAAACGATTTCTAATACATGATGCACATGTTGAGGGGGAGCTCTTTTTCTAAAAATATCAAAAGCAATTCAGGTACAAAATGCTTTGATAACATATCACAAGTATCTGGATTGATTTTCAAATGGTTTTCAATTGGTTCCAACGGCAGATGAACAATACCAAATAGACCGACCAAATTTACTTTATGTATGGTGATATAAGGATGGTTAGGTTAGGTATTCGTTCCCACGATCAGCCAGAACCGGAGGGATCTACCCAGGGACAATCCACTAGATAGTGTAGAGTCCTTAGGTATGATGAAAAAAAAAATAAAAAAAAATAAAAAGGAGAAAAGTGAGATATGGGAAGAGTGCGGACTGAGATAGACCTAGAACTGGAATAAACCCAACAAGGTTCTAGTTATGAAATCTCGGTAAGCACTGAAGAGGTTGAAGAATGAAAAAGAATTGAATGTGAAAAGGGGTGAAAAGAAATAGCCATCCAATAATTCAACCTTAGGGCAGTAACCGGGTTCAATACATATGCTACTGGTGTTTACTAAGGTAACATCGGTATTGAAGACAAGACGTCATGGACCCAGTGACGCACTGCACTACAACTTCCCAAACCACTCAAGTTCCTCTTAAAAGGGCTTGTTTCATTCTCACGGGGAACCGACATTATATATCAACTTTCTCCTAGAGTTTGTTGATATTGAAGAAGGAGACCCTCTCCCTAGTCTCCGGCATAGGAAACCAAATGTGCAAAATTGAGTCTAGAGCCACGAGATCATCTATAAATCTCATTAGGACACTGTCAATGAATACTATCTGTTTCACACAATATGGAAAGAGAGATTATATCTTATGAGTCCTATGCATTATCCTTGTGGTATTGCCAGAACATCTGAGTGATATCCAAACATATTCACAATGAAGATGGAAAGCCTTCTGGAGCCAACATCAAATAAGCTCCTGGTGGATGGCATGTGAGATATATCCAATAGATCAACCATGTAACAACTGAGCAGAAACAATGGAGCGATTCAATCTTTTGAATCAATCCTGGTTCAGGTTATAGATTGACGGATAACTTTGAAAACCCGGTCGTTGTGCTTAAAAATCCTTTTCCTTAGCACATCAACTGTGTACTAATATTTCAAAATAAAAGGTATTAATGATTGATAATTGATTTTCTTTAAAACCTTCGCTGCATTGCAAAAACAATTTCTATTGAGCAATACACGATTGCTTTTCAAATCTCTTCTTATCAATCAGTGAATCTCAATTCGCTGGTTCACTCACTCCGTGTTGTCTTCTTTGAGACGTTTCGGTTTGAGAACAGCTAGAACAGCTGCGAAACCCTGTCAAGGAAATTCTTCGGAATTATACCTGATCACAGGCAGTACTTGTACTGATCAACGGGGAACCGTAGGCCGTGTACCTCAATTCAACGAAAGTGATCAAAGACACTTTCGTGCGCTTTATTGCTAACTGTTGTATGCAGGTACGCCCGACGTTTGCAGCTGATCAGAATGAAGCGGTCAATCCATAGCCGAATGCTCACACAACACATTTATTTCTAAAGAAATCATGATTAGTGCATCAATGACTCTGATATTTTCACTCCATGCTTCTGCTACGCTGCTGCCAATATCATGAATCAACGTAAGCTTCCGCTATTCTGCTAAAAAGAAATCATGATCCAGAATGTGAGCATGTCGGTCCAAATGTCACAACATCACATAATACCAACACCACAATGGAAGAGTCAGAGATTTATGTTAGCTGATGATCTCAATGTTGGCTCAAAACTCATTATCACGTGGATCAGTTAAAGACCTCCACATTGATTATCCAAACATGCAATAATGAAAAATCAATGACTACGAGCTTCAGAGCAAAGAACATTAACAAGGATCCAAGAACAATCTTATTGTAATATCTGTTTGTATTCAATGTAATTTTGAGGTGACCTCCCTTAGGGGGAGATTGTTAGGATTTAGTAAATCCAGTTATTAAAGAGTCGGTCACCTCAAGTATATGTAATCGTTAGAAAGCTCGTAGTCGTAGATTAGTTAATGTTTAGTAGTATTTAGTTAAGTAATACCGTGGAGGACGGACGGGTCTTTACCCACTGTATGCCTGATCCACAACCCGTAGGTGGCGATTTGTGTAAGACTATAAATACTCTCTACCTCCCAAGGTAGAGAGTTGGAGCTCATAATAAGATTTTTCTTTCTCTCACTAAAGTTCCCAACCGCTAACTTTCTCTCTCTAAAACCATAGTATACGCCTCTTTGATCTTTGGTTTAGTGTGTTTGTGAAATCCAATATGTTACATTATGGGATTCAGTGAGTTATTGTCATCGCTCACTGAACCCATCATATTCTTCTTGACTCAGTCTTCACCCTTTGAGTTCCGCCTCACTGAATGGAGAAACTTTCTTCTTAGTCTCGTTCTGAGTGTCCTGAAGATGACTCACTGGGTGACTATGCGCTCAGTGACTTATTAGTGTTTAAGGTTATAAACACTTAGGGTATTTTCTATTCAAATCAAAGGGGTTTGGGTACTGACTGAACCCAACAGTCCCCCCTACTTGGATATACAAATAGCCTAAGTGTTTTGATCATTGTAAGTGAGCAAGAGGCTTCTTCTTACACTGAATGTACTAGTAAGCTTAATAAAGAATACTGATCTAACAAAATACAATGTTTATTAATAATCATTACAAGTGCCTATCAGCTAGTACAAAAATTAAGAGATAATGCTATTGTAGTGAAGTCAGTCCAGCTTATAACCAAGTGCTTCAAGCTTTGGCTTCTTTGAGAGGAGAGTTTCTTTAACAGTATGGTCATTTATATTCTTTCTCATGTGATAAGGATTTAAAACGTACACTTTTAAGGGGTCATTTAAGCCCTTAATCGGCCACTTTTATATCCGTTACTGCTTAATTTCGTTCCTTTTCACTTTTTAGGTCTCTTGGAAACAAAATGCTGGAATGATGCATATTTGGACGAAAAGGAGTGAATATGTGAAGAAAATGGCTAAGTCAAGATCAAAGACACTCAAGCTGCTGAATTTGAAGCTGACGGCGTCCCAATCAAAGGGCGACGCCGTCCTTCTATACGTAATTAAATTTGTGACGGCTTAGTAGACTTTTTGCTAAATTACACCTGACGGCTCCAGGAATTGAAGAGGATGGGCGTCACGAAGACTTTTAAGCTCAGACGGCCTAAATCCAGAATCAGACGACGTCACTACTGAAGCCCGACGGCGTCACAGCTACAACATGACGCCGTCCAAACTATTACTTGGACAAGACGAAACCCTAATAACGGCAATCTGACGGTGTCGCACCTATAAGGCGACGCCATCGCGAATGTAAAACTATATATAGAAGTCGAATTTTCAAAATTTTAGGAGGTAGACTTGTGGAGTAAAAACCTAAAACGATTGTAGTCCGGTTTGGACAGTATCTTAGGGTTCTGATACCCTATTTTACATCAAGATAAGTGTTTTACTTCGTTAATTTCATTATGTCTTCCATTCAATGTGTGTATGCTTGCGTGTTTAACATATCCGGCTAAATTTCTTGTGTGTTTACTTAGATCTATGAAACCTAGTTATTAATTATTGATTGGTTGTCTCTTATCTTGATTGTAATTGGCTTAGGAGTGCATTAGGCCATCGTTGTGTTTGAATACTTGAGTAATCTTTGTGAACCTTAGTTTATGAGTCACTTAGCGGATTTTAAGGCTAAACATCCAAAGATAACCTTAGAGTTAGTTTATGATTGACCTAGAGATTTCGTAGGCAATAACCTTAAGGTAGTCTCAAAGAGTTAGGGAGAAAAGCACACCTTACGACCTTAGAAAACACAACGCGTTAAGAATAAGGAAGTGACAATTCAACCACCAATAAAAGATAAATAGGGAGTAATAGTATCTAGGTAGACACATTTTTAATCATCATACGAGCACACATCAATTGACATAAGACTACCCATTAGTTTAGATAATTAGATAGTAGAAGTAATCGGTAGAAGTACCAACCCCCAAATCCAGATCCCGAGATTTTACCTTTAGCTTTATAAAAAAAATAAAAAGATAAAAATTAATCTTCCTCAACCTCAATCTTAGCATAGTACACTTCTTACTAGCATTCCTATTCCCCTAGAGAACGATATCAATACCCGAGGCTTATCCAATACTACACTACAACGATTAGGTTCACTGCCTAGGGTGTTGAAAAACTTTCTCGACGAAAAGGAAGTTCCTTTGACCCCGAACGCGTTGTACGCGCATCAAGTTTTTGGCGCCGCTGCCGGGGAATAGAATAGCTAGTTATATTTCTATCTCGTTTAGGTTCCTTTGCTTGATTCCTATCAAGTAAGATGTTTTCTCATTTTTAGCTTCCTTGTAGTCTATCCCCCTTCTTCGTGACTTTGTTAGTAATCCCATCACTTTTTATCATGGAAGGTGATAACCCGCTACCACATCCACAACTTCCCATCGACCCGCCATGAGGCCGTACTCTTGGTGAAAACTTTAGACCAAGCCACCAAGGCTATAGGAACACCATTGAGCTCCTCGATCAAGCTCAAACTACGGCCCTGTGATCCAACACCATCTGGTTGGTGCAAACGGATGTGCATTCCATGGACTTCGTTCCGAAGATCCTAATCAGCATCTCAAGGATTTCCTTAAAATTGTTGATTCCATCGACCTTGATGCTACAACACGGGAGACCACGCGCTTGCGTCTCTTCCAATTATCTCTATGGGACCAAGCTAGTAATTGGCTTAAGCGACTTCCCGCCGGATCCATCTCAAGTTGGGATGATCTCGCCACTCGTTTCCTTGCCCAATTTTTCCCATCGGGGAGAACTACTAAACTTAGGAATGAAATCTTGATGTTCCAACAACGTCAAGGTGAATCTCTCTACGAGGCATGGACTCGATTCAAGGACTTGCTCCATAAAGTCCCTCATCACGGCATAGATCTTTGGCTTCAAGTCCAAATCTTTTACGATCATTTCAACTTCTCAACTAAGCAATCCATCGACCAAGCTCTAACGGAACTGTCAAAATCCTTTGAGTGTCCCCAGTAAGGTTGAAAGAAACAGTATCCCCCTTTCCAGGAGATAACATGGGGTGCTAAGAAGGCGCCACTCTAGTGATTCAAACGGTGGCCGGCGAACCAGCTACCTAACGAATCAACTCTTCAACTTTACTAGCATTTTCTAAACCTGAACTTCGGTTTCTAGATACGGCACTACTCCCTGAAATACCTCGTTCAGGAACTTAGCTCAGGTACGGAGCATCTCTCTAAGTGGAACTGCAACAACCTTGTAGTTCTAAAGTAAGGATTCAAATCATCAAGAGGGGCTACCCTTTTTAACCCGTTCCTTTGCTCACCGCTCTAGTAGGGTTGAACTCTACCTAGGCCGCCCTTCAGCGAATTCGGTTAATGATCGAACCAGGGTATCTCTATTAACCTTCTCTGCGTTCGCGCACCAGAGGGCACAACATCGTAGTTCCAGCTACCTTAGTTGTTAAAATTCCTTTAGGAACTCTACGACTAATCCTAGAAGCCTTGCTTCAGGTACCTTACGTGTAGGCAAACGTGGTTGGTCTACCA
>BPTQ01000004.1:122579781-122589911 GCA_019973895.1 Chrysanthemum seticuspe | reverse complement strand
CTATCCTACATCTATCTTTATATTTATGTTTTTTTGTTTCAAGTTATATAGAGTTTAGTGAGTCGAGTCTTGGCTTAGCAACGCCATTCTTTTCATGCTTGTAACATAAGATTTTTTACTTGCCACCACTAAATCGCCTATCCAACCAAACCCTTTGTTTCCCTACCGTAAGCCTAACGTTAAAACCCTTTAAAAGACCTCTTAGATAGTTGTTCCTAGGTTCTTACGCCAAAGTGGTGGAGGTTTGATCTAGTCTCAAGCCTATGGTAATCTATGTACTATGACCGGTTAATGACTGTTTATCTTCCATTTCCATTTACTATATTTCATATACACCAGAGAGATGAGAGAATCCAAACACCCCTTGTGAGGTGCTAGTATATAATTTCCGTGCTTGTTATGACTATTGCAGTGCTTTTACTCGTTGTGAATTATGTTAAACTAATGCTTCATGCCCCCTAACTTATAGATTGATTGGCCAAAAGCACATTTTATTGAGGACAAGCAAATACCAAGTGTAGGGATATTTGATAAGGATTTAAAACGTACACTTTTAAGGGGTCATTTAAGCCCTTAATCGCCCACTTTTATATCCGTTACTGCTTAATTTCGTTCCTTTTCACTCTTTAGGTCTCTTGGAAGCAAAATGTTGGAATGATGCATATTTGGATGAAAAGGAGTGAATATAGGAAGAAAATGGCTAAGTCAAGATCAAAGGTACTCAAGCTACTGAATTTGAAGCTAACGGCGTCCCAATCAAAGGGCGACGCTGTCCCTCTACACGTAATTAAATTTGTGTCGGCTCAGTAGACTTTTGCTAAATTACACTTGACGGCGTCAGGCTTTGAAGAGGAAGGCCGTCACGAAGACTTTTCAACTCAGACGGCCTAGATCCAGAATCAGACAACGTCATTACTGAAGCCCGACGGCGTCACAGCTACAACGTGACGATGTCCCAATTATTACTTGGCCAAGACGAAACCCTAATGACGGTGATATGACGGCGTCCCACCTATAAGGCGACGCCGTCGCGAATGTAAAACTCTATATTGAAATTGAATTTTCAGAATTTTAGGAGGTAGACTTGTGGAGTAAAAACCTAAAACAATTGTAGTCCGGTTTGGACAGTATCTTAGGGTTCTCTTACCCTATTTTACATCAACATAAGTGTTTTACTTCATTAATTTCATTATGTCTTCCACTGAATGTAGCGTGTTTAACATGTCCGGCTAAATTTCTTGTGTGTTTGCTTAGATCTATGAAATCTAGTAATTAATTATTGATTGGTTGTCTCTTATCTTAATTGTAATTGGCTTAGGAGTGCATTAGGCCATCGTTGTGTTTAAACACTTGAGTAATCTTTGAAAACCTTAGTTTATGAGTCACTTAGCGGATTTGTAGGCTAAACATCCAAAGATAACCTTAGAGTTAGTTTATGATTGACCTAGAGATTTCGTAGGCAATAACCTTAAGGTAGTCTCAAAGAGTTAGGGAGAAAAGCACACCCTACGACCTTAGAAAACACAATGCGTTAAGAATAAAGACATGACAATTCAACCACTAATAAAAGATAACTAGGGAGTAATAGTATCTAGGTAGACAAATTTTTAATCATCATACGAGCACACATCAATAGACATAAGACTACCCATTAGTTTAAATAATTAGATAGTAGAAGTAATCGGTAGAAGTACCAACCCCCGAATCCAAACCCTGAGATTTTACCCTTAGCTTTATAAAAAAATATAAAAAGATAAAAAATAATCTTCCTCAACCTCAACCTTAGCATAGTACACTTCTTACTAGCATTCCTATTCCCCTAGAAAACGATATCAATACTCGAGGCTTACCCAATATTACACTACAATGATTAGGTTCACTGCCTAGGGTGTTGAAAAACTTACTCGACGAAAAGGAAGTTCCTTTGACCCCGAACGCGTTGTACGCGCATCATCATGTCAGTGCAGAACCTGATATTCTCAGGGGTCTAAATTTGAGATGCCACCATCAAGTAACTCACCATTAAAATAATACTAGCCTTGTCAATGTCACTCCATCTCTAAAATGCAGGGTCTCCATAGACATCAATGAAGAAGAGTCCTCTCTCAGGCTGTTAAATGACTAAGTTTTTTACAAAGTTTATGCCTTTAGGGAATTCTCTGTTGCAATCAAGCTAGGAACTTTGATTTCAGGTTTAGGCTCTATCATCTTTCTCTTTCCTTGGGATGATTTGGGTTGTGTGCCTTGAGCTTCAGGGAGAGCACATTGAATACCAAGCTCAGTAGGCAAATTCCTCAGTCTTTCATACCTTCTGCTTAAAGATGTCATCAAGTGTTTGACAACCAAATTTCTCTTCTTTTCTATGATAGGACCAAGTTCATCCAACTCAGTGATCCTAAAGTCAGTGAATTTTAGAGGATCATGAACTTTAAAGTGCCTTTTGTCGATTCCCCTATAGACATTCATTGCAACAGGCTTAGAGTTGGGAATGATTTTAACATCAATGATAGCCTCAGGGTCTCTTTGGCTAGACATGGTCCAGTTGTAATGATCCACCCTTTGTTTCCTAAATTTTGTAGCTTTCCTGGCCTTTTAATCCATTCTCTTCTTCAAAGCAAGCATTTTGTCATCCTGAGCTTTCTTAAAGAGTTCACCAATCTTCTTGCTTTTCAGCTTCTTTAGACCAAGCCCAATCTTTTCAGCCTCCTCAGGAACAACCTTAATCATTTCAGGCTTAGTGATCCTTTCTTCTTCTGCGACCTTTTCCAGTGCTTCCTCTATAGCAAGATAGGCATTGATATGTTCCACATTCATGAGATAGGTCTTGCCATTGATCTCGTAAGGAATTCGGATTGGTGCATGAGGATCCGAGCTAACTTCTGATGAGGCCTTTTCAACTTAGCACTCTGATCAGGTTCAGGAGTTGTGAGTATAGCTTTGCCTTTATCTTCAGGAGTAGCCATTGCTGAAGATTGTTGTTGTTTAGGGTGTTGAGGTGGATGAGTTGAGATTGGCACAACCTCAATGGATTCTTTGTTTGAAGCCTCCTTTTCTTCTTCAGTTTGCTCCCCCTCAGTATAAGAGGGAGGTATTTCAGTTGCAAAAGTATCAGTGACCTTCTCTGTAAAACCCTAAAATCTCAAACGCGTGTAAAAGATAATTTTGCCCCTCAAGCTTAATAATTGTAGGATTCGTAAAATATGTCAAGCTCGTTAGATATGTTTAACATTTAACTCACAAATGAATTATGCAAAATAATGATAACCAACTCACAATTATGTCTACAAATAATATATCACACGTTATATAAGTTAGTTGGACCTAATTATGTACAAAGTTTACAATATACATTAACTTGAAAATAAAACCAACTCATTTTGTAAATAAGGAAAATTAAATTAGTCATTAACTCCCCCCCCCTATTTTGGCCGAAAATCAATCCCCATTAATCCCATGATTTCTCATTTAACCCCATTTACTCTCTCATTTGTAACCTACCTTTTACCAATTCAAAAACACACACAAAAATTCACCACGACTCCATACGAATTTCTGGAAGGGATCTAGCATTTTTCTGGGGTTCTTCATCATCAAGAGTAGCTGGGAAAAATAGGTTTTGGTTTGTTGGAGGCTTGGTTCGATCGGGGTGATTTTTCTTTGGTCGATTCTTCATCCGATAGGTATGAAATTCATGCGCTTGATCCACACATCCTAAAATCGATTGGGTATTTTTCTCATACTATTTATATCATATATGACCTAAATAAAATGATAAAAAAAGAATCATGCATGTTTAAATAGTCGAATGGGAGTTACATGCTTAAAACGTATGCAAAACTATAGATCGGGTTGTATGAATTTCTGGGTGGTGTACATAATTTTAATGGGTGTCTTAGTCATCATAAAGGTCTGGAAAAATGGTTGTTTGAGTGGTTATAGCTTGGATCAATCGTAATAATTTTTGAGGATAAAGACGTGTATAAAATCTAATCTAATTCGTACGAATTTTCTGGGTGTGAAACCCATTTTTATTTAAGACCTATACGACCCATATGATACTGGAAAAATGTTCATTCGAATTGTTATTATCTAAAATGGCCTTGTCGAATTATTGTTTATAATCGGGTTTTTATAAAAAAAAACGTATAAATGGATAAACGAAATTGGAACGATCGACCTAGGGTTTATGTTATGGTCTAGATCTGATCTTAATGATGAAATAATGATGGAATAATGATTGTTTTTGATTTGGGGAATTAGGGTTAGGGTTTGATGATTTTATTGTATTACCGATTGAGTTTTCAAAATAAAAGGGGTTGTTTCGTAAATTATAAAACTTGTGGACTATTTTTGTAATATACTTTGGACCAGGGGGTGTTAGTATAAAATGTAACATGAGGACCTTTTTCGTAAAATATGTGACTTAGGGGTGTATTTTGTAAATCGGGTAAATTTGTAAACCGAAATGTAATTATTAAAAATAGAGGGGCTTGTTTGTAAATTCTGGAAACTTGGGGGTATTTCGTATAAATAAGGTTAATGAGGGTGTAATATAAAAAATTGGACACTTAAGGGCTTGTTGTGTAAATATGCTGAATAAGGAAACTTTCTAAAAATGGAAACCTGCTATTTTTGGAAACCTGCTAAATATGGAGAGTTACTAAAACTGGAAAGCCGACTAAAATAAGTAATCTGAATTAAATAAGTTTTTAATAAAACCAGTCATGAATTCGTGTAGATTCGCCGGAGATGGAGTTTGCTTCCGACCTTGGTATTTCTGTTGTGTTTTCGTTTGCGGTATAAGGTACAGATATTCTATCCCTTTTCAGTAGGGATTTCTCATAACTTTCGATCCTTGACTTTACTTCACTTATGATATTCCTTTGCTATGATTTCCTCATGCTATGATCCTTTTGATATGATTCCGACATAATCCTTTGATATGATTCTGTTCGCTATGATATTCGTTTGTTATGATTTTGAACTTCTGATTATAAACCTCTGATTATGAACCATCTGATATGAACTTCGATATGAATTCTGATATGAACTTTGATATGAACCCTTATGATATGATATGATTATGCTTTGACCCTTCAGTTTGATACCCGAGCCAAATATATGTTTCCTAGTCAGGAAGGTAACCTGACCGTGTCATTGATGCACCAATGGCATGACTTTAGTGTGGTTGAGTGATGTTCCACACCGTCCTCATTATGATATGATATGATTATGAGCTCACTATATGTATATGATTTGGCCACTATGATATGTTCCGGGGGGCGTATGGATGCATCCTAGATATGATATGTTTCGAGGGATTTGATCTGTTTGGAGATATATATGGTGAATGATGTCGGGTGCAATCCGCGTCTTCACAATTCTAGGAGCTAGCTACTCCATTTGTTACTGAGGTCTCCCCTCCTATTATGTATGGTATTCCGAGGTCACCCCTCCGAATACAATGGCTACTTGTGATATGATATGATATGATATGTTCCGGGCTCGGGTAGATTTCTGATAACCCTTACACTTTTGATAAACCTATATTGTACCTTCCGTATTCCCCAACGCACTATAATCTGTATTACTTGTTCATTACTCTATACCCTTATATGATTCACTTTTACCAAGATATAGATACTCCATTACAATGATCTGTCACACTTTCATTCCGTTACTTCAGACTATGGTTCCATTCACGTACGGGTTTATTATATGTCATTGGATTGATTATGATATTCATGGTTATACGACTACTGATTACTATGTATGATATGTATGTATGCGATATAAGATTTACCTGTTGTCATCTGATGATATGCTATCTTACTATTATGTGATCCTTTGATTTGACTGGTAACCGTGCTTGTGTGAAATCAATTGTTGATCCGTTCATCCTTTGTACCTCTTTCGATTTATCTCGTGGACTATGACTATCCGTGGTTCCCTTATCTGCTTGTTGTTGACTTGCCATGTTTGCATTTCTGTTTATGCTACGGTTTGATGTGGTAGATGGCTCAACTTATGAAGTCTAGCTTGTTAACTTGTTTAATTGCCCTGCTATGTCTTTAATTCTTTTGATTATAGTGTTCATACTGTATTCCTACTTGTTATGTGTGACTGCCATGTTTTGACTGCTGTTAGTACTTCCGCTGTTATGATACTTGTTATGTTTTCATCTAAGGCTTCTAATATGTGTGATTGCCATGCTCACTTATTAATTAATTGCTTCCGCTTTCTTGTAGATATCTGTTTGGCTTGCATGTCTTTTGACTTCCTGATTTGATTGTATGACATATATGTTGTGTGGATGCGACGCCTGCTAAGTTTGCTTATGTTTCAGTCCTTGTATGCCTGGTTTGTATGTGCTGATTTATATGTCATCGATGCCTTGCCTTGCTTCGTTCTCCTCGTTTCTGTTCGTTGTAGATATTTGTAATAATTGTGTTCTGCAGGATTTCTCTTTGACTCATTATTTCTCATTTCGCCGTGACTTTGTTATCCATTTTCCTTCGTTTCGTTTTGCACTTCAGATTTTATTTTGCGTTCGTTTTGTTATATCTGTTCACTGGGCTTTTTAAGCTCAGCCGCATTTCTTTTCCTGCGGCAGGTTTTAGGTTGAAGATGGGCTTTGTTTGGGCTGAGAGTTGGATCATTAGAGTGGACTAACCATAGATACCTTTCTGTTGGACTTATTTTGGCGGGCTATTGTTTTGAAATTTAGATTTATATTAGACATTTTGGATTTTGTAATTTTCCCTTGTAAATCTTTTGTTGTTATGACTTGGTATGTTATTATTTAAAGACTTCCGCTTGAAAATTTTACTTGTATGTTCTGATATGACACCAGACTGTGACACTTCTACCCTTGTCGGGTTGGGGTGTTACATTCTCCCCCTCAACTTGTGCTTGAACTAAGATGAGAGCATGAGTTGGCTGCAGCACTGATGTGGAGGAAGTAGACTGACCCTTGAAGAATTGATACAATTTAGTCATCATGAGCTTAATGTCTGAGGTATCTTGTTGAAGTACATTAACCTTGGCTTCAAGGGCATCTTGAGAACCTTCAATAGCAGACATTCTAGGCCCGAGATTCCAGGCTATGGATATTGAGGGCTTGACCAAAGCAGCAGTGTGCTTTTCCAAAAGACAGATGCTAGAGCAGATGTCTTTGACTGATGATTGAGTGGTTGAAGATTAAATCTCTTCAGAAGACTTGGGACTTCACTGATAATTGTGGCATTCTTGATATAGGTCTCTGATGCTTCAAGGAACTTCTTTATGTGTTCAGGGTCATCTATGACAGCAGTCTGAATGGTGTCCAGCTTGGTATAAGTCTCCTGAAAGGCCTTGAGGAACTTTTTAAGATGCTTATCCATTGTATGTAAATCTTGGTACATGTTCTCCCTGTTCTCTCCATTATCATTAAAGTTCTCTTCAACAGAGGACAGAGGCGTTGAGATCAGCATTGTTAACAGCAGCTTCAGTGTGCTGATCCCAAAGTTCATCAGTAAGACCATAAAAAAGGCATTGATTAACCTTCTTCAGATACTTGACCAGTTTCCTCTTAGTGAGTGGAAGAACATTGTCATATTTCTTCAACTCAGGAGGACAGGAAGATTAGCCTGAATTAGATGAGGCATCTTGAGGAAGTAGTGACTCAGGCTATGTAGATGGAAATTGAGGTTCTTGATCAGTGGATTGCACCTCTGTGTCCATATCCTCTCCAGCACCTAGGATTTCTTCTTCACTTTCATTATTAAGCTCGTCCTCAGATTCAAGGAGAGCCTGAACATCTGCAATAGACTTGAAAATTGGTGATTGTCGATGCGGCCCCATTCCATCAGGGTTTTTCTGTCCCTCTGAAGATTTAGACCCCTGATTATCTCCCTCAGGCAAAAGTGGTGATGTACGAGTGCCCTCATCGGGATGTAATTATTGATGGACCCCCTTCTCAGTGGAGTAGTGCTGCCTCACCGAGGATTTAGGGTCTTGAACTCCATGAGGACCAAGTTGTGATTTACATGGTTTGTTAACGGGATTTGATTGGTTGTGGGTCCCCTTCTCAGTAGATTAGTGCTGCTCTACCGAAGATATAGGACCCTTTTCTCCCTGAGGCTCAAGCTGTGATGTACCTGAGTCTTTAGCAGGATGTGAGGGTTGAGATGGTTCATGACCCACTGACTTGTTTATGTCAGTGGTAGAATAAGAGGGTTTGCCTGAGGACACTGAGTGTGATTTCTCAGTACCCTCTGTTGGCGGTTGTTTTTGGGTCTGTGTGGTACTGGGCTCCGTAATGGGTGTCACAGGAGTCTGGTCATCCCTATGCTTAAAAGTAAGCGTAGGTTGTGCTCTAGAGGACCCAGTGGTGGACGACTTAGGTCTAGTCGCCCTCTGGGTCTTCTTATACTTCTTCTTCCCCTTTTTTTGTAGGAGAAGGAAGTGGAGACTTGGAGGATTCATCCTTAATGATTTGTTGCATGTAAGGGGTTAGAACCACTGATGTAACCTCGGCTGGTCTTGGGAGAAGTTAGTGTTGTGGAGAACGTCAGGGACATATCCAATAACGTTCTCCTGACTATACTCAGAACACAAGGCTTCTTTTAAAAAAAATTATATAAAATGAGGGTAAGACATATGTTTTTGTCTGGTATTCCTTGAGAGTTTTGCAATAAGGTCACTGAAAATCATTTTGCCGAAGTTAATTTTTCTACCTGTCATGAGACTAAACACAATCATTTGCTGAGTTGAGTTCAACTACTCATTTGAGGATTTGTTCCCACCGAGTACCTGAATGGCATAAGTCATCAGGACCTTCCAAACTGGTGAGAACCATGCTTTTAAAATAGGCGTTTTGGTCATCAGGTTTGTAATACCCCATAAAATTTCTAACAAATTTTAACAATAAATAATAGTATTTATTTCCTAAGTTTCACTTCTGGATTTATTCGAGTTTATTTGAAAAAAAAATGATAGATTTTCTTGTATAACATAAAACCGACACTCGACTAGAAACGGCAATACTATTATAATATAAATTCTACGAAATAATAATGCCATATTTTTACACTTCCGAAAACGTTTCCAAAAGTATAATTCATACATTTTACGTATAGCGGAAGGTATGATTATACGGAGATTCGGCAAAACACGAAGTACAGTGTATACAGTATTAATAATAATAAAACTAACATTAACCCACCTTTTTTTCTTTTTTACACTACCCCACGCCTTCTTCTCCAATTTCACAGATAATCTCCTTTTCTTATGAAAGGTCACTTTCTCACCCTCCTCTCATCTTACCATCAACAAAAGGTTTTACTTCTTCTCCCAAGATTTCTACGTCAAAGCTTGATAGATCACTATCTCATCTCTTCGAGCCCATTGCCCCATCCACCACAGTCATCACAAGTCTAATTCAATCCCTCCTCCCAAGGTTAAAAGTCACGAGACCATGTTTGAAGATGAAGGGTGATGGTAGACTTAGCTTAAAACGATTCTTCACAAGAATCAAATCAAGAAAGCATGGTCAAAGGTCCCTTTTTATTTCCTTTTTATTTGCTGTCGCAACCACGAGAGAAAGGCACACTCAAATCTCACCTATCACTCTCCCACATCCGGCCGTCACCACTTCTGCGCTGCCGTCAACATAAGCAGCTACCAGCCACCTCCCTCGTTATTCATGTCCATGTTCGGATCGGGATTAAAGGAAAGGCGTGACTTGGGTTGTTTTGAGTCGAAGCATTTTTCTGTCGGGTTGGTCTTGACGGCTTCCACGTACCGGTCATCCTTGTCCCGAGCTTTGAAATGTGCTACAAAGATGAAAGAACCCGTTAGAAGGAGCCCCGAGGCCGAAGCCCCGGGAACCACCCTCCGACGGTCAAGTCAGAACCTCGTAGGTAGAGGATTTAGCATGTGTGTATAAGCATGTATGCATTAAATTAGGGCTAGGCTTGTACCTGTACTTATTGCTCCCTCCACCGACCATCGACGAATACAACTGCCGTCGCGTCTTCACCACTGCCGGCCTACACCCTCTCACTATCCACTCTAAACTCACACGGAAAGAGAGCACCAACGCTGTCGTTTATTTTTCCTTTATTTTTCCCTGGAAACTGGTACGAAAG
>BPTQ01000004.1:122168348-122577825 GCA_019973895.1 Chrysanthemum seticuspe | reverse complement strand
GTATAAGAGACAGGAATGTAATACTTTTCATCTTGCTTACAATGTTATATCACAAGAGACAAATAAACGTCACTTACAAATATCAAAATGAAAACGTCTGAAAACAAATAAAATCGAATGAAAAGCGTATAAAAACGGATAAAAACGTCTGAAAACGGACAAAAACGTCTGAAAACGGACAAAAATGTATAAAAACGGATGAAAACGTATGAAAACGGACGAAAACGTATAAAAACGGGCGAAAACGTCTAAAAACATACGAAAACGTCTAACAATGGACGAAATGAAAACGTAAAAAAACGGATGACAACCTATGAAAACGTCTGAAAACGAATAAAAACGGACGAAAATACATGAAAACGTAAAAATACAGATGAAAACGTCTAAAAACGGATGAAAATACATGAAAAGCTAAAAAAACAGACAAAAACGTATGAAAATGGATGAAAATGGCAGAAAACGTAAGAAAACGGACGAAAACGTAAGAGAACAGCCGAAAACGTATGAAAGCGTAAAAACACGTATGAAAACGTTTGAAAAATGGACGAAAATGAAAGAAGACGGATGAAAACGTATGTAAACGAATAAAAACGTAAGAAAATTGACGAAACCGTAAGAAAACAGACGAAAATGTATGAATTTGGATGTATACAGGCGAAAACGTAAGAAAATAGACGAAAACGTATGAAAACGGACGAAAACGTATAAAAACGGACGAAAACGTCTGAAACAGAAGAAAATGTCTAAAAATGGACGAAAACGTAAAAACGGACAAAAACGTCTGAAAACAGACGAAAACGTATATAAACGTATGAAAACATGCGAAAACGTGAGAAAACAGACGAAAACGTCTGAAATTAGACGAAAACGTAAAAAAATGGATGAACACATATGAACACGAACGAAAACGTATAAAAACGGACGCAAACGTATGAATACAGATGAAAACGTATGAAAGCGAAAAAAAAAACTTAGAATAAAAAAAATTGAATTTAAAATTAAAAAAAGAATAATAAAAAAAACGTGAACCAAAAAAAAATAATAATAGAAAAATAATGAATTTCAAATAAAAAAGTGAATTCAAAAAAAAAAAAAAAAAAAAAAAAAAAAAAAAAAAAAACATGTATTTAAAATTAAAACGTGAATTTTAAATTAAAAAGAAATAAAAAATAAAATAAGTTAATAATTAAGAAAGACAAAAAGACAAAGAAAAAGGAGAGAAAAAAACATGGACTTAGGTTTCCATATTAAATCTTAGGTTTATCCCCACCATTAGATCAAACTAGATGAGTGGTTAGGATTTGTCCCTTGGTAAGCACCAAAATAAGAGTAAGCATTTGAAAATTCCTCTTTAAAAGAGATGTTACAAAATACAGTAGATAATAACTTGTATATTATGCAGTTGGCGGTTAAAGAGAAACACATGAATATACACACAGTGTAGTTTTGTTCTTGATGAACTTGTTTATGTTGTGGGTTCTTGGAAACACATTGATCCACTTGTCGTTGAATTGAGCTTTGATAACCAATTAAATACATGAAGTTTCTGTGAATCGGTTGATCAAATAAATAATTTTGATCTTAAGCCGGAGAAAAGTTATTTTACATACTATACTTTTCTTGCGATTTATCTCCACCATTCATCTAAAAAGAAATCAATTGCTGAAATTAAAAGCATTTTATTATTTCTATCTATTTTTTTATAATTTAAATATCTCTTAAACCGTTAATCGTTAAGTGAAAATATTTACACCGTCGCGAAGAGCGTTTAATTATCTTTCTTTAGACGGGCACTTTGATATACTTTGGTTACGTTTTTTTGTCTTTTTTTACGTTACTTGAAATTTGCATGAAAAAAATCATATATGATAAACACCAATTTGAATATCACATGTGATATTAGAGCACTCCCATCCATAACACCATAACGCCAATAACACCGTCCACGTCAGCGCCACATCAGCTTTAACATTTAACATTAACATCCAAAAAAAACACTCTCATCCATAACATCCCAATAACACCATAACACCAAAAATATTTCATATTTTCAATTTCAACCCCTAAACTAAAACAAACACTTCATTTATTAAACTAAAACAAACATTTCATTAAAACTAAAAACATATTACAATACGAGATTAAAAAAAATAAAAAAAATACAACGAAATAAAAAATAAAAATAAAAAATAAAAAAAAAAAAAAAAAAAAAAAAACATAGCAAATACTTATTCATCGTCGTCGCTCTGTTGTTGTTGTCCATGTCGTTCAAGATTATTCTGCCAAACATGCTCCATAAGGTCCTGTTGGAGTTGGGTATGCGTTTGTCGGTCGTGTATTTCTTTTGCCTTACGACTGTGAGTATCACATCTTTCGACCCATCTTCGTTGCCTCAAATTTCTTGACGGATCCACCCACAGTTCGTTATAGTCACGTAATTCAAATTTTTGATCTTTTACAATCATGTTATGCATAATAATGCAACAATACATGATTCTACGTATCGTAGCAATTTCATATTGACGTGCCGGTTGTTGTAGTATACCCCCAACGACCTTGAAGAACACCAAAAGCACGTTCAATATCGTTTCGGGCACTTTCTTGTCTCCTTTTAAAGTACGTATGTTTTTCATCAGTTGTTGCCGTGAAGGATTTGACGAAAGTTGCCCACTGTGGATAAATTCCATCAGCCAAGTAATACCCCTGTTCATACCTAGTTCCGTTGACCATATAAGGTGCTCTTGGGGCATTATCAGCAAGAAGGTCGTCGAATAACGGAGAGTTATCTAAAACATTAATATCGTTATTTGCCCCCGCCATCCCAAAAAATGCATGCCAGATCCATAAATCTTGAGAAGCAACAGCTTCAAGCATAATTGTTGGGTATTTTTTATCACCCCTAGCAAAATGCCCTTGCCAAGCCACTGGACAATTTTTCCATTCCCAGTGCATGCAGTCAATGCTACCAAGCATTCCCGGAAAACCATGTTTTTCTTCATGTAGTTGATAAATTTTTTGAATGTCGGCCCATGTTGGTTTTCTTAAATACTCCGGCATAAACAAATCAATAATACATTTGTTAAAATTATCAAGACATAATTGTGACGTACTCGCACCCATTTGCAAGTATTCATCAAATGCATCGGGTGAGGTGTCGTACGCCAATTGGCGTATGGCAGACGTACACTTCATTAGAGCTCTTATACTCATTCGACCACAAGCATCGGGCGTTTGCTTAAAGTAATTAAAATGATCTGGAATATTATCGGAAGTATAAGATTCAATACCTTCAACTATTTGCAGGAATAGTTTCCGGCTCAAACGAAATCTTCTACGAAAATTCCGGTTTGAATACTTACAACCTTGTACGAAATAATCGTTGAGCAGACGTTCCTCTGCAAGCTCACGTTCACGATATATATGGGTACGAGGACGAGTAGGATGTTGAGATTCACTACCTTCTTCTTGTTCCAACTGAAGGTGATACTCGTACGCGGATGCCATAAATTGGAAGTCTGCTAGGTCTTCTGTGTCTGACCGAGACAGAGGAAAATCACCAGCTTGATTTGGATCCATTGTGAACGAATTTGATTTTTTGAATTATGAAAGTGTGAGAGGAAGTATATAAAGTGTGAGAGGAAGTGTGAAAAAATAGAGTTTTAGTTGGGTATTTATAGTGGTAAAATAATGTTTTTGAATTTTTTTTTTAAAACTAGCCGTTAGGGGGTTTTATGTAAATTTTTTAAAAAACTTAACGTTTCAGGGACTACTTTTGTAACATTTTCAAAAAAAAAATTTTCTACCCCTTAACGGGCGTTAAGGGGGCAACGCCTCCCCTATAACGCCGTTATCAAAATGCCCTTCCAACGGGTAACGCCTTCCAACGGCGTTAACGCCGAGCCTAACGGCGTTGTGAAGGTGAACAATGAGAGTGCTCTTAGTGTTAAATCATATATGATATGTGATATCACATGTGATATGATATGTATATCATATGTGATTTTACACTAATATCACATGTGATATTATATATCATATATGATATAACACTAATATCACACGTGATATTCAAATTAATGTTTAATCATATATGATTTTTTAATGCAAAGTAACGTAAAAAAACGAAAAAACTTAAAAAAAAAAAAAAAAAAAAAAAAAAAAAAAAAAAAAAAATAGGTGAAAAATACGAAAAAATATTTTTTGTCGAAAGTATATCAAAATGCCTATCTATAGAAAGATAATTAAATGCTCGTCGCAATGACATTTTTTTTTCGCTTAACGATTAACGGTTTGAAAGTTATTAATATTTGAAAAAAGATGATGAAAGAGGGTTTTTTAAATTGTTGGGATTAATCTCATCCATTAGATCAAATAAAAATGGATGATGGAGATTGATCCCTTAGTATGTAAATAATCTTTTGTCCTCAAATAATCTTAAATCTAAGATAATAGTGTATGTGTGGAAAATAAATGGGTATGTTTGGTTACCTATCTATACTATCTATAAAATAAAAATATCAAAGTCAAAAGTGAAAAATGAAGAAAATGAAATGTAGAAAAAAAATTAAAATGAAATGTTGAAACAATTAATTATGAGCAATTTTAACTATTAATACACATATGTTTCAAACTGAAACTATTAATACACATCGAAAACAGGGTTGACCCGGGACGCTTCAAACCCAGCAGGTTGACCCAGTTTAATTTGACTCGTTTTTTCATCCCAACCCGTCGGGTTGACCCGGTTTATATTGACTCGTTTTTCGACCGGAACGGTTCAACTGGTTGAACCACCCGCGTCGAACCGGGTTTCAAAACATTATGTTTAATCCTCAAATCCTCAAACTTTTATTATTTTTCATTTATAACCGATAAAATTTTTTTATCATTAAAACTATCTGCCACTATAAAATCTAGTTGCTATGCACGGGTACTCGTCTAGTTATAACATATTTTGTTACACTTTTTTATATACCAAGTTTGTTGCGGTATTCCTGATATTGTTGTCTACGTCGCAAATAACTATCTTCAATCCTTTTTTGCTTTTAACGCGAGACACAACTACATATAATTGGTCATGTGTGGAAACCCAATTGACCAAAGAATTCTCTCGCTTTTGGGTAACATGGTTTCCGACCTTACCAAGTATTGTCGATCGCTCTTGTATTATTTAATTAATAGATAAAGAGAAAACTTTTTGTGAATCTAATGGGACCTCAAAAGTTTGTTAGGATATTTGAGCATATTATCACAAGTATCGTGAGCAAAAATGCAGTAACGTAAATTCAATCACATACAATGGTTCTTGTTGTATGTAAACCTACAGATTACAACAAACAAACACACCGAAATTTGAAATTTTAGTTATGAACAGTATATAGCATTTTTGTGAATTTAGAAAGTTATTAAAGTTAGTATTTAACAAAGAACGGACTAGAAATGTAACGTAAGTTAACTGAAAAGGGCCTTCGACGTAACGGAATTAACGATTAGGACTAACAGTGCAAAAGTAAGGATTATGGTGCAAAATGACATAATTTCCCTTATGGTCTTATAACCTTTAATCTCATGGATTATTTCCCTCCTTCCTACACATGTAGAGCAATAAGGGGTTATTCACATAACTCATGAGATCAAAAAAAAAAATGCAAGAAAAGCTTTGGTAAAGTGAATTAAAAGAAGATTTCAAGCACTATTGACTAGTTCTTTATCGAGGTAAGTTATGAATCTGTTAGTATTATAAGATTGATAGTATGGTTGAATTGTGTTTTTGATGGAATGACCATTATGATGATTTTAGACTTAGTAATGATGTTTTATCAATATCAGATAGTAACTTTATGTATGAAAATTGATAAAAAGTAATTTAGTAGATATATGATACGGATATATGATGAGATAGTTATGATGACGATTAGTTCATAGTTGCAAATGGAGTTTGGCATAATACCTCAAAGAGACCAACTTTAATAGTTAAAGATAAAGCTTATGAGTATTAGATGAATTAGTAATTTCTAATGATGTTAGTATGATTGTTATGTGTTTAGGTGATCGTGGAAAGTAAGAGGAACGCCTAAACCAAACATAAGGTGAGTAATGGATTAGTCTAGCACTATTTAGTAGTATAGCTATGTTTATAATGAGCATGGATGTTCTAGTTATATGTTAGTGATAGACTATAGGAAGGGATGCCATAGTTAGTGAATAGTTCATGTTATGTGTGCCTAAGCGACACACAAATAGCTATGTTATGGGTGCTTAAGTGATACACCAATAGTTATGTTAGAGCGCCTAAGTGATGCACCAATAGTTATGTTAGACTGCCTAAGCGATGCACAAAGCGGAACTCCCACCATAGTATGGGATTGGATTAGAGATCTCTCATATGGAGCATGTAAAACAATATAACGTAGTTGGCACATATGAATTAGTTATGTTGCCTTTTAATAGTGTTAGAAACCCGGGTAAAGGCCGCATATGAGTCGCCTATAACGGATTCGGTATTAGTAGCAACTTGATTAGATATTGCACTATTAGTAGCAAGTCGATTAAGTATCACACTATTGTATCAAGTCGATTAGATATTGCAAAGTTAGTAGTAATCCAATTAGATATTGGACATGTTAGTAGTGTTAACTGTATATTATTGAGATAATATCATTAGTAGACCATTAGTTGTCTTGTGGATAATCACAATATTATTAGTTGAACATTTATATGGTTTAGCATAATTAGTGGGTTCCCTAATAACATTCCTTTATATTGTTCCTCATTTTTCTGTAATCATCAAGCAATTCCATAAAATCCTTTATCCTTAACATCGAACATGGTATTGAGCCTACCTTCTTGATTCTAAAAACACTCCCATTTAAAAAACAATAAAAAATAAAAATAATAAATAAATAAAAAAAACAAAAAAAAACAATCATGAATCCCTCTCTGAACAATCCCACCCTTTTACGTATTGGTAATCAGGTCTAGGTCATCAATCGACATTTTTTTTTGTATTATGTCATGCTCGGTTATGACTGTGTTCATTTGTTACTAACTACATCGTGCTTGCGTGTTGAATATTGTGCAAGGTCATTAATCCACATGCCTTTATCATTGTATTCGTGTTGGTGATTGTGCAAAAGGTCATGAATCCACACGTTTGCATAAATTATTTGTGCCTAGGTCACGAATCGGTTCCCTTGTTTTGTGTATCTACATACAAACCTTCTCGTCAACATGACTGATAATAACACTGAGGAAATTGTGCTTAGGCTTTTGGGAAAGCTTGGTTTTATAGGGCAACAAAATACGGGGCACACTTCTACCACTGGGACTCTTGGCGCTATCAACATTATTGCTACTGGACCTGCAACTTACCTTACAAATCATAGCCCACTAAACCCAACCATTAACAATCCAATCCAACACCTAAGCCCAGCAAACACCCTTCGCTCATGATGCGTGGTTCGGGGTCGAAAGACTTCCTTTTCTGCGAGCAAACTTTACAACCTACTAGGCAGTATACCTAATCGTTTGCAGAGTAGTATGGGCAAGCCCACGGGGTTGATCATTCTCTAGGAGAATAGAGATGTTAGTAGAGATGTATGACTAAAAGGTGAGGTTTAGGATGATTATTTTTAGTCTTTTTATGTTTTTTTATGAAAGCAAGTAAAATCTCGGGGTTTGAAGAGTGGGGGTTTGGTAATTCTACCAATTAAACTACTTAACAATTTAAATTAAAACTAATTAAAAGTAAAAAGCTATGGATTGTATGAGTGTGTTCTTATGATAATTAAAAGCGTGTTCACTTAGATTTTCTTACTCTCTAGTTATCTTTTATTGGTCGGTTGAATTTTCACATCATTATTCTAATTGATGTGTTGTATTCCGTGTTAGTCATAGGGTAGTGACTAATTCCCCAATTATATGAATCGTAACTCTCCTCTAGAACACCCGAGATCGCCAAGTACCGAAGTATCTCCCCCGAATATCCTATTGTAAGCTCCCGGAAAATTTTAAATGTCATTAACTATTTAATCTTGAATAAAGCACGGATCTTAGAACCATGAAATTTTCTTGATATCGTTTTTGCATATCATTTGGCAAGTGCATTGTAAAATGTGAATTAAAAGTTCATAAACGCACAGTTGTGACCCGATCGAATTTACCTCGACCTCGATTAATATATTTCTTTACTTTATATATATAAATTATAAATATATAATAACATTTTTATTTTTATTTTTTTTATCCTTGTCGGGCCTCTAGCCCAAACCCGATCCACCACCCTTAATCTTCTTGGGCCTTGTGTACTTGCGATCCAATCCAACCCAACTCCTTTTTCTCACTTTGGGCCAAGCCCACCCGGTTTCCAATTCAAGCCCATCGCACCCTTAGGGATATTGGTATCACATTTTTGGCAAAGATACTAGTACTATGTTTCTATATTTCTGTGAACACAAGCGAGCACAAAACAAAAACACAAACACAAACACAAAACATCAATCTTGGAAAAACTAGTATGCATGTCTGTGTAGTAAAGAGGAGACACAACTAAGCCAAGCCACCCTAAGCTCAATTAAATATTAGGAGACACAACTAAGCCAAGCCACCCTAAACTCAATTAAATATTACCCTAATCACAAATGACTTACATTTGACTTCTTTACCCATTGGTTCAAGTGTCTCCCAAACTTCATTTGACTTGACCTCACCAAAAATCGTGCCCTAATCCAGCTGCCAAGTCAAGCACGCTCAAAAAAATCCAAACAAATCCCATTCTCTTTTCTTGGAACCAAGAAGATACGCAAATAAAATAAAAGGGAGAGCATGCCTAGTTCTTACTATAAAGCACCCCTCTACTATAAAGCACCCCTCAAAACTCTAAGTGTAACTCACAAGCACTCACATTTACTAACTCACTCACAAACATCTCTCACTCTCAAACATATAACTCGTCCACTATGGAAGCAAGCAAAGGAAAACGCAAACGGTGTCGGTGGTTTGATTTTGGGTATAAGGAGAACGAGGAGTAACTAACTTGAGTCGCGTTCATCTCTTCGAGTCATCACCACCCCCCTTAGGTGTCGTAAGTCCCTTCCTTGTATATATAATGCTTCTCGTTAATATTTGATATCACACATAATATATAGTTATGGCACTTAATGTAACGATCGCATTGTAACCACCAGTAAATTTCCGTCTATATTAAACTAATACTAATCCATTTTCTATGTCTATTTTTTTTATTTAAACGTAAACAGTTTATCTAATCACAACAACTAATGTGACGTAACTCACATTTTCAATAAACGTGCTCACACGCAGACCGACACCAACGACCTTATGTTTATTTCACATAAACAACTTTATATGTCAAGTATCAAAAGCTTTCAACTTTTATTTACCACTTTACGTTAATTCATTAACGTACAATTTCTAAACATCCAAGCTAAACGTTTTCTATCTATTTGAGTTTTCACGAAATCCTAATATATGATTTTATGTAATAAAATCACAAACCCTAAATAGTATATACCTGATTTTTACAAAATATAAGTGTACAAGTCATACAAGCTTAAGTACAAGTCTTTAATGCATAAGAACTTAATATTTATATAAATTTCATTATAAACCTTAGTGTACTCACTTTAAAGCAAACTATACAAGTCCATAATGCACAAGTCTTAAAATAAGATTTTCATATATTTTATAAAACTAAGTACAACACCCCTAATGCATAAAGTACAAGTGTGTAATGCACAAAACCTAAAACTGTACTTTTATTAACTTAAATTATATGTCTACTACACTAAACACAAATAAGGCTCAAGTTAAGCCACATTGCATGCAACCTCATCATGTTCCTCCATCTTCAACACCATAGTCAAATATTTCAAGCTCTTTATGTGTTTCTTTTAAAGCCATTTGAATCAAAAGGCTAGAAAATGAACAAGTATTCACCATGTAATTCTAACCTTACAAAGTTTAAGAACACATCACCTTGTCTAACTTTATACATGCAAAGGCTACTTGTTTCATTTCAAACCACATCCAACCTAAGGTGGTTAAGCTCAAGACTTGTAGACATATAAACCATTAAACCTTTGAAAATTTGGCATATAAATACTAACCTCCTTCCATTCATTTCTTCTCATCCCTCATTCGACACACACATACACATTTGCATTCTAGTTTGGAGTCCCTAAGAGAAGTAAAGGAAGGATATTTTAAAGCCTAGGAGGAAGGAAAGAGCTTGGTTCCACTTTAAAAGCCTATTGGTCAAAATTCCCTCTTAGTCGAGTTCCAAGATTGTAAGTATTTTAAACTCATTCAATTTTTTTATCACTTTTAAAATCAAGTACATACTGTTAAAAAGGATTTAATAAGGAAAACGTAGTAATTTGAATCACCCAAAACGAGTACACGAGTCAAAAGATACGACCAAATGAAGTTCCCAAAAAGCTGTCAAAATTTTCTGTGACAGAAAGTTCGGGCACGCAAAACGAGGCACTTCTGGTCTGTTTCATCAAAAAGTTAAAACACAAAAGTTGTTCGGAACGACGTTTTCTTCGAAAACTCGGGTGCACGGGTCCAGAAAACGCAAAACGAAAGCTAATTTTAGTCATAAACTTAACAGTTGTCATATGCTTTTATAAAACCAAGCCAAGCACCCCGTTTCCCGGATTTATTTCTCCTTAACCACAAGTCTATTAAATAAATGGTTTATGGCAACTTAGAGAGGGCATGATCAAGTTTCTAAAATACCAAGAACGTTCTTAAAATCTTTCCATGCCTCGCTTTTATTAAACCTTGAACATGGTGTCTCGCGGACCTTTTCAAACGTACCCCTTTTGTGCACTTTTCAAAAATAAGCTAAAACATAAGTTAATAAGTTGTTATAAGTTTTTTTTCAAAAGATTATTAACTTATATTTACAATTTGTAGAAAGTCTCGCCTTTTTCTAAACCTAAAACGCATTAAAAAAGAAAGAAGGACTATTTTTGTAAACGACTTAAAGCGTCAAGGGCCTAAATTGCCAAAACTCTTATACTTTTTATAACAAGGATTAAGATTGTAATCAACTTGAGACATAGGGGTATAAAGTGTCAATTTTGAAACTATAAGGGTATAAAGTGTAACATTTTATATATTATTTCAGAAGTATATTCTTAATACTTAACATATTGTTTTTCATAAAATAATATACGAAGTATTTCTATATCGTTAACGATCGATCGTACCTTGAAGATGAAATATCATAAAACATAAATTATCATCCACTAACTTTCGAAGAGACTTCAAAACTACAAATATCATCAATAATGAAACTTGACATACCAACCCAGGTCGCGTGTCGGAGCCGTTTATTCTCACAACTTAAATTACTTACGGAACACTGTATCACCAAGGTGAGTTTCATAGCCCCATTTTCAATTGTTTTATACTATTTTTTGGGGAGATACATGCTCAATTACCTATTTTACTTTCACAAGTATTCAAAACTTTTACATATTACTATAAGTTTCATAGCCTTAGTTTTATACGTTTAAAATTACTTTGGGGGGAGATACATGCTCAAATACTTGCTTTGACTTCCACAAATACTTAAAACATTTACACTCTTACGCTAAGCTATAGTTTTTATACTTTTGGACATGAAGTGTAGTTACGATATGTGCCTTAATGTGTTACACTTATTCTTATACGCTTCATTCTTTAGCAACTGTTTAACTCTTGGATGGAGCCGTTGGAGAGGTATTGATAGTACTATCGGGCTGACGCCCCCACCCTTGGTCCCAGATTCATGGCCTTGGGTGAATATAATATATTATGCTTGTTTATTCTTGTCATGAGGTTCAGTTGGCTGTTATGCTTTACATTAAGTACTTACATATATCGTATACACATATGTCCTACTCATACTATATTTTAGCAGTGGGTTGTAAACACACAGGTTGCAAGTTTTGTATTGGCGAGATTTGAAATTGAGTGGATTTACAATGCCTTTGCTGTGGAAACATTCTTTAAATCACATATGTCTTACTATATTTTAGCAGTGGGTTGTGAACACACAGGTTGCAAGTTTTGTATGGGCGAGATTTGCAACTGAGTGGATTTACAATGCCTTTGCTATGGAAACTTTCTTTAAAGACTTTTCAACTTATTTTCAACAAACTCTATGAACTCACCAACCTTTGTGTTGACACTTTTTAGCATGTTTATCTCAGGTTAGTAAGGCGATAGCGGATGCATGGATCCTAGAGCCATTTGCATGTTTTGGAGACTTATGCTTTTATCCTTTACCTTTCGATACATTTTGAAAATATATATGTAATCATATACCTTGGGACCTCTTGTAATAACTCTGATTTAAATAATTCGAATGGTAACTTTTCAAAATATCTCATTTAGAGGTCGTTTTCTATACCTTGTGCTTTGTATTAAGAAGTAGCACCCCATTGACACTATCATTCCGCTGCGATATTTTGGGGGTGTTACAGATTGGTATCAGAGCCTTGGTTATAGAGAACTAGGTTGCATTTAGTACATAGACTATAAATACTATATACGTTAAGACTCTCCTCCCTATCGCCTTGCACTCTTAAAACTTTTTCACTTATATCCACGCTGCTAGAGATTGTGGTTTTTGTACAGATAGGGAAATCCCAGAATTTAGTCACGCCATCAAAAAAGTGGAGCTCAGTAATAACTGGTTATTTAACTCGATCTTGTGACAGTTCTTGTTTGATGAGACATGAGGTTGAGTTAAATAAAGGTTATTATTTAGCTGTAGAGATTTGATGATTTGCTCGAGGATGGGAGTTCTCATGAGGATACTTTTGAGGAATTGTTAGAAACTAAATTTCCATGACTTTAGCACCTAGGAGAGATTTCTACGTACCAAATGCGACACTCCCTAGATACCCACACTACACTACTCCTCCACCATTTAAGATATGTGTGCTTGGTGATATGTACACGTGTGAAAGGAGGCAATTATAATTATGGTGGCCAACATAATTATAAATGCATCAAGACACACGTGGACATATGTGACCATGTTTACATTGATCAGCATTGGCACCCTTTAGGAAACAACTCGTGATGTGATATTATGTGTGGGAACGTTAAGTATATATTGGATGGTAAATGGTTTTCCCTCATCTCTGACGTTCACTAAATGTCCTTCCTGGTAGAAAACATGGCATCAAGGAGGACAACTCGCAGCACTAGCCGAGGAGGTTGGACACTAAGAGGTGGAAGGACTAGTGAACGTGGAGGTAGAGGAGGTGGTTGCGGCATTGGTAACAATGATAACAACGATGGTGGAAATCCTGATTTCGCCGCCATCATCTCTCAACAGCTTCAAAACTTGTAAAAACGGTTTTAATGAAGAACTAAAACTGCCAATTCTGGATATTTTGAGTACGAAATACATTTGGGTACAAATTGTCATTTTACAAAGTTTAAGGGCCAAACTCGTACATTTTATAACTTGAGGGTAAAAAGTGTAAATTTGGAAAAATATTTAGAAAACTTGTAAACTTATAACGACTTTATAAAAATGAGTATTTTGACGACCTAGTGTTCATAACGAGAGTTATTGCATCGATATTTAACTAAACTTATATATATAATTATAAGTATATAATTATATGAAAAAGATATCTGATATTGACACCTCTTGAAAGTAAATAAATCAAACTCTTGGTAACATCGTTATTTTCATAAATTGAAAATGGGGAACATTTCACTTATATATAAGTGTGAACTTTTGAAGAATATCAAACTAAGTCGATATAGCACGTCTTTTGGACTAGAACATTAAGCACTATCCACACAAATGAAATCAACACTAATATCGCTCTATTGAATTGTATATTCAATGCTCTATTGAATGGTATATTCAATGCTCTATCATTTTGGTCGTGAACCAAAGGTTTATCATTATTCTGAGACTTGCCATCTCGTTCTTAGGTTCCGGGTTGGAGCCACAGCTATATCGTACTTGATCTCTTTGTGCTTGTTCATTATCACTAAGGTGAGTTCATAGCCTCGCGTTTACTTATATTTACAAACCATGCGAGGGAGACACGTGCTCTAAACTAGAACACAAGGTTTTTATAACTGTTCGCTACTTGATTATTGGTATTGCCTAAGTTATTAGCCGAAAGACCCCTGCATCATGAACCATTAGTCACTTGCAAGTGAACGAAAATATCTTGAATAGTACTATGGAGAGTAACGACCCCGTCTTGGTTATCAAAAATAACCGGGGCGCAACATATTTGAATTGCATTAGACAATTGGCTATTACCTCCTTGGGGGAAAACTGTTAGGTACACCAGTAATTCGGTGTATGAAGTTGAGTATTGGTTGCATGAGCTTAGCACATAATAATCTGTGATTTTCTTTATGATAAGTTGTTATCTTATAATTATCATGTTCTTGTGTTCATTGATTAACTATAAACCTATGAATTCACTCAACATTTTTGTTGACCTTTTAAGCATGTTATCTCAGGTAATAATTGAAGATCATCTCTATGGCACGGAGCGGGCAATGCAAGACCCTTTTACTATGGTGTATACATAACTTTATCATTTCTTACAAACTCATGATCAATCTTTTGTGTACCATCAAAAACAATTTGGAAGTGTTTTGTAACAAACTATGAGTTTTTCTTGAATGATAACAACTTTATTTTAAAACGTCTCTTTTGAGTCGTTTTCTATGATTATTGACTGTGATCAGCCCAAGTAACACCCCAATTAGCCTTCCGCTGCTATGTTGATCTTTTAGGGGTGTTACATATTAGCATCAGAGCCACTGTTATAGAGAACCAAAGAGAGAGGGCTATGCATCACGAGCTTACATCGGTCGCTACTACATAGACATTATGTTTGATATGATGAGTACCCAGATCGTGGAAGCTAGAGAGGCTATCGCAGACCTGACCTAGAGACTCGAGACTGCTAGGCAGTGTTCTAAGAGAGACTGCTGCAGGTAGAGAGAGGGCTATGCATCACGAGCTTTCATCTGTTCATGCCATCTTAGAGCAGAGACTCGACGATCTCCAGGCTAGAGACAAAGCTCTAGATCCGCAGTTCGAGGAGTTATCAACTTTGGTCAGCGAGCTACGCTGTCGTCAGGAGGAAACACCAGGCGACTCATAGATCAGGTTCATCTTTATTATAGCTTAGTATCATAAAGCCCGCCATATGTGGCATTATTATGAGGGCTTGTATCTTTTGGTTTGTAAAAACTATGGAACAAGGATATTAATGTTGTATCATTTGGTTATGACTTATGCTATGTACTGATGTTTATCTATGATATCGTGGTTGTATTCTTATATTCTTAAGTGTTGTGATTTCATCATTCATCGGTTGTATAAACCAAGCCGATCATTATATTCTTATATATGTTATGATTTTGTTGTGACAAATCATGATTGACTTATTCCTGCTTATGACGATACTATTCCATTAATTTAAAGTGGTGATCTTGACTATTATGATACTTATAATATGTAATCACTTGTATTATTATCGATGATTCTAAATTCTGGTCTTTATCTCTTGGTAATTTTAGAAAAATGGTCAAGAAGATAGCTATCTCATCTGCTACCATAACTCCAACCGCTGTTCGAAAGATAGTCGCTGACAGTGTTAGCGCTGCCATCGCCAAACATGCTGCTGAGGCTGCTAAAGCTGAAGCCGCATGCATTGCTGAAGCTGAACGTGTTGCTCAAGTGGCACGCAAAGCCAAAGCTGCTGCGCAAGAAGCTGAGATTGCACGAGAAGCCGAAGTTGCTCGAGAAGCTAAAGCTGCACGTGAAGCTGAGGCTGCACGTGAGGCTGAGGCTGCTCGCATTGCTGAAGATGCACGCGTTGCTAAAACAGCACGTGTCATTGAGGTTGCAAATTCTAATGAAACCGACAATCAGACCAACCAAAGTGAGTCTCCAGTAGCACGCAAATGTAGCTACAAAGGATTCATGAACTGCAAGCCTACCTTCTTTAAGGGAACTGAAGGTGCTATTGGTCTTATTCATTGGTTTGAGAGGTCAGAAACTGTATTCCTCCTGAGTGACTGCATGGATGATTGCAAAGTCAAGTTTGCAACTAGAAATTTGCTAGAAGATGAATTGTCTTGGTGGAAAGCTCATGCTCAACCGATTGGAATGGAAGAAGCTTGTAAGATTTCCTGGTCCGATCTGAAGCAACTGTTGATGAAACAATATTGTCCGAGAACTAAAATTAAGAAACTAGAGGATGAATTTTACCACTTGTCTGCTAAGGGTAATGATCTTAAGACGTACTTCAAAAGATTCCACGATGTAACCACCGGTAAAAATCCACCTTTATACTAATAATAATTCATTTTCTACGTACATTTTTTTCCCTACAACTAGATAATAAGCCGCACTCATAAACTGCTCATTTGCATAGTTAATGCCTTTGATATGTATACTCTTAAGTGACAATGGAAGTCTCACCACAATGTCTTGCTTGAAACTTCCCGGCATGGTCACCCATGCCAGTTGTGTTCTCACACACGATACGGAATGTCTGGTATATAGTATCCTTATATCATTAGCGTCATTTCCAATAGAATGTTTACTATATATATTATGGTTTTCTTAAAGCTTTGATTTATAACAGTTTTGATACTATGTCATAAACCCTAAGGTACAAACCTTTAAACTTAATGTACAAGCTTACAAAGCATAAAACCCTAACTCTAGAGTATTTTCCGGTTAAAACCCTAATTTGCAAATCCTGTGATTTTATGTAAATGAAAATCACAACCTAAAATTAAAAATACATATGAAACTTTTACCAATTTCCAAAGTACAAGTTTATCAAGCCAATGTACAAGTCATTGATGCATAAAACTCATTATAAACCTTAGTGTATTTAATTTTAAACACATTGTACAAACAATAAAGCACCAACCTTAACCCTTTACTTTTATTTATTTACATTTAAATTAACCTAAACTAGTATTTATTTAAAATAAATTAGCAAACCTAACTAAGTAGTTACACCATTACACAATAGGTACAACATGCAAAGCCCTAGGTACTACCCTCTAGAGCTTAACGCCCCCCCCCCCCCCCCCCCTCTTGTTACCATGGTTAGAATTGAACTAGATAATTACCACTTAGTTCCCTACATGCTACATGTAATTACCCTAACCACAATTTATTTACTTACACATTAGAGTAACACATCATCCCTTTTACCTTAAGAATTTACCATGGTCAAAGATTGGGGCACAGCTCATGGCTGGAAAACAGCCACCCTACGCCACCTTAATCTTCACCACATGCCACCTTACTAACTCCCAAGCACTACCTCATCATGTTTCATTCTCCCATAAACCTGGTGACTACATTTCTCTGGAACCATACTTCTTCCATCTATATATAGCGCCACACATAGCCATATCTTACCATCACCATTCGAACCATGCAAAGCCAAACACATTCACATACATTCTGAAACTAAAGCACACTCATATACATTCTGAAAAATTACCCTAAGTAGTGAAAGGAAAGGCTAATCTAAGGCTTAGAAGGAGTGGTGTACTTGGAAATAATTAACAGCAATTAAGAGTTGTTTTTCTGGTATAAGCAACATACTATATTTAAGTGATCCCACACTCTTTCTTTAATCATTTTTACATACTAAATATCACCTAGTTATGTTGATAAAACTTATAACATGTGGAACTAAAACTAACACTTGATTTTGTACACTTACTGGTAAAAACGCAAATGCATAAAAACCTTTTTGTTTTGTGGTATTAGCTAAGGAAAACACTATAAGGATTAGCGATTAAGGATGTTATATGATCAGTATTAAAACCCTAAACCTAAGTCTTAGACATCTCAAAGCATAAAACGTTTTCTTTTCTTTTTCTGCTTCTGGTCTTGGCGCAAAAATAGCCCAGCACCCCCTACTTGCGCCCCATTTATTTACATCATATCAAAGGTATTAGGGTCAATCAAAGTACCATTGTAAACACCATCTAGGACACTCTAAAACGCCCCCCATAACCCGGTTGTAAAGCCTAGTCGTCATGCTTAAAAACAACACTTCATTTGGGCCAAAAGTCCTAAACACCAAAAGTACTTTACAACAGGTATATGGGAAAAACTCAAGATTTTTGATAAATTTGATTATGAACTATCTTAGAAACATTAGAAATGAGTTAAACAACATTTCACAAGGTTGGATACAAAAGATATAAAGTTTTATGGATTAAAAACGAGAATTTCAATTTAGCAAGATTAGCCTAAGTAGCCCTTTTCTATCATTAATATCTTGCTAATTAAAGGGTTGCAAAGTATGAGATTTACACCGTTTTAAAGGGCTCACTGCAAGGATTTTAACGCCCCAATAATGTCTTTAAAAGTACTTATAGTCTCTTTTATAATCAGCCACAAAGAAGGTGACTCGCGGAAATTTTCATAAAAAGGCCTTACGTGCACTTTTCAAAAATTGAGTCGTAGGAGTTATAGAATGATGGATAATGACTTAAAAAGAGTTAATGAACATATTACAATGTCCCTAGGTACCCCGTAAAAGTTAATGGGTTAAAAATGAAATTTTCTTAAAAAGCGTCGTGGCCAAGTGGCCATGTTCGTGGACTTGTATCTTTCTAACCAAAGACGAATAAGATACGAGGCCTATACCATTTAGAAGAGCTTACATAAAATTGTTTAAAGGGTTAAATGTGTTGTAGAAACATTAGCTTGCCTCGTGTAAAATTTGCCCTCGTTTGGCCCTGTTATCGCCCAAAACCAAGAAAAGGCACCTAACCCCCCCTACTTTGGAAAATCATTGCGACCAAACCGTAAGAGCTTAATACCTCTAGTTTGAACCATTAGAAATACCACCGGACAAACTCTTGAAGGGATCAAGAACGTAGTAAAAACCTTTTAAGGCCTCGCTTTTATTTACCCGCACTTTTGTCTATTTAGGCAAAAAAACAAGTGAATTTTTCTTATAAAACTTCAAGTATAAAAATTGTAAATTTTGAAAGGTAAAGTTTCATTGGGCTAAAAATCTGCAAAGTTAATTATACAAGGGCTGATTTTGTCAATAACCCATAGTTGAGGGTTTAAAGTGTCATTTTTTAAAGTGCAAGGGTAAAAACTGTAAATATTTAAAATTGTAAATTATAACATTTCGGAAACATAAAATACTTAACGACTTGAGTTTCGATAAAATTTATTATCCATCATCCAAGCCATAAAAATAAGAATGATAAGTATTGCTAATTTTTGAAGAGACTTCATGTTACCTAACTATCGATAAAGCATCATTATCACATAAACTTGAACTAGAATACTAAAAACATGACATACCAACTCAGGTCGCAAGTCGGAGCAGTTTGTTCATATTACTTAAATTGTTTTCCATCTAGACTACGATAATACCAAGGTGAGTTCATAGTCCCACTCTTACTTATTTGTTTTCAAAACTTGTGGGGAGATACATGCTACAAAAACCGAACACAAGTATTTTTCTGTATGCTATCCGGATTGATATTTCCTAAGTACCTACTGATGCCACTAAAAGTCCCTCATATCATGAACCATTAATCACTTGCGAGTGAACGTGAATATCGTGAATAGATCTATTGGCAGTTGACGCCCCATTTGTGTTAGCCGGATAGGTAACCAAATGCACTTTATTTGAGAATACTAGGAGAATGGCAAACTCCTACGGAGGGCATTGTTGCTCACATCATCACCATGATGTTTGTAACTTACGTCATTATTATGACGCGTTCGTGTTAAGGTTTGCGTGTCATGAGACTCAGGGCAATATACTGTACTGCAATATTACTGAATTTACTACTGCTTATCTTGTGTTCAACTGATTATTATACAAACACTATGGATTCACTCAACCTTTGTGTTGACTTTTTTAGCATGTTTTATCTCAGGAAACTAGAGCACGATCTGGCACGGAGTGGCTATGGACTTTCTTATAAAAAGGGCGTCCATTTGTGTTATCATTCACAAGAATAAAACTATGTATTTCAGTATTTCCGTTGGGACCTCTATTTTGTAAACTATGATTTAAATAAATGAATGATAACTGTTTTATCTAAACGTCTCTTTCGAGCCGTTTATCTATCATTATGACTATGATCCATGATGTAATACCCCAACCTTAATTCCGCTGCGTATACCGAATTTGGGGGTGTTACAGATTGGTATCAGAGCCATAGTTATACAGAACGGAATACAAAACCAAAACTATAACTCTTTTTCACACTTAAATAAAGTCCTCCGTGCCACTACACCGTTCAGACACTATTTATGCATGTTTATACTGAATATTTATATATATAATGAGGTATTTATAATTACCGGGTTGTTACAGAGTTATGTCTTTCTCTACCCCCTCTAGTCCTAGCTTACCGGAGTACGTACCTGAGGAAACCTATCCTACTACGGATTCACCGAGCCACTCTCCAACACCTGGACACGCTACATTAGATCTGGAGTCTGATCTTTCCGAGGAACCATTTGAGGAGTTCGCAGTAGTACCTGATATTGATCCAGTATCCAGGAACACTACGGAGTCGGAGGACGTTCCGGTGGTACCTGATGTCGCTCCATTTCCGGATGATCCGTACATGGTTGCTAGGAGGGAACATGGTACATTTTCCGAGACTGAGCCATCTGACCCGGATTCCTTATCTTCTGAGTCACTGCCTGCATCACCCTCACCAATTAGACAAAGGAGATTTCGAGTGCTAGAGCCTTACGAACCAGAACCATTCATGGAGGCATACCGTTATCATCCTTATGGTACAACCTACATGAACACACCTCGAAAAAGGGTACACCCTGTTCGATCATGTGTCCACATGTCATCAACACCATTAACACCTTCAGACCCAGCACCACCGTCAAACACACCACAGGACCACCCTAGGAGAACCTTTGAGAGAGCACAGAAAAGGACAATTCCTGTGCATCCACCACACACGTACATGTTACCTACACCACCTCTCACATCTTCACCACCCCCTTCATCACCACATCTAGATGCTATTGCTGAGCAGGAGATATTACCACAGGAGGAAACTGATCATGATCCGCCCTCAGCTACAGATTTCACCCCTCCATCTCAGCCATATGATCTTGAAGAGGAGGCGAGAGCTATAATTGCCCGGTAAAATGCGTTACGATCACCAACTCCTGACTACCCTACTCCACCACGGATATTCGAGAGGGGAGAAAGTTCGCAAGCTGCAATGGACCGACCGCCTACCCTTCCTACACTTGTAGCACGTATGGAAAGACACGAGGAACAAATTGATACTGCTTTAGGACACCTTGACGAGTTACCACTTGAACGTATAGAAGGAATTGAGGGAGAAGTAGAGGAGTTAATTACTAAGCAAGCAACCACGGGGAAAAAGTTAGACACCTTGACAGCAGAGTTACAAGAGATTCGTGAAAAGGCACATAGTCTGGTGCAACATCACGGACAGATAAGTCAAGACCTCCCTTTTTTATATCAAAATGATCTGATGATGTCAAATATAATGACGATTCAACGTGATGATATCATGAGGATTCACTCCAGAATTACTACCCTAGAGATAATGATGGAAGATACTCAGGTCCGACAATGGGAGTATATACAGAATCTTCACAACAAGATCAAAGAACTTGAAAGCCATCTTAGAGGAACATCTGGAAACCACTAGACTAAACCTTTACCTATTAGCTTTTGTATTATGTCTTAGCCATGAGTATGTAGCATAAATAAGATACTTGTATCCCTTTTGTTGTACAACAAATTAACAAGTTACTTATGGCTATATGTGGTTGTAATATTATGCTATGTTATGGTATCAATAAAGGTTTATTAGGAAAAATTATTTCTTGTGGTTATGTTGTTATGACTTCTATATATTTACCTTGTTATTTTTTATAACATAACATGATCATTCTAAATATATTTTTCTTGTGGCATTAATAGAAATATGGCGCGAACAAGAAATTCCACCGAAACACCAGAACCCGCTATGTCCCAAGCTGATATCCAACAACTAGTTGCAAACAGTGTTTCTGCAGCACTCGAGAGGCAAGCAGCAACAATGGCCCGCTCTGGAAATACTAGCAGGCCTAACGGAGGAAGCGAGACAGATATAGCTCGCAGGTGTACTTACAATGATTTCATGAACTGTAAACCCACCTTTTCAAAGGAACAGAAGGAGCAACTGAGTTGGCTCGCTGGTTTGAGCGAACAGAGACGGTATTCATGAGGAGCGGTTGTTCTGACGACTGCAAGGTCACTTTTGCTACAGGAACTTTATTGGATGATGCCTTATCTTGGTGGAATGTCTCTGCCCAAACTATGGGTATTAGAGCAGCTTATCAACTCACGTGGGCTGACTTCAAGGAAAAGATGCTAAAGAAGTATTGTCCCCCCACCGAGATTAAGAAGTTGGAAGATGAGTTTCACCAGCTGGTGGTGAAAGGAACTGATCTCAAGACTTACAACCGGAGGTTTCAGGAACTGTCAATGTTATGCCCAACTGTAGTGCCTGATCTTGAGAAGACATTGTAGAAGTACACTGAAGGCTTACCCCGCAGTATCGAGGGGAATGTCACCTCATCAAAACCCCAGTCACTAGAGGAAGCAATTTCCATTGCTCAAACGTTAATGGATCGGGAAGTCAAGCGTGGTTTCACCCAAGGAGGTAATGATCACAAAAGAAAGCTTGATGACAAAAGGACAACCCATCATCATAACAACTACCCCAACCATAACACCTACAACAACAACCACAACCGAAACAACAACCACCATTACCAACAGAATCGAAACAACCATCACCAACAACAGAACCGAAGGCAGGAAGCTGCCAAAGCTTATGTAGCCGCACCTGCTGGAGGCGGTGGCTATGCTGGAAATCTGCCACTATGCAACTGATGCAAGATGCACCACAATGGGCCATGCTTTATTAAGTGCGGAAAGTGCCACATAACCGGCCACAAAACCAAAGACTGTAGAGCCTCAGGTGCTAATTTGCAGCCTGTAGAAGTGATATGCCACAGATTTGGTGAGAAAGGACATTACAAGAATCGATGTCCCAAACAGAATGGCAACCAGAACAACACGGCCCGTACAAGAGCTTACGTGCTGGGAGATGCAAACACTCAGCACAACCCGGATGTGGTCACGGGTACGTTTTCTCTCAATCAACATTTAGGTTGTGTTTGTTTTTTTTTTTGCCTCTTAACAGCGTCTGAACGGGCAAAATGTCTTAATCGGTCAGACATTTTGCCGTTCAGACCGTTTGTTTTTTTTTTCCGTTCAGACGTCTGAACGGCGTCTGAACGGAAAAAATGTCTGAATCTGTCAAGACCTGAGAGGGGTGTCTTAACGCGTCTGAATGCTTCTTGTAGACACAAAATAACCAAAAAAAAAAAAAAAAAAAAAAAATCCCGTTCAAACATGCATTTTTTTTCTTCGTTCAGATTCAGACATTTACGCATCAGATTCAGATTCAGACGTGCAGTTCAGATTCAGATTTAGACCCTCTTAAAAAACAAACACCACCTTAGCTAAAGTATTATTTGATACTGGCGCTGATAAAAGCTTTATATCCATTACTTTCGCTTCTTTACTTAAACTCACCCCAACTGCCCTAGACAACACCTACAAAATAGAACTAGCTAATGGAAAATTAGTAAGCACTAACACTATAATCCAGGGCTACACTTTGACTTTACTAAACCAACCTTTCAACATAGACCTTATGCCTATGGAACTCGGTAGTTTCGATGTTTTTATTGGTATGGATTGGCTGTCTAAGTACCATGCGAGAATAATATGTGACGAGAAGGTGGTTCACATCCCTTACAAGGGGGAAACGTTGATCATCCGGGGTGATCGAAGTAGTACTAAATTAAGCATTATCTCATGCCTCAAAACCATGAAGTATATCAACAAAGGATGTCACGCGTTCTTAGCCCAGGTGACGGAGAAAAAGACGGATGAAAAACAGCTTGAGGATGTACCAATAGTAAGGGATTTTCCCGAAGTTTTCCCCGAAGAATTTCCTGGATTACCACTTGTTCGTCAGGTAGAGTTCCAGATTGATTTAGTTCCAGGAGCAACACCAGTAGCACGAGCACCCTACCGTTTGGCTCCGTCTGAAATGCAGGAGCTATCCAACCAGCTGCAGGAGTTATTAGATAGAGGTTTCATTTGACCAAGCTCTTCACCTTGGGGAGCTCCGGTCCTGTTCGTCAAAAAGAAGGACGGATCTTTTCGGATGTGTATTGATTACCGAGAGTTGAACAAACTTACGGTAAAGAACCGATACCCATTACCAAGGATTGATGACTTGTTCGACCAATTACAAGGGTCGAGTGTTTATTCAAAGATTGATTTGAGATTGGGTTATCATCAATTACGAGTAAGGGAAGAAGATATTCCTAAAACGGCGTTCAGGACGAGATACGGTCATTACGAATTCCAAGTGATGCCATTTGAGTTGACCAATGCACCAGCTGTGTTTATGGATCTCATGAACAAAGTGTGCAAACCTTATCTGGAAAAATTCGTAATAGTGTTCATTGACGATATTCTCATTTACTCCCGCAACGAAGAAGAGCATGGGGAGCATTTGAGAACTATTTTGGAACTACTCAAGAAAGAGCAACTGTACGCAAAGTTCTCCAAGTGTGATTTTTGGATTCACACTATACAGTTTCTTGGGCACGTAATCGATCAGCATGGAATTCATGTAGATCCTTCCAAAATCGAAGCAGTCAAAAATTGGCCAACACCTACCACACCTACGGAGGTACGTCAATTTTTAGGACTTGCTGGATATTACCGAAGATTCATAGAAGGATTTTCAAAGATTGCCAAATCTTTGACTGAATTAACCCAAAAGAACAAGAAGTACATCTGGGGAAAAGATCAGGAGGAAGCATTTCAACTACTAAAGCAAAAGCTTTGTGAAGCTCCAATTCTAGCACTACCTGAAGGGAGTAGCGATTTCGTTGTTTACTGCGACGCATCACATCAAGGTCTGGGCGCTGTATTAATGCAAAGAGAGAAAGTCATCACTTATGCATCTCGACAGCTCAAACCGCATGAGAAGAATTACACAACACATGATCTGGAACTAGGAGCAGTAGTATTTGCTCTTAAAATCTGGAGGCATTATTTGTACGGTACAAAGTGTATTATGTTCACTGATCACAAGAGTCTTCAGCATATTCTTGATCAGAAAGAATTGAATATGAGACAACGACGTTGGTTAGAGTTGCTAAGTGACTACGATTGTGAAATTCGTTACCATCCTGGAAAAGCAAATGTGGTAGCAGATGCTTTGAGCAGGAAAGAACGAATTAAGCCTCTTCGAGTCAGAGCCTTAGTCATGACCATTAATCTGAATTTACCATCTCAAATTCTCCAGGTGCAGTCTAAGGCAATGAAAGAAGAGAATATTCAGGCTGAGAATTTACGAGGTATGGACAAGATGTTTGAAAGTCGTTCCGATGGAACTCGTTGCATAAAGAACAGAAGTTGGGTTCCACATTATGGTGATTTGCGAAATGTGATTATGCATGAGTCACACAAGTCGAAGTACTCCATTCACCCGGGTTCTGAAAAGATGTATCAGGACCTTAAAAAGTATTACTGGTGGCCAAACATGAAGGCTGACATTGTTGAATATGTTAGTAAATGTTTGACATGTTCATGAGTGAAGGGGGAACATCAAAAACCGTCCGGCTTGTTGGTTCAACCAGAGATTCCTGTGTGGAAGTGGGAGAGAATAACAATGGATTTTATCACCAAGTTACCTAAGACGTCAAGTGGGTATGATACAATTTGGGTCATCATCGATCGTCTCACGAAATCAGCGCACTTCATGCCAATCAAGGAGACTGATGAAATGGAAACCCTCGCAAAGTTGTATCTGAAAGAGATAGTTTCACGACACGGAGTGCCAATTTCCATTATCTCAGATCGTGACGCTCGTTTCACATCCCGATTTTGGCAATCACTCCAAAAGGATTTAGGTACTAAATTAGACATGAGTACTGCTTACCACCCTCAGACCGACGGACAAAGCGAAAGAACCATTCAAACGTTGGAAGATATGCTCAGGGCGTGTGTAATAGATTTTGGAAAAGGATGGGATAGACACTTGCCTTTGGCAGAATTCTCATATAACAACAGTTACCATGCCAACATCAAGGCAGCAACTTTCGAAGCACTTTATGGACGAAAGTGCCGATCACCCGTGTGTTGGGCCGAGGTAGGAGAAGCTCAACTCACTGGACCTGAAATCATCCAGGAAACCACTGATAAGATAGTACAAATTCGGCAACAATATCAAGCTGCACGAGATAGGCAAAAGAGTTACGTTGACGTAAGGCGAAAGCCTATGGAATTTGAAATTGGAGACAGGGTCATGCTAAAAGTATCACCATGGAAAGGTACGGTTAGGTTCGGAAAACGGGGAAAATTAAATCCTAGATACATAGTACCATTCAAGATTCTGGAAAGAGTCGGTCCAGTAGCCTATAAACTCGAGCTTCCTATAGAGCTCAGTAACATACACCCTACCTTCCACGTTTCCAACCTAAAGAGGTGTTTGTCGGATGAAACACTTGTTATTCCGATGAAAGAACTCCAGCTCAACGATAAGCTCAATTTTGTGGAAGAACCCGTGGAGATCATGGATAGGGATGTTAAGCAGTTAAAACGAAGCTGAATCCCTATCATTAAGGTTAGATGGAATTCTAAGGTAGGACCAGAATTTACTTGGGAACGGGAAGATCAATTCCGTAAGAAGTACCCACACCTATTCTCCAACACCGCAACCAACACTGAGTGAATCTCAAGGATGACATTCCATTTAAGGAGGGGAGACTGTAACCACCGGTAAAAATCCACCTTTATACTAATAATAATTCATTTTCTACGTACATTTTTTTTCCTACAACTAGATAATAAGCCGCACTCACAAACTGATCATTTGCATAGTTAATGCCTTTGATATGTATACTCTTAAGTGACAATGGAAGTCTCACCACAATGTCTTGCTTGAAACTTCCCGGCATGGTCACCCATGCCAGTTGTGTTCTCACACAAGATACGGAATGTCTGGTATATAGTATCCTTATATCATTAGCGTCATTTCCAATAGAATGTTTACTATATATATTAGGGTTTTCTTAAAGATTTGATTTATAACAATTTTGATACTATGTCATAAACCCTAAGGTAGAAACCTTTAAACTTAATGTGCAAGCTTACAAAGCATAAAACCCTAACTCTAGAGTATTTTCCGGTTAAAACCCTAATTTGCAAATCCTATGATTTTATGTAAATGAAAATCACAACCTAAAATAAAAAATACATATGAAACTTTTACCAATTTCCAAAGTACAAGTTTATCAAGCCAATGTACAAGTCATTGATGCATAAAACTCATTATAAACCTTAGTGTATTTAATTTTAAACACATTGTACAAACAATAAAGCACCAACCTTAAACCTTTACTTTTATTTATTTACATTTAAATTAACCTAAACTAGTATTTATTTAAAATAAATTAGCAAACCTAACTAAGTAGTTACACCATTACACAATAGGTACAACATGCAAAGCCCTAGGTACTACCCTCTAGAGCTTAACGCCCCCCCCCCCCTCTTGTTACCATGGTTAGAATTGAACTAGATAATTACCACTTAGTTCCCTACATGCTACATGTAATTACCCTAACCACAATTTATTTACTTACACATTAGAGTAACACATCATCCCTTTTACCTTAAGAATTTACCATGGTCAAAGATTGGGGCACAGCTCATGGCTGGAAAACAGCCACCCTACGCCACCTTAATCTTCACCACATGCCACCTTACTAACTCCCAAGCACTACCTCATCATGTTTCATTCTTCCATAAACCCGGTGACTACATTTCTCTGGAACCATACTTCTTCCATCTATATATAGCGCCACACATAGCCATATCTTACCATCACCATTTGAACCATGCAAAGCCAAACACATTCACATACATTCTGAAACTAAAGCACACTCATATACATTCTGAAAAATTACCCTAAGTAGTGAAAGGATAGGCTAATATAAGGCTTAGAAGGAGTGGTGTACTTGGAAATAATTAGCAGCTATTAAGAGTTGTTTTTCTGGTATAAGCAACATACTATCTGTAAATGATCCCACACTCTTTCTTTAATCATTTTTACATACTAAATATCACATAGTTATGTTGAAAAGCCTAGTCGTCATTCTTAAAAACAGCACTTCATTTGGGCCAAAAGTCCTAAACACCAAAAGTACTTTACAACAGGTATATGGGAAAAACTCGGGATTTTTGATAAATTTTATTATGAACTATCTTAGAAACATTATAAATGAGTTAAAGAACATTTCACAAGGTTGCATACAAAAGATATAAAGTTTTATGGTTTAAAAACGAGAAATTCAATTTGGCAAGATTAGCCTAAGTAGCCCTTTTCTATCATTAATATCTTGCTAATTAAAGGGTTGCAAAGTATGACATTTACACCGTTTTAAAGGGCTAGCTGCAAGGATTTTAATGCCCCAATAATGTCTTTAAAAGCACTTATAGTCTCTTTTATAATCAGCCACAAAGAAGGTGACTCGCGGAAATTTTCATAAAAAGGCCTTGCGTGCACTTTTCAAAAATTGAGTCGTAGGAGTAATAGAATGATGGATAATGACTTAAAAAGAGTTAATGAACATATTAAAATGTCCCTAGGTGACCCCGTAAAAGTTAATGGGTTAAAAATGAAATTTTCTTAAAACGCGTCGTGGCCAAGTGGCCATGTTCGTGGACTTGTATCTTTCTAACCAAAGACGACTAAGATATGAGGCCTATACCATTTAGAAGAGCTTACAGAAAAGTGTTTAAAGGGTCAAATGTGTTGTAGAAACGTTAGCTTACCTCGTGTAAAATTTGCCCTCGTTTGGCCCTGTTATCGCCCAAAACCAAGAAAAGGCACCTAACCCCCCTACTTTGGAAAATCATTGCGACCAAACCGTAAGAGCTTAAGACCTCTAGTTTGAACTATTAGAAAGACCACCGGACAAACTCTTGAAGGGATCAAGAACGTAGTAAAAACCTTTTAAGGCCTCGCTTTTATTTACCCGCACTTTTGTCCATTTAGGCCAAAAACAAGTGAATTTTTCTTATAAAACTTCAAGTATAAAAATTGTAAATTTTGAAAGGTAAAGTTTCATTGGGCTAAAAATCTGCAAAGTTAATTATACAAGGGCTGATTTTGTCAATAACCCATAGTTGAGGGTTTAAAGTGTCATTTTTGAAAGTGCAAGGGTAAAAACTGTAAATATTTAAAATTGTAAATTATAACATTTCGGAAACATAAAATACTTAACGACTTGAGTTTCGATAAAATTTATTATCCATCATCCAAGCCATAAAAATAAGAATGATAAGTATTGCTAATTTTTGAAGAGACTTCATGTTACCTAACTATCGATAAAGCATCATTATCACATAAACTTGAACTAGAATACTAAAAACATGACATACCAACTCAGGTCACGAGTCGGAGCAGTTTGTTCATATTACTTAAATTGTTTTCCATCCAGACTACGATAATACCAAGGTGAGTTCATAGTCCCACTCTTACTTATTTGTTTTCAAAACTTGTGGGGAGATACATGCTACAAAAACCGAACACAAGTATTTTTCTGTATGCTATCCTGATTGATATTGCCTAAGTACCTACTGATGCCACTAAAAGTCCCTCATATCATGAACCATTAATCACTTGCGAGTGAACGCGAATATCGTGAATAGATCTATTGGCAGTTGACGCCCCATTTGTGTTAGCCGGATAGGTAACCAAATGCACTTTATTTGAGAATACTAGGAGAATGGCAAACTCCTACAGAGGGCATTGTTGCTCACATCATCACCATGATGTTTGTAACTTACGTCATTATTATGACGCGTTCGTGTTAAGGTTTGCGTGTCATGAGACTTAGGGCAATATACTGTACTGCAATATTACTGAATTTACTACTGCTTATCTTGTGTTCAACTGATTATTATACAAACACTATGGATTCACTCAACCTTTGTGTTGACTTTTTTAGCATGTTTTATCTCAGGAAACTAGAGAACGATCTGGCACGGAGTGGCTATGGACTTTCTTATAAAAAGGGCGTCCATTTGTGTTATCATTCACAAGAATAAAACTATGTATTTCAGTATTTCCGTTGGGACCTCTATTTTGTAAAACTCTGATTTAAATAAATGAATGATAACTATTTTATCTAAACGACTCTTTCGAGCCGTTTATCTATCATTATGACTATGATCCATGAAGTAATACCCCAACCTTAATTCCGCTGTGATCTGCGCAAAACCGTCAAGTTTTCTCACGCAAGCAAGAAACTTAAAACAGCTTAAGCACAGATGCAATGAAGATCTGAGGAGTATAGTGTTTCCCCGGGTCGTTATGTCCCAGCGAGCTGTGCAATGGATCACCTCACGTATAGTGATCGGGAGATTTGGACGGAAAAGAGAATTTGAGAATTATTATAACTACGGAAAAAGGACATAAACTACAAGGGCTAAAATGAAAATGAAAGGAAATTAAAAAGATTAAAAATATTAAATAAATGCTATCACTGAAATTAAAATGATGTTTTTGTTTTTATGTTTTTATAAAACTGAAATTAAAATCTACGCGACGTACAATTAAAAACGTGAAACTAAAGCAATATTATCCCTAAAAATATGAAAATGATATTTTTACAATCCTAATGATAAAAGAAACTTTTTAGAAAAAGAAAACTATTTTTATCACTAATTATCTAATTATTATTAATTAAAAACTATTTTTAACTATTTAATAATTAACCAAAATACAAGAAATTATGAAATAAGACTAGAAAAATAAAGTTAAGACTTAGAAAAATCTAAAATATGATAAAACTAATTTTAAAACTGAAAATATATTTTTTAGACTTTTTATGTATTTATTATTAATTTAAAACTATTTAAAACTAATTTAAATTATTAAAAATACCAAATAAAAGGAGAAAAATATGGAAAAATACTTTTTATGCTTTTTATATTTTTCTTAAACTGAGAAAATTGAAAATTTATTTTTTGGAACTTTTTCTGATTTATTTGTATTAAAAGGTAATTAAAAAGTCCTAAAACCTAATTTAAATTATGAAAAATAGCAAACAATGCTGGAAAAATATGAAAAATTCAAGGAAATACTAAAATAAAGTTCTGAATCTATAAAAAATATGAAAACAAGGGCTTAAGTTCAGGATAGTGGAGCTGTAGTACAAACTGTCTCTAAATAAGCTCTATTTAAAAAGCTGATAAGCTCTAAAGTGTACCGGAAGCTACCTATACTTAAACTGAGCTACAATACAGAGAAAGGAACCAAAATTAGCTAGTCTATACCTCTGGAAAGCAGGAAACAAGCACTTAGTGAATTGTACTAAAAACTCCAAAACAGATTTTTGCCCCTAACTAGCAGCTCAAAAATAAGCTTCTGAATAAGCAATAAAACTAAAACCAGATGTTGGATTCTCAAAAGGACCTGGCAAAGAACTTCTAAACCAAAAATGAGGCTGGGACAAGCTAAACTGAGCTTGTGACAAGCTATGCAAAAAGCCCGTGCACACTCAGTCAATACTGAGCTTGTGCACAGGGGAGATGAGACCCAATCCACAAGCTCATTTGGAGCTTTTAAAAATTTTACAAAAATAAACAAAAATGACTATAAGAAAATAGACCAAGGGTAGTTTTTAAAACCACAATTTCCACCCAGTTTGACCCAGAGATGAGTCAAGGAAAATTCGACTCAGTTAGCTCAAAATCACCTTTTTCAGTTTCTTTGACTTTTGACAACAGTTTTTAAGATTTGACTTTCATGAGTTTTGAGCTCAATTTGAAGACTGATTGTGTGCTTTAATGATGAAACTATACTTAAGCAAGCTGAATCACTAGCTTTTACACCTATGGGCAAGATTCCACAAACTAATTCTCACAGACTTGACAATGAGAACAGATTATGGGAAATTTTGACTAAATGGGTTCTAGGGTGCAAATTTATGACAGCTATGGACTTCTTGAAGCCAAATTAGACTAAAGGGACTGATCTTACCCACTAAGCTAGGCTCTAGCATATGTTTAAGACCTGATCCAAACACTGGTTATGGTCTCCTATTGGTAACTCTCACTAAACAAATCTCTAGTACTGAACCATGATCACTACAGACAGAATAGAGAACCTGAATTATGCAAGTAGAACAGTACCCTAACACTAAATCTTAACTAGCTATGAGCATACAGATTAAACAAAACTTGGTCTAACTAAGCAGTCCTACCCAGAGATGGTGCAGAGACTTCTTAGGTGAACAAGGATAACTACCAATCAAACAAGCTGGAAAACAATGAACTAAACTACTCTAAGATCAACAAGCAGCAATCACTATAGTTATACAGAGGATTAAAAATAATGAAGCAGAATTGGACTTACTAGTTTACTGTCACAATGGCATGATAATGAGATCAAATCTAATCTATTCAACCTTGATATCAACCTCAAAATGCAACTGATCTCACCCCATTTCCACCATCAATACCAACAATTCAGGTCAGCTACACCTTTGTGACTGCAGGTGGACTTTTGTTGACCAATGTGGGAATGTTGAGAATTTTTCTTGATTTGAGTGAGACAGACTCACAATTAGCTATCATAAGCTAGAATAAGCCTGTGTAAGCTAAAATAAATCTTACAGAAGCTTATGAAATAGTTGTGAACTTATTTTTTATTTTTCAAAGATTTTTCTTATTTTTTACTTTTTGAAATTAAGAACAACAAACAATGACCCCAATGTGATAATCTCTTGAGGAAATTATTTAAGAACTCAAAAGAGTATCAATAAGCTAGTAACAAGACTTAAAATCAGAGATGAGATTGAAACTGGAAATTGACCAAAAACTGAATTTTGCTTAAAATGTAAAACTGAGTTCAAATTTGAGAATTACAGAAAACTGAAATTACAAAATAACTGAATTCAATACTTGAAATTAAAAATACAATAACTAAATAAAGGTGCTGAAAAACAAAAACTAACTACTAAAACTAAAAACTAACTAACTCTCCATTGCTTCTTTCTTCCTCTTTTTATAAGCTCCCAAGTACTTTTCTCATCTTTCTGGACATATCCCACCACTAATACTGACCATTGGATCACTTGAAGCTCATCTTGACCATTCATTCATTTTGGCGGGAAAAGTTTATTTGACAGTTAAAGGGGCTTGAGTGTGAGGGGAGGGTGTAATTATTGTCCCTTGGATGTAGTGTTTGGAGGGGGAACATGTGAAGAGATAAGGTGAGGAGGGGGGTTGAGTGGTTGAGTGTGCAGAGGTTTAGCAGAAACAAGTGGGAAGAAAGGGTCCAAATTTAGGTTTAAGGTTTTAATAATTAGAAGGACCAAATGTGCAAATCTGAAAATCAAAGGACCCAATCTGCCATTTCATCAATGTTGCTCCAAGGGACTAATACTGACAAGCTTCAAAAGTACAGGGATCAAATCTGTCATTTTGCAATTTTCCAGGGGCCATTTCTGCCAATTTTGAAACTTGAAGGACCATTTTTGCAATTTTCTCAAACTTTTGATATTTTTCACCAAAGGACTAAATTTGACAAGTTATGATTTAAAAAGGACCTTTGGTGACTTTACTTTTGAAATTATGTGCTCAGGGACTGTTTTTGACAACTTTTGAAACTTGGGGGACTAAAACTGCAATTTTTGTAAATTTGATATGTTTTTCATCTGATTTTGATATTTTTGTATTTAAAACACATAAAACACTGATTTGTGATATTTTGATCATTTTGATGTGTTTCTGAGTGTTTTCAGATGATTTTGCAGTTTATTTTGTACAAAAATGATGAGTATTTAGACACTCATCACGCTGCGTATACCGAATTTGGGGGTGTTACACACGAGCTAAGAGCCATGTGTCCCAACATGTTTCCCACAAATGAAAAGCTTTTGAAAAGTCTCATCGGGGGTTTACCTCGAAGTATTGAAGGAGATGTCATCGCTTCTAACCCAAATACTGTAGAAGAAGTTGTCACTGTTTCTCACAGTCTCATGGAACCGATTCTGAAGCTTGGAACCGCACAGAACCCCAATGACAACAAAAGGAAATTTGATGACCGAAGGAACATGAACCCCAATCCTCATTAGCCCAACAACTCATCTAAATTCAGCAACAACAACTGAAACAACAACAACCGTAACTACTACAACAACAATCTGTACCATCAGAACAGGAACTACCATCACAACCAACAAAAATTAGAAGACAAGAAGCCGCAAGGGCTTATGCTGCTACACCCATAACAGGTAGGGGATATGATGACCTCATCCCCTGTGCAATAGATGCATGTTGCACCATTCTGGACAATGCACTGTAAAGTGCGAGAAATGCAACAAGGTGGGTCATTAGGGATGGAATTGCCGAAACCCTGCAAATGGAAACAACATGCCATTGGCAATTTTAAGTTGTTATAGATGTGGAGAAAAGGGTCATTTCAAGAGCCAGTGACCAAAGAGGAATGCCGCTCAAAACAATAATGCGCATGCAAAGGCATATGTGTTAGGGGATGGAGATGTTCCATTGAACCCTGACGTCGTAACGCGTACGTTTTCACTTAACAATCATTCTGCAAAAATCTTATTTGATTCTGGAGCTGATAAGAGTTTTGTATCTGCTACCTTTGCTCCTTTACTTAAAATCGCCCCAGCTACCTTAGACACCACTTATGAGATAGAACTAGCCTACGGAAAGATAATAGGAACCAACACTGTAATCCGCAATTACCCTATGCTCTTACAAGACCAACCATTCCTCATAGATCTTTTGCCGATCAAGCTTGGTAGTTTCGACGCAGTTATTGGCATGGATTGGTTATCTAAACACCGTGCAAGGATTATATGCGACAAGAAGACTGTTCATATTCCAATCAATGGTGAAACCTTAGTTATCCATGGGAATCAAAGTAAGAAGTACTTGAGCATCATATCCTATGTCAAGTCTGTGAAGTACATAAAAAAGGATGTCATGCTTTCTTAGCTCAGGTATTGGAAAAGAAGTCTGAAGAGAGGCGACTTGAGGATGTGCATGTAGTTAAAGAATTCCCTGAAGTATTCCCGGAAGATTTACCTAGTCTTCCACCTGCCCGTCAAGTCGAATTTCAAATTGATCTAGTGCCTGGAGCTACACCCGTAGCTCGATCACCATACCGTTTGGCACCATCTGAAATGTATGAGTTATCTAAACAGCTGCAAGAACTATCGGACAAAGGATTCATTCGACCGAGTTCCTCGCCTTGGGGAGCACCGGTTTTGTTCGTCAAGAAGAAATATGGATCTTTTCGAATGTGCATCGATTATATATAGTTGAACAAGCTCACAAACCGATATCCTTTGCCTAGGATTGATGATTTGTTCGATCAGTTACAAGGATCGAGTGTATACTCGAAAATTGACCTAAGATCTGGATACCATCAGCTAAGGGTGAAAGAAGAAGATATTCCAAAGACCGCATTCCAAACTCGCTATGGTCATTATGAATTTCAAGTGATGCCATTTGGTCTAACCAATGCGCCTGATGTATTCATGGACCTAATAAATAGGGTCTGTAAACCTTAATTGGGTAAATTTGTCATCGTGTTCATCGACGATCTTCTCATATACTCTCGTGATAAAGAAGAACATGCGGAACATCTGAGAGCTGTCTTGAGATTACTCAAAGATGAAGAACTGTGCGCTAAATCCTCCAAATGCGATTTTTGGATCGAGACAGTACAGTTTCTTGGTCATGTGATTGACAGTCGAGGCATTCATGTGGACCCAGCAAAGATCGAAACTGTTAAGAACTGGACTGCTCCAACCAACCCCATCGAGATTCGCCAATTTTTAGGTCTCGCCGGTTATTACCGGAGATTTATCGAAGGTTTCTAGAAGATAGGCAAACCATTGACGGAACTAACCCAGAAAACGAAGAAGTTTGATGGGGAACCGATCAAGAGTCAGCTTTTCAACTCCTAAAGCAAAAGCTTTGCGAAGCACCAATTTTGGCTCTACCCAAAGGAGTAGAAGACTTTGTGGTACACTGTAACGCTTCACACTTGGGTCTAGGCGCTGTTCTAATGCAAAGGAACAAAGTGATTGCTTACGCATCCCGTCAACTCAAAAATCATGAGAAAAATTATACCACTCACGATCTAGAACTAGGAGCAGTTGTATTTGCTCTTAAGTTATGGAGACACTACTTGTATGGAACCAAATACATAGTGTACACTGGTCACAAAAGCCTTCAACACATCTTGGATCAAAAGGAACTGAACATGCGTCAACGCCGATGGCTAGAATTGCTCAGTGACTATGACTGTGAGATCCGCTACCATCCCGGAAAGGCAAATGTCGTGGCAGACGCCTTGAGTAGAAAAGATCGCCCTAAACTGCTTAGAGTGAGATCATTAGGAATGATAATCAATTCACCCCTTCTATCGAAAATTCTTGAAGCTCCTTTTATGAGGGCTTATTGTTTTAAAAGCCTCCATAAGCCCCGACGCCAAATGAGACTTATTATACAAGCCGACTTATTTTAAAAGTTTAAGCCCCCATTAGCCCTCTCCCAAAGACACCCATTTTTTTTTAATTTATTATTATTTATTTTTAAAGATTCAAGCTCAATCAAATTTCAACTTTAATTATTCATAAATATAAGTAAATCTACTAAAGATCTAAACCAAAACACCTACATTAACTGCCTAACTAATTCTAACAACATATAGGCTACTCTTATTAGCTTATACCCAGAAACCAATTACTAACTTCATACTTAGATTAAAAAAAAAGACATTGTTCTTCACCATATTTAAAACCATTCCTTAAACATGATCGCATTCAATAAACTTATACACTTAAAAAAAAAAAACGGGCTCTTACCCATTTCGTTGACACAAAAACCTTATGCGGATATTTTCTAACATAATAAAATGGGGATTGATATATGCAACTATCAAGCCCCAAATAAAATATATATATAATCCAGAGGAATTTTCAAATGCTTACTCTTATTTTGATGCTTACCAAAGGACAAATTCCCACCATTTATTTAGTTTGATCTAATGGTGGGGATTAACCTAAGATTTAATATGTCTAAACCTAAGTCCATGTTTTTTTTCTTTGTCTTTTTGTTCTTTTTCTTTCTTTCTTTTGTTTTTTTTTTCTTTTTTTTTGTTTTTTTAATTATTCACGTTTTTTGATACAACCAGTTTTTTTTTTTTTTTTTTTTTTTTTTCGTTTTTAGTTAATATTCACGTTTAATTTTTTCAAAATTCGCATTTTTTAATATTCACGTTTTCTTTTGTTTGTTTGTTTGTTTTAATTCATGTTATTTACGTTTTTTTTAATTCGCGTTTTTTTTCTTCTCTTTCATACGTTTTCGTCCGTTTCAATACGTTTTCATCTATTTTTCGTCCGTTTTCATACGTTTTCCCCCGATTTCATACGTTTTTGTCCGTTTTCATACATTTTTGTCCGTTTTCATACGTTTTCGCCTGGTTTCTTACGTTTTCTTCCATTATTCATACGTTTTCGTCTGTTTTCATACATATTCGTCCGTTTTCATACGTTTTCGTCCGTTATTAAATGTTTTCGGCCGTTTTTAAACGTTTTCATACGTTTCTGAATATCACAAGTGACATTCTGAACAGTAGAAGTGATATTCTGAATAGCACAAGTGATATTCTGAATATCACAAATGATACTGTGAATATCGCCAGTGATGTTATGTGTTATTCTGAATATCACAAGTGATATTCTGTGATATTCAGAATATCACTTGTGATATTTTGAATACCACAAGTGATTTTTTGAATATAACAAGTGATTTTCAACTAATGTTTTGTAACATGAAAATCATACGTGATATTCAAAATATCACTGTCATGTTATGCTTAGGTTGATATAATAAGATCTTAGCATGTCCTTTGTGTTTCTTTTGTTCCATACCACACGCATGAGTAGGATAGAAGACCAAGGATTTCATTTGTGTTTGTGGCTTTTTGGTTTTGATTCGTTGACAGTAACAAGAAAGAAAGAAAAGACTTGCCTCCTACTTTGCTACACATACACGTAAGAAATAAATTCAAAATATTACACACTGATATCAAGAAACTCACAAGTGATATTGATAATATCGCAAAGTGATATTCATACTATCGCAAAGTGATATTCAGAATATCGCAAACTCATATTCAGAATATCACAAAATGATATTCATAATATCACAGAGTGATATTCAGAATATCACAGAGTGATATTCACAAAATCACAAGTGATATTCAAAATATCACAACGTGATATTCAGAAAATCACAAAGTGATATTAACAAAATATCACTTGTGTTTTTCAGAATATCACAAAGTGATATTCAGATAATCACAAGTGATATTCTGAATATCACAGAAATCACTTGTGACAGTCAGAAACGTATGAAAATGAACGAAAACTTAAGAAAATGGACAAAAACGTAAGAATACGGACGAATTCGTATGAAAACAGGCGAAAACGTATGAAAAATGGACGAAAATGAAAGAAAAATGATGAAAACGGGCGAAAACGGATAAAAACAGATGAAAACGTATGAAATCGAAGAAAAAAAAACGCGAAAGAAAAAAAAAACATTAATTAAGAAAAAACGTGAATAAGAAAAAAAAACAAAAAAAGAAAGTGAATAAAAAAGAAAGACAAAAAGACAAGAAAAAAAACATGGACTTAGGTTTATCTACTAAATCTTAGGTTAATCTTCACCATTATATCAAACTAGATGGATGGTGAGAATTTGTCCTTTAGTAAGCATGAATTTATGGATAAACAAAATAAAGTGCCTCGTATAATCCAACACAAGAGTCAAACTAAGGCCACTGTTGATAATTGAAAGAAAGTTCGTGTGACGCATCGCGTCTACTCACCAATCACCCAAACAGCCACCAATAAATCACACAAACAACAAAATCACCAAATTAGACTAAAATAATAAAATAATTTCTATTTGGTAGGAAAAAAGTCTTCAATTTTGGGGGAAAACATCACCGACCGATCAAAAGGTATTTTCATACTTATATATTTCATCTGATTTAGGTAATTGATATATTCATAATTTTCTTATTTGCAGATAATCAATTATTTCTTTTCTTCTTGTGACAAGTAATAATAATGTCTACGATTGAAACAATGGCTGTAGCTTCTAATTACGTTGACGCTCACAAAATTTGCAGTCACTGGTAATATTATTCGTTATTTTTTAGCTTTTGATTCAAAAGTTTCGGCGTTTTGAGTTATTCTTACCACACTCTGTTTTATATGATAGTGATACGAACCCTCTTAGTACTTTCGTTATTAATATTTAGTTACTTTCCTTTATTTTATTTTCTTAGTTAAAGTATTATGGTAAGTCTAGGAATTATTTAGTATTCAAGGGTCGTTAGGATTGTAATTGAACTATGTTGAATATGATTATGAATTGGTGGTTTGAAGCTATTGGGAGAGCTTGATCGACCTCCCGGAAGTTGGTAAATCTATCTTTATTTTTGGCATTCTATGATCTTTCTTGGTCGCCGTTTCCTAGTTCTCTTGACATAAATTTATTTTGTTTGATTATTTTTGTGTTAAGAACTTCTTGATATTATTAATCTCAAAGCTAATTGTGATTTTTAATCTTTTTAAATTACTGACCGAACACAATGCTTTCATGTGCAGTGACCGGCCTATCCCTTCTTCAAATATCGATCTGCATTACGTTCACTGCTCCCGTAACCTAGAAAAATGTAATTTGTGTGGTGATATGATTCCCAAAAAACACGCCGAGGAGCATCACACAAGCACCCATGCTCCAGTATGTATACTCAACTGAAATAGTCACGCTAATTAGTTCTTTTCTTACACAATTTGATAGGTAATAAAAAATATGAGTTCTTTTTTTTCTGTCCACAACAATTGTATGATCCTGCCACAACTTAAACATGGTTTCATTGATCTGTTTGATTTTACTATAGGAAAGAAAAGAAGCCTTAGGTTTGTATGAAAAATTGGAGTGTAGAGTTCTAATTTTCTTTACAGCAAAACATATGTAAAACACCCTAGATTTTTCACTTTAAGATTGATTGGAATTTGTGTTTTCCTAACCTTTTTTATTTTTATTTTTTTTATTTTTATTTATTTATTTTTTTTTTTTTTATTTTATAAATTGGACAAAGTCTAGAACATTTATGTGTTATTTAACTCCCAACCTCAAGGTTATTCAGAAGGTTGCGGTAATAGTGCTACAATCCTTGTAATAGCAAATACATATCTTCAGAAGATATACTTATATCATTTCGCCCCATCACTGTAATATATGAAGAACTTGCATATTTAGTCTCGCATAGTAATATTTTGTAAAATTTGCTTTCTTTATTTATTGAAGACCTCTCCATGAGGGTATTTAATAATCGTAGAACATATTAAATCAGAAAACTTTTCACTGTGGCCTTTCTAGCTTTCCAAATAATATGGTTGACTTAGTTATTTGTTTAGTAGAGGTAGGCATGGTCTCATGCATAGGATCATTAGATTATGTATTTCCTTAGTATGGGTAGAAGATGCCCACTTCCTTAGTTTCACTTGCACAATGCTTTTCTTTCTATTGATGTAATCTTTGTTGAGGAAAAAATGCTTAAAAGAATTATATCTTCTTGCTATTAGTTATGTAGGAGACTAACCATCTTAACTTCCATACCCTGCTCCGGAAACATTTGGTATTGTTGTATTAACCATCTTAAATAGGCTTCTATAGATGATGATTCCATTGCTTCGTACCATGCCTTTAACATCTCACCCACCAAACCTTGAAGAATATATGGTTGTCTGAATCAATACCATGGGTAACTAGCGTACAACCTCCGCTTCAAATACCACCAAGATCAAAGTCATCTCAAAACACCTCACCACCCTAAACACGACTATCGCCATTCACATGCTAAATGACACAAAAATTGAGAACGTATCCAACCAGAGTGTCATTATCTGTCTAACAACACTTTAGGTGTGTTTGGGAGATGGCTTATTGGGGCTTACGGGGCTTAAACTTTTAAAAAAAGCTGACTTGTATAATAAGTCTCGTTTGGCGTCGAGGCTTATGGAGGCTTTTAAAACTATAAGCCCTAGCCCAATAAAAGGGGCTAAAAATTTTAGACCGGGGCTTTTAAATTATTAGTTACTTATTACAAAAATATCGAACATATACTATAAGTTTATTTAGTTATGTCCTTTTTAGAAATTTAGCAATAATAAGCTCAAGCCTAAGCTAATTTGCCAAACAAGTTTATGGAAATGCAAATATCAGTTTCGGCTTATAATATAAGCGTTAGCCCTAGCCCCATCCCATTTCGCCAAACATACCCTTTATCCAACTTGCGACTTGGGACCCTCAAGTTAGCAGTCGGGCGTCGGGCGAGTGTATTCTCACCTTCAAACGACTTTTCGCCATTCACCTCTGTCGGCGCCCTGTACATTATCGGCACCTCAAACCCACCAACCCTTCTTCCTAGTTCTCCAAACCAATGCGCTTATGCCGTTACAATGCCTTGTAACCACCGAGATCTAAGCTTATCGTAACCAAGGGCTTTGTTTTCGTTACCCCCGTAGACATTTCGCTTGTGGCACCCACTCAAATTTGTTCTTCCTTATTTCAGACATTAGCCAACCTAGGAGCCATGTGGTAAGAGGTACTAAAATATATGTGAACCTCAAGGACAAGGCTAGTTTTTAAGCGGGCAGTTTTGTTATGAGTTGAGCAATGGGCTGAAGTAATAAAGACGAGCCTAACATATTAATCAATCAACCCGAACAAAAACGATTCATTCGAGCCTATACTTTTCTAACTCGTTTTAGATTTTTTTTTTTTTTTTTTTTTTTTTTTTTTTTCAAAACCAAAATGAGAAGACTCGGTGAGTGTGACCGTTATGCCTTTCAAAATAAAATTGTTGACTTAGTTATTTGTTTAGTAGCGGTAGACATGGTCTCATACATGCATTGGATCATTAGTTTATGCGGTTACCAAAAAGTAGCCAAGTAATAGGTAGCGGAAGAACGCGCCTTACTTCTTTGGTTGCACTTTTATTTTCTTTCTAGTAGAAGTATTGTAATCTTTGTTGAGGATTAAATCCAGATAAAATAGCTCAAAAGAACTAGTTTATTTGCTGCTTAGTTTAATTACGTAGGAGCTTAACCATCTCAAAGCGGTTTTTATCAACGAGAGCACCATTGATAGAAATTGATTTGAGATGGTTAATCTCCTAAAAACTAACGGGCAAAATAAATAAATTAAACTAAAGTTTGAAGCAATTTTCACATGTGTCTTTTTTCCACTATTATGCTATACAGTTTGTAGAAGGGAAATAAACTACTATAGGAAATGATCATACTAGCTAAACTTAAGGAAAAATTAGGGAGATAATGCAAACCTGGTTCTTATGGGCTAAATGCATGCATGCATTATAACTCGGAGAATATGGGTTTTGCATGAGATTTGGTCTTCATAGACGTATAAATACTCCCAATCCTAAAACGAGCCTTGTCCTCAAGGCTCATGCTTTTGTACCTCGGGTTACGTGACTCCGAGGGTGGGTTGTGTATACACTGGAGAAGAACAAACTTAGGTGGGGTTAGTGGGTTGTTGATATTGTGTGGGGGCAATGGGAATTTGGGAAGGTAGTTTGAGGGTAAAAACCAAATGCTTCTCATCCGGCTACAACCTTGTCTCCGATGAGCTTCACATTGTTGTAGGTTGGTAAATGTAAAATGATGGAATTCTCGAGTTGGATGTTTCACAGTTTGCAAGTCGGGTTGGCCAGTCGAAGGGTCTTAAGATGATTTCAAGCTTGGTCGGTACATGAAGCAGATGCGATGAGAAACTCAGCCGTGGTATCGGCTACGAGAGCCATAGATTCTTTGAGGTTTGGCGGGTCAAATGTTGGCATGCTAATCAATGAAAGCACCATTGATAAAAACCAATTTTATATGGTTAATCCTTGGTTTAAATTGCCTTCGGCGATCCGTTGTGCTCAAGGTCCAAAAGACCGATGCGTGATGCAGTTGCAAGCGCATCACGGACGCGCGACTCTAGGTAATAAATACAAAATATAAAATATTTCTACTTATATTACCGATAAGTAAATGATTAAATATGAAATAAGTCTTGTACATATTGATACTACTTAATGTTATGACATAAATATGTCACTTGCATACATATTCCTGCGTTCGCATTAGGCCGCATCCTGGAACAACCTCGCATAGGTTCTGCGCTACGTTTTTTCAAACGCATCACTTTGATGCGCGATCCGAGCGCAAGGATGCGCACAATTTTAAACCAAAGGTTAATCTTAATTAAACGTACTAGCAAGAACTAATTCTTCTAAAACTCTATATGGGTTTGACAAATGTTGGAAGAGGTAATGTAGCTATTGTGTCTACCTTATGTTTGTTGTATTAGCCCTTTCAGTTGAGAATTATGTCTCTAAAGGCCAAAATAGTGCTCTCAGTTACAATGAGGTGACATTCTTGTCAATTTAGAATATAAATTAGCATCTTAATGTGTTACTATCTTAAACAAAACATGAATTAGAAAGTCATTTATAAAAACCTCCATGTAGTCTTCCATTATGTTGCGGAATATGATCATCATGCATCGCTGGAAACTTGGAGGTCGTATGTGCATTGCCATTTCCAAGGGCAGATTATCATAGTAAAAGTGTGATAAAGGCACGTGCGAGTGCCAAAACTTGAAAAACTACCAACGAAACATAGTCTATTCAAATTCTTAAAGTTTATGCATCTCGCATGTGTTATGGTTCTCGTATAAAGGAACTCGTTCTTTTATCGGTGACTTCTTCATCTCACATTTCTTTCACCTAAATTTAGGATGAATTTTATCTAGAAGATTGATTAGCTCTTTTTTCTCTTAACTAATGTGTGCGTCTTGGGATTGAGCCTTTTCCGTGTTGCACTACGCGGTTAAAGTCCTCTTCTTTTAAGATCATACAAGTAAAGTATGAAATAAAAACTTGTACCTTAAATATGTAAGGTTTTCCATGTTATTACTCTCTTGTGAGCCTTTACTAAGTTAAATAGCTGCATGAATCTTCCATGTTACTACTCTTGGTTACTTCATTTACCTTATATTTTGCGAGACCTCGCTAGTTAGCTTATAGTCTTATTAATTTTACATGTTTATTCTACAAGTCTGTCCAAACCTATGCTTCCAAAGGATTCTTCCGGTGTTTCTACAAATTATCCTTAAGAGACAAGTTCGTACCATTTATGTAGTAAAGAAAGTCATTATGAGTAAATAAATATGGATTGGATCTCAATATCAGCTACATACTCCTCGTCCGGGTGGACTAGTCCCTCGTGCCGTCTTATCATGCTAAGGTCACTTCACTTGGGTCCTCGCCTATATTGACCTAGCAAGCCATCTTGCGTGATCATGCTCATACTTCACCGCCCTCATCTACATTTACATAGCCCTTGCCTTTCTCGGGGTGGCCCTCGCTTTGTCAGCGCAATGTTATGACTATGGGGCATGATGTGGTCTAATGTTTCATCCGGTCAAACTTGTAATTTTTATTTTGAAACACAAAATTGCCCCTTAATTTTTTTTGGGTAACCAGGGTTTCCGACCTTATGGCCGACTAATCCACGGGGTTTGAACCTACCGCCACACATATTCAAACCGGGTAAACCCTTCCCTTTTCAGGAGGTTGACGTGGCCACTTCAGAGTTGTTTGCGGTTGTTTGCACCTAGGAGTTGAGACCTCACACATCTTGGTGGTATTAGTCACTAGGCTTTTACCACTAGGCCACCCCTGACTGGTTAAATTGCCCCTCATGTTAGATAGTCATACAGTGTTGCACCGAAACTCCGTCGAGGCTCACGTACCCGTTTCGAAACGTGGTGGGAACGGGAACGGCCCCGAAACGCCCCCGAAACGTTTCCTTGCCGTTCCTGGATTCCCAAGGCGTTTCCCTGGCAGTTTCCTGAATTTGAAGCGTTTCCATGGCAGTTTCTGTATTTATGATGGGTTTTAAAGTTTTAATGGGCTTTTTTATTCCAAACCCATTGGAACCCAACTGTCACATGCATTAGGGCAGCCATCTATATCGTTTATATATACACAAAACCGGCATATACAATAACACAAATATACAATACGTCTCTACTCTCTACATCGAATATCTATTAATCTATTATGGCTTCTTCTCAAGAAACACAACAAACACAAGGTGTTGATAATCTAAGACTTTTGTCAAGGAATCCGAATGATGATGTAAACACGTGGGATGTGGGAGGAGATACTTTCGATTCAATGGAAGACGTAGGGTTTTTGGAGTTTGCTGATCTCTCACTAGATGAACCGAATTTGAAAATGATTTGATTATTGATAACTAATTATCTTTGGAACATGTAGTACTTTTGGAGTTTACAATTTACATCAACATTTATCTATTTTGGATTTTCTTTAATATATTTTTAATTTTTTTATATTTTTTATTGCCGTTCCCGTATCTTGAATTTTTGATTTGTGCCGTTTCCGTTCCCGTATCCCTTTGCCGTTCCCGTTTCGGTGCTACACTGTAGTCATATGATGGTTTTGGATCTACTTTAAATATAAAGTATATAAGCTCTCTTATCTGTCCTCTCTGACGCCGTATTATCACCCTGCATCATTGTGTAAATACTCGTTACTATCCTCATCCATGGCTAGTATCCCATAGTCTGAGAAACGCGAAATGATCTGCCTTAACCAAAATGTTTTTTACTTGCTTTTTACGGTGCTTTATAGACATATCCATTAGTTGTATGCTCATACGTGATGGTTTAGGTTATCCGTGTGTCGTTTAGCAAACAAAGAATATGACATAAGAGACTAGGCTACCAGCATCTAAGTTAGCTAAAGCATTAGTTAGAGACAATTTACAAGCTAAGTACTGGTTGGTGGAACTCTTTGGATTGGTCATCTATCTGTCAACATTTTGTGTAGATTTGTTGACCACTCTTCATTCTTTCTCACTGTGGGACTTCAACTTACTGTTGTTGGTCATCATGTATTTTAGGAACTTGGCATATTTAGGCATTTGAAAAAGAACCCAATACGAGCTGAGTTGAAGCATAAATGCTTGAAGTTTTAATAACATGTTTTTGTTCCATCTTTTACCTGAAAAACACAAGAAAGGAACATCAAAAACTTTTATAGAACCTAACTCTATCCATCGTCACACTCGCCATTTGCTAGTAAGCCGGTCCATTCGCGAATGCAATGAATTTAAAAAGAACGTGAAACAATAACACTGAAGTATGGAACACATGCACATATCTTGTATCTCTTAACACTTCCATTCTTTGAATTTTGGATCATCAAATCTTATCTTATTAATCTTAAGGAAATGCACATGGGCGGAGTTACGGAGGGGCAGGCTGGGCAGCTTCCCCCTCAAACCTCTCGGTACGTAGTGTATTATTTCCAAAAAATTCGAAACTTTCGTGATATTGCCCCCTTAAAACGTAATAAGTAAAATAAAGTTAAGAATCTGTTAGAACTGGCACCTACTCCACTGCTTAAAGAGCCTTAGTGGGTATCCTACAGGTGTGGGTTCGAATCCGCTCCATCCTATTAATTTTACTCCGTTTTGATCTTACACATTCTTTTCAATTTCATTTTTGTTTTCTTATAATTAGTTTCATTTTTTTTACTTGCAGACTCCCAATTTGTTTTCAGCACTCCTTCTAGTTGATATTACAATTCTAATAAGAACATCACCAGTTTTGTACTGATCAAACTTTTCCCCACATAATCTAGTGATTTTAAAGAACTGATTATAGTTGCAAATATCTGAATTCCAAAGCTGTACACGTTTATGTTTTTAGGTTGAAACTTGGATTCTTGATCTGATTTGGTTAATTTGTCATGTTTAGTTTGTTTATCGGTTTGACCCCAAAAAGAACATTTAACCCGAGAATCTTGAACATATGAGCTCAAATAACCCAAAACCTGACTCGATAAAATTTCCCGCGCTTCGATTTTTTTTCGCTCCGCTCCCTGGATATGCGTATACCATGATTCTTAACAATGTAGCCAACACAATCTCTTGGATCATCAAATCTAATGTTAAGCACATACATGCCCACTGTTTATTGTAACAGTAGTTTCATCTGGTTTCTGTGCACGTGATAATGGATCTTGTATTACCGCCATCAGTCTCTTTGTCTCATTCAGTGTTGTTTTCAGCCAATGCTGATTGAAGGTCAGAGTGGTGGTCGAGCATTCCTTGTAATGTTACGCTAAGTAAAATTGCGTGCTTCACCACAAAAAGGGCATGCCCATTTTGTCTCCTTGGCCTGCTAGCATCTTGGAAGAGTAAGAATCGCAAAGCTTATTTTTTAAATTAATCTGGACTGTGTACCTTAAATTCAGATACAAGGCAGACATCATGTAGGTTAAAGGGACGCATCCTTAATGGTATTGTGTGTTAATACTTATGTGTGCTGTAAATGTTTTCTTATATTATACATGAGTTATATCTGCAAGATGTTTAGGAGGTTTATTATAGCCTACCATTTTTATCGGATAATTCTCGATGAACTTTTGAATGTGAAAATTTATTTATTTTGTCTTAATATGTCCAATATGTGTACTATGACTTTAGTAGATTAGCTTGGTATAAGCTTTCCTCATTTTGGGTAGACAATCAACCTCTTCATACGTAACTAATTTATCGTCAATGTAGCTCAAAAAAAAAATATCAGGTTCTTATAACTGTTTATGACTGCAGCCTAACTGATAATGTGACAGGTGTCTTGCTCACTGTGCAATGAGATGATGGAACCTGAAAAGTTAGCTGTGCACAAAGGTGAAAAATGCCCTCAACGAATGGCAACATGTGATTACTGCGAGTTTCCGCTGCCTGCAGTTGACCTATCTGTGCATCAGGTTAATAGATCTTTAACAAAAATATGCTTGTTATGCTTGCTATTGTATAACAAGATTTATTTCATATATCTTGTTTCAGTCACCTTTCCCCAAAATCTGACACATCCCAACATTAGACTGTACTTAGAATTATACAGTGGTCGAATAATCTGTTTTTCGTTTTTAACATCTTAAAGTTGCTACTTATTAAAATGACAGGAAAGTTGTGGAAATAGAACAGAGCTCTGTAATCTTTGTAACAGATATATACGACTCCGCGAAAAAGTTGCCCATGACGTTTCGTGCGACGGTGTCACGGATACTATACCTGCAACTTCCAGGTTCAAAACATTTCATATGCATCCAATTTTTAATGCTCCCTGCATCCCAAAAAACTATATCATTTCCTTTCCGTTGAACGGTTTCCATGTTTAAAACGCATATTGAGTAGGGTCCAAAGAATTGAAAGCTGTTTTAGATGTTTGACAAACACTCAAAACATATATCAAACGACGCCAAAGGTGATGTTGCAATTTTCCATTGCAAGAAAGAAATGTCATTTTATTTTTGATGGGGATATGGTGATCTCTTCTTAGTTTGACAAAAAAACATAAGAACAGTTGATTACACAAATTTACATAACAAGCACCCATATGTTCTTGAGATGTGCACTTTGAGTAGCCCCCACATCACATGTGCACGTCTGAAGTTACTAGTTGGGTGGTCCTAACGACGCATTTTGTCACCTTTAGTTTATATCGATATAACTGTTTCACGAGATGAGACACAAATTTTTCAACATTTCTATTGGCGGTAGCTCCCATTTATTTCCATGTTCAACTTACTAAAACTGATATATGTAAAGGGCAACAAGGGAAGCTGAACGAGAGCGTGCTCCTAGAAGGCGGCCACCACCACGCGATTTTTCGACACGCAGACTTCTGTTTACAATAGCGATAACCGGCATCGCAGTTCTTCTAGGCTCGTTTCTGTTTCAATCCAAGCCGGACCAGGCTTAGCTGCCGTAAGAACTCAATCGTCACCTGGGTTTGGTTTTGGGCTTGCAAGCAAAACATATGTTCTCATGTGTTTGTTGTATTACTTGTGGTGCCACTGTCACTATTCTCTTCATTTTCGTATATATAAACGTATATCCCTTTCTCATAGTTACTCACAGAAATAATGTTATAATAATTAAGACGACGGACGAATGTTGTATTTTGCTCTTAACAAAATTTCATAAAAGTGTTATTTAGATTGATATGACATGCACACGATGAAAATGTTATTTTCTTTCTTTCTTCTTTTTCATTTGAAACCATTACTCCAATTTGAGGTAGTATAAAGAAATATCAAGTTTAGTGCCTTGTATCGGTAAGTGTGAATGATCTTTTGATGTGCGTTTAAGGGAGAGAGATCCTCTCAGGTTAAGAGAACAACTTGAGTTAACTTAGACAATTGTGAGCCATTGGATTTGATCCAATAGCTCAAATCAAAAGAAGTTCTTTTGATTTGAGTCACTGGATCAAATCCAATGGCTCACAATTGTCTAACTTGACTCAAGTTGTATAACACAACTTGAGAGGATCTCTATCCGCGTTTAAGTCATCTTATTTTGAGTGAATGTGTTCTTGAAATTTACTTGTTAAGTTTTTTGATTTTGAGTGGACGTGTTCTTGATATGTAAGTAATTGTTAATGACTCTTGTTGAAGATAAGGGTAGAATAGTCTTTTAAGTTATTGTAACAGAGCTTTAAATATCAAAGATAATCAACTATAATTTAATTGTATATCTAAACCTATATGATAGAAGGTTTGGTAAATGTGATTGAGTTGATGACGTCATATGTGACGTGACAAGAAGGGATGATGTGACATGGCAAAATGAAAAATGTGAAAATAATAGATACATTGAATGTGGACGTTATTTTAAAAAATAACTTTCATTTAACTTACTAAAATCTTTCACAATTCTTTTATTTTACACCCTTTAACTATAAAACTTTACATTCTATCTATATTACTCCAATAACAGTTGAAATAAACACAGAAAAAATACACATTAATTCGTATTTTTAATATGCAAAATTGTTGGGTCAGTGAATCCCCAAACTTCCTGAAATAAGGATTTGAAGATAAAATAACCTAAGTGTTTATCTTTAAACATAAACAAGTCACTGAGCGAACAGTTGCTCAGTGAGTCATCTTCAAGACACTCAGAACGAGACTAAGAAGAAAGTCTCTCCACTTAGTGAGGCGGAACTCAAACGGCGAAGACTGAGTCAAGAAGAAGATGATGGGTTCAGTGAGTGATGACAATAACTCACTGAATCCCATAAACTCCTCAACAACTACAATCACCGAAGACAATGACTGAAGAGTAAGAAGACTGAAGAATGGGCGAGACAAGGCGGGAGAAGTTTGAATGCATAAGGATGAGTCTTTATCAACCACAAGTCAAACTTTCCCTGAAAGGCTAACAACCAAGATCAGTGTCATCACTGATGATCAGAAAGTAGCATTATCCTTTACCCAATATAGCTTCTTGTAAACAGAGATAAAATGCATAAGCATTTTGTCCTCTATAGCTTATGCAGTATTGTCTTTTAGGATATAGTTAAAACTCATACTTGTATAAATAGGAAAAAGGAAGGAGTGAAAGTTAAGCTTGTGCATTAAATGTGTTAGCATATACAAGCAACTTTCACTCCTCCAAATACAACTAACCCTTGAAATAGTTTAGTGGTTCCGTGTAGTTGTGCTTAGACTTAGCCTAAGCTTAGTGAGGAGTTTACACCACACTTGTCATTCAATCCCAAGTGTTATTTCGCAAACACTTGGGTAATATATTCTTTTGATTTGTTTTAACAAGAATATAAACGTTGAAAAATCTCTTGTGTATTTACTTTACTTAACTTGTTTAATTGATTTTTCAAATTACTTTACTTAAGTCATGAATCGCGATTAGCTTTAAATTGTAATTTTGCTACTTATGATACGGGAACAACAAGTGATATCAGATCAGGTTGATTTATAAAACCTTTTAAAGCTGCTAAAAACGTTTTTAAAATCAAGATCCTACCATGGCTGAAAGTGAAGTTCCCCAACTTGTCGATAAAAAGGGTGGAGCTTATGCTGCTGTTGCCCCTCAATTGAAGTTGGAAAATTCAACAAGTGGAAAAAGCGTATGCTTTGCTACTTGACTGGGATGAAACCTTATTACATTAAATGAATTAATGAAGGTCCATTTGTCCCTAAAACTGCTGAAGGTTTACCAAAACCAGAAGCTCAGTGGACCCAAGATGAGAGAAGGGTGGTGAATCAGGACCAAAGACTCAAAAGCATCATTATAGCATGTCTACCCGATGATGTAATGGAATCAGTCATAAGCTGTAGTACAGCCAAACAAACACGGAATGACTTGGTTCATAGCTATGAGGGTCCCTCAAATACCAAGGAAAATAAGATCATGGACCTGAAACTTGAGTACAACACCTTTAGAGTCAAAGACTCTGAAACCCTCTCTCAAACTTACGCTCGTTATAAAACCTTGATGAATGAATTGGCAAATGATGGTGTCAAACTGTCTAAACATGAAATTATGTAGGTTTTGTCAACAGTCTCCCTGAGAAATGGTTAAACTTCTCTCAGGGACTTAGAAATGCAAATCCACATTCAAACTCTTGAACTTTCTAAAATCTATGGGAAGTTCGTCTATGAAGATAATCTTATCAATAGACGATACCCTAATTTAAAGAATTCTCAAAAGGTTAAAAAGTCCTTGACAACTACCTCAACACCCATTTCAACTGCTTTCTTTTCAAACCGTGTTGTTCAGGATTTTCAAGAAAACTCTAATGATGAGGTTGATGAAAGAACTAGTGAGGAGTACCTGAATGACTTACACCATGAGTTTCAGGAAAGAGCACTCCTTACTAATTCAAAATGATTTATAAAAAGAAACAAAAACTTTTCAAGTGCTAAAGCCAATGAGGAAACTGAGTGCTATAAATGTCACAAAAAGGGTAACTTTGCAAAAGATTGTTTTTCAAAAATTGTGTCAGAACCCTCATACAAGTCCTCAGGGTCAAATCAGTCTTTTGGTTTTAGCAAGTTTCAACCCAAGCTTCTTCAGACTCCTCAAACTTATCAAAATAATACTGACCAAAACAAATCAGTTGATTTTGAAGCAAAATGTAGGAAAGCTAAGGCCAAACTTTCTATTCTTGAGGCCACTCCCTCAGAAACTACACAAAACACTAAATCTATGCAGGGAAAGAACAAGGGCCTTGTAGCAAAAGTCTTTGACTGGGATGAAGAGCCAATTTCCTCAGATGATGAAATGGTACAAGTCAGTGCACTAATGGTTCTCTCAAAAGAAGACAAGCTTACAGTTGGAAAGAATCATACAAGAAATGGTGAATGGGTTAACATCACCATGAAGAAGGTAAACATCTTACTATTCATGGATGATGATTCTGATTGACAATCTTTCATGAATTATATTAATGTTGATCTTAAGCTTGTTGAAGAACAAAGATTAAATATGTTTTCCAAATATAACAAATTAAGCTTTGAGCTAAATAAGTGTAGAGATGAACTTCTTGCTTTAAAACAAGCCAAACTTGAGGTTGTTACACTTCAAATTCAAAAATCTTAGTTAGTAAAACGAAATCAAGCGCTCAGGAAGAACTTAAGAAAGAAAAAAAAAAGTCATTGAAAGTTGAACCACTAAAAACCCTAGAGTCTATGAAATTGTTCAAACCCCTAGTAATAAAAGGAGAATACTAGGAGAGGATCAACTCACTGATCCACTCAGTGAAGGTCAAAATCCCAAACCTTTTGTGTCTGCTGGCCTCCTCTCTAGTCAAGAGACAATACCTAAACCCAATGACTGGGTTGAGATAGAAAGCTACCAAACTTCGATTCTGGAAGAATACTTGAACCTGAAAGTCAGGCACTGATAACATCAAATAGTCCTGAATATTAAGGGCCCGTTTGGTTAGCATAAATGGGAATGAGACTATGACTTTCAAAGTCATAGTCGGTGTTTGTTTTATTTTGTTTTGTGGGCCCGGTGATGAAATGGGTATATGATAGTCATAGATTCATTACACACCAATTTGGTGTCTATGAAATCCATTCCCGTGGGCCTCTCTTTTTTCCACTACAAAACTCAAATATCTATACATTTTTTCATACCATATTTTATCAACCAAACATAAACAATCGTAATGATACACTTTTTCATACCCATTGTCATTCCACCTCATTCCAAATCCGATACCCATTGTCATTCCTAGCAACAAACCAAACGGTTACTAAGTGTCAGTTTCCCCCGATAATGCTCGTATTTTATATCATTTATATGGATTTGCGCTTGTTTTCCTTTATATTTCACTTTCAAGTTATTTACTAGCATTGGAGCTAATGAGACGCGGATTTGGAGAGTTTATTGAAGATATATGATAGTATGCCCACTATGAAGTAATTACGGCGTAACTCCTCTCTCATATTACGCCGTAACAAGAGCGTGACTCAGAAGGCTAACTCAACAGCAGATTACGGCGTAACTCCATCTTAGGATTACGCCGTAACCAATTAGGTCAAATGATGTTCCACGCCGCTGCAAGCTACGCTGTAACTCTTTCCACGATTATGGCGTAATCATGATTTTGTAACGTATATTGAAGATATGGCGTAACTCATTCCATGTGTTACGCCGTAACCAACTTTTGAGCAATTTACGAAGATATTGATGTTACGGCGTAACTCTCAACTTAAGTTACGCCGTAACTAGATCTGGCCTATAAATACCAGCCCTAAATTCTGCATTTTACATTATTCACTCCACACACAAAGCAGAGAACGTGAGTTGGGGACTGAAGGCAGATCTTGAGGAGCATATGGAGCCACCTCCAAGGGAGAAATCACTCCCTAACAATAAGCATTAGCGATCTATCATTTCTTTTACTTTCAATTCATGTATTTCATTATGTCAAACATTGAATCGATTGTTTCAGTTAATATGATCGGCTAAGCACCTCTGGTGCTAGCCTAGTTATGATTCCTTAATTGTTATGTTTATGTTTTCATTGCTTCCGTATAACTGTTTCTAGTGTATGCATGCATAGTTTGTTGGTAGCTACCCTTGTTTCAGTAGTTTTGAATGGCGGTAGTGTCTAGTTGCTTAGGATAATTGACCAACTGACCCTAAGTAGGTAGACTGAGTGGGAAGTGTAAGAATTGACCAATTGACGACCCTTCTTCGCTTGTGCGAACTGACCAAATGATCACCTGCCGTTTGGATGAACTTAAGAAGTTAGGGATGAGTGTCTAAGATGCTAGCGCCCGAGCACTCATTATTCTGAATCTTGCATGTAGCGGAACTTAATGACTTGGCTTAGGAAACTAAGAACAACTGGAATTTTAAGGGTAGTAGCTTGATCTCCGGTGGAAACCTTTGCTGATAGGTTAGGACGAACTGACCAAATGTTGTCCTAGCGACCTAGACCCCTACATGAAGCAATTGGAAGTAATTAGACGTAAGCATAACATGATAGGATGAGTAATTAGGTTAGCACACATCTCCTCTACTGATCACAACCCTTGCCTTTTTTCTCTTTCTTTTATTTTCTTGTTTTATTAGTTTATTAATCTTTTCCATCTTAAAACCAATTAAAATCTGTGACACCTAGACTTAATTAGAATCCGCTCACACAGCTCTTGGGACGACCTCAGTTTTACCGGTTACTACACTACACACGATCGGGTACACTGCCCGTTAGTGCATAAGGTAGACCATTGGTAAACGAGACACTTATAAATATTAAAACCTAGTCAGTAAAACCTGCATCAGGCACTCAATAACATGCTTGGACTCCCTGATGTACCCAGTCATACTGAGTCCATCACTGAGTCTGAAGCTGAATCACAAGCACCACTTCTACCTCGCTACACCTAACTCTGAGCTTACTCCGTTGAAATATACTCCACACTCTCCCAGAGAAAGATCAGGCCTTGGCAGAACAATACTAAAAAAACCTGAAAAACCAAACAAAGAAGATTCAGTTCCTACTGAAACGTCCACATCTTTAGTTCCTACTAAAGAAGATCAAATCAATTAGTTGACTAAACTTGTGAGGAAACTGAGTGAAAAGATGAACTCAACTGAGAAGGTTCCTGAGTCATTAATCAAAGAACCAAAGTCAACCCCCTCAAATTCCTCCAAGTCAAAAACCAACTCCAAGCCCAAACAGAAGTGTGAATTGTGCCATTATACAAGTCACTCCACTGATAATTGCTACATAATTCTCTTTTGCATGACCTGCAAAAGAGAAGACCACAGAACTTTGGATCACTTACAATACACAAAGTCACTAAATGAAGAAAATTATATGAACCTTGGTCGCAACTATGCTTCATTATCCAAGCAGGCTCAAAGGCCAAAATCTAAACCTTTCCCTCTTTGTCCACACTGTGAATTTAATGACCATCATTTTGATGATTGTCTCGTGAACTCCTGTTGTGAAATATGTGGAAATCCAGCAAATGAGACATCTAACATGACATGGTCATACATGCAAGGAGAAACACAAACTTCAAATCACCTCGCATGGTAGCACTGTTCACTCAACCACTGACCATGGGTTCATTACAAAGTTCAAAAAAATCTTCAAACCCAAGCCCAGTAAGTAGGTTAGCAAGAGAAACTAACTCAGTTTACTATTTGTGAAGAGACATGCCAGGGAGCCTGTTTGGCATCTAGATAGTGGCTGTTCAAGAAGGATGACTGGTGTGAAGGAATATCTGCACAAATATGTAGAAGAACCAGGACCTAAGGTAGTATTTGGTGATAAATCATCATGTCCCACTGAAGGTTATGGTTAGGTAAACTGTAGTGGTATAGTGTTCTCTAAAATTGCTTATGTTAGTGGTCTAAAGTATAATCTCATCAATATCACGTGTGATGCGAAATACATTGTGCAGTTTGATGATAAACAAGGTACTATTTTTATGCCAATAAAGAAGTTGTTCTCATAGCTCCTAGGAGAGATGATGTATATGTCTTGACATGTCAACTTTCTCTTAGAATGGAACATGTCTCTTTGCCAAGGCCACTGAAACTATCAACTGGCTATGGCACAAGAGAATGTCTCATTTGAATTTCAAAAATATCAACAACTTGGCTAAACAAAACAAAGTCCTTGGTTTACCATCACTTATATTTGCAAAGGATAAACCATGTTCTGCATGTGAAAAAGGCAAATATCACAGAGCCTCTTTCAAAACAAAAAAAACTTTTCAATCAAAAGCTGCCTTCACCTCTTGCACATGGATCTGTTTGGACCAGTCAGTCATAGATCAATCCAGCATGAGAATTATACCATTGTCATTGTTGATGAGTTTTCAAGATACACTTGGGTATATTTCCTTACCAAAAAGAGTCAGGCAGCTGATACAATAATGTTATTCACCAGGAAGATTGAAAATCAAAATGACATTAAAGTAAAACAAAGCAGAATTGACAATGGTACTGAATTCAAGAATCAGGAGCTTGAGTGTTTCTGTGATGAAAAAGGGATTTCCAAAAATTTCTCGTCTCCTTATACCCCTGAACAAAATGGGGTAGATGAAAGGAAAAATTGAACTCTCATTGAGGCTGCAAGAACTATGCTAAATGGTTCAGTACTCTCAAAGCACTTCTGAACTGAAGCTGTTAAGACAACATGTTATACTCATAACAGATCAATCATTGTTAAAAGACACAACAAAACTCCCTATGAGATCTTCAAAGGAAGACTCCCTAATATCAGCTACTTTCATGTGTTTGGGTGTCCTGTGTTCATTCACAATCACAAGGATCACTTAGGCAAATTTGATGCAAAAGCTGATGATGGCTACTTCTTAGGTTACTCACTGATGTCTAAGGCTTTCAGGGTGTTCAATACCAGAAGACAACAAGTTGAGGAAACCTTCCATGTTACCTTTGATGAGAGCTCTGAAAGCATCAGGTTCTCTAACACCTCTGTAGAAGAAATAGAAATTGATTAATACATTTCCGTATTTGAGGGGGAGTAATTTTGGCAAAAGAAAACAAAATCTCATTCAACAAAAAGGACCATATTGTACGCCTCAGTGCAATAATCCTGAATCAAGGAGCGAAAGCTTCTTAAATGTTTGAAAAACACAATCTTTGTTCAAAAATTAAATGTTCTTGAAATCCGTTTCTTCCCAAATGTGTTCTAAACACCTCAAAAAGCATATTTTAGTCAACAATATTCATTTTAATCAAGGAGCGAAAGCTTCTTAAATGTTTGAAAAACACAATCTTTGTTCAAAAATTAAATGTTCTTGAAATCCGTTTCTTCCGAAATGTGTTCTAAACACCTCAAAAGCATATTTTAGTCAACTTTTCAAAAACAATATTCATATGCTATTTTTGAGGAGGAGAAATGTGATTAAAATTGTTAATCAGGAAAATATGAAATCTCATCATGTGCTCGACTCAGATATCTCCAACGAATTGATGAAACTTTAAAATGTCAGTAATCGAAAAGACTTGTCTAGGACGGGTAATAATTTAAAGCTGGCCTAGCCAGTGATGTAAACGTGTCTCACAAAGGACTTGTCCAAGTAGAATGTACCATTTCGAGAATCTTTTAATAGACATAAACTTTGACGGGTCTAGTCTTCTCTTTCGAGAAGTGCTTACACCTTCAAGTTAGTTATTAGGGCTAGTTATCACCTAAAAACTGATAATGGATCCCTTTAGCTAACAACGTAAACGTGTCTCACGAGGAATTGTCCATCAAGAGCCTATCAATTCAAAAGTGCGAACTCTTTAGTGTGCAGATTTAAGTTAAAACAATATAAACACATGTGGAGGGGGAGTATTTCTGAAAATCCAAAACTCTCAAGGTGTTAACAAAATATGTTTTATAATCATAAATACCTTGAGAGATTTTCAGGAAAAAGGTTTATGGCAAGATAGGATAGTCATGGATTTATAAGGTGACTAAGGATAGGAAATCAGTCGTATGATCCGCTAGAGCCGGAGGGATCTACCCAAGGACAACACCAATAGTTAGAACTAGAAAGTCCTTATGTATGATTCAAAAAAGGAGTATTGTGAGAAAGGAGAAAGAAGGAGTTGAAGAATTAAAAACGAAAAGTTAAAGAAAAGGGTGAAAAGAAATAGCCCTCCATAATCAACTTAGGGCAGAAACCGGGTTCAATACATATGCTACTAGTTGTCACAAAGATGACGCCGGTATTGAAGACAAGTCATCATGGACCTAGTGATGCAATGCACCTAACCTTCTAGCCACTCAAGTCCTCTTAAAAGGAGTTGTTTCATTCTCACGGGAAACCCTGCATAATCTATCAACCTCTCACTACGAGATGTGTTGATATTGAAACAGGAGACACCACTCCAATCTCCGACTACTAAAACAAAATGCACTAATCAAGTCTAGAGCCACGATATTCATCAAAATATCTCTTAGGAACACTTAAAATTTCTACACTCGTTGTTCAACATTAAGAACACGAGATGTAAATCTTAGAGTCCTACGCAGATCCTAGCAATCTGCCAGAACATTTATGAGAGGATTTACACAATGTGATCCTCAGTGATTGAATGGACACTCCTGCCAAAGTCAACATGAAACAGCCCTGACAGCAGGTCACTTCGGTAATCCCTTGTGGGTTACGCTTAGTGTTTGCGGTGGTTTCAAACGATCTACAATCGTGGAGTGATACCTTGGTATACTCTAGCGGCTCACAACGACAGAGTAAAGATATTGAGTACGGGGAAATGCCAGTAAGTATCCGATCTGAGATTCGTCAAAGATCGTGCCAGCGAACTGGGAAGTACTTGCACGAAATATCCCAACTCTTATGTCGGGAACTTTATTGCTAACTATTTTAATGCAGGTACTCATAAAGACCAGGAGTTCCATCACAGACCATCACCACCATCATTACCATCAACATCTCATTTCCACATGCTCATACAAACATTAGAAGGACACTCTCATCAAAGATTTAAGCAAAGAAAAGTTTAGAAAGTTTCTACTTCAAAGTCAGAAAATCTGTAAAGTCACAAGTCAAATATCAAAGCTAAATAATGAGAGCTTCACATGTATGAATCACAAAAGAAGTATGAGCATATTGGAAAAGACGTAAAAGCACCATGAACAAAGATGTTGATAAAAGGCATACCTCATAATTGATCACAACAACAAGAACAAAGAACCAAGATGCTAAGACTCAAAGACGTCACAAGCAAAGAATGCCAAAGAAGTTCAAGACATCGAACGACCTTAGCAAGATAAAAAATGATGACCAACCATTAGGGGGAGATTGTTAGGAAAACGTTATTATTATGAAGTGTCGGTCATTACATTTGTAATACGTCATTAGATATTATGGTTTGTAATTGTTTGTAATTAAATATCCGGCTCATGTAGTAAGCCCATGAACCGTGATGAAAGTTTCTTCTAGAACCTAGGGTAAACACCCTTATCATATAAACACTATAAATACCCCCTCCTTTGAAGGGAGAGGGTGTTGGTTCTTAATGAAATAATCATTCCTTAATCATAATTAAGATCCTTCAACTTTCTCTCTCTACTACTTTCTTTCTCTAAGATATATATTGTTATGTGATAGAATGGTGACCTAACACAACTGATGTCGCAACAGCAATAGCTGCTATCGCAACACCAGCTGTCGCAACTGCTATAACTGTTGTCGTAACTGCTATAGCTACTGCTATCGCAATAAAACCCTAAAATATTGCGAGCCTTTTGCATTTTCGACACTGATTTACGAGCAAAAAGTACCACCATTTTTTCTCGGATCGAAAAAACTATAACACTCAATCTGACAAAAAAACTTGAATCTTAACATAAAAACTTGATATAACCATAGCAAACCTTGGTTAAAATCTGTATATAACATGACACAATAAATTTAGGATTTAAACCACAGATTTATATACCCAAAGGACATTTTTGGACTAATTTTGAGACCAGAAAAGCAAGGACTATTTTGGACATTTTGGACATTTTGGACTAATAGAAACAACAACAGACACGAACCCCAAACAGATAAATAACCTAAAATTAATAACCTGGCTCTGATGCCACTTGTTGGATCGATATTTCTAGTTTAGGTTGATATATTGTGGTGGTGTCGGGTGGATGACCGGAGTAGCCAAACACACCCATGGTGGTGTTGTGATAGACTAGAGATAGGAGAGAAGGAAGAGAGAATGGTGAGATAAGATAAACTTTATTATTGAACACAGACCTCACAAGTGAAACTTGTTAGGGTATTTATACTAGTACAAGCATATATTGTGATACCTCACAACGTTCTTATTCCTCCCACGACTGTACAAGTTTCGCGGGGGGTAGGATATCTAATCTAGTAACTACTCGTATTTCTGTGTTCCAACATATATGTATGTATGTATGTATGTATGTATATATATATATATATATATATATATATATATATATATATATATATATATATATATATATATATATATATATATGTGTGTGTGTGTGTGTGTGTGTGTGTGTGTGTGTGTGTGTGTGTGTGTGTGTGTGTGCGTGTGTGTGTGTGTGTGTGTTCTCAGTCAAACTAACTCGTCGAAACAAACAGGATGTGGAGATGGTGCATAGGACCGAGTAGTTATCCTGACCAAGTGTTTCAAATGTGTGTTATTTAATTTCTTTGATATCATATCTTTATTTGACCATGATAGAATATATTATGCCATATTTTTCTTTTAAATTTTAGATGTTGAATATTTATAAGAACTCAAGTTTTACTTTGTACTAATAAGAATAATAGTTTTAGTATATTTTACTAAGGGTGTTATATTTTACCTGCTAGTTAGGTAACATGTCACCTATTTATGTTTTATAAAAGTTTTGTGTTTTTATTTAGTCTAAATATATCAAAAACCTTAAAAAATCATCCTTTTTATATAAGATTCTAAAATTATTTTCTTTTTGTCATAATTACTTCAAGATTTTTAGTCACGTTTTACTATTTTATAAAAACCAGTTTTGCATTTTTATTTAGTCTAAATATATCAAAAACCTTCATAAAAATTCGTCCTTTTTATATAAGATTCTAAAAATTATTTTATTTTTGTCATAATGTTTTCAAGAAATTTAGTCACGTTTTACTATTAAAAAAAATAAAAACCAGTCCTGTCCTTTTCTTTTTATAAAACTGTTTTATTTTAATTTTATAAAAAATAGTCAAAAACATATATTTTAATTTTCTGGTAGCTCTTCAATAGCTTTTTTAGTTGGGTTAAAACTTCTAGAATTTTTGAAATTCGTTTGGTAATTTAGACTAACGAAGTGGACTAGACTATAATGTTGATATATAGTTCATGATCCAACATGCTTATTTACTTGGGTTAAAACTATTTGTATAGTCGGGCTGGAAGGATAAATCATACATAACGAAGTGGACTAGACTATAATGTTGATATATAGTTCATGATCCAACATGCTTATTTACTTGGGCTGGTATAACGTGATATGAATTGGGCTATTTAATAGACCTGAAAATGCTTAAGTTGCGCTGAAATGATTTTTTTTCCCAATGTAATTGTAATACGTTGCGTTAATTTTTGGTATCTTAATTGGCGCAAAGAGTGGTATTTAGGTATTACAAATATTCACGAGGTTAATTTTCACACGGCTAAAGTTTTCAATGAATATCAATCGTGACTACGGGGATGATTCTTTAATTATTTATTTGGGTTTGAAGTGACATTCTACGGATGTGTATACTTATTTCGTCTTCTTTCTTTCTTCCCCTCCCGCGAAGATGGTTTGTTTGAGCAGTAATTTATAGTGACGAAGACTTGGATATCTAGTTACTTTTGTGGATTCTTTCTCTCTATACCCACAAAGTAGCTATCACTCTCAGTATCTCACACAGTTGAGGATACGTCAAGATTTTTGGTTCATTGGGCACACCGTTCTTAGTCACATGATAATACAAGCTTAAGTCACAAGTATGAGAGATTTTACTTCATTCTCAAGTTCATCATGTTGGATTCTCTCCACATATGGTTACTAGAGTCAGCCGTTGAAGTTTGATACAGGGGGTTGAAAAAGGGTTAGACAATATTAAATGGTATTGTTAGTAGATTGGGTTTATCGATATCTTTTCTCACGAGCTAAATGATTTATGATGTAATGCTTCCAGTTAATGCTTCATGTACACAATTTTATGCTAATTCCGATAGATTGCAATCATTAGGGGAGAGAAATGTGTACATCGGAGACGCACAACAGGTTCACGTGATCGGGCTTAATGATTTATGTCAGAAATTGGTTGATTCTATATCCTTCTCTCGTCTTTTTCTATGCACTTCTCCCTTATCCACCTTCACCAATTTCGGGCAACCAAATTAAAGATGATCAGTGTTTCAACTTGTTACTTTGGTGTTATCATTTCATGTGTACATTATGGGCTGATTTGATATATGAAAGATAACTGGAATGCATTTGGTGAGATAAAGATGTTGATATCTTATTCCCCTAAATAGACAATCTTTAAGAAGGTCGAGTCTACAGTCTATTTTCTACATTTTCTGCTGCGTGTTAGAAGACTAAAGACGGTATTCATTTAATCATCAAAATACTTCTTTGGATTCAGGGCATTCATTAGAAAGGTTGTTAGTTTGGGGGAGAGCACTAATTAGGGGAGAGTAAAAAGTAATATTCTAATCTCTAATCAGAATTGCTTACTATGTTCTTTTACAAGCAAAAAGATGGCAGCTAAAAAGATTCATGAAGCTGAAAGAATGAATGAAGATTGAAGACCATGAAGACATTCTCAGAGCTGCTGCACTAATGTTTTGTATTTAATTTTGCTTGTAGGGAACGCTATAAGCAATTCCCATATGACATCACTTGGGGAAAGATTGTTAGTCTCGTTAAATTGAAGCCATTACGGGAATTGCATTAGTTTCTTCTTTTACTTATACGCAGGGACTAGTTTAGTCAATAGTGCTAAGTTAGGCGTGTATAGTATTATATATATCCTCCTAGTCACAACTAGGTGGGTGGATGTCTCACTTGTAAAATAGAAGTGTGTGTTTTCCCTTTCTCTCTCTAGAAAAACATACATCTTCCCCATTCTTTCAATATAATAATACCAGGTTTACTCTTTATTTTGAGCTACCCTAAACCACATAAATCAATAATTGAATAATATTATCGGCCCTACAGAAGATTTCAACTTTCAATTGCACACTTACTTAGTATGAATGTTCATAATGTGATTATAATTATATAACTTATGTATTAATCAACATGATGGTAAGTTTTTAATATACCATCTTTATTTTATATGTTTTTAATTCTTTATTTTATGTTCTAAATTTGTTTGATTTCATGTTAATTACAAGACAAATTAGTTAGTTTTAATAATAAAGTGTTATGACACGTTTTACATATCTCTACCTACCTGTTAAGCAATCCAAAATGATAATGCTAAAGTTTTGGAAGAAAATTGATGCAATTTTAAGGTTTTGCAAAGCTACAAATGAAATGAAAAAAAAAGAAAAAAGAAAAAAGAAAATGCCATTGCTGTTTAACTAGTTATAATGCCCGCGCACGCGCGGGTTTTTTTCTAAAAAAACTAGTAATGTATTTTATTTATTAAAAAAAATAGCTTAATTTTTGTTTTATGTTTTAATAATGATTCTTAATTTTGATTTACAATTATGTTTGATATACATTGTAAAAGTTCATATAATAGATAGTACTTTCATAGACATTTGGTATTTTTTATGCACAAAGTTTAACTACCGCGTATTGTGTTTATCTATCGATAATTTAGATCAATTTATTTTTTAATCTTATGTTGAAATATTAATGGTTATGTTATCACGTCACTTTTGTAAGTTTAACTATTATAATATTTTAATATTAGACAATAAAGAACACTAATAATAACACAATCAAATTACTTTAGGTCATCGTGTTTTAAAAGCGAAAGAAATTTTGAAAGATCAACTATATACTTGGAAGCGCATATAAGAAGTTTTAGATATTACGATCATCATCATAATAATAAGAATGGTTGTGTTTTACTTTAATAAAGAGTTTGGGGGTAATTCTTAAATTCATAAACTTATTTGAAGTTATGCAAACTACGAACTTTGACAGTTTATAAAAATTTAACTTAAGATTATATTTCTTTTCTAAGGTTCTGATCGTAAAATCTATTAGACAAATAGAACCCCTCCTTTTTAAGGTTCTTTTCTTTTTGAATGCTATTACTCAATCACAAAAAATTAAAGATGCGCCAAACATCATTGTCGAATAACAGATGATGCTACTCGAAACTTAAAAAGCAATACGATGGCTAAGTACCCAAGTGCCTATAATCCCTAGATAAAATCATGACAATTTTGAGAGGTGTCACTACACTACACATACTTTTGACATATTTTTTGGTTAATGTCGGTGTAATTAGAAGCCGTTAGAATGGTTAAAAATGAATAAGAGGTCCTTTGAAAGTAAAATAAAAAATTTAAAAAGCTAATTTGAGACATTGTAAGATTCATTGTTACCAATCTTCAATTCTGTCATTTATAAAGTGAACAACATTGTATCATAAATTTGTCGGGGGGTTTTATGCTCACATTAATCCTAACTGGATTTAAAGACTGAGATGCAATATCACTTTGATCATTGTCATCATGAAGAGTGACTATATCTTTATCTTCATCAATGTAAGTGAGTGTATAATCGACATCAGGTGTGAAACCAAAAAGATTGCTAATATGTTCTCTCAATGTTATAATGTCGTAGTTAAGATCTTTTTTGTTAGTTGTGCATTGAAGCGCCGAAGTGTGTCTCTAAACTGCAACCGATGTGATATTGCATGATTAAAGTGACATTAATCAATCCAATTCGACTTCAAAGAAAATAATCCAACACATTTAATCTTCGATCCTAACTAATAAATCCTACCACACTCATATTCACCACGATGCAAGAAGTACTCATACGCAAACTATAATCTAAGGCACACTCGAGGTACCGAGTACCAACATGGAAACAAATGCAATTACCCAAGACTATACACTTGTACCAAAGCAGTTTCTAAAGCTATCTTTATCATATATAACATAAAAGACACAAATGCAATGCATAAGATTTTATAACCCATAAACATTATAAAAACAGTTGTATAATAGTATCAAGGTTCATCTAATAGAAAAAAGTAGTGTAATAACATCATCCCTAACAAACTAACAAACACTAATGCTGGACCATTTAGTAACAGTTAGTGTGCATAGCACATAATGATATCGATATCAATATTAATATTAACTGAAGAGCTTAAAGACTTGAAAATTTAAGTTCAAGTTTTTTCACATAATTTAAACTCAACACTTGAAAATTTAAGTTCAAGTTTTTTCACATAATTTAAACTCAACAGAAGATGAATTGCGATTATAAAACGATTCATTATTTTCTGCTTCATCATCTCTATATTTTTTTTTCAACCCCTAAGAAGTAAAAATAAAATTGCCAATATAAAAGATCAGGTAGCAACACTAACTGTCAGTACATGTAAACACAAACTTATATGCATCACCAGAATTTAGTAATGTAGAATGTTCATTAAGATGATGTGTTCAATCTTTACCACTTACACTAACATAAGTGAAATTGACCAAGGGGAGCCTTGAGATGGTGCAGGTTCAGGTCAGGTTTTCCATCACAGACAGCTATCCATTAAAAATTGTTTATATTCCATTGAATTTCCTTAAGTTAAACTGCACACATAAAACTGAATATGAGACACCTAAATACGAATAAAATTATAAGTATTCGTAGAATACGATTAAACTTATAATTTTGCTTCCAATAACACACACACTAAAATAACCTAAACTAAGCATCTTTCAAAAGTATCCAGTGGGAGGTGCCAATTATGACATGTTTGTTTATAAATGGGTCAATTTATGTTAAGTTTCATTATGAAAACAATAAGAACTCTATTATGCGAAAAAGAAATATTGGGAAGAGTGAGAGGGCTAGTGGAACGACTCCATTTAGATAAACATAACAACTACAGTTGTTATTAGGAAAATTCTACATTTACAACCACTGATCAGATTGTTAATATGATTATATTAGGGTCAACTGTGTTGTAGATAAAAAAAACAATGAGAAACTACATTATGCATATATAATAATAGTAATAAATTATGTTTTTTTTTAAATATATTTGTGTTTAACGTAAATTCAACTTCATTTCTAATTGTGTAAAAAGTGCCTTAACTATAGGCACATCATATCATTATCATTTTTATATCAAACTTAGCTTTATGATGCAAACTTGATGGTTATGAATGATTTATTCTCATTGCTACACTTTTGTTTCGAAAGGTCTACATTGTCAAAAAGTATATATACATCATGTCTAAGGCACACCAAAAAGAAAAAAAAAATGCAAAATTAAAAGTACTTGAGCCATTACTTTGGTTAAATATCAGAAGATATAAATATGTGCTTGAGTCATTTAAATGAAGAATACTTATCAAATGTTTTTGAATATAGTCAACAATAGGTTATCCGCATATTTAAATATGATTTGTTTCAAATAGAAATAACCTTACATGCATGAGAATTCCATTCTTTTTTAGCACATATACTTATGACATAATCTGATTCTCACATTTTAACCAACAAACAAAAACAATAGCGTTAGGATCTTATGCGAAGTCAAAAAAGTCTTATACTCTATCAATGAATTGAATTTAAAAATATTACTTAATAAAAAGAACCCAAGCTACATGCTATCAATCAACCTTTTACATCAATTTACAGATTAGAATTATGTAGTCTTTGCTTGATCAATATCTTTTACCAAGATGTAGCAGAAATTTTTTGCATTATGTAGCCTTTGCTTGATCAATATCCTTTTACCAAGATGTAGTAGAAAATTTTGGTCTCCAACTATTACAATAGCCCTTGAGTTCTATAATGTGGCAGTGCTTGCACTTGCAAAGCAACATGATCTCCGTAACCTTAAAAGGTTCATTGTCTGTTTAGAAAGACATTTGCGGTACATATTTAAGCCAAACTGTGAATTCCTATAATCAAGAACCGAGAAAACTTAGCTATATGCATCTCTAAACAATAAGATCAAAACATAATCAGTAAGATGGACCAACACAATATGAAGAATGTTGTGGGACTAAGTACTCATCTATTGTTCGCTTAGCAAATCTTCCTTTATTGATGACTTGTTCTGGTGGTGAAAGGGGTTGTCGTATACATATGCCATGGTGGCGTTGTGTATGGGACAACACATACTTCAAGTGAAGAGGATGATACCTGATCATAAGATGATCTCAAGATTAGTTACCAGGTTAAATGCCAAGAGATAGAAATATATTTTTGAAATTTTCATAAGAATAGCCATGCAATCTTTTTAGCAAAGGTAGCAACATATTTCGCCGGCTAACCATTATTATAATTGTTCATGCATCACGACAACCTGCAATACATTTACAAATTTCTACCTAGTTTCGCAATATAAATACGAACAATCTGAATGAAGATTATGGATCAGTTCATGTGGTTATTTACTTAGATATTACCCATTTGACGAATACTAAAAAATAACCGCTTCGACCCTAACCCATATTGACCCATAACAAAAGATGAATATAGAAGCATATCTCAAAAACCTTAACTTGAGCATGATAAACCAATCCTAATATTCTTCATCCAAAGAAAGAATAAAAAACCTTAACTTGAGCATCTATTGAGTAAACACCGCAACAACGAGTCCAGTAATAAGTACAATTACAGCTATTCCAGCTCCCGCTACACCTGAACGTATAATATAAGCTAACCCCAACACCCCATACCTGTATACCACAAAAAACAATCTCTAAGCGAAAATCGCAGGGGATGAGCAAGTTGGATAACGGGTCAAAACGGGCTACTGTCAAATGTGTGGTTGCTTTTATTGCTGCCATGTCGGGTTGGTCGACCAAATAAAGTTTTGTGTCCATTTATATGTAATGTGTGAACACGTTATAAAGTTAGATGCATCGAAAAATTTTAACTAAATTTTTACCCGTTTGATTTATTTAATCCAAAAGGAACTTTCAATAATGTCAGAATCACCTTTTAGCGATGTTCTAATAGCTGGCCTTGCTAATAAAAGCAAGTATGAAGACATCAGTAGCATGATAGCTCAAAGGTCTCAATCTATTGTAATCTTCTTGCCCTGTTCACAGTACTAAAATAGTTGTAGCATAAAACCATAAGAAAAGGGTGGCATATTTAAGGCTTATAACCAAGCACATAATTAACCTGTAGTAGCCCACAACCCAAGATTAACGGTGTTCCCATCTATCACCACAGTTGGAAAAAAATCGTCGAAAAACCTTGGCAAATAATCATGTTATCATAAATAGAACTGTAAGATATCAATTTAGAAGGCCCTTATCCCTTAGGAATTTTACATGTTACAACAAAATACACGTCAGCGTTCACAAAAAAATGGCATAATTGGTCCTAACTATTAATTTCCTTCACCACAAAGAAAGTTCACTCAGGATAACGGATCTCGAGGCCGCCCGTTAATATAGGATGTCTTCCCCATCAAAAGTCTCAAAGAGACCATCCACAATACACATCTCCCCCAGCTTTACACCCACTTCCCCATGGTTCGTGGACGAACCACCCGCCCAAAAATACTAAGTAAGAGAAGATTCAATAAAATAGTTATAATAAAGGGGTAATCCTTTCACATGGATCAGAATACATTCAAACACAGTAACAAAATTCACTTATTAAGTCACGACATATCTTTCATGGTTTACAACTCCAAAGCCCAAACCATAACATCTACGCTATAAACTTCTTATTAACTACTGTCTACTGCAACATAACGAATCATCTAAATAGATTTTTAAGCATTTGACAGTGAATATAATAATTAAACCTTGCCTCATAAGCCAACTTTTTGACTTATTTTCCAGTTTAAGAGCTTAATTTCATGTTCAATGGGACTAAAGGTGTTAGTGAAAAACTACAACGACCCTTATGAGGGTAAGGCACCACATAGGGTTAATAATTGTAAAGAAAAAAAGGAAATTTCTTCCAGGAACAATATATAAATAAAAGTTATTGGGTGAAGGGGCATTAGTTATGCATACTGTGATGCTAAGATGTCCATTAGATCGATATTGCCTCCAAATAGTTACATACAATCAACCTCGACTGCACCTACTTCCGCAAGTTTAATTATAACTTATATAGTTGAAATCATAATAGGTTGTTATCGGCATTAAAATCGATCGGTAAACATATTACATACATGTTTGATATAAGAATCAAATTTGAACCTTAAAAAATTAGTTAAGCAGTATATTAACTATAAATTAAAATGAGAATGAGTACTATAGTAGAAACTTACATTGGGATGTAAAGAGTTGATCTTGGCACTCTGAGCGGTTATCCACCAGTTTCTTATATTCGTTTGAATATGGGTCTTATGTTCACTTGTCAGTTCTTGGGAAGTTGAGGCCATGATTTTAAACTTTGCTTTGATGTATTTCCTCTGTGTAATGACTATTTTACACTTCTATCAGAATAACATAGGTTGAAGAATGTAACATAGTGAATCTTACTTATAACTAAGTTTACCTGAATCTCGAACACCTTCTTGCATTTTAACTTCTAACTCATGATTATCATTGATGCATCGCTAAAGCTGTTGCTCGGGCAGTCGCAAACGCCAACTGCTTAGACTCTGCTCCCCTGAAAAACGAAGTGTCTTATTATAAGAACAAATATTATTCGAGCATTCAAGTTGATTCAAGTTTTTGTATAACTTTCTAATCCATAATTCTACATTCATAACCAAAAGCTAGGTTTACTCTGTTCTGTAAAAACCATCATCTCACACTTTTAGACCACACTATTGCTTCTAATGTCCAAGTATTGAAGTCGTGGTGGCAGAAACCGATTAATCCATCGGAAAATCTTAACTGCAAATATTCAAAGGGGGTCGATCGATCGTAAAGCCTTTTTAGGGATGTTAATTTATATATATATATATATATATATATATATATATATATATATATATATATATATATATATATATATAGGGGAGGGTTATTGTGAGATCATGCTTAAAGTTCTAAAAGTAAGACCCAATATGAACCATTGGATCATTGTATTTGGGTTTGATGAGATTAACATTAAATGATTGACATTATAGTAATTAAATAGGGTTTTAAGGGTATTTTGGGGAATTATGATCCACAAGTGGTCAATCGTTTTTTAATTTTTCGTCTATTTTAATACAAAAAATGGGTCCATATTTTTTATATAGCAGCAGACTCCGGTACACCGGAATCCGTGTTTTTTTTACGCGGAATGCGATACATGTGAAATACAGATATGTGTATCAAGAAGGTGTCTAAAAAATGCTACACTGCTTCAATAAATTTTCAAACCAAAACTGAACAACAGCAGATTCCGGTACACCGGAATCCATCCATTTTACCCAGAAATCCAATACATAAATAGATATGTGTACCAAGAAACTATCTAAAAAAACTGCTACATTACAATAAATCTTCAAACCAAAACCGAACAGCAGCAGATTCCGGTACATCGGAATCCGTGCGTTTTACCATAACACGATACATAAACGTATGAGATACATAAACAGATCTGTGAACCATCAACCCATCAAAATTGAATAAATGAGATACATATACGGAAATGTGTATAAAGAACCTATCTACAAGAAATATTTAAACGAACTACAGATTCCGGTACACCGGACTCCAATACATAAACATATGAGATACGTAAACAGATCTTGTGTACCAAAAACTGCCACCCAACTAAAATAAATCTTCAAAATCAAAACTGAAAAACAGCAAATTTACCCAACGTCTTGATATACAAATCTATTACAAATCCGTGCATATCCCGCGACATCGAAACCACAAACACCACAGACTCGAATCACAAACATATATAGCTGCTGCTACACCAGCGACACCAGCCCACCATGTATCCGGTGTACGACGATGTATCCGGTGTACGAGGTTACAGATCGGAGACCTTCATTAAGACCTGTCTTCGAAAAAGTTTGGTTGTACACAAGGAACCGTCACCAGAAACGAGGGTGGTTGTACACAAGGAACCGTCACCAGGAACCGTCATGAAGGCTGAAGTTTTGAAGGTGGATGAACAGATAATGTCGACGACTGGCTTTTTGGTCGCCGGTAAATGTGATGGGAGAGAGATGAATGAGAAAATAAAAGGGAGGCTGTTAATGATATATTGATAGATGAGAGGATACTTAGGGTTAGGGATGCAAAATACCAACAATACCCCTAAGTTCTAAAAACTAATTTTTATTAATTTTTTTTTTCTTTTTGTTTGTATTAAAGATGTTGCCACATGTCATCTTGTTATTTGTCCTTAAGATGATCTCATTTTTAAAACTTTAAGAATGATCTCATATGATCCCAAATCTATATATATATATATATATATATATATATATATATATATATATATATATATATATATATATATATATATATATATATATATACAAATCGAATTCAGATTTATCAATTTACTGAAAAAGAACTAACCATAAGCAAATCGAATTAGCAGTAATTCAATTGATTAACAGAAAAAAAGATAGCAAATCGAATTAGGGGTTTTATTAATTCGATTAAAAAGAAAATCGTACTATGCCTGTTGAACACACAATCGTTTTAAAAGATGGATGTAAAGACTTCAAGATTTGAATAGAGTTTTGTCTTATGATCGAGGTTTTAATGTTTGATCAGTGGTGTGTTTTTGTTTTTTTAGGTTTCGTATTGTTAAGAAGAATCTTTTGTTCCGCTTTTTTTAATTTTACACTTTCCACCCAAATCTATTAAGTATTAAATCTTAAGTACTTGCGTATATTTAGTTTTTTCCAAAGCATAATATGTATAGACGAAAATTTCAATTTTTTTTTGCCAAGTCAGGAAATAATTAGGTTTAATTATTTTTCAAAATCTAATTAAAAAAATTATTACCAAATAAGGTATGAATTAATTTTTTTGAAATGAAAAATTTGTGCTAAGGGTTCTGTTTTATAATATATAAAAAAGATAACACAAACAAATGCAAAAGAAACAGTATAAATTCTCCACAGATTACGTACGTACAGTTGTTTAAAACACATACACCGATTAACTATTCAACTGTAACTTTTGTCGGCAATAAAACCGGAACTTAGTGACCAAAAACATATGATTTGATTGATGGGAATTTGTAGTAAATTTAAAACAGCTCTTACAACTATCTGCGCTTGTGGAAGAAGAACAGGTAAAACAACTAACACTTGTACCTTTCATTTTGATTCTATATGTCGGGATCATGAGTTTAATGATCATGTTCATAGTAAAGGTTAAGTCGTGTATCGCTTTCATTATGTAATACTAATAAACATTTTGTATGGAGTAACAAAAGAAACTTTATGCTAGAGCTATAACATTGATTTATATGATCAAGTATCTATACAAGGATACTTTTGTATTTCACATTGGTAACCAACTGCTCAAGTGGCTAGCATTGACACCATAATGGTCTTTAGATCAGATAATCTGACTAGCTTAAAGTCTCAAATATATTATCATACTTCACATTTTGATTTTTGATAAGGAATATGTAAAACTCTAGCTAAACTGGTAAAATCAACACACAAAATAGGACCGGAGTGTAACTGGTTGTGTACCGTTGGATTTATGATTAATGACTTGAAAAAGGAATCAGGTTAGGTCCAAAATCGAATGAAAACCGGGTCCAGACCAGAATAATCTTTCTTTTATGTTTAAAATAATAAAAGCGCCATTTTGACTGTTGTTGTCATCCAGGGGATCATCAAGAAGGACTTGGACCAATGTCATGTACCAGTGTCCGATTGTGGATTCAAGATCACCATGTAACGTCCCCTGTTTTTTGCCTTCTCTTTTTATTTGTGGTATTTTTGGTTATATTATCTAACCACTTTGGGGGTCTTTCACATGATAAGATCAACATAGCTGGTCTATATTGCTATATTTCCCCCATAATTTGTTCCCTCCAAGATTAATACAAATTAGACATGTGAACTGAAATTTTCTATTTACTATCATCTGTATTCAGGTGGTGATCGATAATGGCATACTGCAAGTGACATTATCAAAACCAGGCGGCCTTGTCACTGGGGTGCGATACAATGGCCTTGATAATGTTCTCGAAGTGCTTAATCATGAAGGTAATAGAGGGTAAGTTGCACTTTTAACCCATGTATAATAGCTTCAAGCTATCAATAGGTCAAATTTAATATGGGAAAACATAATCAATAATGCAGGTACTGGGATGTGGTGTGGAGTGCTCTAGACGACTCAGGAAGAAAAGGAGTATTTGAAGTGTATGTTTTCAAACTCATTATATAAATATTTTGTAGGCAAAATAAAGGAAATACGTGAACTGTCCTATGTAGAAGCTAGATTTTGAGAAGAGGTCACAAAATGGAAGGGTTAGGTAACAGGCCGACTCGGGTAGTTTGTGACTTATATCAATGGGTCACGTTTACCCGAACCACTTTTTTGTCTAAGGATTTAACATTTTTTAACTAGCTAGTGTCTCAAATAGATATAATAATTTTTCTAATATAATCTGTTAGGATATGCATGAAAAATACACTTTGGGTAACTTTTGATCCCTTCGATCCATCTGACTAGTTTTCTTATTAGCTAGTTCTTATACCTGTTTGACCTTTTAGAAATCATACATAACCCATATTGACCCATTGATAAGTAAATGGGTTGAAATTTCCATCTCTATTTTGAGCATTATAGCCTGTGTTGTTATATCCTTGCAGGATCAATGCAACATGCTTTAAGGTTATAGTGGAAACAGAAGAACAAGTCGAGGTGTCTTTCTCTAGACCATGGGATCCATCCGTTAGGGGAAAACTTGCTCCTATTAACATAGACAAGAGGTTATTATTTATCTGTTTGATGCTATATTCAAGGATACTAAGGGCGCGTTTAGTTAGAGAAAAATTTTCTTAGTTTTCTATTTTCATGCTTGTAAAAAAAGGAAGGGGGTCAATTTTTCACAAAACTTAGAAACCGCGTTCATATGATATTGTTTTCTATTCTCAAGAAAACAAGGGGGTTACAAGGGAAACAAGGAAAACAAAAAAATTGTGTTTTGTAGTTTCCCTTGTAAAAGTAGGAAATGCATGTTTTGTGTTTTGTAGAGAATTTGATGGGAAACATATGATTTGAACGCAATCTCTATTTTCCTTGTTTTGTACAAAACATTTTGTGGAAAACAAAGGTGTTTTCCTTTTAACTAAACGCAACCTAACAGTTTGTATGAATTTTGTGGTGTAATTTTTCCTTTGATTCCTATACTAGGTTCGTCATGCTTCGGGGTTCCTCTGGTTTCTACTCGTATGCCATTTATGAACATTTGGGTTCTGAAGAATGGCAAGCTTTCAGCCTTGGGGAAACACGAATTGCATTCAAACTCAGAAAAGACAAGTAAACTAAGTTTTATCAGTCACGTATTAGAAAATGAGACAATGGTCTTTGATATGAGCTCAACGAGTCATACGTTTGGATAGGTTTCACTACATGGCAGTGGCAGATGATAGAAGAAGATATATGCCTTTGCCTGATGACCGGTTAGCAGGAAGAGCCCAACCCCTTGCCTTTCAGGAAGCCGTGTCATTAGTTAACCCAGTTGTGCCTGAGTTCAGAGGAGAAGTAAGTTAATTCTTCTATTCAATTTGATAGTTTGTAATGTTTCTTTTGTGTTTCAGTTTTTTTCTCTTTTTATTTATTTTATATCTAAGTTCTCTGTTTCCTTATATGAACTAAGCAAGAAAGCTGACCAGTGGGGTAACAGGTCAAAACAGATAGTCCCCAATGAGTCCTGGCCAGTTGACACAAAGCACATTTGTCCAAAAAAATAAAGTATTTGTGATGATTAGCGTGTCACATATGACCAACAACAACAACATACCCAATCCCGCCGGAGCGGGGTATGGGGGAGGTAGAATGTGGACAGATCATACCCCTACCCCAAGATAAACCCGGAATTAGAGAAGTGTGTCACATATGACCCTTACAGAAAAAGGGGTGATTTCGTTGTTCTTGGTCTCTGGAGATGATTTGTTAGTTGCTCCTATTACAAAAGCTTTTTCATTTCAGTAATAAGTTGTTGATTTTTTTCTAATACAATGATATTAGGAGGTTTTATGCATTTGAAACACACTTTTGACCCGTTTGACCTGTTCAACCCATCAAAACCATATCCAGCTGAGTTAGAGTTAAAACATAACCCGATTTGAACCATTCATTAGTAAATGGGTCGAAACTGTTACCCCTGCATATAATGTTATTTCTTATTGGTCCCATGTGTTGGAAATACCATAATCTAGGATAAGAGTATATACTGATTTAACATGTATTGATTTCGATTAGTACAGTCTGTATCTTTTTATATTAGTAATTTAGCAGTGATTTGAGAAGATCTGTTTGGCATAGAATCCCTTATTTTGGGAATCATGCGTATATTAGGACTAGATTAGGTTTCTTGTATATAAGTACTCTTCTTGTATTCCTAGAATTTATGCGGAAAAGAATTAGTTTTCTCCTTATTTGTTGATTTGTTCACACTATTTTTTGTACATGTAGGTAGATGACAAGTATCAGTATACCTGTGAGAACAAAGATCTTATGGTACATGGGTGGATATCAGATGACCCTCCAATTGGTTTCTGGCAAATTACACCCAGCAATGAGTTTCGGACAGGTGGGCCTCTCAAGCAGAACCTCTGCTCCCATGTCGGTCCCACGTGCTTAGCTGTAAGTAACTTCTACCATGTTGTCAATGTTCACATACTAGTAGTAATGGAGCATTTATGCTCATAAATTTTAGTGGCTTCTGTTTTCAATTAAAATAAGTTATACATTGACCAGGTATTTGTTGGTGCTCATTATGCTGGGGATGATTTAGTCCCAAAGTTTGGACCAGGTGAACCCTGGAAAAAGGTTTTTGGGCCTGTTTTTATTTATCTGAATTCGACAATGTGTGGGCAAGATCCTCATACACTATGGGATGATGCAAAAAGACAGGTTAAGTGAGGAGCTTTAAATAATTCTACGAATATTTTGTGATGTTCATCATCTGTATAATGTCTATATGCCAGTTTTAACACAAAAATCACTTTGTATTATTCCAGATGATGGTTGAGGTAAATAGCTGGCCTTATGATTTTCCAGCATCTGAGGATTTCCCAAAGTCATGTCATAGAGGGAATGTTAGAGGCAGATTACTTGTTCGGGACAGGTAACTCAAGTAACTCGAGTTTCAGATTGATGACCTAATTTCTTTATTTTTTAGTATTAGCTCCCAGATATAAGAAACTTTAACGTTAATTTTGTCTCTGTTTCAGATACATTGACAATGATGACATCGCAGCTAATGGTGCATATGTTGGGTTAGCTCCACCAGGAGATGTTGGATCATGGCAAAGAGAATGCAAGGTGATGCGTGTTCACCAATCCTACTTTACTCACACAAGCACATGTAGATAGAATGGGAAAATGGACTGGTCATGCGTTTGAGTAACATGCAAAAACCGTTTTGGGTGAAACACATTCTTTTTTGTTGACTCAAAACACTATTTGTTCGTTTTTAATTACTTTTAATTGTATACATAAATAGTGTGCCAAATTTGGTTATAAAACACATCTTTATCGATTTTTCAAGAAACTGCTCTGGTTTTAGCAAAAACAGCTCTCCTGGTGCCAAATTTGGTTATAAAACTGTACTTCTCGATTTTTTGCATAAAATCTGTTACAGGCATTAAAAATACACCTTTGGTAACTTTTGACCCCGTGTTACTTTCTTGACCCATTTGAACTGTTCCTTTTTCCACTTGATTATTTGGTTTTGCTTTTTTGGACCGCGAGATATATAAAATAACCCAAACCGACCCATTCGTAAGTAAATGGGTCCATTGCAAAAATACCTTTTGTTGTTTATTGAATTTATTACAAGGTTTTATTGTGATCAGCTTATGATTTCGATGGGGTGCTGGGACTTGCGTTTTGAAACTGGCTTTGGTTATTGCTACTTTAAGTCACAATAACCAGTTTTTAGTTTTTGATAACCAATCCTGCTTCAGTGCTTCTAGATTTAATATAATTTGGGATCATATGATATCATTAGACAAGCTGCAACAAAATGGATTATTTGATGTTAAATTCAATTATCTACTTTTTGATTCTTTTACTTCAATTAACATAATGGCTCTTCTTTTTACCTTTTGTTCACTTTATCTACTACTTCAAATTATCTGATTTGTCTAATACGTAAACATCTAATTATGTGATTATTACAACTTCAAACAGAAACAAATGCACATGCGATCTTATGTAACTAAACTTGATTATTTAATTTGTTACGGAGTATCAATATCATATTATCTATCACTTACATAACACATCTATTGAACCAAAATGATCTATTGAACCAAAATGATTAAATGAGTTATGAACACTGTCAAACAGGACTATCAGTTCTGGACTGAAGCAGATTGCAGTGGAGAATTCTCTATTAATAATGTAAGAGCTGGTGAATATAATTTGTATGCGTGGGTCCCCGGATTTCTTGGAGACTATCGATATCATCTTCCAATTGCCATAGCCCCAGGTTTGAATCCGAAATAGATAATTTCCAAATATTCTTACAGCTTTAAAAAACCCTTTTTTTGAGTGCTATTTGTTCCATTTTTATAGGCTGTGATATTGACGTGGGTAATCTTATATATGAGCCTCCAAGAGATGGTCCTACATTGTGGGAAATAGGGATCCCAGACCGGTCTGCTGGAGAGTTTCATGTCCCTGAACCTGACCCTAAATGTGTGAACCAACTTTTCGTCAATAATCCCAAGAGGTTTGGCTTTATTTACAAGTCTTATATATTTGTAGTAACTTGAGCAAGAAATATCATGCAGCTGAATATTCCTGCAAGCCTTAACTGAAATGATTTAAGTAGAGGTGGCAAATTCAGGTAGGGTTGACTAGAAACACTTTTTGCCCGCTACTAATTTTTTCTATAAATAATTAGTATCTTGAACATTGTTAAAAGAGCTCAATTATTTAAAAAATAATCTACGCTCTTTACGTAAACTGATTTTGATGGTTTTCCACCCATTTGACCTGTATGATCACTGCTTCTTTTTTAGCTAATTTATTTGGTTTTCATATGTCTATGTGGCCCATTAGAGATATAGGATAATCTGAAATTAATCTGTTCTTAAGTAAATGGGCGAAATTCCATGCGGTTAACCATTGGGTTCTTCAAAACAAGGTTTTTGGCTAGATTCAACCTCTTAAATAAGTACAAAAGGGGACAAGTAGCACAAACATTCTCTCTCTTTAAGAATCGCTCTCTTATATTATTGGTCTATGCCTTTTCCAACAGCAATTTTAGGCAGTACGGCTTATGGGAAAGATATGGAGAGTTGTACCCTCATTGCGACTTGGTGTTCACAGTTGGAGAGAGCGATTATCGCAAAGATTGGTTCTATGCTCAAGTTCCAAGGTACAAGTCCAAATGCATTGTTTTATGTACGAGTCAAGGGGTGAAACTAAAAAAGTTAGCAAATAGGAAACGAGTCCAATAGGTCAAACGGGCTGAAAGCATCCCATAGTGCATATATAAACCAGGTCATTCAAAAAGTTAAAATTCTAATTTGTAATCATATGATACATGCTTATCTTTTGAAAGAACATGATTATATGGTTTTCTGTTAATCCAATCCATGTTAAATACACATCTGACCTGTTGTGACCCACCCTTATTACTACCTCTATTAAATATAAAAAATCTGAGAGTTGCATTGCTATTTTGTTCGTCACAACCTTCCAATGCACTGGGCCTTATCCACATTCTGTTTCTACACCAAGCTAATACTCTATTCATTCAATCGAATGCAACAATCTCTTTTTCCAAATGTCTTCCCTTTTTGTCAAAGTTCCGATTCTGGAATGGCCTATAAGCTCGTTAGTAATCATCACAAAATTCTGATAGCATTGCCTTTGTTGTGTGATTGTTAAGTTGTAGCGCATATGGGCATTTAATTCCTAAAACATCTTATTGAACTACTATATGTGGAAAAAATGTTGCATTATATTGTGACAAAAGGATCATAACATTCGGTAACTCAACTTATTGCATTGCAGGAGAAAAGAAGACAACTCGTATGAAGGAACCACATGGCAAATAAAGTTCAGACTCGTAACTGTTCACCGCGCTGCCATTTACAAGTTACGCATGGCACTGGCTGGTGCAACTCTTGCAGAAGTACAGGTATGAATCTCAGCAAGAAGTACAGTTTTTCCTTGCACAAAGGTTAGAACCTTAGAATGTAGTTGGCATGTTAGTAGAGGTAGCAGGTTAGACGGTTTTGGGTCTGGGTCAGAGACGGTGGTCTTTCTTACTGGATGGATAGTTGTGCTGGGTTAGGTTAACCTGAACACCTCGTGTCCATAATCTTTAACTCTTTGCTAAATTCATTAGTGTCGAAAATGAAATTATTTGAATAATGATATATTCTTCTAATAAAATGATTAAAGAGGTTTTTACAAAAAACACCTTTGGTGACTTTTGACATGTTCAGTAAATGTTGTTGCAATTATAAATAAATAAATATAGGTGGAGATAAGAGTCTACAACGGTTGAACTATTGGCGATTATATATATAATTAGTAGAAACATGATGGTGAAAAGGGAGATACGAATATGGATAGCCACAGGGCAAAACAAAAAGGTTATTGGAAACCAAATTTTTATCTTATGTTGTCTTGTTTCTAGGTACGTGTTAATGATCCAAACAAGCCTCGACCACTATTTACAACAGGGTTGATAGGAAGGGACAACTCAATTGCAAGACACGGGATTCATGGGCTATATTGGCTCTACAACATACACATTTCAGGTTCTTTACTCGTTGAAGGGGAAAACACTATTTACTTGAAACAACCAAGGAACCAAAGCCCCTTTCAAGGTATTATGTATGATTACATACGTCTAGAAGGTCCCCCTAACTAATGACAAAATGAAAGTTTCTTGATGGATACTGGAGTGTTTTTACATATAATCGTATACAGTCGACTCGAGCAAACCTTATGTTATGAAAGGATGTTATAAATTAATCCCTTTATTGGTCTCTTGTATGGGGCAATATTTGTGAAGGTCTTGCTTATTATTTTTAGGTCTCTTATCAATGGTATAGTCACTGCAATGTTTTATGCATTCATATTATAAAATTTGTTGTGGACAACTTTGTTTTCTAACCTTTTTATTTATTTATTTATTTGGCCGCAAAAGGTGAAGATATATATTAGAGACAAAAATTTAACATACAAATACTCATAAGACTATGGACATGCCCATAGCTTCTCAAACATACAAACTTCAGAACATACAAAAACTATCAATCAATGTTTACAATGTCAACTTGTAACATACTCCAAAACAGTCTTGATTCACCTTTAAATGCATCAAAGACCATATCTTCATGACTACATTTCCTTGACAAAGCAAGGCCTCATCATGAAGGATATAGCACCCAGACATCATCACAGATTAGACGATTAGACACTGCTACTAGACTATATTTCCTGTACTACTTGCTCAAAAATACACAATAATACCACCACTTCTCTGTATGGTGCATAATCAGCATGCCTCATCTAGTAGATAGATCACCTCTGTGAGAATCCCAACCTTACCTCCTTTAGACAGTTCATAGCTAGGACCAAGTAGATTCATCTTTCATTCCTCACTATTCCTAGCAACATACACCGTCTCACCAAATCAATGCCGAAATTGGTGCCATATTTTTTTTTTATGAATTACAAATCTATAAACCATTTCAAAAACTGACAAGATACGAATTATTTTGAAACTTACCTCGATCTCGATAATATTTTCCTTTATTATATAAATTATATAATAAACTTTTTATATATTTTTTTCTAATGCATGCACATTCCCATTGATTTTGAACGTAAGATGGTAATACTTGTTTGCATGCATTAATACTTAAGATGGTAGTAACTAAATCATAAGATGGTAACACACATCAATACGCACCCACCAATTTCGGTAGTATACTTAAACTTTTTATATTTTTCGAACCCACCAAAGATGTTTTGCAGTGTAAAAATTTACTTATTATGATTGCCCCTTTGCATTAATACTTTTTTTTTTTTTTTTTTTTTTTTTTTTTTTTTTTTTTTTTGATAAACAAGAATATATTCAATCACTGCTGCAAGAACATTACATCATTGATCACCCATGGGCTGACTGAGGGTGGCACAAGACCATCATACACTTCATATACAGAGTTATACAACGCCCTTCTGGCTAGCTCATGAGCCACTCGGTTTCCATCACGAAGAGACTCCTAATATGTAGCAGCTCCGTGTTGTGTAGAAATGCGTTGACGAGAATACTTGAATCCGTCTCTAGAATAACATTCCTGAACCCCTTTGCAAGAGCCACCTGGATAGCCCATAGAATAGCATTTGCTTCGATCTCAATAACCGAAGTCGCGTAGGCCACCCGTCTATTTCCCGCCACCAAAACCGACCCGTTATGGCCTCTCATCACAAAACCAATTCCCGCAACACTATTTCTACTTGAAATCCCACCATCTGTATTAATCTTAATCACTCACTTGTTTGCATGCACATTCCCATTTCCCATATTCTTTGCGTGTGAGTGTGAGTGTGAGATGAAGAGACAAAGAGTACTTTTAAGCCACCCTACATGCATTTTATATTAAGCCTAAGACAACAAAGGACCTAGCAAGACCACTCTAACCTATTATTATATTAGCCTAAGACACAACATTGCAAGTAAAGTACCATGTTTCATGTTTCTGTGATAAGCGAGCCTCAACAAAAACAAACACCATATATATTTTACTCTTCTTCATGCGTACGAGATACAGTAAAACAAACCTCACTTTGGTCATTTAAGTTAGCATGCAATGGTTGAAACTTTTGTTTCCCCTATCTCTGTGGTACCAACGATCAAAGCACCAAAGCAAAGTCCACCTTTTGGCTATGTTGCATGCGTAATGTCACTACACCAATATGCAAAATTTGGGACGCCCAAAAACTTGGGTCGACATTAATTATAGTCCCAAAATGAAGATAGATCCCAAAATGAAGATAGGTCCCACATGGGATGGAAAAGAAGAGACCAAGAGCTAGTCTAGCCACCCTATGCTCAATTAAAAATTACCCTAATCACACTTGACTTGCATTTAACTTCATTACCCATTGAATTTTATGCTCCCCCATGCTTATTATGACATGACTTCACCAAAAGCATGCCCCTAAAGGGTGCTGAATTCGCAGCATGCTTAGGAGACACACACACACATTTTCTTTCCCATCTTGGAACTAGGAGAAGCTTGCTTACACTACAACATTCGTCGCTTTCGCAGGCGACCTTTCAGGCCTTTCGCCGGGGACATGTCCCCTGTTGTACCATTCCCCGGGGACATGTCCCCGCCGAAAAGCCCCCGGCAATACCTTCTCGGGGATACTTTTCCCGGGGACAGTTTACAACTTTTACCGGGGAGTTGTGGGTCCCGCAGCCGATTGTCACCCGTCAAACATGTCTAACGTGGCACGTGGTTTTGCCGGGGACTCGTTCCCGCGGAAAATGGCAACTAAAGTTTATCTGTAACCTCTTCTCCGGTGACATGTCCTCGGGGGAAATGGAAACTAACTCAAATCTATGTCACCTTCGCCGGGGACATGTCCCCGGTGAAAGACCTTGACCCATTTTGCAGAAAATTGCTGCAAAATGGGTAATTTCCAGATTTTTTTCCGGAATTTCTCCGGAAAAAATCTACAATGTAAGAACCTGTTTTCAACCTATTTTATGCTACAACAACACAAAATCGCTAAACATAATATCATATATAACCAAATGGTCCAAATTCGCTACAACACAATCAATAACCTAAAATCGCCAATGGTCCAAAACTACACATAAGCTACCTATACGCAAATGGTCCAAAACTATACGTATAATCCATTTAACGGGAATCATAAACATGTTATTCTCTACAAACATATCCTAACACATAAGGCTCGAACTCGTGTTAGCCAGGTGGTTATGTCAGTTGACTTCCGATATCTTCTGCGTTTTCGGGTTTGTCCAAAGCTTAACCTGCGTATTTTAAATAGTTTTGGGTTTTAGGTAATGAGAACTATCCAAGCATCGGGTATCAAAAAGACCCTTTAAACCATTAGGGTTGAATTGGTCATTTTAACAATTAGGGTAGGAGGGTAGGATGGTGGATTTTGGGACCTAAACCAAGATCTTGGCAGGGTGTTGGGGGTCCACCCCCTTTCATGTGTAATAGCACTTTAACTAGGTATATGAGATCATGTTGTGTTGATCTGCTTGTGATACAAAAGATTTGATCGTGTTTGCGTACGACTATTTGAACAGTGTGTATATGGTTGAGGGTTCCTGAAAACAAAGGAATGATGTTAGTGTGTCTAGTTAAAGTGCTATTACTACCTTGAGCATAGAGTTGCCATTGATGTCTAGTTCTTTTTCCAACAGGCAAGTTAAAAAAATTCATTATGATCAAACAATGTTGTTTAAGAGTTTGAATTTCTTAAACAACATTGTTTGATCATAATGGATTTTTTTAACTTGCCTGTTGGAAAAAGAACTAGACATCAATGGCAACTCTATGCTCAAGGTAGTATAATCAGCCATTGTATTATATTATCAAACAACAAAAATGAACTTAGCGGCGGTGACACGTGGCTTCTCTGATGGTTTACGGCGAGGAGGTACATGGTTTCCTGGTCCACAAGATACAGGAAAGTGTACATCCCATTTCTTGTTACGGTTTGTAATGGTTACCTGATGATGAGAGTTGAATCTTGAATGGTAAAAAGGTGGTGCAAAATGGTTTAGCCCTGCTTTGAGAGTTCATAACTGTGTGCGTGTTTTTAGTGTGTGTTTTTTGGTGAGAAACTCCATGTGTGTGTGAGAGATAGAGGGGTCGGAGATTATAAAAAGATAGATGAAAGGGTTTGTAATGATAGTGATGGCGAGTGAAGTGGAGTTAATGAGGCACCCTCACAAACCCTTTCATATCTCTCGCCACCATTATATCTCTATCATTACACACCATTTCATACCTCTTCTTATCATCTCTGACCCCTCTCTCTCACACAAACTCATGGAGTTTCTCACCAAAAAACACACACTAAAAACACACAATAAAAACACTCTCAAACCAAGCTAAACCCTTTTGCACCACCTTTTTACCCTTTAAGATTCAACCCTCATCATCAGGTAACCATAACAAGATACGGGTTGTACACTTTCCTGTATCTTGTGGACCAAGAAACCGTGTACCTCCTCGTCGTAAACCATCAGAGTTGCCATTGATGTCTAGTTCATTTTTGTTGTTTGATAATATAATACAATGGCTGATTATACTACCTTGAGCATAGAGTTGCCATTGATGTCTAGTTCTTTTTCCAACAAGCAAGTTAAAAAAATCCATTATGATCAAACAATGTTGTTTAAGAAATTCAAACTCTTAAACAACATTGTTTGATCATAATGGATTTTTTTAACTTGCATGTTGGAAAAAGAACTAGACATCAATGGCAACTCTATGATCAAGGTAGTAATAGCACTTTAACTAGACACACTAACATCATTCCTTTGTTTTCAGCAACCCTCAACCCTAGACACATTGTTCAAAAAGTCTTAAGCAAACATGATCAAATCTTTTGTATCACGAGCAGATGAAACAACATGATCTCATTAACATAGTTAAAGTGCTATTGCACATGAAAGGGGGTGGACCCCAACACCTTGCCAAGATCTTGGTTTAGGTCCCAAAATCCACCATCCTACTCTCCTACCCTAATTGTTAAAATGACCAATTCAACCCTAATGGTTTAAAGGGTCTTTTTGATACCCGATGCTTGGATAGTTCTCATACCTAAAACCCTAAACTATTTAAAATACGCAACGACATATCTTACCTTTTGGTCGCGGCTGTGGTCGCGGTTTGCACTCCAGACTGACAGTAGACACTATATTCCTACAAATAAAAAAGCAAAGCACATATTAAAACTATATTATTGAACGTTAACAAAACACTAGAATTCATGTACTCTTTTACCCGTGTGCATTGACCACCTACAAGTTCTGGCGGAAACCGCTACTTATATCAACGTGCAAGCAAATAAAAGCTGAATTAGAGGTGTTATTAAAACTGTTTATTTACTTATTATATAAGAAAAATATGCAACTAAAACTGAAAGTTATTATAACTCGACAACTTTTCACTTTTACTTTTTTTATACATGTAGTTACACAAAGCTTAACCAAACTAGCAACTAACTTCCATCTCAGCAGCCTACTTCCATGAATGCGGAAACCAAACTAGCAGTCACAAAGTTTAACCAAACTAGCAACACAAAAACTGGTCCTAACAAAATATTACCAACTGAAAAAAAAATACATATATGGAGTAATATCACGCCTAACAAAATATTACCAACAAAATAAGCTAAATTGCGCAGCCAAATATTAATCATTCACGGGATTCAAAAAAAAACATAATAAGAAAAAAAATACATATATGGAGTAATATCACGCCAGAAACATAACCCCTCCCCTCAAACCTAGTCAAAGAAAAAATACATATATGGAGTAATATTGCACAGCCAATGTTCAATATATAGTAAGAAGAGAAAATGAATGAACCGTTATGTAGTGGTGATGGAGGCGGCGCGATGATGTAGTGGTGGTGCAGGTGGTCCGGTGGTGAAGATGAAGGAGCTGAGATTAATAATTGATGAAGATGAAGGAGGAGCTGCAGGTGGGTTTTTTTTTCATCTCATTTGTGAAACAGATGAGATTAATAATTGAGGTCATTTTTACGATTCATTTTCGCAGGGGACAAGTCCCCGGGGAAGATTATGTTTATCTTTTAGCATGACTTTTACCGTGGACATGTACCCGGAGAAGGTAATAGCAGGATAAAGTAAAAACGTGGGAGGGAAAATAAAAAAATCGTGAAAACTTTTGCCGGGGACATGTCCCCGGCAAAACATACTTTAACTAAAATTATTAAAAAAAATCTTTATTATCATGTTAAACGACCGTGTCTAGGTGCTATGGTATACGTATCATGTTAAACGACCGAGTATAGGTGCTATTGTATACGTATCATGTTAAACGACCGAGTATAGGTGCTATGGTATACGTATCATGTTAAACGACCGTGTCTAGGTGCTATGGTATACGTATCATGTTAAACGACCGAGTATAGGTGCTATGGTTTAAGTATCATGTTAAACGACCGACTATAGGTGCTATGGTATACGTATTACCGTGTCTAGGTGCTATGGTATACGTATCATGTTAAACGACCGTGTCTAGGTGCTATGGTATACGTATCATGTTAAACGACCGAGTCTAGGTGCTATGGTATACGTATCATGTTAAACGACCGTGTCTAGGTGCTATGGTATACGTATCATGTTAAACGACCGAGTATAGGTGCTATGGTATACGTATCATGTTAAACGACCGAGTATAGGTGCTATGGTATAAGTATCATGTTAAACGACCGACTATAGGTGCTATGGTATACGTATCATGTTAAACGACCGTGTCTAGGTGCTATTGTATACGAATCATGTTAAACGACCGAGTATAGGTGCTATGGTATACGTATCATGTTAAACGACCGACTATAGGTGCTATGGTATACGTATCATGTTAAACGACCGAGTATAGGTGCTATGGTATACGTATCATGTTAAACGACCGTGTCTAGGTGCTATGGTATACGTATCATGTTAAACGACTGTGTCTAGGTGCTATGGTATACGTATCATGTTAAACGACCGTGTCTAGGTGATATGGTATACGTATCATGTTAAACGACCGAGTATAGGTGCTATGGTATACGTATCATGTTAAACGACCGAGTATAGGTGCTATGGTATACTTATCATGTTAAACGACCGAGTATAGGTGCTATGGTATACGTATCATGTTAAACGACCGAGTATAGGTGCTATGGTATACGTATCATGTTAAACGACCGACTAAAGGTGCTATGGTATACGTATCATGTTAAACGACCGTGTCTAGGTGCTATGGTATACGTATCATGTTAAACGACCGAGTATAGGTGCTATGGTATACGTATCATGTTAAACGACCGTGTATCGACAATAAAGTTTATTTTTTCCGGCGTATAATCAGCCATTGTATTATATCCACAATAAAGTTTATTTTTTTAAAATATAATTTTTACCGGGGACATGTCCCCGGGGAAAGAGTTGGCGGGAATTTTCCCGCGTACAATTACCATGCTTTGGACTTTTGGTCAAAGTTTTGGTGAACGTAAAATCTACTTACAGCGGGGACTCGTCCCCGAGGAAAGATTTGCGTTGAATTTTGACTATCTGGTCAAAATCCAGGATACTTTCGCCGGGGACATGTCCCCGGAGAAAGGTTGTGTTGAATTTTTTATAACAAGTCAACGAATTCATGTGCCACGTCAGCTTCAATTTTGTCGTTTAGTGACTTTCGCTGGGGACTTTTTGTCCCCGGCGAAAGGCTCCTCGCCCGTCCATCCGATTGTTGTAGTGTTATATTATGGGAGGTGATACTCACACCACATTTTTTGATTCATGCACCATAATTTGTGCATTACAGTATTGTACAGTACAATACTGTAATGCACAAATTATGGTGCATGAATAACAAAATGTGGTGTGAGTATCAATTCCCTTATATTATAGGAGAAGCCATACCCATGTTCTACTATAAAATCTAACTAACACTACACTTAAACTCATCTCATTTTCACTCTCTCAAACAAAACACCCACTGTGAGAATGAACAAAGCTCACTACTCTCACCCTTTCACTAAATAAATCGTCTACTTTGGGATCAAAGGGAAGGACCAAACGCGAAGGTTTTTGTCCATAGCATGGGTATAAGATCGACAAGGGTTCACTTGGTCATGTGCACGTTCACCTTCGTCTCCTCACCACTTTGGTGTTGTAAGTTCTTTTCGACTTATTTTCATTTCATTCTCTTGTTCTAATATTCTTATCACACGTAATTGATATTAAGTGCACCTTAAGTATCAAACACATAAAATGTCTAACGTGGAAACAAGACTCTAAACGTAAAGAATCTAGCACGTACGTTCTATATCAACCGAACCTTTTAAGGGCCATAAGGCCCAACCCGAGACCGGTTAGCTTATTAATAAGCTAATACGTAGAGTACTTCTTTTAAAACTTGACGACTTATTTGACATATGAATGGACATATTAAACCTTGGTTACACTCGGTTTAGCATTCTGGTTTTGGTTGGATCTTTTTCGAGTGCTCCAAATAAGCCGAGTGACTTATTTTGGCACTTGCTTGGTCTTCAGTCACATGAGCTAAATGCCTATTTGAAAACTAGAGTGGTTAAAGTCTTCACAAAAAAGAGGAATTGCAAACTGTTTTAAAACACAAAACATATATACATGCAACACGACATACTGTTATGGAAAGCATAACTAGTGTAAAACAGTCGCAAAAACTACCTTAAATAAACTTAACCAGTAAACTTTAACATCAAAGTGGCCTTGGTCCAGTTGGTTGCGTCATTTCGTGGTGAGCAAGGGGATCTGGGGTTCGATCTTTAGCAATGGCACTTGCCACATTTTTATTATTTTTCCACTTTCACACAATGGCGGTTTCAGCCCCTCTAAGTTTAACCACGTAACACTTTTCTCAAAAACTTAAATAAGTAAAAGAGTAAATTTAAGTTTTGTGTAAAGATGTAAACTTGAAACTTGGGGGACCAAAGGTGTAAAATATAATTTTTGAAATACTTTTGCAAAAACAGTTTGTAGAAGGACTAAAACTGACAATTCTGGAAACTTTGAGTATGAAACATTTTGGGTACAAAATGTCATTTTTCCAAAGTATAAGGGTTAAACTTGTACATTTCGTAACTTAAGGGTAAAAAGTGTAAATTTAAGAAAAAGTTTAGAAAACTTGTAAACTTGTAACGAATCCGTAAAAACAAGTATTTTGATTATCTAAGTCTATAACGAGAAGTATTATGTCGATAATTCACTAAACTTATATATATATAATTATAAGTATATAATTTTATGAAATCGTTATTCGATATCGACGCACCTCGATAGTAAATAAACTAAAATACTTGACAACGTCGTTATTTTCATAAATCGACAACGGGGAACATTTCACTTAAAATATAAGCGTGAACTTTTGATAAATATGATACTAAGTCGATGTAGCATGTTATTTGAACTTAAAACATTAAGCACACACAACGCTCTATTGAATTGGATAATTCAATGATCTATTGAATAAGTATATTCAATGCTCTATTATTTTATTCGCGAACCAAAGGTTTATTATATTCTGAGACTTGCCATCTCATTCTTAGGTTTCGGATTGAAGCCTCCGCTACATCGTACTTGATCACATTGTGCTTGTTCATTTCACTAAGTTGAGTTCATAGCCTCGATTGTACTTTTATTTGCAAACCCGCGAGGGAGATACATGCTCTAAACTAGAGCACAAGGTTTTTTTTTCATAAATGTTCGCTTCTTGATTATTGAAAGTACCTAAGTATTTAGCCATAAGTCCCCTGTATCATGAACCATTAGTCACCGCGAGTGAACGCAGATATCGTGAATAGTACTATGGGGAGTAACGACCCCGTCTTGGTTATAGGAAATAACCGGGGCGCACCATATTTGAATTGCATTAGGTAATTGGCTATTACCTCCTTTGGGGCAAACTTACGTACACCAGTAATTCGGTGTATGCAGTTAAGTCTTGGTTGCATAAGCTTAGCGCATAATAATCTGTGATTTTCTTTACGATATTGTTAGTTTACAATTATCATGTTCATGTTCTTGTGTTCAACTTCACACTAAACCTATGAATTCACTCAACCGTTGTGTTGACCTTTTAAGCATGTTTATCTCAGGTATTAAAAAGGCGATAGCTAGACTTTGGAGGCGCTTGGGCATTGGCATGGCATGGTCATAGACTATTCTGATTTATGTATCGGGACCACATCTTGTCAATGGGTTGTTTTCCGAAACAACGCAACTTTTGTTAACATTGTTTTACTATAATAAATGAAATCTTGTAAGGAAAACCGTTGTTCTGTTCTTTGTGTTGTGATATCAATCGAGTAATACCCCAGTAACATTTACTTCCGCTGCAAATCATTTTTGGGGTGTTACAGATTGGTATCAGAGCCTTGGTTATAGAGAATTGGGTATTTTTCAAACCTAGACTATAACCGTTCTTACAAAAACTTAACCCTATGATCGACACATGCCTACCTGCCAAGCTGAATGCCTCGCTTATGACTGGTTAAAGTCATCCTTGATAAGATATGTGTTTATTACTACCAACTTAGCCTCACTATTAGCTAGGATTGCCTTACTTATACGTATGTTTACGTATCAGAGTGTTACGCCTTCTCCCCCACGTAAAATGAAATATTTGTTCAGTCTCTCATAACGATCTTTAGAAGAGTTGGGACATGTTACTAGTATAACTAAGCTAAGCATTGTAAGATTCATTGAACCTCGGGTGAATATAGATTGATCACCTATATTCAACCATGGATAGTGGGACATAGCTTGTTCACCTATGTCCGACTCAGAGGTGAATGTTGCAATACTGAAAGTAGTTATGATAGTGATATGTCTAGCTGACCTCCTGATTGACTTCTGAAAAGGGTAAAAATTTGCATGTGTGTTCACTGAATATCATAAGAGTTATAAAGGGCTACGTTCAAAATCATCGTTTGATGATACTTATGTTCAAAATCATTCTTAGAATGATATAACAATCACTATGATGATGGGTGCACCATCGGGTCTATTGTTTTATGAAACTGGAAATCTGGATTACTCCTACACACAACACACTAGCATCACAACATTTCCTCACTACGGCACATCTTCTTCTAAGAGGAACGCCTTTTATTGCAGTACTATGCTCGCTAAGCTGACCATTTTATACTACTACTTTACACCTCCGCGTCTACATGGAGATTTGCTTAGCAGATGATGCATAACCATTACCTAATAGCAATGTGCATGGAGATTTTCCTGGCCGATGTGCACACTATTTAAACGATGCTTGTGATATGCTACTGGATCGTTACAACGTCATGTCTTCACCATCCAGTCCTATTATAGTTCTCTCAGACGTTGAGATCGAAGTTGTCTCGTTATCCACTGCTGTAACAGTGTCACCGCTACCCCAAAACTCGTACTCAATTGATGAACCGGATTACATCCCTAGCCGTTCTATGAACGACACACCTCGACATCTAGAGAGGGAACCCCTTGCTGATCATAATAAATGAACCACTATACCAAGAGTTAACTTGTAACTCAAGCCACTTTTTCTGGGAATAGATCCCTGATCTTTCACTCATCCCTTGGAAATATCAACTGTCTGCCCTGCTAATCTCTTATGAATTAGTAAAATGTGTCGCTATCCGATACGCAAACTACTTTCAACTATCTCATCGACTATCTTATCAACTGCTTTCAACTACCTTATCAACTACTTTGAGGTCACCCAGCAAAATGTCTTGCTGCAATATCATTAAACCGAATATTCCTACCTTACTAGTATTTTGAGAAGTTCTTATATTACCCTAGGAGCTATCCTACAAGCCATTTCACGAGCTATTCATTAAACCGAGTTGTTGTTTTAAACATGAACTATGATCTATTATTAAATTGCAAATAATAAAATATTATCCTTATCACACAATAAAATGGTTTTACAAAACTTTTTCGTAAAATGTATTGCAATTACTTTACAAACTGTCTACTCTTTTGAAAAGCTTTAAAGGGTAACCGATATTTTCTTTTGTAACTTAATCAAATCTTTGAAGTAAATTAGACATTTAGTTTTGAAACGATAAATAACAACAATTGCTAAGGATCAAACTGATTTATCATTTACAAAAGCTAAGGTATTGGAATTATTTGAAAATTTGAGAAACAACTTTTGAATTCACATGTGAATCCCCAACTTGGAACCGATTTCATGTTGTCGCTTAAAACTTTATTTAACAAGTTTTCCTCACAAAAGCTGAAGTTCAGCAACTTTCTTTACATACGCCAACATCTCTTCTGAAATTTTAAAGACTCGCTATTTTTAAACATTTAGAACTTACGAGGTTATGCATACCCAACTACATTTTTGTTTAACGTTTTCACCATCGGGGAATTTTCTTAAATCACATCGGTAACAACAATAAAAACTCGTGGTAACATTTTCCTGAAATTACTTATTCTTACGAAATGGAAATTACTGGTCAAACTCTATCGAATATTTTTATGCTAAGAAGTGTCAAGACATCGACTTTTGTAAAGTTGTCTCAGTTACATCACGTGTAAAAACTTGTTTCATTAAAACCTCTCGAAGTCGCAAACATCTTACCCAATTATCTATCTCAAGGAGATAATATTTCTTGAAACTTTATTTGTCTTTCAAACAAACAAGTATTCAGATAAATTTATCAACATCACGTTTTCAAACGAGTTACTAAACTTTAAACCTTTACTTTATCACTTAAGCAAGTAACATAAATTTAACCTCAGGGACGAGGTTCCCATAAAGGGTAGGTACTGTAAGAACCCGCAAAATTTACAAGACATTTATACAAATCAATGCCGAAGGTTATAGAGAGCCAAAGAGTTTTCAAAAACATTTGGACTATAACCGCACTTTTAAAACTAGACAATTTTACACCACTGCCCTATGCCCTTCCGTGACCGCTCTCCGCATTAGGATTAATGCATCACTAGCTCATAAGTAAATTGCATTTATTTTAGCTCGGCATGGAGATTTGCTTGGCAGATGTTCACAACTAACTAAAATCTTGTTAATAATATTATTTGGCATTTTACTTACATTATTATTTTATGGGTTGTTACAGTACCATGTCTGCTTCCCACCCGGTTGTTCTGTCCTCAGACATTGAGATGAAAGATACTATGTCCTCTATGACTTTCAATATGCCAGTTCATCCCAGTCCAGCCATACTAGCCACTGTTTCGGACGAGACCGAACCTTTTGAGGAAGGCGAGGTTGCCCGAACTCCTACCATTCCAGCTATTACTGCTCGCTCTCAAGAGCATACTGCTTTTGCTTCCATGACACTCGATCAGTATTATGAGTCGCAGCAATGGCTACCTGCTTCAGATGTCGCAGTGGATGATGGATCATCCAAGTCATCCAAGAGCACTGCTTTTGTCTCATCGGACACTTCTGTATCATCTTCCTTACCGATCCGTCATCCCCGACGTAGAGTCCGAGTCCTTAAGCCATATGAGTCCGAGCCATTCGGAGCGCCTTACAGACTGCATCCTAAGGGCACCATCTTCAAACACACGGATAGGAAGCGTGTGCGAGCCATCACCATGACCCATGTGACACCATCAGCTCAGTCACCATCAGCTCAATCACCACCTTCTCAGTCATCACCAGCTTCACCCAATGTTCCACCTACTACTACTTCACCACCACTGCCACCTACTGTATTCTACCATCAGACCACTACTATTCCTGCTTCATCACCTCTGGTAACATCACCACCATTTGATACTTTCAGTGAGCCACCTTTGCCACTTAGTGTTAGATGCTATTCTCCGTCACCGACTGATCCTTACATGCCTATTCGAGTGGACGTCCAGCCTGGACCTAGAAAGAGGGTCGACGCTAGACGATGGTCGTTCTTGTTACCTCTACTACGTCGTTGGAGAGACGAGGAGGGAGCACCGAGTCCCTTCGAGCTTGGGGAGAGGTCAACGACTGTACCAGCTCCAGTTCTGCCAGTCACCGGAGAGCCTGTACACCATACTATTCCTATTTTAGTAGCTAGACTCGTTAAACACGAGGACCAACTGAATGAGCTCCTGGTACATTATGATGAGATTCCGTTAGTTAGGATAGAGAGCTTGGAGGAAGAGGTCGAAAACCTCGTGATTGGTCGTTATTCCATTGAGATTGTATTTGACATGATGAGCGCCCAGATTGTGGAGGCGAGAGATGCCGTGACCAGATTGACCCAGAGGCTTGAGACTACTGTTCGAGATGCCAGTACTTTGATAGACACTTCTTTAGGCCGATAGAGAGCCTTACATCACGAGCTTGCATCCGCTCATGCTCATACCACCATATTAAAGCAGAGGATTGATAACCTCGAGCCGAGAGATCGAGCACGTAAGCAGCAGATCCGAGATTTGACAGCTATGGTTGAGGAGATTCGCCGCCGTCATGAGGACGCATCGGGCGATGCATAGGTCCTAGTCATCTTTATTGTAGTATGTATCATAAAGCCGCCACATGAGGCATTAAGGCTTGTATCCTTTTGGTTTGTAACTATGGAACAAGAATATTGATGTTGTAACCTATGGTTGTGAACAAATACTATGTATCGATGTATTCTATGGTTGTAATTCTATATTCTTGTGTTGTGATATTATTATTCATCGGTCATATATGCCGAACCGATCATTATGTCCTTATATATGTTATGATTTTGTTGAGATAAATCATGATTCACTTATTCCTGTTTATGACGATATCATTTCATTGATTTAAAGTGATGATCTTGACTATTATGATATTTATAATATGTAATCACTTTTATTATCGTCGATGATTCTTAATCTTAGTGTTTATTTCTTGGAAATTTTAGAAAAATGGTTAAGAAAAAGCTACTTCATCCACCATCACTCCAACTGCTGTCCGAAAAATGGTCGCTGATAGCGTTAGTGCTGCCATCGCTAGGCATGCCGCTGACACTGCTAGAGCCGAAGCTGAACGCATTGCTGAAGCTGAACGAATTGCCCAAGAGGCACGTGAAGCTGAATCTGCCGCAAGAGAAGCTAAGATTGCAAGAGAAGCTGAGATTGCAAGAGAAGCTGAGATTGCCCGAGAAGTGGAGATCGCTCGAGAAGCTGAAGCTGAGCGTGTTGCCCAAGCAGCACGTGAAGCCGAGGCTGCTCGTCTTGCTGAAGCAACTCGTGCCGCAGCAGCACATATTATTGAAATGGCAAACTCAAATGAAACCAACACTCCAACCAATCAAAGTGAGTCTTCCGTAGCTCGTAAGTGTAGCTACAAGGAATTCATGAAGTGCAAGCCAGCATTCTTGAAAGGCACAGAAGGTGCTATTGGTCTACTTCATTGGTTTGAGAGAACCGAGACTGTGTTTCTACTAAGTGACTGCAAAGAAGATTGCAAGGTCAAGTTTGCAACTGGAACTTTGCTAGAAGATGCGTTATCTTGGTGGAAAGCTCATGCCCAACCAATCAGAATGGAAGAAGCTTGTAGGATTTCATGGTCAGATCTGAAACAACTGTTGATGAAACAGTACTGCACAAGAACTGAGATAAAGATTACCATTTGGCTGCTAAAGGTAATGATCTCAAGACATACTTCAAGAGATTCCACGAGCTGAGATCTATGTGTCCTCATCTGTTCCCTACCAATGAAAAGCTTTTGGAAGCTTTGATCGGAGGTTAACCTCGGAGTATTGAAGGAGATGTCATCGCTACTGTTGGGGAAGTTGTCATTGTATCCCACCGCCTTATGGAGCCAATATTAAAGCTTGCAAATGCACAAGGCTCAAGTGATAACAAAAGGAAGCTTGATGATCAGAAAAGCTTGAACTCCAACCACCACCAATCCAACAACAACAAAAATCAGAACAACAACAACCAGTATCACCACAACAGAAACCAGCGTCACAATCGGCAAAACCAAAGACAAGAAGCCGCAAGGGCTTATGCTGCACCAACTGCCGGAAAAGGATATGCTGGATCACATCCCCAGTGCAATAGATGTTTGATGCACCATTCTGGACCCTGCACTGTGAAGTGTGACAAGTGAAACAAGATAGGTCATCAAGGTAAGCATTGCCAAAACCCTGGAAGTGGAAACACCATGGCAAACATGAGTTGTTATGGATGTGGAGAGAAGGGTCATTACAAGAGTCAATGCCCGAATGTGAATGCCGCTCAACAGAACAATGCGCGTGCAAGGGCGTACGTGCTAGGAGATGGAGACGTACCGTTGAACCCTGATGTTGTGACGAGTACGTATTCTTTTAACAATCATTCTGGAAAAATCTTGTTTGACTCTGGAGCCGATAAGAGTTTTGTATCTACTACCTTTGCGCCATTACTTGAAATTTCCCAGTTGCCTTAGATACAACTTATGGGATAGAACTAGCCGATGGAAAGATAATAGGAACTAACACCATAATCCGTAATTGCCCTATTCTTTTACAAGATCACTCGTTCCTTATAGATCTATTGCCAATCAAACTTGGAAGTTTTGACATCGTAATTGGCAAGGATTGGTTGTCTAAACACCGTGCTAGGATTGTTTGCGATGAGAAAACCGTTCATATCCCAATCAACGGTGAAACCTTAGTTATCCAAGGAGACCAAAGTAGAAAGTGTTGGGAACTATATTTAAAGTTGATAAAACAAAATACATGAAAGATGAAGGAATATTGAAGACAAAGAAAGACAAGGGACCTACTTGGCAAAGATGTATTTATTATTTAGTCCCTTGTAGTCATTTGTAACCCTAGTATCTTTATTATATAAAGAGATATAGGGAATTAGGTTTATATGTGTCAAACAATGTGACCATCAGACATAGGTGTGTGTGTGTGGGAAAACCCATGCGTGGGGTGCCTAGGGTTTTGGTGAAGTCAACATATTGTGTTTAGCCTCAAGGATCATTGATCCCTGTTAGATTGTAACCGTCTTAGAGTTGATCGTCTAGGATTGGGGTTGTGGATGTGTTTTGTAGAACACATGATGATGACGAAGAAACCTTAGTAATAACAATGATAGTTTGATTATTCCGATGTGCATACATATTGTTGTTCATTGTTATTTGTGCTTATTGATTATCCTAGATAAGGTTTAATAAACCTAGAGCATCGATTCTAACATGTGGTATCAGAGCCAGGTTGGCTTTCGATATCTAGGATTCAAGGTTTTATTTGTCAAAGATCGGAGAAAGGAAGAAAATTTCGCAACTAGTTAAATTTTCGTAATGCTTCTGCAGGTCAGTTTTCAAACAGGTATAAATTTTTCGTTAACCGTTGGATCGGGCTGAAATTTTGACTGGAGCTTCTCTATATACCCATCTAACGTTTCACCGGAGGGATCTTTCATCTGAGGTTTGAATCAAAAGTTATACGCTGTCAAAGTTGGCTACTGAAGGAGGTATTAAAGTTTCGAATTTTTATGATTTTTAGGGTTTTGCTTTTAAATTTGCTCACATAATAAACCCTAAAATCATGTGATCGTGTACATTATGACCTCTATGATTAGCTGATTTATTATGTTCTCTCCTCGTACAAATTATTAAATCGGTGGTGATTATTAACATCTTGTACTGTTTCTTTACAAATTAATTCACTCGTGGATTAACATTTGTACCGAAGGAAAGATTTAAGTTGCTATGCATGATTGATTGTCATTGGCTGAAAGGAGCATGACAAAGATGACCACTTGCATATGGTGATTATGCCTTTCGTATAAGCTTCTCGTTACTACTGCAAATGTTTCGTTTCCACTACCTTCATGAAAGTTACCACTGCTCGAATGATGGATTCCACTGCTAGTGCTACTCGACCACTGCTAATAATTTGGTTTCCACGGCAAGTGTTCGGTTACCACTGCTATGTTTCTTGATTACTACTGCTCGATATGTGGTTACAACTGCTCTGTTGATTAGTGATGCGTATCTGCTTACACACGTTTGGTATTGAAGGGTTTTTGGTTTTGTGCATGGTGACTGCCTTTAATGATCCTTGATTGGTTGCCTCTCGTTGGTATTTAAAGTTGTTGTTGCTTATTCACTGTGATTGGTCTACAATATGGTTGGACGGCGGAGTATATTATCAACTCAAACATGGGACGGTGAGGGTTGAATCCGATTGGTACATTGTTATCACACGTGAGTTTTAATCACATGATGGATATGGGACCAGAATATCATGTCATGTGACTCGATGAAGACGTCATGATGGTATTTTGATTTCAAAAGGTACGTCTTCTTAGTTGATACATCAGTTAGGGTTTTAACTCACTTATTTATGATTGGTGTATCTCTATCATGGGTCGGTGACTAAAAAGAAAAAGAAAGCACATGGCTTTTAACTCCTCGTGAAGTAACAAATGATTCCAAAGTCTGATTGGTGGTGGATAATACATAACCTGGTCGGTGCATTACTTAAAGTTATTATACTAGTGATCACATGGGTTGATACAAAGGTCACATGGGACGCTAATTTGTAGGTTTGTGAGTAACTGCAAGATAGGGATCACAGTTGCTTCTACACTCGTATTTTTGATATTGATTGCCTAATCTTCCTGCTCCTATATTGGTGAGATATTACTTTGTACGATGAAGACTACTACTGATTTGTACATGGTATATTATAAACTGTTGGACGGTGGCTTTTATCCAATGAATGAGACAGTGTTATTTATTTTTGGAGGAGGTCACGTAGTGTTGTTCGATATACATTGTTTCCGCTGCTTATATCATTCAATATCGGTCAACATATGATTTTTGGTTCTCGAATTGTTTTGGACTTGAGGGGAAGCGAGAATGATACACACACATGAGATTTGGTTCACACACACAAGAGGATTTTGGTTATTTGTTCTTAAACGACAAAAAGCTCATATTTGGATTTATTGAATTATTGATTACGAAGAAGGTTGATTATCACTAATTTGATGTTGTAGTTGAGTTTCACAGGTTTGTGTTCTTATCATATCTCAAAGTGGGTGTTACACTTTGTAGATAACTTGTTCGTGCTTAAAGGATGTTGACGACGACTTGCAAAATCTAGTTTTCATAGGTCAAGGGGTGGATGGATGAAGACCTAGTTAACTATCACTTAAAGGAGTTACATTGTAGTGCTCAGTGTCTCATTTACGATGAGGATTTTGTCAAGAGGTTGCGATCTACTTATATTTCTGTTGTGGTATAAGTTCGACGTCACGTGGATAGTACAAGACATAAGACATAAGTTTGGGATATTTTACTTCTTCATCAAATTCGTTATATTTGATTTTCTTCACAAGTGATCATTACAAGGAGCTTACAGAATTGAAGATTCAAGATATGGTAAACATATTTTTTAGGGGAAGCTTATTGTTCAATGTTTAACCATCTACATGCATCACTCAAGGGGAAGTTTCTACTGCTTACATACCCTATTTGGATTATGACAAAAAGGGGAAGAAGTACTTGGAAGTTGCAACTTGAAGATTCTTGGTGATTGCATGTTTAAGGGGAAGTTCATTTATCTTTCATGACATACTTGTTCGTGCTTATTTGGTTTTGTCATTATCAACTAGGGGAAGATTGTTGGGAACTATATTTAAAGTTGATAAGACAAAATACATGAAAGATGAAGGACTATTGAAGACAAAGAAGGACAAGGGACCTACTTGGCAAAGATGTATTTATTATTTAGTCCCTTGTAGTCATTTGTAACCCTAGTATCTTTATTATATAACAGGGAATTAGGTTTATATGTGTCAAACAATGTGAATATCAGACATAGGTGTGTGTGTGTGGGAAAACCCAGGCGTGGGGTGCCTAGGGTTTTGGTGAAGTCGACATATTGTGTTTAGCCTCAAGGATAATTGATCCCTGTTAGATTGTAACCGTCTTAGAGTTGATCGTCTAGGATTGGGGTTGTGGATGTGTTTTGTAGAACACATGATGATGACGAAGAAACCTTAGTAATAACAATGATAGTTTGATTATTCCGCTGTGCATACATATTGTTGTTCATTGTTATTTGTGATTATTGATTATCCTAGATAAGGTCTAATAAACCTAGAGCATCGATTCTAACAGAAAGTACTTAAGTATCATATCCTGTGCGAAGTCGATAAAGTATATGATACTTAAGTACTTTCTACTTTGGTCTCCTTGGATAACTAAGGTTTCACCGTTGATTGGGATATGAACGGTTTTCTCGTCGCAAACATTCCTAGCACGGTGTTTAGACAACCAATCCATGCCAATTACGACGTCAAAACTTCCAAGCTTGATTGGCAATAGATCTATAAGGAACGAGTGGTGTTGTAAAAGAATAGGGCAATTACGGATTACGGTGTTGGTTCCTATTATCTTTCCATTGGCTAGTTATATCTCATAAGTTGTATCTAAGGTAATTGGAGAAATTTCAAGTAATGGTGCAAAGGTAGTAGATACAAAACTCTTATCGGCTCCAGAGTCAAACAAGATTTTTGCAGAATGATTGTTAAGAGAATATGTACCCGTCACAACATCAGGGTTCAACGGAACGTCTCCAACTCCTAGCACGTACGCCCTTGCACGCGCATTGTTCTGTTGAGCGGCATTCACCTTCGGGCATTGACTCTTGAAATGACCCTTCTCTCCACATCCATAACAACTCATGTTTGCCATGGCGTTTCCACCTCCAGGGTTTCGACAATGCTTACCCTGATGACCTATCTTGTTCTACTTGTCACACTTCACAGTGCAGGGTCCAGAAAGGTGCATCAAACATTATTGCACTGGGGATGTGGTCCGGAATATCCTTTTCTGGCAGTTGGTACAACATAAGCCCTTGCGGATTCTTTTCTTCGGTTTTGCCGATTGTGACGCTGGTTTCTGTTGTGGTGATACTGGTTGTTGTTCCGATTGTTGGTTTTGTTGGATTGGTGGTGGTTGAAATTCGAGATTTTCCGATCATCAAGCTTCCTTTTGTTATCACTTTATCCTTGTGCATTTGCAAGCTTTAGTATTGGCTCCATAAGGCGGTGGGATACAGTGACAACTTCCTCAACAGTCTTTGGGTTAGAAGCGATGACATCTCCTTCAATACTCCGAGGTAAACCTCCGATCAAAGCTTCCAAAAGCTTTTCATTGGTAGGGAACAGATGAGGACACAGAACTCTCAGCTCGTGGAATCTCTTGGAGTATGTCTTGAGATCATTACCTTTAGCAGCCAAATGGTAATACTCATCTTCTAGCTTCTTTATCTTAGTTCTTGGGCAGTATTGTTTCATCAATAGTTGTTTCAGATCTGACCATGAAATCCTACAAGCTTCTTCTATTTGGATTGGTTGGGCATGAGCTTTCCACTAAGATAACGCATCTTTTAACAAAGTTCCAGTTGCAAACTTGACCTTGCAATCATCTGTGCAGTCACTTAGTAGAAACAAAGTCTCGGTTCTCTCAAACCAATGAAGTAGACCAATAGCATCTTCTGTGCCCTTTGGAGAATGTTGGCTTGCAGTTCATGAATTCCTTGTAGCTACACTTACGAGCTACGAAAGACTCACTTTGATTGGTTGGAGTGTTGGTTTCATTTGAGTTTGCCATTTCAATAATACGTGCTACTGCTACGACACGAGTTGCTTCAGCAAGACGAGCAGCCTCGGCTTCACGTGCTGCTTAGGCAACACGCTCAGCTTCAACTTCTCAAGCGATCTCTGCTTCTCGAGTAATCTCAGCTTCTCTCGCAATCTCAACTTCTCTTGCAATCTCAACTTCTCTTGTAATCTCAGCTTCTCTTGCGGCAGCTTCAGCTTCATGTGCCTCTTGGGCAATTTGTTCAGCTTTAGCAATGCGTTCAGCTTCGGCTCTAGCAGTGTCAGTGGCATGCTTAGCGATGGCAGCGCTAACGCTATCAGCGACCATTTTTCGGATAGGAGTTGGAGTGATGGTGGATGAGGTAGCTTTCTTCTTGACCATTTTTCTAAAATTTCCAAGAAATAAACACCAAGATTAAGAATCATCGAAAATAATAAAAGTTATTACACATTATAAATATCATAATATTCAAGATCATCACTTTAAATCAATGAAATCATATCGTCATAAACAGAAATAAGCGAATCATGATTTATCTCAACAAAAGCATAACATAGATAAGGACATAATGATCTGTTCGACATACCGATGAATAATAATATCACAACACAAGAATATAGAAATACAACCATAGATAGCATAGAATACATCGATACATAGTATTTGTTCACAACCATAGGTTACAACATCAATATTCTTGTTCCATAGTTACAAACCAAAAGGATACAAGCCTTAATGCCTCATATAGCAGCTTTATGATACATACTACAATAAAGATGACTAGGACCTATGCATCGCCCGATGCGTCCTTATGACGGCGGCGAATCTCCTCAACCATAGCTGTCAAATCTCGAATCTGTTGCTCACGTGCTCGATCTCTCGCCTCGAGGTCATCAATCCTCTGCTCTAGTATGGTGGTGTAAGCATGAGCAGATACAAGCTCGTGATGTAAGGCTCTCTCTCGGCCTAAAGCAGTGTCTCTCAAAGTACTGGCATCTCGAACAGTAGTCTCAAGCCTATGGGTCAATCTGGTCACGACATCTCTCGCCTCCACAATCTGGGCGCTCATCATGACAAATACAATCTTAATGGAATAATGACCAATCACGAGGTTTTCGACCTCTTCCTCCAAGCTCTCTATCCTAACTAACGGAATCTCATCATAATGCACCAGGAGCTCATTCAGCTGGTCCTCGTGTTTAACGAGTCTAGCTACTAAAAGAGGAATAGTATGGTGTACAGGCTCTCCGGTGACTGGCAGAACTGGAGCTGGTGCAGTCAATGAGCTCTTCCCAAGCTCAAAGGGACTCGGTGCTCCTTCCTCGTCTCTCCAACGACAAAGTAGAGGTAACAAGAATGACAATCGTCTAGCGCTGACCCTCTTTCTAGGTCCAGGCTGGACGTCCACATGAATAGGCATGTAAGGATCAATAGGTGACGGAGAATAGCATCTAACACTAAGTGGCAAAGGTGGCTCACTGAAGGTATCCAATGGTGGTGATGCTACAGGAGGTGATGAAGCAAGAATAGTAGTGGTCTGATGGTAGAATACAGTAGGTGGTGGTGGTGGTGAAGTAGCAGTAGGTGGAACAATGGGTGAAGCTGGTGATGACTGAGTAGGTGGTGACTGAGCTGATGGTCTCACATGGGTCATGGTGATGGCTCGCACACGCTTCCTAGCCGGGTTTTTGAAGATGGTGCCCTTAGGATGCAGTCTGTTAGGCGCTCTGAATGGCTTGGACTCATATGGCTTCAGGACTCGGACTCTACGTCGGTGACGACGGATCGGTAAGGAAGATGATACAGAAGTGTCCGATGAGACAGAAGCAGTGCTCTTGGATGACTTGGATGATCCGTCATCCACTGTGACATCTGAAGCAGGTAGCCATTGCTGCGACTCATAATACTGATCGAGTGTCATGGAAGCAAAAGCAGTACGCTCTTGAGAGCGAGCAGTCATAGCTGGAATGGTAGGAGTTCGGGCAACCTCGCCTTCCTCAAAAGGTTCGGTCTCGTCCGAAACAGTGGCTGGTATGGCTGGACTGGGATGAACTGGCATATTGAAAGTCGTAGAGGACATAGTATCTTCCATCTCAGTGTTTAAGGATAGAACAACCGGTGGGAAGCGCACATGGTACTGTAACAACCTATAAAATAATAATGTAAGTAAAATGCCAAATAATATTATTAACAAGATTTTAGTTAGTTGCGCACATCTGCCAAGCAAATCTCCATGCCTAACTAAAACAAATGCAATTTACTTATGATCTAGTGATGCATAGAGCGGTCATGGAAGGGCATATGGCAATGGTGTAAAATAGTCCCGTTTTAAAAGTGCGGTTATAGTCCAAATGTTTTTGAAAAACTCTTTGGTTATCTATAACCTTGGCTCTGATGCCAATCTGTAACACACCCCGAGATCATAATGCCAGCGGAAGAATAATGGGGGTGTTACTCGAATGGAGATCATAGTCAAAAATCATAGAAAACGACTCGAAAGAGGCGTTTTATTAAAAATAGTTATCATTCATCGAAAACTCATGTTGTTACAAAACATTACAAATTGTTCAAGCGTTTTCCGAAAATAAAGAGCATGAGTTTAAAAGAAATGACAACTTTATGTTTACACCACAAGAAAGGTCTTTGTATGCCTCACTCCGTGCCTTGGACATAATCTTCACTGATTACCTGAGATAACATGCTAAAAAGGTCAACAGTAATGTTGAGTGAAATCCATAGGTTTAAATAATAGTTGAACACAAGAATATGAGCATGATAATTGTAAACTAACAATATCATAAAGAAAATCATAGATTATTATGCGCTAAGCTCATGCAACCAAGACTCAACTGCATGCACCGAATTACTGGTGTACGTAAGTTTTGCCCCAAAGGAGGTAATAGCCAATTACCTAATGCAATTCCAATATGGTCTGCCCCGGTTATTTCCTATAATCAAGACGGGGTCCTTACTCCCCATAGTACTATTCACAATAACTGCGTTCACTCGCGGTGAATAATGGTTCATGATACAGGGGACTTATGGCTAAATACTTAGGCAGTACCAATAATCAAGAAGCGAACATTTATGAAAAACCTTGTGTTCTAGTTTAGAGCATGTATCTCCCTCGCGGGGTTTGCAAATAAAAGTAAAAGCGAGGCTATGAACTCACCTTGATGATAATGAACAAGCACAAATAGATCAAGCACAATGTAGCGGATGTTCCAAACCTAAACCTAAAAATGATGAGATGGCGAGTCTCAGAATATGATAAACATTTTGGTTCGCGACCAAAATAATAGAGCATTGAATATTCTTATTCAATAGATCATTGAATTGTCCAATTCAATAGGGTGTATGCGTGCTTAACGTTTTAAGTTAATTTATGTGCTACATTGTCTTAGTTTGATATTTATCAAAGATCCTCACTTACGCATAAGTGAAATGTTACCCCTTTGTGATCTTGTGAAAATGATGGAGTTATTGAGTATTTTAGATCCCACATGCGTTTTACCGGATTGCTGTTATATATATAATTAAAATCTTATATATATATATATATATATATATATATATATATATATATATATATATATATATATATATATATATATATATACTAGAAGGGTACCCGCGCAATGCGGCGGCGGGTACCCGATGACTATAATATGATTAGAATAAATGAAATAAAGGTTAAAGTTGTAAAAATTTTAATTAAAATAAAATAAACCCACTAAAAATATAAAAACTAAAAACTCATAAAAATATATTAAAATGGATGTTGAATTAAAGAGCTTAAAATTTTAGAAAATATGGTGAAATTAGATTATAATATAAATAAGTAGATAAAAAGATATTTTAATTTGAAAATAAAGATGAATTTTTAGTTGAGAAGTGACACATGTCATTTTATAATTGGAGCTTCTTATCTTAATTTTTGGTGGTTAGGAGTTAGGCTTGGAGTTTGTTAGAAGTTAGGCTTGGAGTTTGTTAAGAAGTGACACATGTCATCTCATGATTGGAGCTCCTTATCTTAATTTTATATGCATTATAATATATATCTTTCCTTAATAAGCAAGTAAAAAAGTCTGAATTTTTAAGCCTTCTAATTTTAGAAGGCCTAAATGCATTATAAGGTAGTATATATATATATATATATATATATATATATATATATATATATATATATATATATATATATATATATATATAATACGTTTAACGATATCCAATAGTAAAATACTTTTAAAACACTTAAATGATCAAAATACTCGTTTTTACGAAGTCACGATAAGTTTATAAGTTTTTCTAAACTTTTCTCCGAATTTACACTTTTTACCCTCAAGTTTTAAAATGTACAAGTTTAGTTCTTTAATTTTGAGTAATTGACACTTTTTACTCCGAACTCATTTTATATCAAACTTTCTGAAATTGACAGTTTTAACCCCTAGTGAAACTGTTTTACGAAAGCTATCCCCCAAGATATACTTTAACGCGTTCAAACCCTAAAGTTTCAAAGTTTACATTTTCAACCCAAAACTATTATTATTATAATTAGTTTCGGTATATTACAAAAATGGCCCTTGCAGTTTTAAACGTATACATGCAAGCATATATAACTATCTTTTACTTTTGTAATAGCTTATTTTTAGGACTTATTAGCTTATTTCGAGCTTAATGGGCCGGGTATTGGGCTGATTGGGCTTGGTTAAGGCTTAATGGGCTTGCTTAGTGGGCTTTAGGCCCGTTTGGTCTTTGCGTATTTTATCAAAACTGTCGAGGGCTAGGGGTTTTACAACTCGTTTTCAATAAGTTTTACAAGTTTTAATCAGTTGGTATGTTAACTAGTGGGTGAGTAATGTGTCGAGTGGTGGTATTTCAATTTAATACAAAGAAATAAAAGAACATAGGATGCGTTTTAATTTTTTACATGTGATATAAGTGTGAAACAAGAAAGACAATTCGAGAAAAGGACTTACTACACTCTAAGTGAGTGGTGATGACTTGTGAGCAATGAATCGAACCCCCGTGTTCTCCTTATAACTTAATTGATTTACCCAAGCTCTTCCTATCTTCCCTTTCTTCTAGCGTTGGTACCCTGAAATCCTTTCGTATTCCCTTTGTTTCCTTCGGCAGAATGTTAGGAAGTATCTTATGAGTTTAGTAGTGAGTTTTTGTCTAAGTGTGTGTGACTTTACTTGTTTAAGGATATTCTTCTTATAGGAAGACAAGTTATGGCTTAGGGATTATTATATCTTGATCTTTCAAGTTCCAAGATTAGTTTTAGACATGTGTGGTTTGCTAGATGGGGCGTGCAAGTGTGGCAGCCGACTTTATGGCTTGTCCATGCCTAGTCGATTTGTATTTTAGCATATGGAACACATTACACAAATGGGTTACAAAGTCTCAAAGATGGTCAAAGGGGTCTTGGTGGTTTAGGGCAATTTAATAATAGGTTAGGGTAGCTTAAAGGTGGTTTTATGTCTCCTTGATCTTGTACACATGTTTGCTTAAGTCACTAAGGAAATATTTTGTGTTCTCCTAGTTTGGTCCGAATGACACACCCACATGAGGTACTAGTTCCTTATTTTTGGTTACATGAATATTTGATGTGTTGTGGGTTTTGGGTTGTGAGAATGGCAAAGTCCAAGGAAAATCTAGTTTGATTTTCATGTTTGTTTTGCTTGTGTGTTTGGCTCTGATACCAATCTGTAACACCCCCAAAAATGTTTTGCAGCGGAAGATAATGTTACTGGGGTATTACTCGATTGATATCACAACGCAAAGCATAGAACAATGGTTTTCCTTAAAAGATTTCATTTATCGTAGTAAAACAAAGTTTACATAAGTTAAGTTGTTGCGGAAAATGGCCCATTTACAAGATGTGGTCCCGATACATAAATCAGAATCTTCTATGACCATGCCATGCAAATGCCCAAGTGCCTCCAAAGTCTAGCTATCGCCTTTTTAATACCTGAGATAAACATGCTTAAAAGGTAAACACAACGGTTGAGTGAATTCATAGGTTTAGTGCGAAGTTGAACACAAGAACATGAACATGCCAATTGGAAACTAACAATATATCATAAAGAAAATCACAGATTAATATGCGCTAAGCTCATGCAACCAAGACTCAACTGCATACACCGAATTACTGGTGTACGTAAGTTTTGCCCCAAAGGAGGTAATAGCCAATTACCTAATTCAATTCAAATATGGTGCGCCCCGGTTATTTCCTATAACCAAGACGGGGTCGTTACTCCCTATAGTACTATTCACGATATCTGCGTTCACTCTCGGTGACTAATGGTTCATGATACAGGGGATTTATGGCTAAATACTTAGCCAATTACCTAATTCCAATAATCACTTGAAACTACTCCCAAGATACTAGCCATTTGCATTAAACCCCTTAAACCAAACACTCCATAATCCAAACCCAACAACTTTGTTTTCAATTGCAGTCTATCTTGTGGAAAAAGTTATTCCATAGGTTTGTTGCATAACTTCGAGGATCGATATGATCAAACAAACATTCATGTATACATCATTCAAGAATTAATAAAAAGAAAATACGGGAATTAGGTTTGAACCCTTTTATAAAACTGATATATAAATCTGGGAAAAGTTACATTTCTGTGTATACAAATACGTGTATATATACTAAACTAAACGGTGTATCTGAAAGGATGTGATGGTTCGTATGAACCAAGGGTTGTTTCCCTTCAGGCATAACTGCCTATAACTGTTTTTAACTGTTTTATAACTGCCAAAAACTGTCTTTAACTTTTGATTTGACTTTGCTTGTTTGTTGCTTGGTCGAATTGCAGCCCAACAGGAATAACAAACCTTCTTTGTTTGGCATGTCGACATTACTTCCAACAGATTCCCCCCTAATGTCATAATTCCAAACTCTTTGTTCTTCAATCTTCTTGTTCCTTGATGCCTTTCTAAAAAAAACTTGATGTCTTCAATGTCTTCATAGGGTGCAATCATGTGATCGTCCTGATCATAATCGTGACTTTTGGGCAGGTCTCTTTAGCCCTCTGCTATAAAATTTGTAGAAATCTTGTGAAGAGAAATTTGTTCGATGTCACTTGATCTTTCTTGATCAACTTCTGTGACTTCTAGGCAGGTTTACTCCTAGCCCTCATCCACGTAATTTGTAGTCTTGGTACTCTGGTAGTGCTGTAATAGCACTTGAGAAAACATCGTCTTCTTGGTAACTGTGAAAATGTAGGGGGGGGGGGGTGAATACGTTACCATTTAAAAACGTTAGATCTTTTGTATCAAATCGCTTATGAAGCTTGTTATAATATGAAAGTACCAATTATTGTTTATGACTAATATAAAGCATAGTAAACTAAGTTGTCACACAAGCATCAACATCAAACCACATCACAAGCAATTATAAAAGTAAAGAGATAAAGAAATGAAAGTGCAAACCGAACACGAGGATTTATAGTGGTTCGATCACTGATCTCCTCTCCGCCCTACTCCACTTCCCCGAGTACCCAACTCGAGAGTTACTTCACTAAATCAACAAGCTCCCTTCTCGGCGGAGAAAACCTTACAATCGTCGCTTACACTTTTTCCAGTACAAAGCTAAATATCGGGTTCTAGTTCGAGGTAGATCCAACCTAACGTCGCCTATACAATATTTTCGACACTAAGCTAGATGTCGAGTTCTTTCCGAGTACAACCACTCCCATTATGTTTTATGGCCCAACATAACAAACCTTGTGTTTTATGGCACAAACACATAAAGCATCTAATCTAAGTTGATGAGAAATGTTGTGATGATATACTAATGTTTACAATGATGATCCATGACACAAATGTCTAATGGATATAAATGACTAATCTAAATGATCTTCTTAAATAATAAGTCTTCAATCAATGAGGATATCAAGAGATCTTGAATCTTCATATGTTGATATGCTTTGATGAATGAGGATGGCTAGATCTCCAAGATTTCCTTGGTTGATCAAAATGTAAAGTATGCTTACAACAAAGATGAATGTTAGAAGCATTATGATCATGTGATGATGAGGGTGATTAATGTATGTTACTACATGGTTATCAATAGATCTAAAAGATGAAAGAAAGATAGAGAGAATGTGTGTTGGAAGGGATGAGAAAAATGAGAAGACAATGAGCTCTATTTATAGCCAAAGATGTAATCTAAAAAATAATATTTTATTAGATTTGATATCTTAGAATATCTTCCGAAATCTTTTAAAGATTTAGATGACACTATGCATGAGGTAATAAAAGAGTGTTTTCCTTTTTATGAAAAATACATTTAAACTAATGTATATACTTATTTAGAAAGGTAAGTTACTTATAAATAAAATGTAAGTAACCTTTTGTAAAATAAAATATCTAGCTGAGTGCTTGTCAAAATAAAATATATTTTGTCAAGTGTAAGTAAACTTTAGTACTTGTATGCATATTATAGTTAGTTTACTTGTACAAATAAAAGTATATATTTGTTAGACATTTTACAAAAGATGTATTTGTATAAAATACTTGTGAATGAAAAATGTAAAATGAGGTTCGCAATAGAATGGTTAACCTATTAAATACTTAGTGACTCTAAACGTAATTTAATCATTCTAAATGATTTGTTAATGGGTTTGATCATAATGCCACATAACAAACATGTACGAACCTGTGTTGTGACATATGAGGACTTGAGACATCGAGAGGTGTTGAATGTATGTTGAGACAAAATGTGATTACAAGTAACTTGTACATTTTACGTTATGTATTACAAGTTACATGTTTGTGATCAATCAAAACAAACGAGATTGTATAGATTAAATATCGTAATATTTGCACTAACAATCTCCCCCTTTTTGATGATGACAAAAATATGTAAACGTAATAGATAGTAAAATGTAAAAAGTTACTCGTATCCTTACAACCTTTACATTACCTTCTCCGTTTACACTCTTCTTCCCCTTTTGTCGAATCAAAAAGGGCGTGTCCTTGGAGTTTAACTTTATTTCTTCCCAAAAAAGCGATCTTGCATCATCCCTAGTGAAGTTAAATCGTCTACTCCAAACCGTCCCTTATTTGGTAGCGGATCCGTGGATCAAATTAAGAGGCTTAACCTACATCAAGTTTAGTTTTATGCAACAAAAATTATGAGAAATATATGATAAAGAAAACTGCATAGCAATGTTAGCCTATTTTCTCCACTTTTTTTATCGAAGCACAAAGACTTGTCGAAAAGTGAGAATGATGATTAATGCGTGTATGCTCCCCCTTGTTTGAGGCGTCAAGGTATGATTAAAAACCTACAAAACAAATATTAGTGCAAAACTATATTCTTCATTGGACGAGTAAGTGATATACAACAAAGTGTGTATAAGATGCATTCAATAAATGCTTGACGAAAGTTCCCCTTGCTCTAGGGTGTCAAGATGAACTTACAAAATAAAAATTAGTATAACAGAAGCTTTATCTTTAGACAAATATGTCATATACAACCAAGTGTATTTACGATGCAATATGAGTTCTTAATGGATATTCCCCCTTGTTCGAGGGTGTCAAGAATCACCTAAAATAAGAAAAATAATTGATGCAAACTTCATCATTAGATGAGTAAGTTATATACAATCGAGTGTATATGATGATGAACCTACAATGAAAAAAATTAGTGCAATATATTTCATCTTTTTGACAAAGAAAAATAAGATGTATATATGTGATATGATATAATCAAAGATCTCATGAAGTGCAGTCTCCTAATAAGAAATACAATCATAAGAAAAGCGATAATATAATATGATAAGAGCCTACAAAATAGTGCCTAGAAAGAAGATATGAAGTGAAGTTGGAATATAAAGAGTTAAATCTAGTGGTGCTAGTGTTGGTGTCGGTTTACTAGTAGGATTCATGTGGTGATAACTCGGTAGATGACTCAAGATTTATAAGAGTAAGTTCTCGCTAATCCATGGTGGTGATGATTAGTGAAAGTGGTGATGGAAGGTGGTGGTGATAACGTAGAAAACTATTAAGGAGTTAGAAACTCGTATGTATAGCAAATAATATAAAAATATGGACTCATGCAATCCTTTCGTAATGTCAAGTGACCAAGACTAAGAGGAAGACAAAAAATGAATAGACATTGCAATTCAATGATGCATGAGGGTTATGATTTGAATGATTTATTGATGCTAACAACCTATTATTTTGAACAAGTTCTCATATGCTTCAAGCCAAGAGTAATCAATAATGCGTTCTATCTAATAATGTTATAATGAGGATACCAAAGAAAATGCATAAATATAAAAGTGATAACATGAAGATAAATTCATTCATTGATTGATACGAATTATAAAAATGATCTATTCTAGGTGACAATGGAAGAGATAGTATTAACATGGTTTTGACCGACATGGAAAATTATGACATTGAGAAGTGAAGACAATATGTACCAAAAAAAATTAAGTACCTATATGAGGATGAGAATGACATCATATTAGAGAGAGTTGGATAGAACAACGTGTTGAAAGAGTGTTAGGAATGGCGGTTTTGATTAATATATCGTTTGCACCGACAATGACATGCATGATATCTGTCAAGCGAGAGAAGAATAAGATCCTATGATGGTGTTCTAGATAGTGAAGTTGTAAGGTTCTAGTTTAAGGAAAATCCTAGATTTGTTGATTGTGGAGATGAAGAAGTTTGTAACACACATGATGCGTTTTTCACTTGATGAGGTATTGGTGCAAACTTGTGATATAAGGTTAAAAAGGTTGAACTAGTTATGGTTTCGTGAACCGGTTTTAGCTAAGTGGTGTTTACCTATGTGTTGGTATTTTAGAGTGTAAGAGACATAAAATTTGATAAAAGACAATTATGTGAATGGATTTTTCTCCCCCTTAATTGGTGGACATCCAACATAATGTGTAATGTATCAAATAAGGAATGACAACAAAGTGTTTAGGAGGTTATTCGGGTTAACGAAAGAGATGAGCTTGGTGATGTTTTTATGGATGATGGTTAGCATACAATGAACTTCATCCTTAAAGTCATGTACCTCTTCTTGATTAATTACAAGATGATCGTATGACGAGGCATGTAGTTTCCTCATAGGAGGTGGAGAGGATGATGTAATTAAAGTATTGTTGTAGCTAAATAGTGGTGGAGGCAATTTTTGTAAAGTGGAAGTAATAATGAGATTTTGGAAAGAGGCCGGTTGAAAGATACGAAAAGCCAAGCCTCTAAAACTTAATTCTATATGCTTTAAAACTATATATAAGTGTAGGGGTCCCATAAAGCATATTACTAATCTACGTAGCAATAAAGGGGATTATGCGAAATGAGCATATAAAAGTTAGAACCAAGTGAGATAACAAATAATATGGTATCAACCTACAAAACAAATTTGTTAATGACAAAAGATGTTAACATGATAGAAATCAAATGATAACATCTCATATAAGCAAAAACAACACATTGCACTCAGTAGACAAGAAATCACCACACAACAAGGTAGCATCAAGACAAACAATCATATTATGCAAGAATGCGACATTATTCAAGACATTTTATTTTTAGATTGTTTTGTAGTTAGTCTTATACATTTAAGTATACTTATCTATAAGTAAGTATGACAGTTTATGTGATTATATTATAGGATAAAAAGACTTCTAAAAGTTTATCATACCAAAGTCACTTTGAGAAATTATAAGTGCACACGTAGCAAGCAAATTGTGTGACAAAGACGCAAAAAAAGTAAGACGGGAGATTCATGCAAGCCATTATAACATTTAGGAGCATGTATCATTTAGACCATCTTATGCATAGATTTAAGGAATGTCAACAAAAGACAATAGCTTTCAAACATGGATACATCAATAACAAAATGACATATTATAAGTTCACAAGTAACAAGTTAATCAGGCGAAACATCATACAAGGGACATAATTGCTTCAACTATAAATATCATGCTAATCATATTTACGCTTAACATAAAGTAGCATAAAGCATCATAAAGAAAAAAAAACCTTTCTAGAGTTTATACATTTGACAATTAATCAAGTTGATATCAAACACCAAGAAAATGTCAAAACAATTTATCGTATCAAACAAGAACCTGTAATCAACACATGTAAGTGCAATGCAAGTGGTTTTAAAGGAAAATTCATATATACTACTTGTTTGATTAGTATTCCTAAGGCGAAGCAAACTATCACTGTTTTAACACTTACTTTAGGCAAGTATAGGAAAATAGATTTTTTCAAGTTGGAGAATGACTATGAGACTATTATTAGCGGTGCTCAATTAAGGCTAAACACGACCATTTTTATGGGTGATTCCACATACCCAACTTCTCTCCTGGAAGCAATTCAACCATTAGGTCAAATTGAGTTTCTAGTGCAATAGGTTCTCCAGTAGTCATTGTCATGTTAGAAAGATGGGAACTCCTACTTTTGCCTATTATAGTGTATAAAAGATGATAGTTTACCAATACTTGGCGTAATGTGACTCAACCAATATGCAATATAACTAAGGTGATGAAGATGTCATGTTATACACATTAATTTTAACAATGATGTGTTGATACACAATATGTTTTAATCTAGTGTTTAGAATCTAAGGTTGTTCAAATTACATAACTAATTGTATGATCTAATGGATGACATCTTTTACATTGAGTTGAAGTGTGTACTTTAAATTTGATTTGATCATCTAAGACTAGGGAATGGAATATGTTAAATTAAGAACGTTCTCAAGAAAGCTCTTTGGAATTTTATTTAACAAGAACCTAAATAAGGTTACCAACTTCAATAGATCTTGTGTATGTTTTAGAGATGTGTAGTTTTAACCTTGGATGTGCACAAGGTTTGAGCAAGGTTAGGTTATGATGTACGCTTGAAAGGAAATAGATACGAATAGTATCTTTCAACAAATGAGATTATCCCATGGGATAAAGTTATCATGCTAATGAAAACAAGTATGACGAGATGAACTGGATATGCTAGTTCATAGAACTTGTAGATGTTTGTTTGAAGATCATTTAGCCAATGAGGTGTAATGAAATCTCTTGTAACACAACCATTTATGTCGCAAGGAGAGAATGATGCATATGATATACAATATCATTTTAACAAGATGAAAACTTAATGCATGACTTCTTAGTCACAATGTTTTTCAAAACATCATGTTTTACTAAATGAAAATATGAAGCCAACGTGTTTGAATCGGATAGTCCTATCCTAAATATACTTGGTCTCAAGATTATATTCCCTAGATGATGACAAGAGGAATTCACTCGAGTTTCTTATGTATACTCCTCAAGAGTCATTGTTTCTCGGGGTATATGATGTTGGCTTTGAGATTGCATTTTAACATATGTTAAAATGTTGATTTAAGGTTTAACGAAATTTATGCAGAAGTTTAACAACAAAGTATTACTAATGCTTTGATAATTTGTGAAGGTAGTACTACTTATACCTAGTGGAAATTGACAAAAATTACCAGGAGCATCATGCTCATTTGATAGTTGAGGTTCTAGCCACAATGAATCATCTAAGTCCTCATAGGTAGGAAAGTATGGTTGAGTTTGTTCAAACGTGCATTTGACTCAGTACGAGTGTTGGACACAAGGGCTTTTTGAGCAATACACTCATCGAATTCAAATGATGGTAAGGATGGTGGATTTTTTTATCTAGGTGGTAGGTCTTCTAGTGTGTCTAAATAAGGATGTGGTGATGTAGAGGTTTGTTGTGCTATGGGAGTACTTAGGTTGATTTATTTGTCCATAGATGTTGAACACAACAAGTACGGATACTAATTCTTATGGTTCATTGGTTGGTACAACTAGTGGGTGAAGTGCTTGAAGTTTTGGTCATGTTTATGAAGCTTAGGAGCTGAGATATAGGTTCATATGAAAGGGTGCATCTGGTTTAAAGGATGCTCTAGGAGGTTCATGAGCAATACGCAATGGTGCCAAATGATGGCAGAGGGATAGTAGGTGTCAAATAGGGATAATTGCCACAGTGGGTTGTTTGTTTTGGATAAGTGTTTGAGTTGAGATGGGATAAGTGTTTGAGTCATTTTAGGATTAGTGTTTTAACATGTGTCGTTAAAATACTTGGGTATTGATTTTTCGGATATAACTTTTAATGACTACAATTGTAAGTCATATATACTTGAATATTTCGAACAAAATACTTAAGTTGTAAATCCTACCTTGTTGAGATTATAAAGCTTAGATTGTACTCAAGGATAACAAGACTTGATAATGCATCCTTAACATATGTGTGAGTTATGACTGGATGTAAATACTTATCGTCTTGGAGGATGACACATTATTTTCATGTTAACCAAGTGAGGCAATACATGTAGATACAAAAACAATATCTATAGTCATATGTTTGACTTGTGTATGATATGTTTGCAAATAATGAGTCCAGATTTGTTAGTCTCGGTGGCAAGTCATCTAAGTCATCCACAAACGGGTGAGGAGATGTTGGTGGTGTTGCACAAAGTTTGATAGGTACAAGTTTTGGAGACTTTGGTAGTGAAGGTGTTTTGGATGGTTGTGAAGTAGTCATAATGGTGGGTGATTTTGGTGGTGGAGTTGGAGTACTTAAGTTTAGAAAGTTCTCATCTCGAATGGGTGATGAGATGTTGAGAGGTAATGAGTCTGAGGATGAAGAGTTCAAGTTAACGAAGCAACAAGATCGAACACTAATCCTAGTGGTTTTCTTAAGTGGCTTGTTTGAGGTTGAGGATTTAGTCATTTTGACTTTGCTTTAAGAAATGCTAAGCTTAAAAATAAGTAATAGCGAAGGTGTGAAAATGACCATCCTAAATGTGTTAATTTATGGAACTAAGGATTAATGGAGAAATGTGTTTGATTTGATGTTAATCCATACAACGATGATGGCTTCTAATGAGATGGAAGTGTTTAAGAGTATGTCAAACATCCTAAGTCAATTCATTGAGGATGTGTTGAGTGAGATATGAAAGATATGCAGTAAATGAACTTCAATCAATGCAAAATCTTAAAAGTCAGACATCCACAGATTGCAAGAAACCAAATTTAGGGTTCCTTCCTTTATAGGAAAGGGTTCCTTGGGTGGATTTTGTGAATTTTTGTGTTTTGGTGGGAAATGAATATCCTATTGGTCTAAGTAAGTTAAACTAGCCCTAATATAAATGAAAATCAATAAAAACTATCCTAGAAACAAAATTTGGTAAATTAGAGTGCGGGATTGGTAAAATTCAGCAACTTACCTGTAGTGGCTACGGCAACAAAAATTTACACGGACAGAACCCGATTTATGGTTCCGTCTGGTCCGGCAGTACAAATATGGCGGCACCAAAATTTATAACGGACGGAACCAATTTTTTGGGTCCGTCAAATTCGTGCTGTGCAGAAATGTTGACAGAGGCATTTTTTAACCCTCGGGGACTTTTTCGAATCATGAAATTTTTCTTAAAACATATGGAGATAATTATTTCTAGTTAGGAACAATCAATAACACACATAGACACACGGGAGCATGTACTTTCAATAGGGGCTAGCGATTTTCACTAAATAGTGAAAACGGTGAAAATTTGATAACATTAAAATGTTATCCTCCTGCACGGAAAATTTAGTTCACATGATTGTTTTAAGTTTAGTTATCATCTTAGAAAGAGAAAACACATAAATTACATCATACAACATTGTTTTTGTCCTTGTACCAAACACTCTCTTAAAACCTCTATTTTTCAAAGTACTTGACTAATTTACTTAGTACTCATTGCTAAGTGAGTTATGACATTTCATAAGTTATGCGAGATGTTACTATAACCTATGCAAAGAAATTGATCTAATTCTATATGCGATGGTAAAACAATTTTTCAAATTAGTGCACAAATCTAGCAAATGTCCTATTGTGCATAAACAAGAAATCGTCAAACAAGCTAATAAATAACATGGCAAGATTGACACTTATATTATACAACCAAACAAGTGTAAACAATAATTTGAAAATAAGTAAGCAACATATATGCAAACAACATAAACAAGTGGTCATTTAGTATAGCATAAAAATGAAAATATTTTTCGTCATTTTGCGTTTAAATATGACGATGTATACCAAGCTTGATTAGTTTCCTTTAAACATATTACCAAATTATTTAGTTTCAAAACAAATTGTATCAAAGTTCTAAGAATACCAACTTAAATTGCTTGATTCAAAATTTTGAGTTTTTATGTTAAAGTGAAACTTAATATCTTAGACATACTGTAGTATTTGGTCTGTTTCATTTATTTAAAGTTCGACTCAATCCATGAGAGTATTTTTAAATGAAATTAGACTCAATTCCCTTTAAAATGATAGGTGACTCGACTTGTACGGACTTACGGTTAATTAGTTATGATTTTTTTGAAGTTAGCCAAAAAACTGCATATTGTGCAGACCAAGAAACCAAAAATTACAAGGGAGGAACCCTTTTTTTGGTTCCGCCAATCCGTGGTCAGCACAGAATGTTGAAAAATGTACTTACGCATAGCGAGAAAGTGTAGGACTTACTAGATTTGATAGAAAAAATATAATACACAATTTTGTTATTTATTTTTACTAATGTGACTTATCTAAACATTTAACAACAAAATTTCTAAGTATAATTAGCAAAACATTTTTCATATTATATTTCGCTTCAATGGTAATTTGATACATGGATCGTGCTCCATTTTAAAAACCATTTTCTTTGAAAATAAGAGCTACGAGGCTCTGATACCAATTGTGAAAACATAGAGGGAGGGGGTGAATACGTTACCGTTAAAAAATGTTAGATCTTTTGTATCAAATCGCTTATGAAGCTTGTTATAATATGAAAGTACGAATTATTGTTTATGACTAATAAAGCATAGTAAACCAAGTTGTCACACAAGCATCAACATCAAACCACATCACAAGCAATTATAAAAGTAAAGAGATAAAGAAAGGAAAGTGCAAACCGAACACGAGGATTTATAGTGGTTTGGTCACGGATCTCCTCTCCGCCCTACTCCACTCCTCGAGTACCCAACTCGAGAGTTACTTCACTAAATCAACAAGCTCCCTTCTCGGCGGAGAAATCCTTACAATCGTCGCTTACACTTTTTCTGGTACATAGCTAAATAGCAGGTTCTAGTTCGAGGTAGAACCAACCTAACGTCGCCTATACAATATTTCTGACTAAGCTAGATGTCGAGTTCTTTCCGGGTACAACCACTCCCATTATGTTTTATGGCCCAACATAACAAACCTTGTGTTTTATGGCACAAACACATAAACCATCTAATCTAAGTTGATGAGAAATGTTGTGATGATTACTAATGTTTACAATGATGAACCATGAGATAAATGTCCAATGGATATAAATGACTAATCTAAATGATCTTCTTAAATAATAAGTCTTCAATCAATGAGGATATCAAGAGATCTTAAATCGTCATATGTTGATATGATTTGGTGAATGAGGATGGCTAGATCTCCAAGCTTTCTTTGGTTGATCAAAATGTAAAGTATGCTTACAACAAAGATGTATGTTAGAAGCATTATGATCATGTGATGATGAGGATGATTAATGTATGTTACTACATGGTTATCTATAGATCTAAAAGATGAAAGAAAGATAGAGAGAATGTGTGTTGGAAGGGATGAGAAAAATGAGAAGACAATGGGCTCTATTTATAGCCAAAGATGTAATCTAAAAAATAATATTTTATTAGATTTGATATCTTAGAATATCTTCCAAAATATTTTACAGATTTAGATAACACTATGCATGAGGTACTAAAAGAGTGTTTTCCTTTTTATGAAAAATACATTTAAACAAATATATATACTTATTTAAAAAGTTAAGTTACTTGTAAATAAAATGTAAGTAACCTTTTCTAAAATAAAAATCTACTTGAGTGCTTGTCAAAATAAAATATATTTTGTCAAGTGTAAAGTAAACTTTAGTACTTGTATAAATATTATAGTTAGTTTACTTGTACAAATTAAAGTATATATTTGTTATACATTTTACAAAAGATGTATTTGTATAAAATACTTGTGAATGCAAAATGTAAAATGAGGTTCCAGATAGAATGGTTAACATATTAAAATACTTAGTGACTCTAAACGTAATTTAATCATTCGAAATGATTTGTTAATGGGTTTGATCATAATGCCACATAACAACATGTACGAACCTGTGTTGTAACATATGAGGACTTGAGGCATCGAGAGGTGTTGAATGTATGTTGAGATAAAATGTGATTACAAGTAAATTGTACATTTTACGTTATGTATTACAAGTTACATATCGTAATATTTGCACTAACAGTAACAAAACGCAAACTGTGTAGTTTATTCTGATTTTGTTCCTTCTTTCAATTTTCTTCATAAGAACACAAATTGTGTTCTTTTTCCTTTGGCATCTTGGTTGGTTTGATTCTTGAGTGATGATAGATACATGAATCATAACTTCGTAATTCTTAAAAAACTTAATAATGTAAATCTTAATATCCTTTAAACTTTTAAAACTTTATAAGAACTTAAAAAAACTTAGTAACTTTAATCTTTAAAACTTATAAACCTTAAACTTTATATATATATTACTTATCTTAAACCTAATAAGTAAAATCTTAAAAACTTGTTTTCTTATCATAAACCAAATAAATAAAACTTGAAACTGTCTTATCATAAACCAAATAAAAAAAACTTAAAACTTGTTTTCTTATCATAAACCAAATAAGAAAAATCTTAAAACTTTAAAACTTTTAAAAATTGAAACACTTAAAAACTTAAATCTAAAAATAACTTTTCAAAAAAAAACAACAACAAACCTATATATAAATACTAAAAAAAATAAAATGGAGGGTGTGTTTTGTAATTTTTGGAACTTGGTAGGGTTAATAATACCCTTTGACCTTATTTTTGGTTCTTGGTGATGTCAGTAATAATACTTCTGCGCCACTCTCTTTTCTGAGAAAAAAACGTCTCCTCTCCCTTTTGAGACTAAAACCCTGTCTTCTATGATTCTTGGTGGTTGACCGCCGATCATGTGGCTGGTTAACCTCTTCTTCAGTTGGTGTGTTCTTTGCGAACACTTGCATAACGTGTATAATTTGGGCCTTTTTTCGTATCAATTGAATCAAGTGGTGATTCAGTTAAGGGGTTCTCGGCTTGATTCTTCTAACACATGTGTGTTTGTTTCTTTTTTTTCTTGAATCGATTTTCTTTGCCCCTTTTGATGATGACTGGTTTTGTTCGATTGGATATAACTTTCTGTTTTGAAACTTGATTGATGATTGAATCATGAATTGTTGTGTTGTTTGATCCCTTCGCTCTGATACCAATGTTCCACAGGTTTTTTGCATAACTTCGAGGATCGATATGATCAAACAAACATTCATGTATACATCATTCAAGAATTAATAAAAAGAAAGCACGGGAATTGGGTTTGAACCCTTTTATAAAACTGATATATAAATCTAGAAAAGGTTACGCTTCTGTGTTTACAAATACGTGTATATATACTAAACTAAACGGTGTATCTGAAGGGATGTGATGGTTCGTATGAACCATGGGTTGTGTCCCTTCAGGCATAATTGCCTATAACTGTTTTTAACCATTTTCTAACTACCAAAAATTGTCTTTGACTTTTGATTTGACTTTGCTTGTTTGTTGCTTTGGTAGACTTGCAGCCCAACAGGAATAACAAGCCTTCTTTGTTTGGCATGTCGACATTACTTCCAACAAAAGTTGTATACTTTAGAAGAGTGATTTTTACTTATTGATTATATTTATGCCAAACAAATGTATGGTTAATAAAGTTGAATGGAGTTAAATCAAATAATGTGATTTTTATTCGTCAGCTGGTAAATAGTAAGCCATTGAGCCTAACTAGGACTGTTAAGGCATATTCTAAAAGTTCGGCTTCGACACAGTACACTTGTGTTGTCATCTCGGCCCTAGAAGCGTGCAACAAATATAGAACCAATGATCAAGTCACACCTCATTCATAAGAAATTATTAAACATGCATGTGTGCGTTGTAGGATCATAATAGAAAATTTCATAGTGTAGAGAGAAAAGACATAAAAAATCTTTATAAATATGGAGAAGTGAACGTAACTCGTACTCGTCTTTGTCTTAAAAAAATAAAATAAAAACCCCTCGTGTTAATCGATTTTGTAAATCATATTTGATCGTGAGGCTCAATTGCCATTCTTAGGAGTCGGTCAAGTTCCAAAATGTAGATATCGAATTACTTCGATAATGTTAAATAGTTGAGATCAGTATAAACACAATATATTTATAGATTCAATGAACCATTGTTATTTACTTTTGGATTAATTTCATATATCACCTTACTTTCATGATTAATTTCATATATATTTAAAATGCAAGTAGTGAATGCATAATGTACAATGTTTTATTGCATGTTTGGGTACATATGAAATTTTCAACTAAAGTAAATGGGAGATATGAAATTGCCCATTTATTATTTTTTTTATCAAAATAAAATAAAAATAAAAAACCACTTTCCACATTTTTTTATTATAAAATATCTTGCTAATAGTAAATCACTACGCGACAAAAAATACACTATCGCGACAAGAATTTTTATACCTTTCAGTAGACAGGCACTTCAATATACTTTCGACAATTTTTTTTCCGAGTTTTGTTTTAATGTTAAAATTTTTGTCCGAAAAAATCATATGTGATTTGTATGTTAGGAATCACGTGTGATTTCATAAAACACATGTGATTTCATAAATTGTAGCATATTGGATTTCATATACACATCAAAACATATTAAAAGAGGGGCGTATGGGTTGAATTTTAGAGAGATAAAGTAGAGAGAGAAATGGGAACTTGATGAAACAAAGAAAAATGGTATTGAAGCTCCAACCCTCTACCTTGGGAGGTAGAGGGTATTTATAGTTTCTTACAAGACACACCTCCTACGGGCTGTGGATCAGGCATACAGTGGGTAAAGACCCCGTCCGTCCTCCACGGTGTTACATAACTAACTACTTATTAACATAACTTGACTACGACTACGAGCTTTCTAATGAATACATATACTTGAGGTGATCGACACTTTAACTAATGGATTTTCTAAATCCTAACAATCTCCCCCTAAGGGAGGTCACCTCAATTTACATTGAATACAAAAAGATATTACATTTTGATTGTTCTTGGATTCTTGATTAAGTTATTTGCTCTGTAGCCCGTAGTCTTTGATTCTCCATGTTTTGCATGTTTGGTTAATCCAAGTGGAGGTCTTTAACTGATCCACGTGAGGATGAGTTTTGAGCCAGCTTTGAGATCATCAGCTACCATAAATCTCTGACTCTTCCTTTGTGGTGTTGACATTATGTGATGTTGTGACATATGGACCGACATGCTCACATTATGGATCATGATATCTTCTCATCAGAGTTACGGAAGCTTTTGTTGATTCATGATATTTGCAGCAGCGTAGCAGAAACATGGAGTAAAAATATTAGAGTCGTTGATGAAGATATGGACTTATCATGAATTCTTTAGACATGAATGTGATGTGTGAGCATGCGGCTATGGACTGACTTCTCAATTCTGAACAACTGCAAATGTTGGGTGTACCTGCATACAACAGTTAGCAATAAAACACACGAAAGTGTCTTTCATCACTTTCGTTGAATTGATGTACATGGCCCACGGTTCCCTGTTGATCAGTACAAGTACTGCCTGTGATCAGGTATAATTCCGAAGAATCTCCTTGACAGGGTTTCGCAGCTGTTCTAGCTGTTCTCAAACCGGAACGTCTCAAAGAAGACAACACGGAGTGAGTGAACCAGCGGATTGTGATTCACTGATTGATGAAAAGTGATTTGAAAACAATCGTGTATTGCTTAATATAAAGTGTTTTGCAATATAACGAAGGTTTTAAGGAAAATCAATTATCAATCATAAACACCTTTTATTTTGAAATATTAATACACATTCGATGTGCTAGAGAAAATAATTTTTAAGCACAACGACCGGTTTTTCAAAGGTATCCGTCAATCCATTTCCTGGACCAAGGTTGATTCAATCTTGAATCGCCCCATTGTTTCAATCCAGTTGTCACTAGTTTGACCTATTGTATAGATCTCACATGTCACCTACCAAGAGCTTGTTTGATGTTGGCTCTAGAAGGTTTTCCATCTTCATTGTGAACATGTTAACATATCACTCAGATGTTCTGGCTATACCACACGGATAATGCGTAGGACTCTTAAGATATATTATCACTTTCCACATTGTGTGAAATAGTGAGTCTTCAAGAATAATGTGTCCTAATGAGATTTATTGATGATCTCGCGGCTCTAGACTCAATAGTGCACATTTGGTTCCTATGCCAGAGACTAGGGAGAGGGTCTCCTTCTTCAATATCAACAATCTCTAAGAGAAAGTCGATAGATAATGTAGGTTCCCCGTTAGAATGAAACAAGTCCTTTTAAGAGGAACTTGAGTAGCTTGGGAAGTTGTAGTGCAGTGCGTCACTGGGTCCATGACGTCCTGTCTTCAATACCGGTGTTACCTAGGTAACCACCAGTAGCATATGAATTGAACCCGGTTTCTGCCCTAAGGTTGAAATAAAAGAGGGTTATTTCTTTTCACCCTTTTCTCATTCATTTCTTTTTCATTCTTCAACCCCTTCAGTGCTTACCGAAATATCATAACTAGAACCTTGTTGGGTTTGTTCCAGTTCTAGCTCTATCTCAGTCCGCACTCTTCCCATTTCTCACTTTTCTCCCTTTTCCATCATACCTAAGGACTTCTACACTATCTATTGGATTGTCCCTGGGTAGATCCCTCCGGCTCTGGTGGGATCGTCGGAACGAATACCTAACCTAACCATCCTTATATCTCCATGCATAAAATAAATTTGGTCGGTCTTTTTGGTATTGTTCTTCTGCCATTGAAACCAATTGAAAACCATTTGAATAATCAATCCAGGTACTTGTGATCTATGATCAAAGCATTTTGTACCTGAATTGTTTTAGATATTTCAGAAAAAGCTCCCCCTCAACATGTGCATCGTATGTTCGAAATTGCTTTGGCACATGGAGGCAATAGGACTTGAAAATCTCAGATTGAGAATGAAGAATTCACTTCTTTGATCAACATTTTCTAAAAATATCAACATCACTTTCCCGATCAAAATTAGTATTTTAAATACTTTGTTAAAGATATTTTTGGGAACGGATGTGGTTTTTTAAAAGTTGCTCCCCCTCAATATGTGCATCGAGATTCGAAAGTGTTTTGCACATATTAGAGAGAACCTGCACTTATAGATAAGTCAATCACGTTTCAATCCTTTTGGTTTGATATAGATGCTCCCCCTTAACATGTGCATGAAAAAATTGAAATCGTTTGGCACATGTAGGGAGGAGAGCTTGTTATAATATTACTAAACCATTTATCGAATTATCAGTTTATATCCAATTTAAATCACAAATTCTCCCCCGATCACAATTTTCAAATCCTTTGAGATTTTTGATCTCTATTGATTTAAATTAAATTTTGAAAACTTTTGAGTAGAATAGTGACTTGCTTATGAAAAACATTTTAACTGATAAGGGTCAGATTTTGAGACTTTAAACTCCAATGTTCAAGCATGCTTAAGTATCTTATGTAAACATAACATTAACCAAGGTCTTGAACCAATTGTATAAGACATTGAAATTGCTTGACAAATAACCTTTTTGATTTAATTGAAATCATTCTCCCCATCAATCAATGACATAAGTTGTTGATTGAGAGATAGAGATTTTGACAAGTGACAAGTCCAGATGATTTTTCAAAAATTGAGTCTGAGTTATTTTTCAAAGTTATTTTAGTTTTCATTAGATGAAAAATATTTTTCAGAAGAATTTATAGAAGGAAAAAAATTTGTGAAGAAAACATTTGTCTTTTTGGTGACAAACATTTGTTTTAAGAATCAGAGCATTAGATTTGAAAAATAAGATTAACCATGGCTCTGTTCTTTCTTTTAAAACGGGTTACTGCCTGAAATGACAATAAACCACCATTTTTCTCCATCCATTTTTTTTTAAGTTTATGTACAAACGAACTTCATCTAAAGACCCGTGTCATTCTTAGAGTGACAAATCAAAGACCGTAGATGTTATCGAAGAATAGAAAAAGATGGGAAAAATAATATTTTTGAGCTTTTTCAAAGATTTTCTGATTTTTATAGATTTTTATTATTATTTTTTTTTTGAAATTTTATATTTTTCTATTTTCTTTTTGTGGGTTTTATAATTTTGTATTTTGCTTTTTTTTTTGAATAAATATTTACAAGAGATGGATGAAGAAAAGCTTTTACTCCTCGTCTTCCTCTTGAAGAAGTTTGAGTGTTTCCGGTTGTAGACTCTTTAGACCAAGTCGTGGAATGATAAACTCAAAACGTTCTCTAGGAAGAGCTTTGGTGAAGATGTTTGCTAACTGATATTCAGTCTTCAAAAAATATAGTTCCACCACACCGTTCTCCACTTGCTCCCTGATGAAATGACGTCGAATGTCGATATGCTTTGCTCTTGAATGTTGAACGTTGTTGCATGAGAGAGCAATGGCACTCTTGTTATCACAGAGGGATTTTGTTGAATTCAAAGCCATAGTCAGATAATTGGGATCTCATCCATAGGATTTGAACACAACAAGATGACATGGCTATGTATTCTGCCTCTGTAGAGGATATAGAGGTACTCATTTGTTTCTTTGAAGACCAGCTCACAAGCTTATCACCCAAAAACTGAGCACCTCTTGACGTGCTTCGACGTGTATCTTGACACCTTGCATGGTCAGCATCTGCATAGGCTGTTAGTGACATAGCGGTGTTCTTCGGATACCAGAGTCCCATGTTGATGGTTCCTTGGAGATACTGAAAGACCCGTTTAACCGCTTCAAGGTGCTTTTTGGTAGGCTTAGCCTGGTATCTAGTACACATGCATACAACGAACAGAATGTCTGGTCTACTGGCGGTGAGGTACATCAGGGATCCAATCATACTTCGATATTTAGTTTGGTCAACCATGATCCCCTGAGTGGTCCTCATCCAGTTTAGTACGCTCCACCATGGGAGTGTCAACATGGTCACAAGAATCAAATCCAAATTTCTTTAAGATTTCATTAGCATATTTAGATTGATTGATAAAAATGCCTCTGGGACTTTGTGAATGTAATCCCAAGAAAAATGACATTTGTCCCATCATTGACATTTGAAATTTGGAGCCCATCTCCTTAGAAAAACGTCGGATCAACTACTCCTTTGGTGAATCCATTAGATACAAGAAACTTCGATAGCGTGTCGTACCATGCCCTTGGAGCTTGCTTTAAACCGTAGAGGGCCTTCTTCAAGCGATAGACATGAGTAGGATGCTCTGGATTCACAAAACCTTCTGGTTGGCTGACGTATACAACCTCTTTCAGATCTCCGTTAAGAAAAACAGTTTTTACATCCATCTGATATACTACCATGTTCTTACTAGCAGCGTTAGCCAGGAAGATTTTGATTGCTTCGATACGTGCAACTGGAGCAAATGATTCTTCGAAGTCAATACCCTCCTCTTGACAGTATCCTTTTGCAACCAGTCGAGCCTTGTTCTTTAGTACATCACCATGCTCATCAAGTTTTACTTTGAAGATCCATTTTAGAGCAATGATCATAGCATAGTCAGGAACAGGTACTAATTCCCATACATCTAGTCGATCGAACTCATGAATTTCATCTTGCATGGCATTGAACCAGCTGTCTTCAGTCATGGCTGTGTTAACGTCTTTTGGTTCGACCTTAGATAATACGGAGTTGAAGAAGCACCACAAGGCATCAGTTGCAAGTTGTTTACGAGTGGATACTGGGCGAGAAGGGTTTCCAATGATGTTGTCCAATGGATGGTCATGTGTCCATTTTCTAAGGTGTTCGTGTGGTTGTTGTTGAGGGACTGAGGTAGCAGAGTTTGGATCTCCTGATGAAGATGGTTCTGAATTTGGTTCAGGAGCAAATATGTTCTCAAATGGAGTATCTTCGGGAGTAGCAAAGGGGTTATCTCCACCATAGTTTCCAGAAACATTTCCATGATGTACACTCGATGGTTGAGGATTTGATGATAATGATGAGTGATCTGCAGTAGGCACTTCTTGACTCAATGACATAGAAACTGAAGGGTTTTCTACGTTGACTGGGCTAGGGGCAGCCTCTGTTGATGGATTAGACTGATCATTAGCAATAGGCTCATAGTGTTCATCAAACATTGGATCAAACAATTTCTTCAAATCATCTTCCGAAGGGGGTACATATGGAATTGCTGGTGAGGGATTTTGTACAAGAGAAGAACTAATGGGACTACTTATCAAATGTTGAGATGCGGGTCCAGAACTTGATTGTCCTGGAGCCATTTGCCCAGACAGCTCATCGAACGTGACGTGAATAGTTTCCATGATATCTCGAGTTCTTTTGTTGTAGATTCGGTAACCCTTCTTGTTTGGTGCATAACCCACAAAAACTCCAATGTCCGCCTTAGCTCTTAATTTACCTAAATCTTGACCGTCATTCGTTGGATAGCACAAAGCACCGAATACACGAAGGTAGGAGAGATTAGGTTTTCGTTTATGGACAAGTTCGTATGGAGTTTTTCCATGAGTGGTGTGTATAAGGGAATGATTTTGGGTGTATCAAGAAGTGGCAATGGCTTCAGCCCAATGAAACATTGGAACCTTTGAGTAAATTAACATTGTTCTTGCAGCTTCAACAAGGGTTCGATTTCGTCTTTCAACTACACCGTTCTGTTGAGGCGTACGTGGAACACTTCTTTGATGACTGATTCCAATGCTTTCATAAAATTGACTTAGGTCTTTGTTAACAAACTCAGTGCCATTGTCTGTTCGAATAATTCTAACAGTCTTGTTAAGTCGAACCTGCAACTGTTTGATAAGTTTGATGATGACATCTGGAGTTTCATCCTTTGTCCTCAAAAACTTAACCCAAGTAAATCGAGAATAGTCATCAACAATGACTAATACATATTTCTTCCCATTTATCGTTTGCACTCTCATGGGTCCGCACAGATCCATATGAAGAGTATGAAGAACTTCCATAACTGAGTTTGCGGGTTTGGGTTTGTGGGCATATTTCTTGCTTTTTCCCAATTGGCATGCTGAACAAAGATGATATTTTTCATACTTTAATCTGGGTAAGCCTCTTACTAGGTCCTTTCTGGAAAGGTCATTAATGGTGCCAAGGTGATTGAGACGACAATGCCATAACCATGACTTTGTTTTCGAAGCCTTTGACAACAAGCAGATTGGAGAAGACTTCATCATATCTTCGATAGAGATGGTGTATAAGTTTGTACCACGTGTTCCTCTTAAAAGTTCCACACCATCAAGTTCTCTAATGAAACAAGTATGTTTTCTAAAAGCCACTTCTAAATCAGAATCACAGAATTGACCGACAGAAAACAAATTATGACCAAGACCTTCAACATAGTATACCTAGGAAATTACACTATCACCAACCACATAATCTCCATAACCCATAATTGCCCCAAAATGGTCGTTCCCGAATCTAACAGTCCCGATAAATTTACTCATGAAGTTCATGAGCCGCGAGTGACCTCCAGTCATATGCTTGGAACAGCCTGAGTCCAGGTACCACAGAACGATTTGAACGACCTGCAGTTGAACACAGACAAGTATGGATGACTAGATAGTTTGGATCCCCATGCGAGAATGGGTTCCACTTGGTTAGAAAACGAGATTGGAACATCCACATCAGAAAAAGAGTCAATGAAATCATTGGAGGTAGATGACGGACTAGTAGTAACAGTAGATCTATTCAAAGTATGTTCACTTCTTAAAGGTATAGTTCTACCAGTAGGCATCCATTTCCTAATGGGCATTGATCTAGATAATTTAGGGCACAACTCATTAAGATTGAATTTACGGCCAGTAGGTATCCAATGATAACCTACATTACTAAATTTTATTCCTGTTGGTTTCCAATGTTTTCTAGCCCTCTTCCACCTTGGTCTTCGGACCTTCTTAGCATGTTTTTTAGTGTTAACATTTTTTACCGGAGATATAACAAAATTGTTCACATCATTCACAACACATTCATGATTAATTCTAGAAATCACACAATCATTACATGTTTTGCAAGAAGTAGCAGATTTCGAATTAATTACAGTACGCTTATAGCTAATACTAGAATCAACACGATTCGTCTTATTCAACACAAACTTATTGTTCCTAGGGTGGTCTTCTACTTTCTTCCATTGATCACTCTTAGCTTGCGAGGTCCTATCTTGCTTTGTATTACCTGGAGGCTTTGACCCGCTTGCCTTAGTGTCACTGATTACTCCTGTAGAGGGAATGATGGGAACATTAGTTGGTTTTCCTACTTTATGCATTCCTGATCTAGAAGTGCTGGGATCTGAAGTACTTGCAGGCACATCAAAGTTCACATGCTTGACTTTCGGCACATAACAAGGCATATCATGGGTTGCATGCTTAACACTATGCATAGAGCAAGGCATAACGAATTTATCTTTCTTACAAAAGGATTTAGGGCATGTTGCTCTTAAGCATTCTAAAAGTTCCTGAGATCGTTTGGCATATAAGCATGCATACCTAACTTCACTATCAAGTGGTTTATTTATGCTATCCTCTTCGACAATCTCACGGAGACATTCTAGACTATCCTTAAGGTACGAAAAATATTCTTGAAACCCAAGTTCGTTATTTCTAAGGTGAGGAGGAATATATTTTACAGTCACATCATACTTAGAATCCGCAGATGCCTTTGAAGCAACATTCTCATTACAGACAAGTGGCATTTTCCCTTTTACCTGACTTTTGAGATTCTCAAATTCCTTTTGCAAAGAAGTTATTTTTTCATTGTTCTTGTCACGAGTGACTTTCATTGAATCATATAACTCTTTAAAGTGTCGTTTAACCTTTTCATTTTCTTCTAGAAAACTCTCATTTTCTTGTTGTAATACATTAATGATGTTTTGAAGATGAAAGTTTTGAGAATACTGAGAAACTAAAGGAGGAGGCATTTGGGAGCCATTCACATTATTCTTTTCACCCTTTAATTGTGAAATTTGGGTTTTCATCCTTCTGATCGTGTTACAGTGAGCTCGAATCTGTTCGTCACGTTTGTTTATTTCAAAAACTGCATCAAACTCAGGAACATCCGAGGATGTCTTGATATTTGAGGTTTCAACATTTTCTTTTAGATGTTGATATTTTAGTTGTAAATTAAAATGTTCAAATTCCAGTTTAGAATAATGTTTTACCAAATTATCATGATAATCATGTTCTACTTTATCATGCAATTTTGAATTTGTGGTTTCAAGCTCAATTACACGATCATGGGAAACTTTTAAAGCAACAGTTAATTCATGAAATTGAGACACAGTAATAGAACAATTTGTAACAGTGTAGAACACATCTTGAGCAACACATTGAGAGATCAGATTATCATTAATGATGTGCAGATTCTTTATCTCTATTTCATTACTCTTAAGCTCACGTTCATACATACTGACCTCAAATTCCATATCATTAAACATCTTTTTCATTTCTTTAATCTCTATGTCCATTCCCTTTTGAAGACTCTCAAATTGTCCTTTAAGTTGTTTAAAGAAAGGCATGACCTCAGTTAAATAGCATTCTTTAGTTTGTTCAAAACCCCTTTCCCCTTCAGTTATCCTAGTGGGTGTGATTCTCTTCTTACATGTTTTCTCAAAATCGACAAATAGTTGATAAACTACGTAAAGGCTGATTAAGGTCTTGCTATTAGTGGGAAGATTTCTGGGCACTAAATGCATTGGTGTATTTGGGGGATACACGGTGGCTGGAGGCAATTTCCTACAAGGGTAATTCTTTTCAATAAAATCGTCAGCTTTTTGTTTGTCCAGATCCTTTTTCCAGAAAATTTGTTCAGGGGCAGCTGGGTATGAGGTCTAAATTTATTAAAGGCAATCCAGTTATCCTTAGAATAATTTGGTGTTTTAACGATGATTTTATCTCTTATGCATAAGGGACTATTAAATTTATCATCCAATTTTTTTCTAGAGACTTCTTCTAAATTTCTATCTTCCTCAGAGCACTCAGCACAAGTGGGTTTCTGTCTAGGCTTAAGAATCTCATTTCCATCATAGATTACTTTTTGAGTTGCTTTAGCCTTACTACACGCCTTAGGATTTGGTTCATCTACAAGTGGAACGCTATGCTTATCACTTAGAACTCTATGCTTAGTGATCATGTGAGCAATCTGAATGGTGTTCCCTTGTACGTACAATTTGTTTTCAAGTTTGTTCTTCAAAGTTTTTAGGTTGGAAAATTCATTTAAAAGTTTTGATTCCTTAGCATTGAATTCTTGTTTAAGTACTTTCACATTATCTTGAAGTTCTTGTTTCTGTTTAACAGTTTTGTTAAGCTTTTCTTGTAAGGAATCTAACTCTTGTTTTAACATTTCTTCCCTAAAATTGCTTTTTCTAATAATTGTACGCATTTGGTCATCCATCTCCTGCTCACGGGTAGTCAGTTCAAACTTAGCACGTTGTTCATATATAGCAACTTGTTCTTTATAGGCGTTTAGTTCAGAAATAATATAATCATCAGGGGCACATGCAGTGAATTCATCAAAAATATAGTCATCATTGACTGCAGAAGATGCATTACTTGGTACAATTTCACTTTCATTTTGTTCCACATATTGCTCATATGGGACAACATTGATATTACCCATATTTTCAATATCTGATTCAATAATTTCAGTTGATTGTACTTTGTCGTGTATCTTTTGCACATCAACATCATCGTATAGTTTTAATACCTCATATATGATTGATTCCCTGGAGGGAGTGGCCTGGTTAGGTGAAGAAGCCCTTGGAGTTACCATTGGTGAGATATTAGCCATGAAGATGGTATGGGCAGTTGGTTCATCATCAACATCTGAATCAAATGCATCACAGTCTGCGACTTGAAATGCATTGGGATTGTTCTGACCCATACCCTGCACTGGCTGTTCATCCACATCAGCATCATAAGTTATGGCATTTCCCTCAGCAAGAAATAGCAATTCTTCCTCATTCAACATTGCTCCACTGTCTTGAGCTTGGACCAGCAGCATCTTGTCCCTGAAGTACTCTGCATTTTGTGGATGTTTTGGAAGAGTGCAATTCCTTGCGATGTGTCCTTCTCCACCACAGTTGTAACATTTAATGGGCTTTACCTGACCCTGAGCCATGTTCTTTCCACGATTCTGATTACCCATATATCCACCACCACCGCCAGCATTCCCATATCCAGCACCAGCATTCCCATATCCAGATCCAACATTCCCATATCCAGCTCCAACATTCCCTTGCTCATTATGTGGAAGGTAGCTCATTATGTGGAAAGTATGCATTCTGTCTTCCTTGCACACTCTGCACCACTACCTTTCCATCTTTAACAGTAGCTTGATTATGGGGATTGGAAGCTGTTCTCAGGTTATTGTTGATGTGTGGAGTGAGATTCAGATTTTGCCTAACCATAAGAGACAGTTGATTAACGAGATTTTCCATGAATGTTTCTGAATCTGGAGGTTTATACCCTGGATCTGGAATGAGTTTGTGATTACCATTACCAGTTGGTATCACTTGAGATGCTTTGGTGGTTATTCCTACAATTGTGTAGAATGCAGTTGAATCATTTGACGAGCTTGCATCACCATAATTAGTTTTGAACTTTTCAAAGATCATTCGTTCAAACATAGCATGTTTCTCATTCTGAAGCAAGTATGCATACAATTGCTCATAGTTAGTGTGCCTCAAACCTTTGGTTAGCTTGACTGAAGTGACAAATTTGTGCCATTCGGGATTCATGTTGTTCACAAACTTTGAATTGAGCTGGATATTTGGCATAGTCATTTTGATATTCCTCATGTCATTCACAAGCATGTGGAACCTCACATAGTATTCAGTGACATTTTCCCCTGGGCTCATCTTAAAGTTCTCAAAATCATCATACAGTTGAGACTCTCTGTCTTCTTTAGTTAATTCTGAACCAGAGAGAAGCATCTTGACATTGTCCCAAACTGCTTTGGCTTTAGTGTTGTGATTGATTAACTTGTAGATGTCCTTTTGTAGACCCTGAAGTACAATGTTTGAGGCCCTAATATCAGCATCGTATCTCTTTTTCTCCTTATCAGTAAGTTCATCATATGTCTTTGGTCTATCCAATCCTAGTGTCACTGAGCCATCAGCAGCAGTTTCAAGTATGTCTCTGGTAGTCTCAACTTGGTACGGTCCTTCATCAATTGATTTGAGAATGTTAACCCCATTTTCCTTACCCAAGCAGTACAATCTGATTCGTTGAGCCCATGAGTCATAATCAGTTCTGTCTAACATGGGTGGACGAGTATCTGATCCTGCAGCTTGAACGTCCTCAGCTACAGAAGAGATGATTGTAGGCACGTTGGTAGACATGATTACAGATTCTACGGGATTTTATAACTCTTTGATTAAACCGGGAAATAGATTATTTCATGGGATTTTACTAAATCAAGAGAAAACCGTAAATCGTAACAATAAGTCTAAAGAGACAAATCGCTCACTTGTACCAAATCGCTCAGAATGACAAATCGCTTCAGCCAGCAAATTGCTCAAAACAAACAAATCGCTCAAACCAAAAAATCGCTTAAAAGGACAAGTCGCTTAATAAGACAAATCGCTTAAACAGTCAACTCGCTTTCAATAAACAAGTTGCTTAAACATACAAATCGCTTAAACCAACAAACCGCTTAAATGACAAGTCGCTTAACCAAGACAAATCGCTTAAACTAACAACTCGCTTAAATAAACAAGTCGCTTAAGCTGACAAATCGCTTCACCGCACAATTCGCACAAGTACGTCCACTAAATAGACAAATCGCTTCAATAAGCGATTTTTAGTTAGACACAAATCGCTTCCAACTAAGGACAAATCGCTCGTCAGAAACTCTTAACGAGACTCAAATTGCTCACTTGAAAACAAACAAAAATACCACTTTTCAATCCAAAAACAATCCAACCACAGTGATTCAAGTCTTCCAAATAAAAACCTAAACACTTATAATGATTCTAAACACGAAAGTACAATCAAAATTTAAACTTTAACACTAGAGATGATCCAAATGATGCCAATAACTCTAAACTCTTTCAAACCCAAAAACCATATAAAAACCACTAGAAATCCAAGAACATGTAAGATGAATGATCAAACCATGGCTCTTGATACCATTTGTAGCATATTGGATTTCATATACACATCAAAACATATTAAAAGAGGGGCGTATGGGTTGAATTTTAGAGAGAGAAAGTAGAGAGAGAATTGGGAACTTGATGAAACAAAGAAAAATGGTATTGAAGCTCCAACCCTCTACCTTGGGAGGTAGAGGGTATTTATAGTTTCTTACAAGACACGCCTCCTACGGGCTGTGGATCAGACATACAGTGGGTAAAGACCCGTCCGTCCTCCACGGTATTACATAACTAACTACTTATTAACATAACTTGACTACGACTACGAGCTTTCTAATGAATACATATACTTGAGGTGACCGAGACTTTAACTAATGGATTTTCTAAATCCTAACATAAATCACATGTGATTTTAAAATTACAGATAACATGTGATCTCTCCGAACGTAAATGTTAACACTTACAAAAAAAATAAAATAAAATAAATAAAGTTCGTCAGAAGTATATAGAAGTGCCCCTCTATAGAAAAAAATTAATTCTCATCGTGATGATATGATTCTTTTACATTCTTCAACATTCTAAACTCATTCAATATCTTCATATGTTGATGATTTTCGTGAATTTCAAGTTGTGATTTGCATTATTGTGTCCGATTATGAATATATTGTGATCAAATTGACAATAGTTGAATGATTTTCGAATAAATTTGATGATGAATGGCGAATTTAATTAACAAATTTGATTTCCGATCAGTTGATTATGTGTGTGTTTATGTGTGTGTTTAGATAAGATATTTTGTGAGACCATAATTTTTTTTATCCATATATGAATGAAGGGTAGAGAAAGAAAATTTTTTTAGCTTTTATAATTGACAATAATATTGTTTTAAGTGTAAATTTTAAATCTAGCTAGAGCTATCATATGCAAATAAAATAGATGGAGAATATCTCACCATTTGATCTTTACGGATCCCACCTCAAACCTACAAATCATTTAAAAAAAATAAGATAAAAATATTTTCAAGTTCATTTTGAACACGATAAATTATATTGAGGTTTTTGTGAGAAAAAAGAAAAATAAATCCTTTTTAGTTACACTTTTATTTGACATAAATTCAAAATCTTCACTCACAAATACATTAAGGGTGTGTTTGTTATATGGGTTTTAGTGTGGTGGAATGTAATAATAGTTAAATAATGTTGTTTGTTACACTTATTTAAAAAGAATGGAATAAATCAATTCCAAATTCATCAATATTATTTTTCAAATATTCTTTCTCACCTTAATTTATTATTAAATAATATTTTTAATACTATTATTTCAACATTAAATATTTATTTTTTCTCTCATTTTTTTTCTTTTGATTTATACCGAATCCAAATCTCATTCTAACCCCGATGATTATACCAAACGAGCCCTAAGTTGCATTTAAATAAGATATTAATGAGACCCACTGAAGAAGAAAGATAAAGATGAGAAAGTCAACGAAGCAATGACGTATAAGATATTTTGAAGATGTTTGGTTCCACCACATGTCCATCACACTACTCAATATCACAACACGTTTCATTCATTTCAAAATCTCAAACAAAACAAGCTACCTAACTCATTCACACACACACACACACACAATGACAATGGCGTCATTTGCATTTTCAATCTCAAACCCTAACCTTACACTTAACAACAAAAATGCATCAAAACTTATTATTAGTCTCACCAAAACCCAGTCAGCAGCATTGTTACCTAGACGTTTAATGAGGTCATGTTATTCAATTAACAACAATGCGGGTCGATTTGGAATCAGTACTTATAGGAAGATTGATCATCGGAGGTTTTCGATTCGTTCGAGTTCGGGTTCGAGTTCGAAAGCGCCCCCCGAGTCGAATTCAGTTTCGAAGGGTACGATTGTGTTTTGGTCTGCGGTGACTTTGGTGTTGGCGGTTGGGAATAGGGTCATGTATAAATTGGCTTTGGTGCCTATGAAGGAGTATCCTTTTTTTTTAGCTCAAGTTAACACTTTTGGGTACTATTTTTACTTGTCATCTTATTTTTAATTTTATGTTATTATACTTCTGAAAATGGACAAATTATGGTATCTCTAACTAATGCACGTTTTGATTTGATTCATAAAAACTCATTATACAAACTAAAAATGGGCAATTAATGCACGTTTTGATTAGAATGACAAAATAAGAAAAATAGTCATAGTCCTCGTATAAAAACCCAATACATTTTTTTTTGGAAGAACATAAATAATTAAGGAAAATGATGGGGACACCTAATTGAATGCCTAATTTCATGCCTAAACTTATGTGGCATGTTTTCGTTTTTGTAAAAACGTGGGTCCCTTGGCTGCAGCCAACAAAATGATGCCACATAGGTTTAGGCATGCATTTAGGCACATCTTTTAAGCCTCCCAATCACCTCTCAATAATTAAATAGCAATGTGCGTACTTATAAAATAAGTCTTGTTTGTCGCACAGACTTATTGAGGCTTATGAGGGCTTATAGCTAGTTAAATCACTTAAATACCCTATGGATTATCACGCAAAATCCGAAAAATATATGAATTTAATTTGATGTATTTTAATGCAATTTTATATTAATAAGCGTCAGTTCCAACTAATTCGCTAAACAGTTTTTCTAAAATATAAGCTACAGCTTCCCAATGTGTGTAAAATGTAAGATTTTTTTTTTTTTTTTTTTTTCCTCCTAAAAAAATAGAAAATTAAGGCGACCAACAACTTAAATACTAACTGTCGAGTTTCATATTGCAACCAACCAAAAAAAAAAATCCAAAAGGAATGGATGACCATTTTAATGTTGAACAGTGTAATAATTGCACTTTTGTAAAACTTTAAAAGTTGGCATTTAATATGGGACAATGGGAGTAGTATTTCCAGTTTAGCTTATTGCGTTTTCATATAACAGATCAAACAATTTTCTGCGTTTGGTTCTGCTTATTGTTTTAAAAGGTTTCAAAACTGTCCTCTTACAAAAAAGTTTAGGGTGTGTGTTCTTACAAAATAGCAGATGGCTGTGTTAATAACGCAATTACTGGGTTTGCAAAATGCAGATAATCATAATACAATTTTTGGGAAACCTTTAGAAAAAGTGACTATAAGCGTTTGTCTAGAGAGAAAATGCACCTTGGAAGAATTTTTAAGTTATATGATTGTGTGAGCCATGTACGTTAGTCGTTAGGAAGTAGCGTGTGCCATCTGCTATTTTGCTTACATTATATCATTTCTGACATCCTTTTCTGTAAACCAAAAGTGTGCGAGTACATTTTCACAATATACAAATATCGGTTATACTGTAGTACCAAAGAGATTTCTTCATGCTTTCTCTATTAGGCATAAGATGTAGTTTTAGATTGTTTCCTTTCTTAGAGAAGCGAGTTGATAATCAACCCGATTTTCCTTCTAAATGCTATCTTTGTTCAAAACAGGTATGTGGCTATATATTTTTCTATACTCTATATGAGGCATCGTGCTGGAATTGTAACTGATGAGATGTTGACCATTCCAAAGTGGCGCTTTGCGGTGATTGGTATGCTAGAGGCCCTCGGAGTTGTTACTGGGATGTACTCTGCAGGTATTTGCAATCTATACATTTTTGTGAGTCAATATAATAGGGAAAATATTAGTTATTCTATTGTCTTTTTGCTATCGTATCTAGGGCATCTCTGGAGTTGAATTTTTAAACTAATTATATGAGTAGCAACTTGAAATAGCAATAAACAAATTATAGTGTTGGGAAAACAGATTCTGCTTCTGATAATCATATTATGTAGGGGTCAAAGGGTGCGTTTGGTTTGTCGCTATGAATCACAATGGGTATGGGTGTTGGTATAGAGTGGAATGATAATGGAATGATAATGGAGGGTATGAAGAAACTACCCACACACATAATATATGAGGAAACCTTCACATTTGGGTATCCTCATTCCATTGTGGTGGGCCCCATAACCAACCAAACAACATTAATGACTTTCAAAGTCATAGACCCATGCCCATACACCCCAACCAAACGGGCTTAGTAGCTGCAACAAAAATAATTGGCGGAGGATAATACAAAGTTACTATGTACCCCTTCTTTTAACCTATCTATAGAGACTTCTAGTCCTATTTCATAAAACGTCTCCCTCTTTTCTCTTAAAGTGTATTTGTTTGCTGTTTGATTTATTGATTTCCTAGATAATTAGAATTTCCCAGACTTAAAAGTTAAAACATCTGATTATTCGATTATTGCAACCTTAAATGGCAGAAACAGATGCAGGCACTATTTTCTACAGTCCATTATATGACATTATTTTATTAGGATTGCTCATTTATCACATACAAACACTCCTTTACATTCAAAACCACATCCAAACACTCCTTTGATGAAAAGTTGAGATGCCTTTGTGTGTGCATGGTTGACTTGATTCCTGTTAAGATGGTCACTCAACAGTATGGTACTGAATGCTGCCTGAGAAAGCAAATGCAACTTAAATTGTTTTAATTCGCGAAAACGATAATGTGGAAAGCAAATCAGTGTGAACCAATTCTTTTTGCCTAACTGTATATTATGCATCTTTTACAGCGATGCTCCCTGGACCAGCTATACCAATATTGAATCAGGTACCGTAAGTTTTTGAAGAAATCTTCCAAGGCTTAACAACTACAATTAATGTTCATATCTTCGCATTAAATGGCTTAGTGGGCCGGTTGATGCATACATCACCTGATCTAGATGTGCGATTTCAACCCATTTAGTTATGAATTGGCTAATTCGGGTTATGTTTTATCTCTAACGGGTCAAAAAAGTGTAGTAAAAATTGCTTAAAAAGGACGAAGCATCTAAAGTGCATTTCCAGTGTACAAAAGCTCATAAGTCATTTTAATCAAAGAGTTTGATTATTATTGAAAAAAGTTACATTTATCCATGATATTTGACACGCTAGATATTCATGAAAAACTAATAAATGTGTACACTGTTTGGGGTCAGTCGAACCTGACCTATTTCCAATTCCGCGGAAGTGACCTGTTATAGTCCTTCACCCGATCTGCCAGTTTTGCTAATTCTACAGTCTCTCAGATACTTCTGCTGCTTCTGATATTTCTTTTGATGTTTGAAGCACTTTTTCATTTGTAAATATCTACCAAGGTTGTAATAGTATATGGTACAATACTTTAAGTTAGCATTTTATTTTTATTTTTATTTTTATTTTTATTTCTCATAAATAGGACCTGCTGATTGTATCTGGTACGTTGCTTCCTGTAAAGCTGTTGTTTTTGTTGCAGACGTTTTTGCTCTGGCAGCTGGGTTTTTCTGCTCTACTTTTAGGAAGGAGATACTCGTGGAATAAAATTGCAGGATGTCTATTTGTGGCTGCTGGAGTGGTTACAGCTATTGCAAGGTGACATCTCTCTTTTTATAACCAACAATTTTACGGTGCTATATTTCTCTTCCGAAGTTAGAAGTTATTACCAAAAGTAGAGATGGATATATTACTAATAGGTAAAGGGTCAGAATGGGTCATCTTTAATATGGGTCGGGGTGCCAAGAAGTATTAGTTATCATTAAAAAAAATAATAATAAAATAAAAAAAGAAGAAAAGAAAAAAACATTGTTACAATGTATGTTTCTGAATAATAAAACTACATAGTTACAATAATAATTTGGAATCTCTGAGTAGAACGATTAAGTAAACCTTTAACCAATTTGACCTTCCCAGACCATTTAACCTGTTTGAGATTAAAAAAAAAGCACCAAACCCAAGTCGATCTACTATTATATTAAATATCAATCTCTAGTTGAATTAGTCGAATGAAGAGATGAATGTTCTTTGGTAGCATATTTCGGCTAAGTTATGATGTTCTTAAAACTTATTTTCAAGCAGTATGAACATCTTTGACTCAAAATTTAGACATCATCACTCCATGCCCTTTATCCATCTTGAGCTTTGGACATTATTTGGTGCTTGCATGTGTGTGCCTATTATTTGAAATCTAAACCAGTTTGCACTTTGTGTATTTTTTTTTACAAAAGTGGATCAGAAAGTGGTCAAATGCTATCAGGTGTTGGGTTGCTGTGGCCAATAATGATGGTAGTATCAAGTGCATTCCAGGCTGGTGCAACTATTATCAAGGTAATACAGAGTGTTCATCTTGCAAGCAAATTATATGAAAACAGAAGTTAACTGTAGATTGCTGTTTAATTCAATAGGAATCTGTCTTTATTGATGCCGTCGCCCATCTTAAGGTATGTTCTTCTCAGGTACCTTCGTTTAACCTTTTGGAAATGGGCTTTGAACTTATTATGCATCTCACTGTCAATTTTTGTTTTAATCTGACTTGTACAGGGAAAGTTTCTCGACATATTTGTTGTCAATTCATTTGGTTCTGCGTTCCAGGTACTTCTTAAATACCTTATAAGGCAATCACATTAGCATAGTTGGCAAGACAGACGGATCAGATAAGCATTAAAATGGTTTGGTCAAAACAGGTAAATTTTGGACGGATTAGGCAATCACTATAGCAAACTGATACACTTTTTCACTTTCAGATACAAACTGACAATAGTTATTGGTGGAGAAGCCAAAACCCACTCTAGGGTTCGGGCAAATGAACTGTTGTGGACAATATTGTGATTTGTCAAAATTATATATGGAAAAAGAGAAACAATAATTAGAGCTTTGTCCAAAATCATTCATTTTTGCCAGTCAAGTGTAGTGTCTTTTCTAGAAAGCATGATCTGTTTTGCAAAAAGAAGCCTATGAAAAACTTTAGTAACCCGATTTTAGTTACAGTTACAGACTTACAGTTGATCATCCATCAGTTTACTTAAGTTGTGCATTGATAGGGAACAGATGGATTCATTTTTTGCTGACAAAACTATATCATAACTTGTAGGCTCTTTTCGTGCTTCTCTTTCTTCCTGTGTTATCAAATCTGAAAGGCATACCATTTCACGAGCTTCCTTCTTACATAAAGAGTGGTGCGGGCTGCTTTTTCAATGTCGGGGCCAGTTCAGGTACTATCCTGAATTTTTGGACGTAATAAGTGCTGTCAATGATGGAATATATGGCTTTATCATTATGCCATCAACGTATGATTTTTCGCTTTGATATAGATGTTCTTATCAGCTTTTTACTGCTGTAGGTTGTGATGGATCACCACTCTTACCATTACTTTACATAGTCAACAATATCGCCTTCAACATATCGATTCTCAACCTAGTCAAAATATCTTCTGCTGTAGTTTCTTCGCTTGCAGTTGTGCTATCAGGTTCTCTTTCTCTATCTCTTTCACACACATGAGACACGTGTTTCTGTCTGTGTGTTTGCATTCTTATTGTTTGCAATCAAAAGTCATATAAATATCCAAAAATTCAGTCGTTTTGATATCTTACTCCATACGTAGCCAGTCATTAAACTATGTTCAGGTTCTTTTATACTCTGCATTGATATTGTGTGCAAGATTGGTATCGATCTGAAACTGCATATATGCCTGTAACCTATATACTGACGGAATTAATTATTTTGTTTTCAGTTCCTACTACTATATACATTCTATCCCTTCCGTTGCCATTCCTCCCCGAAGGCGTAACTTTGAGCTCTTACTTCCTATTTGGAAGTGTGATCCTTGTTTTGGGTCTCATTTTATACAATGTACCTCAGCGTAGCGATATCAAGCACAACTCTGATTCTGACTTCATGTGACACATGTTGTACCTCATATTCATTTTCCTTTGTTTCATGTCATTCTTTCTTCTAGTGGGTAGACATGGTATAGAATCTTTTAGTTTCAATGGTGACCTAATATGAAGGTGGAACATTCCAGTCCCCTGAGGCGGCACAGTTTTCCGCATGGTGGAACAAAAAAGCAGAAGTCAGTATGCATTTGAACTGAGAAGAACATGCACTTGCTCAGGGCGAGTCATGACTACTGAAGGTTCAAATTAGTAAGTTTGGGCCTCGTTATGGGTCTCTAAATCACGAATGCATGTTGCTGATAAGTCAAGTTTAATAGAAGTAACTTTTAATGATTTTCACGTAGACCTGGCAAAAGGGCTCCTATCAATGGCTTGGACCTGGTTGACTTGGCCCTTTGTCAAATAGAGAATACTTTTGTTATTTCTTTTCATTTATGAGTGTTAAATATGGTTGTAGAAGATACAGTATTAAGTAGAATATCATGTGTTAGAAAACACTTCTGAGCAAAATTATGTCATGTTTAATTTGTTTTGTTTCTTTCTTCTAGCTATTTTGCATTCATGTTAAATGAAATAAATGTGATGGATGTTAATGATCCGAGTTGCTAAAGTGTGTTTGTTGCACGTTGAAGTAGTATATTTTGGAAATGTACGAAAGAGTTGGTCTAACATAGGTTTACATGTGAAAGGTGGCACCCAAAAGGGCGCAAAGGGTCGGAGTTCTGTTAGTGTTCCGTTTAGGGTCTGATATGTGCTGAAAACAGTCAAGTTACCTCACACAAGCTAGCCACTTGTGAATGGCTAACCGTAAGAAACTTAAAACAGTTAAAACACAAATGCAATGAAGATCTGGAGAATATAATGAATTCCCGGGTCGTTAAGTCCCACGGAGACTCAATGGTGTGTAAACACTTGATCAGATGATAGAATGATCACTAAGGATAGTGATCAGCAAGGATTTTGATTGGAAATTACACTACTGATAAAGTTTATAAATTACAGCGACTTAAATGCAAATTAAGAAAATTAAAAAGATAAAATATATTAAATAAACGCTATCACTATATTTAAAATGATGAACGTTTAAAACTTAAAACGTACGTTTAAATAAAAAACTACGTAACGTACGAAATAAAACGTGAGAATAAAGAAAGAAAATACCTACGGATATGAAAAATACATTTTTACAATCCTAATTATACTAGAAAATTATTGCAAAAATAAAATTATTTTTATAACTATTTATCTAATTATTATTAAATAAAAACTATTTTTACTTATTTAATAATAGATTAAAATACAAGAAAATATGAAATAAAGCTAGAAAAATGAAATTATGATTCAGAAAAATCTAAAATATTATAAAACTTATTTTAAAACTAAAAATATATTTTTTACACTTTTTATATATTTATTACTAATTTAAAACTATTTAAAACTAATTAAAATGCTAGAAAATACTATTTAAACTAAGAAAATTATGGAAAAATATTTTTTTGGCTTTTTATATTTATCTTAATCTAGGAAAATTGAAAACATATTTTTTTAAACTTTTTCTGATTTATTTGGATTAAATGCTAATTAAAAATGCTAGAAAATGACATAAAATGCAGAAAAATAGCAAATGAACAGTGAAAAATATGAAAACTTCCAGATAAGTCTAAAATAATATTCTAAATCTATGAAAAATATAAAAACATGGGCTTATGTGAAGGATTATGAAGCTGTAGTGAAAAGTGCTTATGAATAAGCACTTGTAATAAGCTATAAGCTAGAAATGAGACCCAACTGAAAGAATAAGCTATAATATGCTAAAATGACAACTGAACAAGCTCAATGACTTAGAAATAAGCACTAAATAAGCCAAAATAAGCATAAATCTTAACTGTATGCACAGGACACTTTTCAGAAAAGGTAGTCAAAAGAAGCTAATGAATAAGCTATTAATAAGCTTATTAGGAGTGAACTACTATTTTTCTAATTTTGTTAAGCAGTTAAACTTTAATATCCCAAAGGCTTAAGTCCTAAATCCTAATGATAAGATCACAGTGAAATTATAAAGTTTATTCAAAAACTGCTTCTAGGAAATTTTGACTTTTTATAAAATGAACTATGTTGACTTTTATGAACTTCTAATGATCCTAGATGATCTAATTGAGTGTATTAAGCTACTATAAGACTGAATTAGGCTAGATAAACAACTTATACACTAGAATGCATGATTATACAATTAAAAATCCTAACAGTTATTAGTTTAAGACAGAATTTAGGTGATTTTGACTTTTTAACTAATGAGGACTAATTTTTATGACTTGACTGAACTAGTATATCCTATTGTGACTTATAACAACAATAAATATCAACACAATTGGTCTCTAGCACAAGTTTAACACCAAATCCAAACACCCCTTAATGAAGGCAGTTTTGAATCTTTAAACACTTAAACAAGTTTTTAAACCAAGCAAGCTACTAATTAACTTACATTAACTATATTAAGACAGATTTGAACTAGAACTAACAAGCTTAAAACACATAAACTAAAAATGCAAATTTTTGAGAAATTTCTTACAAAATGAGTCCATGCACAGGGGTGATAACTGATAACTGATAACACATCCTTCAGATCCTTTGTCATTTCTGCATCTTCTCCATGGAATTTTTATTTTTAGCTTATTTTTTTGGAATTTTTGATAATTTTGGAATTGTTGAGTAAAACTGGTTCCTTGAGTATTCTAAGAGCTTAATAGCTTTGTCAAAAGCTTATATGAGCTTAAGATACAATAACAACGACTATTAATAACTTTTTGCAAATTATGAGAATTTGGACATAAAAATAGCATATACTAAATTCGTGAACCTTAACTGAAATTGAGAATTGAAACAAGTTTTTATTACACTAGAATACAATTACAAAGTCTTTTGAAAGCTTGAACATACACTGAAATATTAAAAAAATTAAAACGACATTCCAAAAATAAAATTACACTACTTCCTCCTTCTCCTTGCTTCTCTTTCTACTTTTTATACACCAAATAGTATTCCCACTTGTTTCTGAGCATATCCCACCATGAATCTCAGCCATTGGATAAGGTGAAGACATATTGGCCGTTTGATGTAATTTTGGCGGGAAAGTGGTTTTAGCCAGGTGGGGGTTGAGTGAAATGGAAAGGGATGCATTAAATGTATCTTGGAGTTTGGTGGAGGTGGGGGGACATGGAAGTGTGAAGGTGAGCTGGGGGGATGGGTGGGTAGAGTGATTGCAGACATGGTTGGGAGGAAGGAGACAGTGGAGGGAAAAGGGGGATTGGTTTGACTGGGGTTGACCGGGGTTAATATATTGAAGGGGGGTCAAGGTCCAAGGGGTTTTGGCAGGGGCCAAGGGTCAAGGTCCAAGAGGTTTAGGTATTAATACAAGGGCTTGTTTGTAATTTCTGAAAATACAAGGACCAATGCTGCCAATTTTGCAAAGTTATTCCAAGGGACCACTTATGACAAGTTTCAATAGTACAAGGACCATAAAAGATATTTTCAAAATTCCAAGGACTATTTTTGCTAATTTTGAAACTCGGAGGACCAAACTTGTAATTTCTCAAAACTTTTGACATTTTTCACCAAAGGACTAATTTTGACAAGTTATGATTTTAAAAGGACCTTTGGTGATTTTTCTTTTGAAATTAAGTGCTCAGGGACTATTTCTGACAACTTTTGAAACTTGGGGGACTGAAACTGCCAATTATGCAAACTTATCTCATTCTTCATCTGATCTTAAACATTTTGCATCTGAAACATATAAAATGCAATTTTGAGATATTTTCAGTATTTTGATGCATTTCTGAGCATTTTTAAACGTTTTGCAGTTCAGATTTAACCAAAAATGATGAGTATTTACACACTCATCAATCCCCCACACTAAGATATTGCTAGTCCCTAGCAATGATTTGAGAAAACTTAATGGATTTGAAAAACTCTTTACCAAAAGCCATCACTTCTGGAGTAGCCAAATGTTTCAGTTCAAGTAAGAACCTTGGTACACTGATAACCAAATGATTTTGAGCAAATCATAAGCTATAAACGGATTTGATTTGTCTTTACCAGAAGCCGTTTGCTCTGGACTAGCCAACTCTTAGATAAATTATCAATATTATCTTTGGTGAGCTGATTACCAATTATGGTTTTCCAACTGCCTTTACCACAAGCCATAAACTTGCGGGCTAGCCAACTCTTCACTTTTTAAGGATATGGTGAGCTGAATACCATACAATTTTGGGCAAATTGCAAGCCGTAAACGGATTTGATATATCTTTACCAAGAGCCGTTTGCTCCTGGATTAGCCAATCCTTTTGTTTATTAGACAAGGCGGACTGATAACCAATTGAGTAAGTGCAAAACACTTACTCCAAAAAAAAATTTGGCCAAAAACGGGGGAATTAGGCGGTATAATTACATGATAAAATTCGTGAGAATTCCCCCCCCCCCCCACACTTAGAAATGAATATTGCCCTCAATATTCAAAGTACCGGCGGTTATGCCGAAACTGAGAACGTAAAAGGGAAATACTACGGCCATTTTTTTTTTTTTTTTTTTTTTTTTTAGAGATATATATATATATATATATATATATATATATATATATATATATATATATATATATATATATATATATATATATATATATATATATATATATATATATATATAAGATGTGGGGCATCACCCCCACACTAAGGTGGTAGAAAGGGGTAAGAAGACAGAAATATGGGTGAAAACCCATATGGTGTGTGCTACTGTTTTTGATTACCGAGTCGCTAGCTTGACTCGACCCCGCATTAATTTGTTCATGGGGAAGTAAGTGGAAGAGACAATCTCCATCGGACTTTCATTCAAGATGTTTGGACAAACATTTGAAGCACGTGAAAGTTCCACACCGATGAGATACTCACGGTTCTAAATAGTACAACTATAAATGGTGATACCGGGGTCAAAGATGATGTCCTCACTCCCGTAAGAATGAAGGAGGGGAGAAGTCACATCATATGTGAGGAATGGAAGAAAGATGTTTATAACAATTAGGATCCATTCTTCATCCTCAAATGTAGACATATCGGGAGGAAGGGTGAGGGTAGTATCATCAATAAGCAAACTCTTATGATAGAGTACACCTTCCTCCGAGCCAATATCATCCTCAAGATCAAAATAGAAATGATCATATTCCGGAGGAGATATGTCATGAGAGAGTTCACCGGAGAACTTTTCATGAAGAGAATCATTGGAAAAAGCCTTAAGTTCAGGAAATGGTTCGGGCTTTTCCAAGTCACTATCCACAACGGGGATAGGAGATGAAGCTGACTTAGCACAGAATGATTCGATCTTAGAAACGAGGAGATTTATATTGAACAATTTTTCACGAAGTATCTCGTCCTCAATTTCCAGATCATCAGAATCTCTCACTTCCTCTAAGCTAACTAGCTCAGAAGGTAGCTCCTCGACATAATCGATGTCTCCATAGGATAAAGAATCGTCAAACGAAGTACAATCGTTGTCAGAATCGGAGAACATCTCGACATGATCGTTTGGAATGTCACGAGGAGGAGAAGAATCATCATCAAGAGGCTTATCACACATATTACCGGAGATAACCTCGGACTCACTTGGGGTTGGGACAAGGCTCTCAACACTAGACGATTCCATTTCTGGAATAGTGCTAAGAGGCTCGTCCCCCATTATGAGAGAGTCTTTGGAAGCAATAATAGGTAAGATAGGTGTGATAGCAATAGACTGAGGGAGTTGAGAAATAATATCGTTCAATTGAATAGCACTCTCCTCGTCATAATCATAATATTCCCTCATTTGAATAGTATCCTCATCATCATCGTCATCATATCGGATTCTTATATTCATCTGCTGAAGCTTACACACCATTCTTTTCATTTGTAGATTCTTTCGAATGCGTATTTCTTCAGAACTTTGTGGAAGATTACACTCCTCGTAATCATTGAAATGCTGTGAAGGCTCGGAAGTCTGATGACTGATGGAATACTGTGGGGGTTGGAAATTGTCAAAACCGGGAGAATTGGAATTGTGAAAATTTTGATTCATCGGTTGACATTCAAAAGTCGCATGAGGACCCCCGCAATTCTCACAACAAAGATAATTGGGAAAATAACTTTCACCAAAGTTCTGATTGTAACATGGTTCTGGCTCATAGACAAGCGGGACCCGTGGTGGACAATCAAAACCGTAATGAGAATCATTCCCACAAAACTCGCATGAGTAGGATTCGTATTGGGGCTGTGGAGGTAGGTAGGAAAAATCGGGTGTTTCATTATTTGAAATGGGATCGGGATTACCGACAAACTTGTCTCCGAAACTCACATTGGTACATCGCCGACAATTTCCACCGTTAAATGGACCTCCACACCAGGAACATGTCGAAAACCATGACATAAAGAATTAAACGGATAAGAGAGATAAGAGATGAAGAATTAAACGGTTATAGAGGATAAGGAATGGAGAATTAAACAGATCAGAGGATAAAGGATGGATATTTTTGGATTTTTGAAAAACATGCTATAAAAACAAAGAATGAAAATATTTTTGGTGTTGTTAACACTTCAGGAAAAGTGTTAATGAACTTTTTGGATTTTCTGATAACTTTACAAAAAACTTTTTACAAAAGATGGTATATGTGCAAGAATGGGTCTGAAAACAGTTTAACACACGCTAAAGCCTCCCCGGCAGCGGCGCCAAAATTTGATCTGTGCTGAAAACAGTCAAGTTACCTCACACAAGCTAGCCACTTGTGAATGGCTAACCGTAAGAAACTTAAAACAGTTAAAACACAAATGCAATGAAGATCTGGAGAATATAATGAATTCCCGGGTCGTTAAGTCCCACGGAGACTCAATGGTGTGTAAACACTTGATCAGATGATAGAATGATCACTAAGGATAGTGATCAGCAAGGATTTTGATTGGAAATTACACTACTCATAAAGTTTATAAATTACAGCGACTTAAATGCAAATTAAGAAAATTAAAAAGATAAAATATATTAAATAAACGCTATCACTATATTTAAAATGATGAACGTTTAAAACTTAAAACGTACGTTTAAATAAAAAACTACGTAATGTACGAAATAAAACGTGAGAATAAAGAAAGAAAATACCTACGGATATGAAAAATACATTTTTACAATCCTAATTATACTAGAAAATTATTGCAAAAATAAAATTATTTTTAAAACTATTTATTTAATTATTATTAAATAAAAACTATTTTTACTTATTTAATAATAGATTAAAATAAAAGAAAATATGAAATAAAGCTAGAAAAATGAAATTATGATTCAGAAAAATCTAAAATATTATAAAACTTATTTTAAAACTAAAAATATATTTTTTACACTTTTTATATATTTATTACTAATTTAAAACTATTTAAAACTAATTAAAATGCTAGAAAATACTATTTAAACTAAGAAAATTATGGAAAAATATTTTTTTGGCTTTTTATATTTATCTTAATCTAGGAAAATTGAAAACATATTTTTTTAAACTTTTTCTGATTTATTTGGATTAAATGCTAATTAAAAATGCTAGAAAATGACATAAAATGCAGAAAAATAGCAAATGAACAGTGAAAAATATGAAAACTTCCAGATAAGTCTAAAATAATATTCTAAATCTATGAAAAATATAAAAACATGGGCTTATGTGAAGGATTATGAAGCTGTAGTGAAAAGTGCTTATGAATAAGCACTTGTAATAAGCTATAAGCTAGAAATGAGACCCAACTGAAAGAATAAGCTATAATATGCTAAAATGACAACTGAACAAGCTCAATGACTTAGAAATAAGCACTAAATAAGCCAAAATAAGCATAAATCTTAACTGTATGCACATGACACTTTTCAGAAAAGGTAGTCAAAAGAAGCTAATGAATAAGCTATTAATAAGCTTATTAGGAGTGAACTACTATTTTTCTAATTTTGTTAAGCAGTTAAACTTTAATATCCCAAAGGCTTAAGTCCTAAATCCTAATGATAAGATCATAGTGAAATTGTAAAGTTTATTCAAAAACTGCTTCTAGGAAATTTTGACTTTTTATAAAATGAACTATGTTGACTTTTATGAACTTCTAATGATCCTAGATGATCTAATTGAGTGTATTAAGCTACTATAAGACTGAATTAGGCTAGATAAACAACTTATACACTAGAATGCATGATTATACAATTAAAAATCCTAACAGTTATTAGTTTAAGACAGAATTTAGGTGATTTTGACTTTTTAACTAATGAGGACTAATTTTTATGACTTGACTGAACTAGTATATCCTATTGTGACTTATAACAACAATAAATATCAACACAATTGGTCTCTAGCACAAGTTTAACACCAAATCCAAACACCCTTTAATGAAGGCAGTTTTGAATCTTTAAACACTTAAACAAGTTTTTAAACCAAGCAAGCTACTAATTAACTTACATGAACTATATTAAGACAGATTTGAACTAGAACTAACAAGCTTAAAACACATAAACTAAAAATGCAAATTTTTGAGAAATTTCTTACAAAATGAGTCCATGCACAGGGGTGATAACTGATAACTGATAACACATCCTATGGCTTTCCACAAAGCTCTATACCCAAAAGCATTCCAAGTTACCACCATGCTTCAGATCCTTTGTCATTTCTGCATCTTCTCCATGGAATTTTTATTTTTAGCTTATTTTTTTGGAATTTTTGGTAATTTTGGAATTGTTGAGTAAAACTGGTTCCTTGAGTATTCTAAGAGCTTAATAGCTTTGTCAAAAGCTTATATGAGCTTAAGATACAATAACAACGACTATTAATAACTTTTTGCAAATTATGAGAATTTGGACATAAAAATAGCATATACTAAATTCGTGAACCTTAACTGAAATTGAGAATTGAAACAAGTTTTTATTACACTAGAATACAATTACAAAGTCTTTTGAAAGCTTGAACATACACTGAAATATTAAAAAAATTAAAACGACATTCCAAAAATAAAATTACACTACTTCCTCCTTCTCCTTGCTTCTCTTTCTACTTTTTATACACCAAATAGTATTCCCACTTGTTTCTGAGCATATCCCACCATGAATCTCAGCCATTGGATAAGGTGAAGACATATTGGCCGTTTGATGTAATTTTGGCGGGAAAGTGGTTTTAGCCAGGTGGGGGTTGAGTGAAATGGAAAGGGATGCATTAAATGTATCTTGGAGTTTGGTGGAGGTGGGGGGACATGGAAGTGTGAAGGTGAGCTGGGGGGATGGGTGGGTAGAGTGATTGCAGACATGGTTGGGAGGAAGGAGACAGTGGAGGGAAAAGGGGGATTGGTTTGACTGGGGTTGACCGGGGTTAATATATTGAAGGGGGGTCAAGGTCCAAGGGGTTTTGGCAGGGGCCAAGGGTCAAGGTCCAAGAGGTTTAGGTATTAATACAAGGGCTTGTTTGTAATTTCTGAAAATACAAGGACCAATGCTGCCAATTTTGCAAAGTTATTCCAAGGGACCACTTATGACAAGTTTCAATAGTACAAGGACCATAAAAGATATTTTCAAAATTCCAAGGACTATTTTTGCCAATTTTGAAACTCGGAGGACCAAACTTATAATTTCTCAAAACTTTTGACATTTTTCACCAAAGGACTAATTTTGACAAGTTATGATTTTAAAAGGACCTTTGGTGATTTTTCTTTTGAAATTAAGTGCTCAGGGACTATTTCTGACAACTTTTGAAACTTGGGGGACTGAAACTGCCAATTATGCAAACTTAGCTCATTTTTCATCTGATTTTAAACATTTTGCATCTGAAACATATAAAATGCAATTTTGAGATATTTTCAGTATTTTGATGCATTTCTGAGCATTTTTAAACGTTTTGCAGTTCAGATTTAACCAAAAATGATGAGTATTTACACACTCATCAGGGTCCCAGCCGATTTGGAACTTTTGGTGAAGATAGGGGTTTGCATGTGAAAGTGAGCTATCAGCCAAAGTTGAACACAGCTAATTGTTGAAGTGAAAATCAAGCTCCTGTAAAGAGCCTTCAAGTGACCCATTCAAGACTTCAAGTGAATGGAGCACCCCAAACAAGACAAACCCCAAAACCTGTGAAAATAACTCAATTTCGCATAATCTAACGTACAGGAGCAAAAATTTTCCAGTTATTGTATGTTTTAAATTTAGTAGTCAAATAAATGGTACAAAAATCTAAAATGCAGTGCCACAAGAATCTGTCAAACAGTGAACGTTGGCAAGAAGCACGCGTTAATAAGGTTGAAAGTGAGAATGCAGATAAATAAAGCAATCCATGTGATTGTTAATCTGTACAATAAACGAAGAGAATACGACTGGTTATCTGTGCCAGAGGTAATACAAAATCTATGACTTAGGTTAGAAGATGAATGTAACATACGAATATGAAACACACGCATAACAAAATAAGATATTGTATTCACTTGTTAATATGAAACACATTCAACAACTGATGAGAAATGAGAGAGAGAGAATTATTGTGTTGTATTAAGATGTGGAATTTACAAATGTGAAATTGTTACATTGCTATGACCATCAAAGTGGTATAAATACTACAAGACTAGAGTGTACAATTATCTACTAACTAATTGTCTAAGTATCTAAGCTTGTTACATTATGCTGCATTCCTTCATGCTCTTGTTCAACATAATCATCATCTTGTGTAGACTGCATCTTTGTATACTCTGAATGGAGTGTTTGGCAATAGGAGCTTGTGCAGTAGTTACTGTTATGTTATCATCCCCCTCGCAAGTTGGCAATGTGTAAGGATTACACATTCCCAACTTGGATAAGCAATTATAATGTAGTGGTCTGCTCACTCCTTTTGTCAAGATGTCTGCAACTTGATCTTTAGTAGAGATGTAAGTAGGAAGAATTTGACCAGCTTTTATCTTGTCTCTAACAAAATAACAATCTATCTTAATATGCTTGGTCCTGGCATGATGAACTGGGTTGGATGCAAGGGCTATAGAGGAAATATTGTCACATATCATGAGGGTAGGAGTTTGGATTGAAACTTGAAACTCTTTAAGTAAGCAATGTAGCCAAGTGACCTCACAAGTGCTATCTGCAAGTGCTCTGTATTCTGCCTCTGTTGAGGACCTAGAAACCACAAGTTTTTTCTTTGATTGCCAAGAAATGAGGCAAGAACCAAGAAAGATACCAAAGCCAGTGACTGATCTCCTTGAGAAGGGACAACTGGCTCAGTCACTATCACAATAAGTAAGTAGATTGAGGGTGTTGTGTGTAGGAAAGAAGAGTCCTTGAGCTGGGGAGAGCTTGACATATCTGAGTACCTTGATCAGTGCTTTCATATGAGAGTCCTTTGGGTGTTGAAGGAATCGACTGAGTGTTTGAGCAGCAAAAGCTAAATCAGGTCTTGTGATTGTGAGGTAAAGAAGCTTGCCAACCAGTGTTCTATAGGGTGTAGGATCTGGGAGAGGGTCACATGTATCCATGGTAAGTTTGACAATAGGATCCAATGGTGTTGCTGAAGGTTTAGTGTCCAATAGACCAAAATGAGTAATGAGATCAAGAGCAAATTTTCTCTGTGTCATGGCCAGACCTTTATCATTTCTGAGAAACTCAATACCCAAATAATAGTGTAAAGGACCCAAATCTTTGATGCTGAACTTTTCATGTAAACTGCTTTTGATTCCTTGGATGACAGATTGATTGTTGCCAGCTATGAGTATGTCACCCACATAGACCAAGAGTGATGTAAAGTTGCCATTTTGGTTGGATGTGAACAGGGAAGTATCAACATAGCTCTGCTTGAAGCCAATGGAAATTAGGAAGGTTGTAAGCTTCTCAAACCATTGCCTGTTGGCTTGTTTAAGTCCATAGAGAGATTTCTTGAGCTTGCAGACTGTGTTGGGAGGTAGAGTGTTGTTGTAGCCTTGTGGGAGTTGCATATAGACTTCCTCATGTAAATCACCATGGAGGAAAGCATTGTTCACATCTAGTTGCTCTATAATCCAGTTGTGGTGCACTGCCACTGCTAGTAGAGTCCTTACTGTGACCATTTTGGCAACTGGTGCAAAGGTCTCATGGTAGTCTACCCCTTCCTTCTGATGGTAGCCTTTAGCCACAAGTCTTGCTTTGTATCTCTCTACACTGCCATCAGCATTATGTTTGATCTTGTAGACCTATTTGCTCCCAATTGGTGATTTGCCTTGTGGCAGTAATGTGAGCTCTCATGTATTACTCTTCTCTAATGCAAATATTTCCTTATTCATTGCTTCAATCCATTTTGGATTTTTGGATGCTTGGTGAAATGTGGTTGGTTCAGTGAGTGTGTCAATGGAGTTGATAAAGTGTAGTGATTTGGGACAGAGATTTGAGTAGTTCAGGTATTTGGTGTGATGATATTTGGGTCTAGTAAGATTAAGTATGTGAGATTTGGGTAAGTAGCACTGATAATCCTTAAGTTTGGGTGGTAGATGCTTGGTTCTAGTGGAGACTCTAGTTGGGTGTTGTATAGGAGGAGGTGGTGTTGGTACTGAGATAGGTGGTGGAGTGGCATCAGAAGTGGATGGTGTGGACTGTGGTGTAGGTATGATTGGATAAGTGGGTAATGGTGAAGGAATTGGTGTTGCAGGTTGGGTAATGGGAGGTGTTGGTGAGATGCTTGAGGGGGTATGAGTGGTTAAGGGTGTGGTGTGAGAAGAGGTGGGAGATGGTGAGTGCAGAGGATGTGGAGAAGTAGATGAGTTTGTGGGTAGTGGTATGTTGAGTAGGGTATGAATGATGTTTGTGGATCCTGTTGAGGGTGTTAGAGTAGGGGTAGAAGGTGTGGGTGTAGTGTGAAATAGGAAGATGTTCTCATCAAATAGTACATTTCTGCTGGTGATTGTTTTGTGTGTCTGAAGATCATAAAGAATGTAACCCTTTTGGTTGTGTGGGTAGCCAACTAAGACAGTTGGAGTGGATCTTGGGTTGAGTTTGTCATTTGTGTGATGATAAGCATGTGCAAGGCAACCAATGACTCTCAAGTGATCAAGTGTTGGCGGTTTGTCATGTAGAAGTTGGTATGGACTTTTTTCTTGTAAAACTTTGGATGAGATTCTGTTTATGAGATATGTGGATGCTAGAAGACTGTTGCCCAAAAAATGTTTAGGAAAGTTTGCTTGAAATTGTATTGATCTTGCCATTTCCAAGAGGTGTCTATGTTTTCTTTCAACCTTTGAGTTTTGTTGTGGGGTATAGGGACATGATGTTTGATGAATAATTCCATGTGATTGAGTGTAATCTGTGAATGGAGTGTTTATAAATTCGGTGCCATTGTCACTCCTAATGACTTTGATTTTGGTTTGAAATTGAGTGAGCACTGATTGATGAAACACTTTGAAAGTTGAAAGAACATGATGTTTGTTTGGTAAAAGGTATGTCCAAGTGGCTCTTGAGTAGTCATCAACAATTGTAAGGAAGTAAGAACATTTATTTATGGTACAATGTTTGTAAGGACCCCAAACATCCATATGAATTAGATCAAATTTTGCTTTTGCATGAGATACACTGAGAGAAAAAGGTAATACATGTTGTTTAGCTAATGGAAAAATTTTACAATGGTGATCTGAATTACAAGGTACAGGAAATGAAAGATTTTGAATTTTCTTGATTGTTGAGATTGGTGTGTGACCAAGTCTAGCATGCCACATATGTGAAGTGCTTGAGCTGGACATAATGATGGGTTGTGCAGTAGTTGAGGGTGATGCTGTGTGAAGCAAGTAGAGTCCACCATGAAGGGTACCATAGGTATTGCTCCCATCATGGCCCTGGAAAATAAACTTGTCATGAGTAAATGTGACAGAAAATAGTGTTTTGTGAAGTAGTCTGCTTATGGAGATGAGGTTATATGTCAAGGTGGGTGTGTACAGGACATTGTGGAGTGTAAGTGAAGGGCTAAGTTTGACTGATCCAACCATATACACCTTAGTTGTTTGGCCATTGGGTAAGGATACAAGTATTGAGGTTTTGAGTTTGATGATGTTATGCATGAGTGATAAGGAAATGCAGATGTGATCTGTTGCTCCACTATAAATGATCCATATGTGAAGTGTTGTGTGAGTGACATGTGAAGCAATGAATGAGTGAATATTTGCAATAGATCTGAATGAATGCATACCAATAAGCTTAGTCGGAATCTTAGTAGTTTGTGTGAATGATAGGATACCTGCCACATGGGGTGTTGTAGAGGTGTCAGAAGTGCCAGAGAAGTTGTTATGCGTCATGAGGAGCACTTGATTCAGTTGGTTCTGTAATTGATCCATCCTAGCATTGACTAATTCATCTGTTGAAGTGGAAGTGAAAGTGAAAGCTTGATCCAGTGGGCTTTCAGAAGATGTAGGACATTCCATTGGAGGTAGTGATTCACTTGCAAGCATGTTGATGCTCCTAATGTTGCCCTTTCCTGGAGTACCCCTTTGAGAAGGTGTGAGATACTTGTTGTGCGGAGGATGACCAGGTGGATAACCAAGTAACTTGTAGCATTCCTCCTTTGGATGTCCTTCCTTTTTGCCTTAGGCACAGAAAATCCCTTTCCTAAAGTTGTTCCTCCTATTAGTTGGATTGTTGGTATTTGGAGATGGATTGTTTCGGAAATGAGTTTGTGTACTTGTGGAGCCCCTGAGATGACTGGATGTGTGAGTGGGGACCTCTGTAAGTGTTTAATGCAATGGGAATGGTTTGGGCTTGTTTGGGAGTTATCCTTTGCTTTTCTTCCTGTCTCAACATACTGTAAGCCTTTGACACAAGTGGTAGTGGTTGTAACAACAGAATTTGACCTCTGATGTTAGTATAGCAATCATCTAATCCCATCAAAAATTGAATGAGCCTCTTCCTTTGTTCTCTTTCACCATTTTCCTTCCCATTTTCACAAACACATTTGCAAGTACAAGCATAGGGTGCCTCAATTGCATCAAGTTCATCCCAAAGTCTTTTGAGCTTATGATAGTAAAATTCTATGCTACAATTTTCCTGCTTAAGTTCTAAAATTTCATTTGCAAGCTGGTAGATTCTATGACCATCTAACTGACTGTAGTGATCAAACAATTCATTCCATAAAGCTGATGCAGAACTGATAAAAGTGAGATTGTTACCAATTTGTTCTGAGACAGTGTTCAAGATCCAAGATATTAGCATATCATTTTCTCTTTCCCAATGTGATATGAGATGTGATGTGAGTGGTGGTTCCTCATAATCCCCATTGATTAGTTTGACTTTGTTCTTTGCACTGAGAGCAATTAATATGGATCTTTTCCAGGTGCCATAGTTTTCTGAACCAGGGAGTTTTCTTGAGATAAGAATCATGCCTGGGTGATCATTTGGATGGAAGTAAAGTGGATGAAGTGGTGATGTGATGTCATCATCCAGTGATGATGATGATGAATCAGAATCTGTTGTTGTAACTGGAGGACTCATAGTTGTTCAAGATTGTGGATTTGATGTGTGAAGCTTTAGTAATGGTGGATGTAACTGATTCTGTTATTGTATCTGATTATGTTATTGTAACTGATTTGTGATGAGTTTGATTGTGAAATGATGAATTCTTGTGATGAATTTGATGAATTCTGTGAAAATTATGGTGGTTTGTGATGGTATAAGTGGTTGTTTGATGGCAGAAGTGGTTATTGTGAGTGAAGAATGGTGGTTGTTTGTTGAAATATTTTGGCGGGAAATTCTGTTAGGCTCTGTTTTGGCCGGAAAAGTTTGTTATGGTTGCCGGAATCAGTTGCTCACCACAGTTAGTGGTGGTGAGTGCTCTGATACCATGATGAGAAATGAGAGAGAGAATTATTGTGTTGTATTAAGATGTGGAATATATAAATGGGAAATTGTTACATTGCTATGACCATCAAAGTTGTATAAATACAACAAGACTAGAGTGTACAATTATCTACTAACTAATTGTCTAAGTATCTAAGCTTGTTACATTATGCTGCATTCCTTCATGCTCTTGTTCAACATAATCATCATCTTGTGTAGACTGCATCTTTGTATACTCTGAATGGAGTGTTTGGCAATAGGAGCTTGTGCAGTAGTTGTTGTTATGTTATCAACAACTAATAACAGTAAAATATAATCATTAACATATCTTGTTCATATGAAACACGTAAACCATGGCTACAAGCTACTGTTGGTGATGAACGATTGTTTTAACTATTTAGAGAAGTGATCTATCCATGAGATCAAATATGCGTTCCACAAAAGACATTTAGCCGAAAGCCCGAAACCATTGTTTTCGTCGTTTTTGTTTCTCGGTTTCTTCATCGAATCTCTTTCTTTCGAGGATCTTGGGCAAGTGTGGGATTATTATGGCTTTAGATAACTCGTCACATGTAACATCATTATACCCAATAGACGCAGACTCAACCTCGTCCTCCTCGTCTACATCAGCAAGATATATAACGTCATAAACGGGATCATTGGATCCAAAAGAAATGCATTGGCTCTTTGCATTGGTTTGAAATCTTCAATAGGTGTCTCCTCCTCGATAGATTTTCTCTTCACAAAAATTATTGCAAATCACTATTTTCACAAGTCGAATTTGTTAGGTATGTTTTTTGTTGTGATTTCATCGATTAATTATTTTGGTGAATTTAAAGGTGGAAAAACGGGCGTGGCGGGGCGGGCGGAGCGGGCTACGGTTCAAACGGACTCGTGCCCTAACGGGCACGGGCTTAAACGGGCACGAGCCAACGGGCTCATGTTTTATGAATCGCTCAAAAAAGATTCAAAACGACGAAATAAATTCTTTAAACGTAACACGTCATTTATATTTAAAAATTTGAATATATTATATCCAAAAACTTTTATTCATTAAATTAATAAAAACGTTAGATAGATAATTAAAAACGTAAACGTACTAAATATAAAACGTAAACATACATTCACAAATTTTTGGATAAAAACATTTCAGCTTAATAAATTTTCAGATAGACAATAAAAGCCCAAACAAAATTACTTGAAAGTAGAAATCTATATGCATTGACCAAGTAGCAAATCCTAGCCCGACACCACAACCTAAAAAATGTTAAATAGTTCCCTAATTACTCTCACGAGTAGCCCTGATTCATTCCACATCAAACGTTTTCACAAAACTCTTCCAGTCTACACTTTTCTCTCAACCAAATCGCATCCTCCATCTTCATATCACACCAATCAAATAAAAATTACAATCATCATACCCACCCCAGCCACCAAACACAAGTCCTTTAATTATAAACAAAAATAAAAAACAATGTAATAAAATGATAGTAGAGCTATTTTTTTCACATACATTGCAACGAATAGTTGAAGGGGGCCTCAAATTTTGCACACTCTCATATTCGGTGAGCAGGTCACCGTTTGTCTCCATTTCCATTCTTTGCCACGCGTGAGTTTGCTCGGCCCAGTGAAGTCGCGCGTGGGAGCAGTCTAAAACAAACCAGAATCCCTTTATTTCTTGTAAAAACTAATTTTAAATTCAAACCACACTGTTAAACCCGTTACTCGAACTCAGAACACCAAAAAAAACATTGTTATTTCTTTTTGGATTTAGGCTTTAAGATCTTTGAAAAGATCTATTTTGTTTATGTTTTTGGTTTGTGAATATGTTGATCTCGTGAGATGGGGAGTGAGACAGTGAGTATTTTTCTTGTGGTTGTGTTGTTGACCGAGGGTCGTTTAGGACTGAGGTTGTATGTTTGTTGGTTGGGATTTTGTTTGTTGGTGTAGTCGAAGGTGGGTTAGAATGTTTGTGGGTATTTATATCCCGTAGGTTAGAGTATAGTTTAAAAACATGAATTAAAAGGTGTTTATGATTAAGGCGTTTTTTTTCTTCTGTAAAACATGTTTAATGGAAAATATCTGTTATGGATTGGGCTTTTTAAGACACTTAAATGAAATTCAGACAATCTAACCTTATTGACTAATTTGAAAAATATATTTAATTTCCAGACATAAAGACCCTTAAATTTTCAGTTGTAACGTATGTGTATGTATTGAGTGCTAAAAAGTACGTTGCACTTTTTATCACATATTTGACCTACACTAGTAGATTAAAGTTTAGGTTTTCTACGTGACATACATCGTTAATGGTTAAGGATTTGTGAGAAATTGTACCTTTACCAATGATTTTGCTCTTGCTATTTCCGAACACCACATTTCCTCCATTGAAGGATTCGTATGTGGAGAACAATTCTTTATTACCGGTCATATGCCTTGTGTACCCGCTATCCTTGATCCATTCGTCCAAATCTAAGTCAACCTCGTTGGAGTCTTTTGCCATGAGACAAATTTCTTCCTTCTCCTCCTCACTCATTCCCCACGAGCCACTCACGAATGCCTTTTGTTCGTCATGTTTGGGACACTCACTAATGAAGTGATTAGGATCCGCGCATTTGAAACACTTACGTTCATCCTTCACTTTCTTGCCGTCTTTGCTTTTCCGCAACCCTTTCTTGTCGTCATAAGGTTGCTTGACATATATTTCTTTTCTTCGAAAAAACTTCTTGAAGTCGCGTACCGCCATTGCATACTCTTCGTCATCACTTTCCGAAGATGATGTTTCTTCATCACTTGAGACTTTTTTGGCCTTTAAAGCAAGAGATTTATGCTTCTCTTTCTTTTCCTTTGAGACCTCTGAGTCTTTAGCGAGAACGAGCTCATAGACTTGTAGGTTGCCTATGAGTTCATCGAGAGTGAGGATTGACAAGTCTTTAGATTCTTCGATGGCCGTCACTTTCGATCTCCACTTTGATGGAAGCGCCATTAGAAATCTCCTGATATGATTACGACTAGAAAAAGACTCATCAAGTGCTTGTAATGAAGTAATAATAGTATTTGTTAATACAAATAAGCCATAAAAACGTTTATTTATATTTTTACGATCTTCTAATGTTTTGTCGTTAACAAACGTAAAATCATTTTAACGAAACAAATAAAATACGTAAATGGTTTGAGCCAATAGTTTTCTAACACACTTAGGTTTTCACATAAAACAATAAAACAATTATAAGTGATTTTATGATTTTGTAATACATATGTACAACAACTAGTGTTTACATATTGGGTAAATATATACATAACTAGTATGTATTATAATGGGTAGAAACTTAAGTATTTGACCCATTGACCAAATACATTGAATGTAGTTGGGTATAAGCCAAAGTCCATAACCCATACCCATGGAGCATGACCCATAACCCATTGCATGACATCATGCTTAAGTCATATATGGATATTATCCATGACCCATGGTTTTAACCCATGACCCATCTTGTAGATACATTGTATCTACTTGGATACCCATGATCCATAACCCATGACCCATGACCCAAAACCCATGGGAAAAAGGGAGCGTCCCACGGATCCCCAGTATTACACTAGACGGATCCCTCAAGTGAGGGATCCGTGGGATCCGTGGAACAGTAGATGTTTTTCCTCTATAAATAGTGAGTCATTTCTTCCTTTTGGGTTTCCACTCCCACACATACTTTCCCCAAGTATTTTAACCTTCTAACCACAGATCCTAAGGATCTTTCTATGTAGTTTGTCTTTTGTTTTTGTGTGATTCTCTAGGTTCCTCTTAAAGGCGAGATCACCACTTCTTGAAGTCGAGCAAGCTCAAGTCCATGATTTGCCATGCTTCATCATCATCAAGACTACTGAGGTTCTCTTGTTGATACTTCTTTCTTCCTCCATAGAAGTGTTGTGTCCAAGGCATTAGTGAAGAATGCCAAAAGAGTCAAGACGAAAGCATTAGTGAAAGGTGCTTAACGTCCGTGTCAAAAGCATTAGTGAAGAATGCTAAAGGAATCAAGACGAAGGCATTAGTGAAAGGTGCCAAGCGTCCGTGTCAAGGGCATTAGTGAAAGATGCCTAGAAGTCAAGTCAAGTGACATTAGTGAAGAATGTCAAGGTTGTATACTCGATGAGGTGCATCGATATACAAATAGAGATAGGTTGTATCCAAGAATATTGATATCCTTGATGGTGTTGTAATAAGGAGATTGATCTCCTTTGGGGATAGGTGTTGTGTTGTGTTGGGTAGTAGTTCCTCCATCGTAATGGAACTCGGTACTTAGCCTAGTACCGGATAAAGGGTAGGCGACGTTGTGATAGGTGTGGTTCTACCTTGTGGAAGAACCCGGTGGTTAGCCTAGTACCGGAAAAAGAGTAGGCGACGTTGTGAAGGCTTCTCCGCCATAAGAAGTTGGTGTCGTGTAGTGATTACGAACTCTCGAGTAGGTGACTCGGGGAGTGGAGTAGGGCAAGGAAGGTGTCTTTGTAGCCGAACCGCTATAAATACTCGTGTCGTGGTTATGTGCTTCTTACTATTTATCTTTCATTACACATTTATATATCTATCTATCAATGTCCAACATACACATCTAAATAGATTGACATAAGTCGATCTAAATATTTTAAAATGAAGTTTTAATTGGTAAAACTATTCAACCCCCTTTCTTCTAGTTTTCCACAATATTAAAGCTAGCAAAAGAATTATCAATACTATCCTCATCTAATATTAAAAATTATTCATATTGTTGAATAAATAAATCAATTTTGTTGTTTTTAACTTGTTGATTTCCTTGGTGTGTTACAACCAAAGAATTCCAAATTTTTTTAGCGGTTTTATGCATAGAAATTCTTTCAAATTCCTTTTTAGGTAAGACATTGTATAAAACCATTTTTGCCTCACTATTTTTGGAAAGCTTTTTCTTTTGGTCGTCGATGAGACAATCATGAGAAATGTTTTCTTCATTGCCGGTTTTATCATCTTTTGTAGTTGCTTGAAAATCACCTTCAAAAATAATATACCAAAGAACAATATCTTTTGATTTCACATAAGTTTCAAATATATTTTTCTAATAAATAAAACCATTAGTTTCAAGTAGTGGATATTCTTTGTAATTTTCAAAACTCATTGTGATCGAAATGTTTTTAAAATACAATTTACTTTAAAACTTTTGTAAACCGTGCTCTTGATGCCAATTGTGAAAAACTAGAAGGGGGGGAGGGTTGAATAGTTTTGCCGTTTTTAATTGAAGTTTCAAAGATTTAGATTCGATCTTATGTGAATTCGTATGGATGGATAGATAGTATAAATCAATAAGTAAAGTAAGTAATGAAAGCAAGTAAAGTAAAGTAAGTAATGAAAGCAAGTAAAGTAAAGGATAGAGAGTAGCGACACAAGTGATTTATAGTGGTTCGGCTACAAGGACACCTTCCTTGCCCTACTCCACTCCCCGAGTTCCCCACTCGAGAGTTCAAGCACTATGCCAATAAGCTCCTTCAACACGGCGGAGAAGCCTCACAACGTCGCTTACACTTTTTCCGGTACAAAGCTAAATACCGAGTCCTTAGTAGCGCGGACCAAACCAACACAACTATTACACACCAACTATGTGAAATATGAAATACAAGATCTTGCTACAGAAATCTTGTGGAAGGACAAATCAATCAAGGACCCTTTGCTTGGATGACTTGTAGTATATCGTGATCTCGTCTTTGAGAAAGACCTATATGAGAATCACAACAAAAGAAAAAAGAATGTTAGGTCACCATATTGTAACACAAGCATCAATATGTTAGAAATAGATAAGAGATAGATCGGTTGAACAAATACAAACACACACGTATGGATAATAGAGAAATTTTATACGTAAAGTGTGATATGAAATGAACAACCAACCTTCTAAGGAAGTTTTACAAGACTATTTATAGGGAAGATGACTAGGGCAACACATCTAGTCTCTTCCACTATTTATTGGGCTTGGGCCAAGGCTTATGGGCTTTCTACATAAACCTTGCCTTAAATACAAACATAAAAGCCTAATTAAGCAACCTATTACATATTGATTACAAACACTTGAAATATAGTTTAGGAGTGATTCCAACAATCTCCCCCTAAGTGTTGGTAATTAATGACTTAAGTAATTAAAACGTTGCTGGTGCTGATGTAATAGTTGCTTTGACATCTTCTGACATTCTTCTTTCTTGTGAGAAGAAGTGCCTTGATTCTAACAATCTCCCCAATGTGAGGATCTTGTTTTTCTTTGAAGTTTTCAGCTTTGACGTCTTCATTTATCTTTGTTCTTTGTTCTGGTGTGGATATGGTGATGTAATGTTGTGGTAATCTACATCAGGTCCGCTTCGTTACTCAGGTGTCTCCACGTCCTTCTCCAACATGCTCATACACTCTTTAACGTTGGATTTTAGTGTTGATGTAGTTCTCTTTAGTCTTTGAACTTTGTAGATTCTTTGACGAAGAACCATTTTGACTTTTGTGTTGCCTTACGAGAGAACTTCAATATGTGTTGTTGTTGGTATGAGCATGTGGAGAATCTGCACGATCATCTCCCAGGAGCAACCATAAGAAGAAAACATAAGAATGGCATTACATTGAACAAGTTCAATTAATGACCCACATCTTCAGGACTCGATTCTTGAAAGGAATCTCCTTAGCGGGATTTCCAGCACTTACAAGTTCGAACTTCGAGCGTGTTAACAGCATAGTGTGAAAACACATCTCTAATTCTCGCAAAGGCTGTTCCTGAACTGGAGTCCCTCAAGTAGGATAACACAATGTACCAAATTACACCTACAGTTCAGGTGAGTCACTGAGGTACATCGAAGCATCATCCCACGACTGTAGACCGTTTGAGACAACACTAAGTGTAACCCACAAGGAGTTTCCGAAGTGACCTGCTGTCAGGGCTGTTTGATGTTGACCCTGGCAGGATTTTCCATTCAATCATTGAGGATGACAATTGTAAATCCCTCATAAATGTTCTCGACAGATTGCTAAGATCTATGTAGGACTCTAGAATAGTATCACTTGCGTCCTTATTGTTGAACGACAAGTGATGAAATTTTGAGTGTTCCTAAGAGATCTTTTGATGAATCTCGTGGCTCTAGACTCACTAGTGCGCTTTGGTTTTCCTGAGCGGAGACTAGGGAGAGGGTCTCCTTCTTCAATACCAGCAATCTCTAAGAGAAAGCCGATAGTTTACGTAGGGTTCCATGTGAGAATGAAACAAGCTTCTGTTGAGAGAAACTTGAGTGGCTAAGAATGTTTAGTGCATGCGTCACTAGGTCCATGACGACTTTGATCTTCAATACCGGTGTCATCTAGTGACAACCAGTAGCATATGAGTTGAACCCGGTGTCTGCCCTAAGTTGAATTATCTGGAGGGCTATTTCTTTTCACCCTTTTCATTACGTTTCTTTTTAATTCTTCAACTCCTTCTTTCTCCAATTCTCATTTACTCCTTTTTATAATCATACCTAAGGACTTCTAAATTCTAACTATTGGTGGTGTCCTTGGGTAGATCCCTCCGGCTCTGGTGGATCATAGGACGGTTATTCCTAACCTTAGTCACCTTATAACTCCATGACTAACCTATGTTGCCATAAAACCATTTTCATGAAAATCTCTCAAAGTGGTTATGAGTAAAAACATTTTGTACCACTGTGAGAGTTTTGTATTTTGCAGAAATACTCCCCTCAACACGTGCTTAAGTGTTTTGACAGAAATCTGCACTGTGAGAGAAGAGCGCACACATTTGAATTGATAGACTCAAGATAGACAATTCCCCGCGAGACACGGTTACGTTGCATAGTTAAAGAGTTACATTGTCAGCTTTTAGGTGACAACTAGCTCTAATAACTACCTTGAAGGTGTGGACAAACCTTGAAAGGTTGTCAAACCCGTCAAAGTTCATGTTTATTAAGAGCTTCTCGAATAGGTACAATCTACTTGGATAAGTCTTGAAAGACAAATCTTTTCGATGTATGACAGTTTAGATCTCGTCAATTCAAGGGTTAAGTCTTAGTCACACCAAGATTCAATCAAATTCTCAACATATTTGTATCACGCTGATTGGCTCCCAAACGGTCAGGTTTATTACACAAGTCAACCACTTGTGAATGGTCAACTGTAATAAAAGCCAGACAGCTTGAGAACGCAATGCAATTAAGTCTAGGAGAGTTTAGTGTTTCCCCAGGTCGTTAAGTCCCAACGAGCTGTGCGACTGAATAGCCAAACGTGTAGTGATCGGGTGATATTGAACAAGAAAGGGGTTATGATTTTGAATAATTATACCTAAAGAAAAAGTTTGTAAATTACAGGGGCTTAAATGCAAATTAAAGAAAATTAAAAAGCTAAATTATATTAAATAAACGCTATCACTATTTTTTAAATTTGATTTTCTTGATTTTTCTTTTATAAATTTAAATTAAAAACTAATTTTAACTTTAAAACTAAATTAAAATACTAAAAATTTATGAAAATAAAGAGGAAAATTGTGAAACTATTTTTCAAAAATCTAAAATAACTAAAGAGAATTTTCAAAACTAATTTTGTATTTTTCTGATTATTTTTCGAATTTCTATGAATTAAAAACTACTTAAAACTAATTAAATTGCTAAAAATTACAAATTTAACTAAGAAAAATCTGGAAAAATTATTTTTTTGCTTTTTATATTTATCTTAATTTATGAAAATTGAAAACTTATTTTTTTGAAGCTTTTCTGATTTAATTGCAATAAAGGCTAATTAAAAAGTCCTAAAAACTGATTAAAATAAAGAAAAATAGCAAACAGAAATGGAAAATTATGAAAATTCAGGAAAAGTCTAAAATTATATTCTAAGTCTAAGAAAAATATAAAAACATATACTAGTGTGCAAGATTATGAAGCTGTAGTGAAATGTGCTTATAAATAAGCACTCAAATTAAGCTATAAGCTACTGTGGTGAACCAGAACCTACCAATACTTGAAATAGGCTAAATCTAAGTGGAAACAACTTAATCCAGCCAAATGAGAGCTTAGAATCCTATCCTGAAAGCAAATTATAAAATTCCAACTTCTATTTAGCTAGGTTCAAAACAGGTTCAGGCTACTACTTTGTAGCTTGAAAATAAGCCACTCAAATAAGCTGAAACTCAAAACCAGATGTGGGATCCTAAACTAGACCTGGAAAGGGACTTATAAACCAAAAATCAGACCAAGGCAAGCTCTCATGAGCTTGTTGGTAGCTCTGCACAAACCTGTGCACACTCAGTATACACTGAGTGTGTGCACAGGGCACTTTTGAGCCATTTGACAAGTTGATTTGAAGCTTATAGAAAATTACAAAAATTTCACAAAAATCAGATTCCAACTCTTGACCAATTGAACTTATTAAATCTGAAATTTCACTTGAATTGATCCAATAATGAATCAATGAAAATTCTACCAAGTTGGGTGAAAAACAGATTTTTCAACTTTTGACTTTGAACACAGAAATGATATTTTGACTTTAATGAGATTTGAGCTCAATTTGTGAACTGAATGTGATGGAATAAGCTAAACTAAAACTAAAATAAGCCACTCTACTGAATTCTAAACACAAATCAGGCTTATGATCTTTAAAAATTCCAACAGATATGAAAATAGGACATATTTGTATTGATTTTGACTTTGAGAGTTCTAAGATGCAAACTTATGACTGAACTCTACTTAATGATGCTAAATAAAGCTAATGCAACCTAAACTTGACTTCTGCTTGAACCTTAAATTCAGATCAATGATCTGATCCAAACACACTATTATGCTAACTGTTTTGCTAGTTACTCTACCTAATTGATTATCTAGCTTATGCTAATGCTGAAACTGAATCAATGTAACCTAGTAACAGTTTAATGAACAGATAAAAACTAATGCTACCCACAGATTCAAACTCAAATAGAATATGCAAACTATATTAGATTATGGAAATTGAATAAGTACTCACAAGTGATCCAGCTTATGTGAAGCTTAATCCAGAACCAAATCTATCACTATTCCAATCAAAATCAACCCAAGACCAACTCTGCATCAACCAAATTCCATTTCCATAACTGCTTAACCAAAATTTCCCCATAGTTGACTTTCGTTGACCAGATACCAAACTTGCTTGAAACTGAATGATAAGCTTATTAAAAGCTATCAACAGCTTGAATAAGCTTATATAAGTTGTAATAAAGCTATTTGAAGCCTGGCTTTTAGTACATTTAAACTTGATTTTATGACAGAAATTATAAAAACAAGAACCTTTATCAAACCTTAAATTAATGCTTAAAATGAGTTACAACTGGCTAAAATGCCTTAGTTCAGTACAAGAAAGATTTAAAATTACAATTTAGAACTTACTTAAGACATAAAAATTAAAAACGACATTCATGAAAAATGAAAACTAAAAACTACTCTCTTGCTCCTCTCCTCTTTCTTCTATTTATATGCAAAAGGTCTTCCACTTGTCCTCTGAGTAAATCCCACTTCTATTTGGATCCATTGGATGAGTAGAATCATTATTAGCCATAGATGAGTTTTTGGCGCCAAAATGAGATATTGCAACTGGGACAGGTTGAGTACAAGGGAAGAAGAAGCATTAAATGCATTTTTTTGTTTGGTGAGGTGGAGTGATAAGGTGGTGGGTTTGTGAGCTAGAGGTGAGGGGTTCTCTGGTTTTGCAGAGGGGTGGGTGAAGATGGTGGAAAAAGGAGGGAAAAGCTGTGGGTTTGACTGTCTGTTTGACTTGGGGTGTATAATAGACAGGGGGTCAAAACAGGGGGGTTCACAGGTATATGGCAGGGGTTCAAGGTTCAAAAAGGGTTCAAGGGTCATGGTTTGTTATTAATTAACAAGGACCATTTTTGCAATTCACCAAAAACCAAGGGACCAAATCTGCCATTTTGAAAAATTATCCCAAGGGACCAATTATGACAAGTTTCAATAGTACAAGGACCATTAAAGATATTTTTAAACTTCCAAGGACTATTTTTGCCAATTTTGAAACTTGAAGGACCAAACTTGCAAATTCTCAAAACTTTTGAAAATTTTCACCAAAGGACTAATTATGACAACTTATGATTTCAAAAGGACCTTTGGTGACTTTTATTTTAAAATAAGTGCTCAGGGACTATTTCTGCCAATTTTGAAAGTCAGGGGACTGAAACTGCCAATTATGCAAACTTAGCTCGATTTTCATTTGATTTTAAACATTTTGCATCTGAAACATATAAAATACAATTTTGGGATATTTTCAGTATTTTGATGCATTTCTGAGCGTTTTTAAATGTTTTGCAGTTCAGATTTGACCAAAAATGATGAGTATTTACACACTTATCAATCCCCCACACTAAACTATTGCTAGTCCCTAGCAATCTTTTGAGAAAAACTTAATGGATTTGAATCTCTTTACCAAAAGCCATTACTTCTGGAGTAGCCAAATGTTTCAGTTCAAGTAAGAACCTTGGTACACTTATAACCAAATGATTTTGAGCAAATCACCACCTTTCAACGGTTTTGATTTGTCTTTACCAGAAGCCGTTTGCTTCTGGACTAGCCAACTCTTAGATAAAATATCTTTGGTGAGCTGATTACCAATTATGGTTTTCCAACTGCCTTTACCACAAGCCATAAACTTGCGGGCTAGCCAACTTTTCACTAATTAAAGATATGGTGAGCTGAACACCATACAATTTTGGGCAAATTGCAAGCCGTCAACGGATTTGAGATATCTTTACCAAGAGCCGTTTGCTCCTGGATTAGCCAATCCTTTTGTTTATTAGACATGGCGGACTGATAACCGTAAGCTGAGTAAGTGCAAAACACTTACTCCAAAAAAAAAAAAAAAAAAAATTTGCCAAAAATGGGGGAATTGGGTGGTATAATTACATGATAAAATTCGTGAGAATTCCCCCCACACTAGAAATGAATATTGCCCTCAATATTCAAAGTATCGGCGGTTATGCCGAAACATAGAACGTAAAAGGGAAATACTACGGCCATTATTTTGAAAGATTTTTTTTTTTTTTCTTTTTTTTTTTTTTTTTTTTTTTTTGAAACTATGATACAACAGCGGGGGGCAACTCCCCCACACTAGGGTGGTAGAAAGTAGAAAGAAGTCAGAAATACGGGTGAAAACCCATATAGTGTGCTACTGTTTTTGATTCCCGAGTCGCTAGCTTGACTCGATCCCCGCATTCATTGGTTCATGGGGAAAGCAACGTGGAAAACCAATCTCGATCGGACTTTCGTTCACAGTGTTAATAAACATATGAACATCAGAAATTTCCACACCGACGAGATACAACCGCGGTATTGTTAATAGTAGAAACTATAAAGGATGATACCGGGGTCAAAGATGGTGTCCTCATTCCCGAAAGAGAAAAGGGAAAGAGCAACCACACCATCTGTGAAGAATGGAATAAAGATGTGCATGAGAATGCATGTCCATTCCTCATCAGTAAGAAGCAAATCACCATTTTTGACATTTTTAAGCTTAAACTTGAAGCTTATATGGTGATTGTTAATAAGATGTCCGGGAGGGAGGGTTGGAAACGGTTCTTCAATCAACAGGTTTTCCAGAAAAAGGATGTCCCCCTCCGAATCAAAGTAAGTATTATCAATTCCTGTTGGAATTGACTCATCACTAAGAAAGGCATCGACTTCATTCCAAAAGTTGTCATCTTCCTCATCCGGAGTGAGAGAAGGGATGGAAGAGTCGGAAATAATAAGACTAGGAGATGATGGATCATTTTTGAGCAATTCTTCAATGGGAAGAATGTCTCCCATTGGATCACAAACATCATCATCCAATTCAGATGAAACTGAAGAGAGTTTGGTTTCATCCACAGAGTTAACAAACTCGATACGATAAACTGATTCCGGAGGTGGGACAAGTGGTGTGCTCTTAGAGCTAGTAGTTTCCACCTCTTCCGATAAAGTCTCTGATTCTAGATCATCATCATCAAGAACACTCTTGACTTCCTTGGTACAACTTTCAAACCATTTGTTTGAACCAAGGTTGATTTTCAAAGCTTTTAGCTCAGCACGTTTTTGGTGACTCCTCTTAACCGTGAAATTTGAGAGTGTTGCATTGATTCTTTCAGATTTTTGATCAATTGTGGCAACACTCTGTTTGGATAGAGGTTTGGAGTTTTGGTTGATATTAAACGTGAGTTCTTCGTTGTCAACCCGTATGGTCAACTCTTCAGCAAATACATCAATTAGAGCACGACTCGTTCTCAAGAAAGCTCTCCCTAAGATGAGGGGAACTCTAGGATCTGCATCAAAGTCTACTACAACAAAGTCAGTAGGAAAGTGAAACTTTCCTACTTTCACCATGACATCCTCGGCTATCCCAAGTGGACGAGTTATGGTACGGTCCGCTAGCTCGAGTGTCATACAAGTGGATGTAAGTTTAGGAATAGACAGTTTCTTCCATACTGAGAGTGGCATGAGGTTAATGCTTGCGCCAAGATCGGCCAAGGCGGAACATTGAACCATCCCAAAGAAATCACACGGGATTAAAAACCTGCCGGGGTCTTCAAGCTTTTTGGGAAGCTTCTTGAGAAGGACCGCTGAGCATTGCTCATTGAGAGGGGTTTTAGCCATCTCAGATAACTTATCTTTGTTGCTCTGTAAGCCTTTAAGCGTGAATGCAAATTTGGGCATTAGAACGAGAGCATCAACGAAGCTTATATCAAAGTGTAGTTCATTGAAAATTTGGAAAATTTTTTCCATTTGCTCTTTGGTTTTGTCTTTGAGCTTCTCATCATGCAATCTTGATGGGTAAGGAAGCTGACTAGACTTTTGAGCCGGGACGGAAGTCATTTCTGGCTCAGAATTTGTCTTCGGAACTTCGGGTTCCGGACTTAAAGCTTGGACTACCGAAGGTGGGACGTGTACGGTACTTCGTGGGCTTGAGAAATGCACCTTGTCCGTTGTATCCTTGGTAACTTGACTCATTGCTCCTGGTGGAGGAGGCATTGGAGTCGAAGGTCCATTATGTGTCTTACCACTACGAGTGGTGACGGCTTTCAACTCGGCATTTGGATTTGGAACTGTATTGCTTGGGAGTCCTCCAGAAGATGACGAAGCTTTGTTCATATTCATGTTCATGAAACTGCTCATCATATTCTTCAACTCATTTGTCTACCGAGACATTGTGGTATCAATTTCCTTTTTTAGCTCAACTCTCCTGGACTTAATTGCATTGCGTTCTCAAGCTGTCTGGCTTTTATTACAGTTGACCATTCACAAGTGGTTGACTTGTGTAATAAACCTGACCGTTTGGGAGCCAATCAAATTTTGGCGCCGCTGCCGGGGAGTTTAGTGTTTCCCCAGGTCGTTAAGTCCCAACGAGCTGTGCGACTGAATAGCCAAACGTGTAGTGATCGGGTGATATTGAACAAGAAAGGGGTTATGATTTTGAATAATTATACCTAAAGAAAAAGTTTGTAAATTACAGGGGCTTAAATGCAAATTAAAGAAAATTAAAAAGCTAAATTATATTAAATAAACGCTATCACTATTTTTTAAATTTGATTTTCTTGATTTTTCTTTTATAAATTTAAATTAAAAACTAATTTTAACTTTAAAACTAAATTAAAATACTAAAAATTTATGAAAATAAAGAGAAAAATTGTGAAACTATTTTTAAAAAATCTAAAATAACTAAAGAGAATTTTCAAAACTAATTTTGTATTTTTCTGATTATTTTTTGAATTTCTATGAATTAAAAACTACTTAAAACTAATTAAATTGCTAAAAATTACAAATTTAACTAAGAAAAATCTGGAAAAATTATTTTTTTGCTTTTTATATTTATCTTAATCTATGAAAATTGAAAACTTATTTTTTTGAAGCTTTTCTGATTTAATTGCAATAAAGGCTAATTAAAAAGTCCTAAAAACTGATTAAAATAAAGAAAAATAGCAAACAGTAATGGAAAATTATGAAAAATTCAGGAAAAGTCTAAAATTATATTCTAAGTCTAAGAAAAATATAAAAACATATACTAGTGTGCAAGATTATGAAGCTGTAGTGAAATGTGCTTATAAATAAGCACTCAAATTAAGCTATAAGCTACTGTGGTGAACCAGAACCTACCAATACTTGAAATAGGCTAAATCTAAGTGGAAACAACTTAATCCAGCCAAATGAGAGCTTAGAATCCTATCCTGAAAGCAAATTATAAAATTCCAACTTCTATTTAGCTAGGTTCAAAACATGTTCAGGCTACTACTTTGTAGCTTGAAAATAAGCCACTCAAATAAGCTGAAACTCAAAACCAGATGTGGGATCCTAAACTAGACATGGCAAGGGACTTATAAACCAAAAATCAGACCAAGGCAAGCTCTCATGAGCTTGTTGGTAGCTCTGCACAAACCTGTGCACACTCAGTATACACTGAGTGTGTGCACAGGGCACTTTTGAGCCATTTGACAAGTTGATTTGAAGCTTATAGAAAATTACAAAAATTTCACAAAAATCAGATTCCAACTCTTGACCAATTGAACTTATTAAATCCAAAATTTCACTTGAATTGATCCAATAATGAATCAATGAAAATTCTACCAAGTTGGGTGAAAAACAGATTTTTCAACTTTTGACTTTGAACACAGAAATGATATTTTGACTTTAATGAGATTTGAGCTCAATTTGTGAACTGAATGTGATGGAATAAGCTAAACTAAAACTAAAATAAGCTACTCTACTGAATTCTAAACACAAATCAGGCTTATGATCTTTAAAAATTCCAACAGATATGAAAATAGGACAGATTTGTATTGATTTTGACTTTGAGAGTTCTAAGATGCAAACTTATGACTGAACTCTACTTGATGATGCTAAATAAAGCTAATGCAACCTAAACTTGACTTCTGCTTGAACCTTATATTCAGATCAATGATCTGATCCAAACACACTATTATGCTAACTGTTTTGCTAGTTACTCTACCTAATTGATTATCTAGCTTATGCTAATGCTGAAACTGAATCAATGTAACCTAGTAACAGTTTAATGAACAGATAAAAACTAATGCTACCCACAGATTCAAACTCAAATAGAATATGCAAACTATATTAGATTATGGAAATTCAATAAGTACTCACAAGTGATCCAGCTTATGTGAAGCTTAATCCAGAACCAAATCTATCACTATTCTAATCAAAATCAACCCAAGACCAGCTCTGCATCAACCAAATTCCATTTCCATAACTGCTTAACCAAAATTTCCCCACAGTTGACTTTCGTTGACCAGATACCAAACTTGCTTGAAACTGAATGATAAGCTTATTCAAAGCTATCAACAGCTTGAATAAGCTTATATAAGTTGTAATAAAGCTATTTGAAGCCTGGCTTTTAGTACATTTAAACTTGATTTTATGACAGAAATTATAAAAACAAGAACCTTTATCAAACCTTGAATTAATGCTTAAAATGAGTTACAACTGGCTAAAATGCCTTAGTTTAGTACAAGAAAGATTTAAAATTACAATTTAGAACTTAATTAAGACATAAAAGTTAAAAACGACATTCATGAAAAATGAAAACTAAAAACTACTCTCTTGCTCCTCACATCATTCTTCTATTTATATGCGAAAGGTCTTCCACTTGTCCTCTGAGTAAATCCCACTTCTATTTGGAGCCATTGGATGAGTAGAATCATTATTAGCCATAGATGAGTTTTTGGCGCCAAAATGAGATATTGCAACTGGGACAGGTTGAGTACAAGGGAAGAAGAAGCATTAAATGCATTTTGTTGTTTGGTGAGGTGGAGTGATAAGGTGGTGGGTTTGTGAGCTGGAGGTGAGGGGTTCTCTGGTTTTGCAGAGGGGTGGGTGAAGATGGTGGAAAAAGGAGGGAAAAGCTGTGGGTTTGACTGTCTGTTTGACTTGGGGTGTATAATAGACAGGGGGTCAAAACAGGGGGTTCACAGGTATATGGCAGGGGTTCAAGGTTCAAAAAGGGTTCAAGGGTCATGGTTTGTTATTAATTAACAAGGACCATTTTTGCAATTCACCAAAAACCAAGGGACCAAATCTGCCATTTTGAAAAATTATCCCAAGGGACCAATTATGACAAGTTTCAATAGTACAAGGACCATTAAAGATATTTTTAAACTTCCAAGGACTATTTTTGCCAATTTTGAAACTTGAAGGACCAAACTTGCAAATTCTCAAAACTTTTGAAATTTTTCACCAAAGGACTAATTATGACAACTTATGATTTCAAAAGGACCTTTGGTGACTTTTCTTTTAAAATAAGTGCTCAGGGACTATTTCTGCCAATTTTGAAAGTCGGGGGACTGAAACTGCTAATTATGCAAACTTAGCTCGATTTTCATCTGATTTTAAACATTTTGCATCTGAAACATATAAAATACAATTTTGGTATATTTTCAGTATTTTGATGCATTTCTGAGCGTTTTTAAATGTTTTGCAGTTCAGATTTGACCAAAAATGATGAGTATTTACACACTTATCACACGCATTTTTTCTCCCCCTCAAAAATGGCATATAAATGTTATTTTGATGAAATTTTGACATCGAATATGACCATTTTGAGTTTTGTGGGAACTTTCCACGAAGAACAATTTGTGAACAAAGATTTTTAGCAAATACTCCCCCTCAACAAGTAATGTTAACTTTTGAGGTTTTGAAAACATAAGGGGAGGTACTTGTTCTTTTGAGCAAAACTTTGGAAAATTGAAAGTTTTGATAAGTTTTACTCAAAAGTAAGAAGCTTTCGCTCTTTTTATAAGGATTGTGGCACTGAAGCGTACCACAGGGTCCTTTCATTACAAGTACGGGTTGTACACTGTTATGTGTGCACAATCCATAGTCAACTATAGATCAACACATCCAAATATTAATGAAAGAAACAAATCAAGGAGTACCAGCAAGTCCGTCAATAACACCAGGAGTTCTTTCTGGACGTTGATAGCCTGTTAGAGATATGCTCTGACGTCCACCCACGAAGCTCTCCAAAGTCCTCATCTGATCGCTACAAAACAACCTTTCATCAATCCTTGTAATGATCTTCTTCACATCCCTCTTGTCCCTAGAATTCCACCTCTTCTTCGACCCTATGCCTTCATGAATCTCCTTTAACCGATATGCTAACCCGTCCTGAACCTTCTTTAAAGTCTGATCACAAAACTTGTGAAGCTCCTTGCACGCCATGAAGCAGTTACGGTGAAATTCACTTCGGTAAACGACCCCAAACATTGGTTTCCTAATGATGGTGTACTGAGCGAGATGGTTGATGTCGGGAAGGTCTAGCTGTGGTTTGGTGAGATTAACACGTTTTTGGTATGATTCCACGGCAAGTTGAAGGTCTTCAACACGTTCCTGGATAACGATGCTTCTGATGAATATTAGCAATGACTTGATGTACTGGAGCTGGATGTTCGTGGAGAAGTGTCGCATTCGTCCTTGTACCTTGGCAAGATACATATCTTCAATGTCATTGAGTGACAATCTCGAAAAATCCGCTTCAGAAAAGTCATATTCCTGTTCGTCTTGGCGTTTAACTACGATTTTCTTCAGGAATGAGTAGTCCCACTTGGTAGACAGGCTAACATGCATTATAGCAACGATCCGTTGGTCACTGTACACCTCTTTTTTCGATTTGAGTACTTGGCTGATTCTGTAGTATATTCTTCTTCGTTCAGGCCAATGATGAATTCCATATAGTGCATCGAGGTCATACTTTACCACAGTATCAACGAACATATGTGTGGCTTCTTCCTCGATGGCCACATTGTTGGAGAAGATTGCTGCCGGGAAAGGGAAGGTGAGTGAGGTAGCGTATTTCTTGCTTATATCGCTACCGTGCTGAAGAAATTCCAGGTCATTGTTGAAGAAATAGCGGTAGGGAATCTTTGGTTGATCAGGTCGGCCAATGGTGGGTAGTGGCTTTGTCCAGTCGGTGTAGTATGGAGCCTTGTCAGGTCTGGTGAAGTCGATGTTTGCTTCAGGGTTGAGCCAATCAATATTGTTGGACATGGCTTGTGCAATGTTGTCGAGATGATATTCGACTTCAATTGCACTGTCGGAGCTGTCTTTTAGCAGTTGAAAGGCTTCGTTCTTTATTCGTCTTAACTCTGCTTTCGTTATCTTCTTCACCTTAAACTTTTCTTGAATTAACTTGGCATGCTCCAGAGTTCGACCATCTACCGGTTCTTGGCCTTCCAGTAATTGAGGGGTTGCATCAACAAGCTTTGAAAACCATTCATATTCTTCAGTTTCATCTTCATCTAGCCATGATACAACTGAGGTTGACTTTTTCTTCTTTGGCTTCGAGGATGATGCTGGTTGTTTAGTTGATGTAGAAGAAGGAGGTTGTTGTTGGGGCTCAGGAATCTCCTCGTCGGCACCACCAGTGTATTCAAAATGATCACCAGTTTTCTCTGTTGGTGGTGGAGACTTAGAGTCCTGAGGTTTGTCTATAGCAGGAGGACGTTGTGGAGATCTTCTAGTAGTGGTGGTCCTTTGGGGTGGTGGAGGCATAGATGATGATTCGTCAGTTTTCTTCTTGCGTTTCGGCTCATAATCTCTTGAGTTGATATTCAAGCAATGCCTCAAATATTTTTGCTTTGTAAGAAGTGAAAGTGCCGGATCGTTGAGACATTTGCAATACCAGCTTCGATATCAATTCATCATCGGAGACAACCTGAGGCGTGACTGGATTGATTTGCATAGCAACGGGAGTAGTTGACAATGTATGCTTGACCAATCGCATGAGATTAGGATAGAGTTGTCTGGCGAACATCTCTCTTGTCACTCCAGGGACGGTGTCGAGAAGAAATTTGTGAGTATATTCTCTGATCATCTTGTCCATTTCCCCTTGGATATCTCTATTGAGGAACTGTTGAATCTGTTCCCTTTCGTCCGAAAACTCATTCATCACGTCTTGAAGTAAGTTTAGTCTGTCGGCCAGCTGATTGAATTTCCTGTTGACTATGTTTCTCTTCCTAACTTGCCTGACAGCCTTCACAATTTTAGTCTTCGCCCGTGATGCCCAAGTGTTGGTAGGTTTCTTGACCGATTTGGATGTGGATCTGGTGGTAGCATCTTTGGATGGTGGTGGTGATGAATGAGATGATGAGTCAGACGAAGATGAGTCATGAGAAGGCTCTGGGTCATTTGGTGGCTCAGTACTTTGTTCCGGGTTATGTTCAGGATTATCTAGAAGATAATCATCAGCTTCTTTTTCAGCTTTATCCTGTTCATCAGCTTTTACCCTGGCCTCTTCTGCTTTATCTCGAGCTTCCTCTTCAGCTCTTTCCCTAGCAGCTTCCTCAATGTCCTTATCAGTGATCTTCTCATCCTTATCCTTTTCTTCTTCCTCAAAGTCGAAGATGATATCATCCTCTTGCTGCTGTTGTTCAGATTCGTGAGTGGTGGTACCAGTTCCCTTATCGGGTTGATTGACTGCATCAAGAACTGGTGTGGTTTGTGCACCACCACTTGAACCTCCAGGGCCACGAGTTTGTTGGCGGTTAAATTCCGTAGCAGCATGCTGAGTCCTTAGATGCTTCAAGGTGTTGTGGTATTCTTTCTGCTCGTCCTTTAGTTCTTCATCTGAACTTTCTTCTTCTTCAGTCACTGGAGTCTTACCCTTATCAGCTTTGGGACTTTGTTATTTTTCTACTGTTGATGTGTCATCCGTAGCAGATTCTGAGTAGTGAACATCCTCATCCGTCTCAGTATCCTTGAAGTCTTGATCCTCTAATTTGAGTGCCGGTTGAGGATTAGGAGTGGCTCTCTTTGATGGAACTTTTCTTTTGCTGGGAGGATTTCTCTTTGGATACTTTAGGGCATTTCCATTGCTTGCAACACTTCCAGTACTACCTATCCTGGTCTTCTTAACTGGTATGGCGGAAGACTTTTCATCCATGAAGCCGACTTTGCCTAAAATCACTGCTTCTTGATATCGTGAATACGATTGAAGGCTTTTAATGTCATCAGTGAGTAGGCAATCAGTCAAAACTACACCTTGCTTCTTTGTTGATGAGTCTTTGAATCTGACAGCATTTAAGGTAGGCTCAAACAACGCAGAATGATGATTGGGGTCATCAAGTCTCAAGGGAATGTCTTGATTATTCCCGAGTATCCTTTGGATCAACAACTTGGTGTATCTGATGTAGGGGACCTTGGTGCCAGGCTTCTTGAGGTAAGACATCATGTCTTCCCAAATCAGACTTGCGAAGTCAATATGCATCTTGTTGACCATGCCCTAGAAGACTTGTAGTTCCATTAGCTTTGGATGCTTATAACCGTTGTCTCTGCCGAAAACAGACTTTGAAATCATGATGTATAAGGTTCTCCACGGCTGAGGGATGTTCTTTAAATCAACTGAAGAATGTTTGGTGATGATTCCTGCAGCTTCATCATAGCCAATATCGACCATGAATCTGAGAGTAGCCTCTTCAGTTGGAGTTGGCACGTACTGAGCAGGCTGGATAGCAGGGAGCAGAAGAATTGCTCGAACATCAGCAACTTCGACGGTGACTTGTTTATCGTTGAGTGTCATTGTAACAACATCTAGACCATCAATTTTCTTTATAGTGTGCCAGAACTGATGGATATAGATTTATGGTACTGTTGTTGAATTGGTGAGCATGTTGTTGTAAGCATGAGTCTTCAGAATATCCACAGCAATATCGCATGAAGACTCAGAGCAAGTGAAGTTCTCAAAGTTAACTTTGAGGTTGTTCTTTCCAATCTTCATACTATAACCGGTAGGGAAAATATCTTCCATTGTGAGCACGGTTGGTGCATTAACGTTTTCCATTGTGATGTCCATATTGTGATCTGAAAGATATTGAGCCAAAAGAACCAACATATCGAAAGACATTACGTTAGTCAAAAGTTGATTTTATAGTCCAATTATTGAATATATTATGTTAATGAATATTACGAGTCCAATGTTACTTGTTTGTCCAATAGTCCAAAGTAGTCGTGATAAGTTTCGTGAGCATATTAATTTTGAATTTTAAAGTCCAAATTTTCACTCATTCACACAACATATTAACCATTATACCTTATTAGTGACATATTGGTTTTGTGACGTTATGAGTAACTTATATGCAAGTTTGTACGCGTAACAATTCATAAGTGAGGTTAAATTAAGGCTTAAGCGTAAGAGTGTAAGCTTATGCGTAAACAGTGTGTGACCATACGCGTAGACATAAGCTTATGCGTAGGAGTTTCTCTTACGCGTAAGAAATCTTACGCGTAGGAAAAGGCTCTTGGCATAAGGCTTACGCGTAAGCGTATGTAGGAGCTTATGCATAAGGTTTACTCGTAAGAGTGAACCTTATGCGTAAGGTTTACTCGTAAGAGAGAACCTTATGCGTAAGATCCAAGTTTACACATATCCTTCACAGGATACGCGTAGTCCCCATGTAGACCCTTACGCGTAAGTGTCACGCGTAAGATTTCTCTTACGTGTAACCTCTACGCGTAAAGTATTCCTTATGCGTAGAAATCCAATTTAACCTTGATTCTGATTTTGCACGCGTAAAACCTGAAATAAATTCATCACAACATTACCATTAACACTTTTATTCAACCTCTTTCATCCTCACATGGAATCACAATAGATATCAGTTATGCGTAGTTTAATCTTAAGCGTAAGGTTTAAACCCTAAATATTCAAATCCTACGCCTAAGATATTTAACCATGGAATTTTCACCAAATTAATTATGGAACATCTTAGAAGCAATGTGATAGTTTTCCAACAAGTTTTAACATCTAACAACTCAAGAATCAAAAGTACCCATTTTCAACGAGACTTAATCCCTAAATCTTAATTTCACCATTTGTAGTGTTTCTGGGTATGATTCAAGGTTGGTTTTGGTTAATTAAACATGTTTCAAACACATTACAAGCAACAAATTATCCAGAAAAATTCACCATAGAAAACACCCAATTCACGCAAAAACCCTAGTTCATGAGGAATGATTAAAAACAATTTCTGGGTTGATTTAGATGTTGGAAATAGTTTAAAGATCGATATTAGAAGCTTTTTAACACACCCATTTCACGACAAACTATCAAACGTGATCACATGATCATACGCATACGCGTAGAACACATAATCACTCATAGAGTAAAATCAAACCGTTGGATTTATTTATTATTAAAAACCATTGTTTAGAATCACTCAATGAAGCTTAAAACACTTACAAATTCGAAGTTTTTCACACGGATTGAGTTTTGAATTTAGAGCGTGGGATATGGTTGGTAAAAACTTAAATGAATGTAATAAATGTTAAAATGTTTTAGGTAGAAGGTTTTGTTAGTGTAAGGTTTATACATTTGACAATTTTGGTCCCTCCACCTCAACCATTTTCATCCACAACCCAAAACTTCCATTTTGGTTAAGTAACAAGTATAAATTTGGAAAGAAACTTGACGACACTCCCCCTCGACTTTGAAAATATTGAAATTTTATAAGTTTGAGTCCGAGGAGTGTAAAGAAGCAAGAAACGTAACCACCAGTATCAAAGATACAACCAGTTCTGGGTAACATGCAAGTACAAGGTTTTATGAAACAGAAAATATTTACTTTCTCCCCCTCAACACTTGTTCGGGAAAATTGTGAAAAGTTTGATAGAACAAAGTGTTGACGGAAGTTTTGTACTTGGAATGTTTGAAAGAAATTAGATAGAAGAATATTTTTGTATTTTATCAGATTTTATATTTTTTTATTTTTGTTTTTGAAAAATTTATTTACAAAAGAGATTTTGGTGTTTGACTGGTTTTAAGATTGTTTTAAAAGTTCGTCCAGTTCCTCTGGAGTCAAACACCTCATGCCAATCCGGTGGATCAACTCAGTAAACCTAGCAGGAGCTAAGGCTTTGGTGAGAAGGTCCGCCAGTTGGTATTCAGTACCCACAAAATATAATTCAACGGTACCCTTTTCCACATGCTCCTTGACGAAATGATATCGAAGATCGATGTGCTTAGAATTCAAATGTTGAACGAAGTTGCACGAGATTGCAATAGCACTTCGATTGTCGCAGTACAACGGGATTCTGTCAAATACGTAACCATAGTCTTTGAGTTGTGTTCTCATCCAAATGACTTGAGCACAACACGCCGACATGGCTACATATTCTACTTCGATTGAGGACAGCGATGCACAATCCTGCTTCTTCGATTGCCATGACACCAGTTTATCACCAAGAAATTGTAGAGCTCCTAAAGTACTTTTCCGAGAATCTAAGCAACCTGTGTGATCAGCGTTTGAAAAAGCTATTAGTTCAAAACCAGAATCCTTCGGATACCAGATTCCCAAATTAATGGTTCCCTTGATGTATCGAATGATTCTTTTAGCCTCAGAGAGGTGAGTTTCAGTTGGTCGCGACTGATAACGGGAGCAAAGATATACAGCAAATACAATGTCAGGTCTACTGGCTGTTAGATACATGAGAGACCCAATAATAATTCTGTATTTGGTAGGGTCAACCAATTTCCCATGCAAATCAGCGTCTAGTTTCTTGGTATGTGCCATAGGTGTGGCATAGGTATCACAGTTTTGCATTCCATATTTGTTTAAAATTTCAAGAGCATATTTGGACTGACTCAAGAAAATACCACGGGGTGATTGATGAACTTGCAGTCTTAGAAAGAAAGTAAGTTCACCCATCATGGACATTTCAAAATGTTTTTTCATAAGTTTTGAAAAAGCGTTTGAGTACTTTAGATGTGTTGACCCAAAAATGATGTCATCCACATAAATTTAAACGATTAAAATGTGTTTCCCGTGATATTGTATGAAGACTGTTGGGTCGACCGATCCTTTGACGAAATTATGAGAGATGATAAAGGATGACAACTTATCATACCACGCCCGAGGGGCTTGTTTGAGACCGTAGAGAGCCTTGTTCAGTTTGTAGACGTGATTAGGGAACTCTGGATCAACAAATCCTTCTGGCTGACTAACATAGACCGTTTCTTTCAGTTTACCATTCAGAAAAGCAGTTTTGATGTCCATCTGAAAGACCGTGATGTTCATGTGAGCCGCGAATGCCGAAAAATCCGAAAAACCTCAAGTCTAGCAACCGGTGCGAATGATTCCTCGTAGTCAATCCCTTCTTCTTGTCTATAACCCTTAGCCACCAGACGTGACTTATTTCTGATAACCGTACCTTCAACATCCAATTTGTTTTTCCAAATCCATTTCAGACCAATAACATAGACCCCAGTTGGTTTTTCAACCAATTCCCATACTTCAAGACATTTAAACTGGTTAAGTTCTTCTTGCATGGATTCAATCCAGTTGTCATATGTCATGGCTTCTTTAATATTTTTGGGTTCAGCTTGGCAAACGGTAAGTGCATAAATGCAATGTTCACCATCAGTTTGAAGGCGTTGTCTAGTTACGACTGGTTGATTCGGGTTTCCAATAATGTTCACAAGAGGATGGTCTCTAGTCCAACGATGTGTGGAGGGTTGATGCTGATATACATTGTGTAAAACCCTAAAATTTAAAAACTTCGGAAAAGACTATTTTGCCCCTATCATGAACTCGTAAAGAACGTATATTATATCGAACTCATTAATGCAAATCCTTAATCTAACTCATGGAAGTTTATTAAACGTAAAAACCACAACTATCGTCAAATTATAAACTCGTACTCAAGAACAAATTTAGACTTCGAGAAACGGAAATACAAACGTATACTAATAAATAAAAAACGACATACTTTCAAGCTACTAATAACATCTACTTATTTATATGTTGGCCGAAAATATATATATACATTAAATCTCAATAACACAAAAGTGAAAGTATGCTAATTATACATAAATTTGGAAAGTCCAACTAATGGTGATCCCCTCAAAAATTTCGGCTAGGGAGTTGTTCCAATCCCTGATTCTTAGCTCCATATACACGCTCCTCATTCAAGTTTTAAAGAGTTTCCATGTATCTCTCAATCACCTTTAAATCAAGATTCAAAAACCCTAGTTGGTCTCCTCTATTATTCGGCCTTCAGAAACCAAAAGAAACCCCCACCCTTCTCTTTTTCTGTCGAATTCATAGGCAGCCAAGGTAAGGCTTCGAGACCTTTTCTTTATGCATTCATGGTTTTTCCCATGTATTGATTTGGTTGTTATGGCTTCCTTTTGGGATTGTTGTCGTGGGTTGTGAAGCATCAAGGAAGTGACTACTTTGCTCCATTCGACCCTTGTTTCCTCCTCAATTGTATCGTGACTTCAAGGTAACCTTCATGGTCTCGTTTTCCTTCCTTTTGTCTCTGATTCTGGTCGTGGAATAGGCCTGCCATACGCATGATTTCATTCACTTAACGTGTTACATAAATGATTAACACAAACCTAGTATTATAGCTACATAAAATCATGAATGACACCTTCATATTGTCGATTTAAAGTACACTTAGTTTTCTGTTTTGAAACTGAATCTGGTCGTGTTTTACTCCTCCCATACGCATGGTTTCTAGCATATAATTGTCACATGAAATGATAACATAACTATACATAAAACCTTGATCTTTAATCTATGTAATTCGAAATGATGTATGACATGAATATGAATATGAAACTGAATTTGGTGATCTCTTTATGTCGTCATATGTTTAATTGGTTAACGGGTTTAATGAGCTTACGAAACTATACGTATATGTATGTAATAAACGGATTCGATAACTAATGATTTACAAAACCGTTTTAGTCTTTACATGGGGCGTACAAAATGATATTTGGAATGGGGGTTTCGAATTGAAATGGACTTCTCATAGGAGTCGTATAATCTTTTGATAAACAAGTCTACATGTGTTAAAAACCTATACGTATTCGTAATTTAAAACTAGGGTTTTGTAATTCATGATTTAATAAAGTTAAGGGGTTATTTTGTAAATTATAAAACTTGATGGATTAACTTGTTAATATTGTAACTAAATGGATTTAATGAGTAGAATGAGTAAACTTGCTATATTTACACTTTTAACCCTATACTTTACATTATTGACATTTTAAACCCTAAACTTTTGTAACTTGTCATAAATGATCCTTAAATCATTATAACACTCATTTTCATTATTTAACTATAGATAAGTGACTAAACTTACTAATTATGGAAACCTGCTAATTATGGAAAGTTACTAAAAATAGAAACCTGTCCAAAATAGAAACCTGCCTAAAATAGAAAGTTTCCTAAAGTAGAAAGTACTTAAAATGGAAAGATTACTAAAAATGGAAAGCCGTCTTAAACGAGTAATCTGATTCTTATAGAACGTTATTTAATTCATATAGGTTCCGGGCGACGCGATTGATCTCAATTCTTGACTTTCATTTCTTTGTTGATCGCTTCGAATAAGGTACAGATATTCTATCCCTTTTCAGTAGGGATGTCTCCTGAATTTTCAATCCTTGACCATGTTTCATCTATGATATTCCTTTGCTATGATTCCCTATGCTATGATCCTTTTGATATGATTCCGACATAATACTTTGATATGATTCTGTTCGCTATGATATTCGTTTGTTATGATTCTGTATTGCTGATTATGAACCTTATGATTATGAACCATCTGATATGAACTTTGATATGAACCATCTGATATGAACTTTGATATGAACTTTGATATGAACCCTTATGATATGATATGAATATGCTTTGACCCTTCAGTTTGATACCCGAGCCAAATATGTTTCCTAGTCAGGAAGGTAACCTGACCGTGTCATTGATGCACCAATGGCATGACTCCAGTGTGTACGAGTGATGTTACACACCATCCCCATTCTGATATGATTATGAGCTCACTATATGTATATGATTTGGCCACTACGTTTCTAGGGGGCGTATGGATGCATCCTAGATATGATATGTTTCGAGGGATTTGATCTGATTGGAGCTTTGTCTGGTGAATGATGTCGGGTGCAATCCGCGTCTTCACAATTCTGGGAGTTAGCTACTCCATTTGTTACTGAGGTCTCCCCTCCTATTATGTATGGTATTCCGAGGTCACCCCTCCGAATACAATGGCTACTTATGATATGATATGATATGTTTCTGGGCTCGGGTAGATTTCTGATAACCCTTACACTTTTGATATACCTATATTGTACCTGCTACATTCCCCAACGCACCATATTATGTGTACCCTTATATGACTCACTCTACTACCAAGATATATATATTCCATTGCTTTGATCTGTCACACTCTCATTCCGTTAATTCCGATTATCGTCCCATTCACGTACCGGGTTATTATATGTTTATTGGATTTGATTATGCTATTCATGTTTTATGTAACCATTGATTATCCTGCTATGATGTGATTAATATGCGGTTATCTGAGTTACCTGTTGTCATCTGATGATATGTGATCTCACTGTTATATGACCCTCTGATTGTCTGGTGACCATGCTAGTGTGATATCGATAGTTTGTCTGTTTATCATGTGTGCTTCGTTCAGTTAATCTCGTGGACTATGACTATCCGTTGTATCCTTATCTGCTAGTTGTTGACTTGCCATGTTTGCATTTCTGTTTATGCTACGGTTTGATTGGGTAAATGGTTCAGCTTGTGACGTCTGGCTTGTTAATTTGTTTAGTTGCCCTGCTATGTCTTTAATTCATTTAATTATATCTTTATACTGTATTCCTACTTGTTACTTGTGACTGCCATGTCTTGATTACCGTTATGATACTGATCATGTCTTCAATTAAGAGTTTTGACCTGTGTGAATTGCCATGCTCACTGATTTATTTATTGTTTCCGCTTTCCTGTAGATATCTGTTTGGCTTGTATGTATTTTGATTTCCTGAATTGATTGTATGACATATACGTTGTGTGGATGCTATGCCTGCTATGTTGCTTTTGTTTCAGTTCTTGTATGTCTGGTTTGTATGTGCTTGTTTTTATGTCATCGATGCCTTGCTTCGTTTCGCTCTCCTTGTTATCTGTTCGTTTTGGATATCTGTATAATTGTGTTCTGCAGGATCCTCTTTGACTCATTACTCTCATTTCGCTACGACTTTGTTATCCGTCCCTTTGTTTCATTTGCATTTCAGATTCTATTTTAGCTTTCGCTTTGTTATATCTGTTCACTGGGCTTTTTAAGCTCAGCCGCATTTCTTTTCCTGCGGCAGGTTTAGGTTTGAAGATGGGCTTTGATTGGGCTGAGAGTTGGATTATCTGAGTGGACTAACCCTAGTTACCTTACTATTTGGACTTGTTTTGGCGGGCTTTTGTTTTGAGATTCATTTTATTTTAAGTTTTGGATTTTGTATTTTCCCTTGTAAATCTTTGGTTATTATGACTTGGTACATTATTATTTAAAGACTTCCGCTTGAAAATTTTACTTGTATGTTCTGATATGACACCAGACTGTGACACTTCTACCCTTGTCGGGTTGGGGTGTTACAATTATGGTATCAGAGCCAGGTTTCGTCTTGTTGACCTTAGGATTGACCTGTGAGGATTGGGTAGACATTAGGCTTCCGTCTGTTCCGATATATTCCGATTCCTTTTGATTGTCGTTCAGTTTTGACTTCGATAATCGTTTGTCTTCACTGTTTTGCTCTTCTTCTCTTCGCATTTGATTTTATTATTTTGTCTACGCACATCTGTTTGTCGATCGTTAGATGGAGACTACCCGTGGAGCCGAAGACGATGGTGCCGAACCTGCGTTGCTGCAACAGTCTCTGAGCTAGAGAGGTTCGTGAAGCAGAAGTCGTACCCTACTGCCATGCTGCTGGAGACATTAGGATGTTGCTGGAGGGAGCTGGACGGATCAACCGAAGACGCAAAAGACGGAGACAAGATTCAACCGGTGGCTGAGAAGGTTCATCTACTTCATATGATTTGGGCGCGACTTGTGTTACTCCGATTTGTTTGTCATGTGTTTGTGGCGGTTTGATATTTTGCTATGTGATTTTGATCGGCATTGCTTCTCCTTGATTTGTTCAGAACTCGGTTTGAATCGTGAAGTTTTATCGTTTAGCATATTGGTGATATCTCAGCTTTCCCTTTGAATCTTCAGTAATGAGTCATGAGGAAACGTTTTACGCAAATTGGTGGCTTTCTCTCCTTTGTGGTATGGTAAGTTGTTTGAGGTGTTATATGATGTATGTACGCGATTCTGATCTGCTCTGGTATGTTACTTGATATCTGTACGTGATATGTTTTATGTGATATTGGCCTTGTATTTTGTCATGAACCGGGACAGAATATGGTGACAATAAGGGCTTGTTATGTGATGCAAGTATTATGACGCCTGATCAACGTGATAATACCGAGATCATATAATTTGAACTTATTGGAATCATACGACGTCTTGGGAAATGCCTGGGGTTGGTACGTGAATGGACTAAGACTTATAACCGTTATTTGTCACTCCTCCTGTTCGATTGGAATTCTGTACCTCTTTGTGAGATTCTCACCGATATCTGTTACGTGTATGATTTGTACGCTTTGAAACTGATACGATTATGATCTGATGAAACCATGGATTTGCTACGTCTGCCTTAAGCCGGTACGTCTCTGTGTACCTCTGCGACTTCAATTTTCGAGGACGAAAATTTTCTTTTTAGAGGGGAAGAGTTGTAAAACCCTAAAATTTAAAAACTTCGGAAAAGACTATTTTGCCCCTATCATGAACTCGTAAAGAACGTATATTATATCGAACTCATTAATGCAAATCCTTAATCTAACTCATGGAAGTTTATTAAACGTAAAAACCACAACTATCGTCAAATTATAAACTCGTACTCAAGAACAAATTTAGACTTCGAGAAATGGAAATACAAACGTATACTAATAAATAAAAAACGACATACTTTCAAGCTACTAATAACATCTACTTATTTATATGTTGGCCGAAAATATATATATACATTAAATCTCAATAACACAAAAGTGAAAGTATGCTAATTATACATAAATTTGGAAAGTCCAACTAATGGTGATCCCCTCAAAAATTTCGGCTAGGGAGTTGTTCCAATCCCTGATTCTTAGCTCCATATACACGCTCCTCATTCAAGTTTTAAAGAGTTTCCATGTATCTCTCAATCACCTTTAAATCAAGATTCAAAAACCCTAGTTGGTCTCCTCTATTATTCGGCCTTCAGAAACCAAAAGAAACCCCCCACCCATCTCTTTTTCTGTCGAATTCATAGGCAGCCAAGGTAAGGCTTCGAGACCTTTTCTTTATGCGTGATATTCATGGTTTTTCCCATGTATTGATTTGGTTGTTATGGCTTCCTTTTGGGATTGCTGTCGTGGGTTGTGAAGCATCAAGGAAGTGACTACTTTGCTCCATTCGACCCTTGTTTCCTCCTCAATTGTATCGTGACTTCAAGGTAACCTTCATGGTCTCGTTTTCCTTCCTTTTGTCTCTGATTCTGGTCGTGGAATAGGCCTGCCATACGCATGATTTCATTCACTTAACGTGTTACATAAATGATTAACACAAACCTAGTATTATAGCTACATAAAATCATGAATGACACCTTCATATTGTCGATTTAAAGTACACTTAGTTTTCTGTTTTGAAACTGAATCTGGTCGTGTTTTACTCCTCCCATACGCATGGTTTCTAGCATATAATTGTCACATGAAATGATAACATAACTATACATAAAACCTTGATCTTTAATCTATGTAATTCGAAATGATGTATGACATGAATATGAATATGAAACTGAATTTGGTGATCTCTTTATGTCGTCATATGTTTAATTTGGTTAACGGGTTTAATGAGCTTACGAAACTATACGTATATGTATGTAATAAACGGATTCGATAACTAATGATTTACAAAACCGTTTTGGTCTTTACATGGGGCGTACAAAATGATATTTGGAATGGGGGTCTCAAATTGAAATGGACTTCTCATAGGAGTCGTATAATCTTTTGATAAACAAGTCTACATGTGTTAAAAACCTATACGTATTCGTAATTTAAAACTAGGGTTTTGTAATTCATGATTTAATAAAGTTAAGGGGTTATTTTGTAAATTATAAAACTTGATGGATTAACTTGTTAATATTGTAACTAAATGGATTTAATGAGTAGAATGAGTAAACTTGCTATATTTACACTTTTAACCCTATACTTTACATTATTGACATTTTAAACCCTAAACTTTTGTAACTTGTCATAAATGATCCTTAAATCATTATAACACTCATTTTCATTATTTAACTATAGATAAGTGACTAAACTTACTAATTATGGAAACCTGCTAATTATGGAAAGTTACTAAAAATAGAATCCTGCCCAAAATAGAAACCTGCCTAAAATAGAAAGTTTCCTAAAGTAGAAAGTACTTAAAATGGAATTACTAAAAATGGAAAGCCGTCTTAAACGAGTAATCTGATTCTTATAGAACGTTATTTAATTCATATAGGTTCCGGGCGACGCGATTGATCTCAATTCTTGACTTTCATTTCTTTGTTGATCGCTTCGAATAAGGTACAGATATTCTATCCCTTTTCAGTAGGGATGTCTCCTGACTTTTCAATCCTTGACCTTATTTCATCTATGATATTCCTTTGCTATGATTCCCTATGCTATGATCCTTTTGATATGATTCCGACATAATACTTTGATATGATTCTGTTCGCTATGATATTCGTTTGTTATGATTCTGTATTGCTGATTATGAACCTTATGATTATGAACCATCTGATATGAACTTTGATATGAACCCTTATGATATGATATGAATATGCTTTGACCCTTCAGTTTGATACCCGAGCCAAATATGTTTCCTAGTCAGGAAGGTAACCTGACCGTGTCATTGATGCACCAATGGCATGACTCCAGTGTGTACGAGTGATGTTACACACCGTCCCCATTCTGATATGATTATGAGCTCACTATATGTATAAGATTTGGCCACTATGTTTCTGGGGGGCGTATGGATGCATCCTAGATATGATATGTTTCGAGGGATTTGATCTGATTGGAGCTTTGTCTGGTGAATGATGTCGGGTGCAATCCGCGTCTTCACAATTCTGGGAGTTAGCTACTCCATTTGTTACTGAGGTCTCCCCTCCTATTATGTATGGTATTCCGAGGTCACCCCTCCGAATACAATGGCTACTTATGATATGATATGATATGTTTCTGGGCTCGGGTAGATTTCTGATAACCCTTACACTTTTGATATACCTATATTGTACCTGCTACATTCCCCAACGCACCATATTATGTGTACCCTTATATGACTCACTCTACTACCAAGATATATATATTCCATTGCTTTGATCTGTCACACTCTCATTCCGTTAATTCCGATTATCGTCCCATTCACGTACCGGGTTATTATATGTTTATTGGATTTGATTATGCTATTCATGTTTTATGTAACCATTGATTATCCTGCTATGATGTGATTAATATGCGGTTATCTAAGTTACCTGTTGTCATCTGATGATATGTGATCTCACTGTTATATGACCCTCTGATTGTCTGGTGACCATGCTAGTGTGATATCGATAGTTTGTCTGTTTATCATGTGTGCTTCGTTCAGTTAATCTCGTGGACTATGACTATCCGTTGTATCCTTATCTGCTTGTTGTTGACTTGCCATGTTTGCATTTCTGTTTATGCTACGGTTTGAATGGGTAAATGGTTCAGCTTGTGACGTCTGGCTTGTTAATTTGTTTAGTTGCCCTGCTATGTCTTTAATTCATTTAATTATATCTTTATATTGTATTCCTACTTGTTACTTGTGACTGCCATGTCTTGATTACCGTTATGATACTGATCATGTCTTCAATTAAGAGTTTTGACCTGTGTGAATTGCCATGCTCACTGATTTATTTATTGTTTCCGCTTTCCTGTAGATATCTGTTTGGCTTGTATGTATTTTGATTTCCTGAATTGATTGTATGACATATACGTTGTGTGGATGCTATGCCTGCTATGTTTCTTTTGTTTCAGTTCTTGTATGTCTGGTTTGTATGTGCTTGTTTTTATGTCATCGATGCCTTGCTTCGTTTCGCTCTCCTTGTTATCTGTTCGTTTTGGATATCTGTATAATTGTGTTCTGCAGGATCCTCTTTGACTCATTACTCTCATTTCGCTATGACTTTGTTATCCGTCCCTTTGTTTCATTTGCATTTCAGATTCTATTTTATCTTTCGCTTTGTTATATCTGTTCACTGGGCTTTTTAAGCTCAGCCGCATTTCTTTTCCTGCGGCAGGTTTAGGTTTGAAGATGGGCTTTGATTGGGCTGAGAGTTGGATTATCTGAGTGGACTAACCCTAGTTACCTTACTATTTGGACTTGTTTTGGCGGGCTTTTGTTTTGAGATTCATTTTATTTTAACTTTTGGATTTTGTATTTTCCCTTGTAAATCTTTGGTTATTATGACTTCGTACATTATTATTTAAAGACTTCCGCTTGAAAATTTTACTTGTATGTTCTGATATGACACCAGACTGTGACACTTCTACCCTTGTCGGGTTGGGGTGTTACAATTATGGTATCAGAGCCAGGTTTCGTCTTGTTGACCTTAGGATTGACCTGTGAGGATTGGGTAGACATTAGGCTTCCGTCTGTTCCGATATATTCCGATTCCTTTTGATTGTCGTTCAGTTTTGACTTCGATAATCGTTTGTCTTCACTGTTTTGCTCTTCTTCTCTTCGCATTTGATTTTATTATTTTGTCTACGCACATCTGTTTGTCGATCGTTAGATGGAGACTACCCGTGGAGCCGAAGACGATGGTGCCGAACCTGCGTTGCTGCAACAGTCTCTGAGCTAGAGAGGTTCGTGAAGCAGAAGTCGTACCCTACTGCCATGCTGCTGGAGACATTAGGATGTTGCTGGAGGGAGCTGGACGGATCAACCGAAGACGCAAAAGACGGAGACAAGATTCAACCGGTGGCTGAGAAGGTTCATCTACTTCATATGATTTGGGCGCGACTTGTGTTACTCCGATTTGTTTGTCATGTGTTTGTGGCGGTTTGATATTTTGCTATGTGATTTTGATCGGCATTGCTTCTCCTTGATTTGTTCAGAACTCGGTTTGAATCGTGAAGTTTTATCGTTTAGCATATTGGTGATATCTCAGCTTTCCCTTTGAATCTTCAGTAATGAGTCATGAGGAAACGTTTTACGCAAATTGGTGGCTTTCTCTCCTTTGTGGTATGGTAAGTTGTTTGAGGTGTTATATGATGTATGTACGCGATTCTGATCTGCTCTGGTATGTTACTTGATATCTGTACGTGATATGTTTTGTGTGATATTGGCCTTGTATTTTGTCATGAACCGGGACAGAATATGGTGACAATAAGGGCTTGTTATGTGATGCAAGTATTATGACGCCTGATCAACGTGATAATACCGAGATCATATAATTTGAACTTATTGGAATCATACGACGTATTGGGAAATGCCTGGGGTTGGTACGTGAATGGACTAAGACTTATAACCGTTATTTGTCACTCCTCCTGTTCGATTGGAATTCTGTACCTCTTTGTGAGATTCTCACCGATATCTGTTACGTGTATGATTTGTACGCTTTGAAACTGATACGATTATGATCTGATGAAACCATGGATTTGCTACGTCTGCCTTAAGCCGGTACGTCTCTGTGTACCTCTGCGACTTCAATTTTCGAGGACGAAAATTTTCTTTTTAGAGGGGAAGAGTTGTAAAACCCTAAAATTTAAAAACTTCGGAAAAGACTATTTTGCCCCTATCATGAACTCGTAAAGAACGTATATTATATCGAACTCATTAATGCAAATCCTTAATCTAACTCATGGAAGTTTATTAAACGTAAAAACCACAACTATCGTCAAATTATAAACTCGTACTCAAGAACAAATTTAGACTTCGAGAAACGGAAATACAAACGTATACTAATAAATAAAAAACGACATACTTTCAAGCTACTAATAACATCTACTTATTTATATGTTGGCCGAAAATATATATATACATTAAATCTCAATAACACAAAAGTGAAAGTATGCTAATTATACATAAATTTGGAAAGTCCAACTAATGGTGATCCCCTCAAAAATTTCGGCTAGGGAGTTGTTCCAATCCCTGATTCTTAGCTCCATATACACGCTCCTCATTCAAGTTTTAAAGAGTTTCCATGTATCTCTCAATCACCTTTAAATCAAGATTCAAAAACCCTAGTTGGTCTCCTCTATTATTCGGCCTTCAGAAACCAAAAGAAACCCCCACCCTTCTCTTTTTCTGTCGAATTCATAGGCAGCCAAGGTAAGGCTTCGAGACCTTTTCTTTATGCGTGATATTCATGGTTTTTCCCATGTATTGATTTGGTTGTTATGGCTTCCTTTTGGGATTGCTGTCGTGGGTTGTGAAGCATCAAGGAAGTGACTACTTTGCTCCATTCGACCCTTGTTTCCTCCTCAATTGTATCGTGACTTCAAGGTAACCTTCATGGTCTCGTTTTCCTTCCTTTTGTCTCTGATTCTGGTCGTGGAATAGGCCTGCCATACGCATGATTTCATTCACTTAACGTGTTACATAAATGATTAACACAAACCTAGTATTATAGCTACATAAAATCATGAATGACACCTTCATATTGTCGATTTAAAGTACACTTAGTTTTCTGTTTTGAAACTGAATCTGGTCGTGTTTTACTCCTCCCATACGCATGGTTTCTAGCATATAATTGTCACATGAAATGATAACATAACTATACATAAAACCTTGATCTTTAATCTATGTAATTCGAAATGATGTATGACATGAATATGAATATGAAACTGAATTTGGTGATCTCTTTATGTCGTCATATGTTTAATTGGTTAACGGGTTTAATGAACTTACGAAACTATACGTATATGTATGTAATAAACGGATTCGATAACTAATGATTTACAAAACCGTTTTGGTCTTTACATGGGGCGTACAAAATAATATTTGGAATGGGGGTCTCGAATTGAAATGGACTTCTCATAGGAGTCGTATAATCTTTTGATAAACAAGTCTACATGTGTTAAAAACCTATACGTATTCGTAATTTAAAACTAGGGTTTTGTAATTCATGATTTAATAAAGTTAAGGGGTTATTTTGTAAATTATAAAACTTGATGGATTAACTTGTTAATATTGTAACTAAATGGATTTAATGAGTAGAATGAGTAAACTTGCTATATTTACACTTTTAACCCTATACTTTACATTATTGACATTTTAAACGCTAAACTTTTGTAACTTGTCATAAATGATCCTTAAATCATTATAACACTCATTTTCCTTATTTAACTATAGATAAGTGACTAAACTTACTAATTATGGAAACCTGCTAATTATGGAAAGTTACTAAAAATAGAAACCTGCCCAAAATAGAAACCTGCCTAAAATAGAAAGTTTCCTAAAGTAGAAAGTACTTAAAATGGAAAGATTACTAAAAATGGAAAGCCGTCTTAAACGAGTAATCTGATTCTTATAGAACGTTATTTAATTCATATAGGTTCCGGGCGACGCGATTGATCTCAATTCTTGACTTTCATTTCTTTGTTGATCGCTTCGAATAAGGTACAGATATTCTATCCCTTTTCAGTAGGGATGTCTCCTGAATTTTCAATCCTTGACCTTGTTTCATCTATGATATTCCTTTGCTATGATTCCCTATGCTATGATCCTTTTGATATGATTCCGACATAATACTTTGATATGATTCTGTTCGCTATGATATTCGTTTGTTATGATTCTGTATTGCTGATTATGAACCTTATGATTATGAACCATCTGATATGAACTTTGATATGAACCATCTGATATGAACTTTGATATGAACTTTGATATGAACCCTTATGATATGATATGAATATTCTTTGACCCTTCAGTTTGATACCCGAGCCAAATATGTTTCCTAGTCAGGAAGGTAACCTGACCGTGTCATTGATGCACCAATGGCATGACTCTAGTGTGTACGAGTGATGTTACACACCGTCCCCATTCTGATATGATTATGAGCTCACTATATGTATATGATTTGGCCACTATGTTTCTGGGGGGCGTATGGATGCATCCTAGATATGATATGTTTCGAGGGATTTGATCTGATTGGAGCTTTGTCTGGTGAATGATGTCGGGTGCAATTCGCGTCTTCACAATTCTGGGAGTTAGCTACTCCATTTGTTACTGAGGTCTCCCCTCCTATTATGTATGGTATTCCGAGGTCACCCCTCCGAATACAATGGCTACTTATGATATGATATGATATGTTTCTGGGCTCGGGTAGATTTCTGATAACCCTTACACTTTTGATATACCTATATTGTACCTGCTACATTCCCCAACGCACCATATTATGTGTACCCTTATATGACTCACTCTACTACCAAGATATATATATTCCATTGCTTTGATCTGTCACACTCTCATTCCGTTAATTCCGATTATCGTCCCATTCACGTACCGGGTTATTATATGTTTATTGGATTTGATTATGCTATTCATGTTTTATGTAACCATTGATTATCCTGCTATGATGTGATTAATATGCGGTTATCTGAGTTACCTGTTGTCATCTGATGATATGTGATCTCACTGTTATATGACCCTCTGATTGTCTGGTGACCATGCTAGTGTGATATCGATAGTTTGTCTGTTTATCATGTGTGCTTCGTTCAGTTAATCTCGTGGACTATGACTATCCGTTGTATCCTTATCTGCTAGTTGTTGACTTGCCATGTTTGCATTTCTGTTTATGCTACGGTTTGATTGGGTAAATGGTTCAGCTTGTGACGTCTGGCTTGTTAATTTGTTTAGTTGCCCTGCTATGTCTTTAATTCATTTAATTATATCTTTATACTGTATTCCTACTTGTTACTTGTGACTGCCATGTCTTGATTACCGTTATGATACTGATCATGTCTTCAATTAAGAGTTTTGACCTGTGTGAATTGCCATGCTCACTGATTTATTTATTGTTTCCGCTTTCCTGTAGATATCTGTTTGGCTTGTATGTATTTTGATTTCCTGAATTGATTGTATGACATATACGTTGTGTGGATGCTATGCCTGCTATGTTGCTTTTGTTTCAGTTCTTGTATGTCTGGTTTGTATGTGCTTGTTTTTATGTCATCGATGCCTTGCTTCGTTTCGCTCTCCTTGTTATCTGTTCGTTTTGGATATCTGTATAATTGTGTTCTGCAGGATCCTCTTTGACTCATTACTCTCATTTCGCTACGACTTTGTTATCCGTCCCTTTGTTTCATTTGCATTTCAGATTCTATTTTAGCTTTCGCTTTGTTATATCTGTTCACTGGGCTTTTTAAGCTCAGCCGCATTTCTTTTCCTGCGGCAGGTTTAGGTTTGAAGATGGGCTTTGATTGGGCTGAGAGTTGGATTATCTGAGTGGACTAACCCTAGTTACCTTACTATTTGGACTTGTTTTGGCGGGCTTTTGTTTTGAGATTCATTTTATTTTAACTTTTGGATTTTGTATTTTCCCTTGTAAATCTTTGGTTATTATGACTTGGTACATTATTATTTAAAGACTTCCGCTTGAAAATTTTACTTGTATGTTCTGATATGACACCAGACTGTGACACTTCTACCCTTGTCGGGTTGGGGTGTTACACATTGTGCATATTAGGAGGATTCAAATGGCTTGTAGATGATTCCGCAATATCAGAAGTGGCAGTTTCATTTGCAAAAGGGTTGAAGAACGCATTTGGATCATAATCTGCAGGTTGGGGTACTTCATGGTTCAGAATATCATCAGCTGGTTCAGCGTCATTGGATGCGGTTTGTTTGGCTATTGTTGTAGAATCAATTGGAGGTGCTTCATCAACAGTTGTTGTTGTTTCAGGTGTATCAGGTATTGGAGTATTATCAGGTTGAGCAGCGGAAACATTTGATACATCTGGAGCACGTTGATCAATATCATCACTAAACAAAGGAGCAAATAGCTGTTTCATTTGTTGACGAGTAAGCTGTAAGCTTGGTTCAGCTGATGATGGGGTTTGGGGGAAGTTTAGACGGTTATGTCCGGGTTCCAAGCTGTTTTGCCCAGAAGCCATTTCTGTAAGCTCATCGAAATTTGCATGAATCGTTTCCATAATCTCCCTTGTACGACGATTCTAGATCCGGTAACCCTTAAAGTTTTCATAGTATCCAACAAATACTCCTATGTCCGCTTTAGCTTTGAGCTTACCAAAGTCATCACGATCATTATTTGGGTAACAAAGGGATCCAAATACATGAAAGTATTTGAGATTCGGTTTACGGTTGTGAATAAGCTCATAAGGTGTTTTGTTGTGGCGTTTATTAATCATTGAACGGTTCTGAGTGTAGCATGCAGTTGATACGGCTTCAGCCCACAAGTAATCTGGAAGTTTAGCATTAATTAACATAATTCTTGCAGCTTCCACTAACGTACGGTTTCGTCTTTCAACAAATCCGTTTTGTTCTGGTGTTTGTGCAATTGATGTTTGATGCTCAATTCCCACTATCTCATAATATGCACGAAGAGTTTGATTCACAAATTCAGTTCCTTTGTTTGTTCTGATTTGTCTGACTGTGTTCCGGAGCTGAACTTGAATTTTCGTGAGAAAGGTGATGATCATCTGTGGAGCTTGATCTTTACTTCGAAGAAAATAAACCCAAGTCCATCTTGAGTAGTCAACGACAATTACCAAAATGTAACGTTTGCCGTTAATCGTCTGCACATGCATTGGACCACACAAATCCATGTAAAGAAGATGAAGCACATGCTGTGAGTTGTGTTCCACCTTTGAAGGAAAGTGAGCACGAGTGCTTTTCCCTTGTTCACAAGCTGAGCATAGATGATCTTTAGAGTACCAAAATCTTGGGAGACCTTCAACAAGTTTGTATCGAGCAAGATTGGTTATGGTTTGAAAGTTTAAGTGTGAGAGTCGACGGTGCCATAGCCAAGATTTTGTAGATGTTGCCTTTAAAAGTAGACAGATGGGAGATGAAGCAATCATGTCTTGCATTGAGATTGTATAAAGACTTGATGTACGGGTACCAGACATAAGATCGTTTCCGTGTAGATCACGAATGAAACAAGTTTTCTCCCGAAAAGCAACTTCCAAATCTCCATCACAAAATTGACCAACTAAGAAGAGATTGTGACCGAGACCTTCCACATAATAAACCCTGCTAATTTCGATGTTACCATTGATGTAATCTTCGTAGCCCATGATAGTTGCGAAGTGATCATTCTCGAATCTGACAGTGCTAATGAACTTTGAAACAAAGTTGGATAACAATTGAGATTGCATGTCATGTGTCCGGAACATCCGCTATCAATAATCCAGAGGATGATCTGTATCACCTACATTACAAACAGATGACATAGATGGAATAGAAGTATATGTGGAACCCGAAGAGTTAGAGGGTTCTGATGCAGTTATAGTTGAAACACACATGTTTATGATTTTAGGTATCCATTTAAAGCCAAGTGTATTATGTAACCATTTCTGCCATCTCCAACTAGTCTTAGCTTTGGTTTTAGTAAATGCACTAGGTGATAAGTTCTTCCTAGGAGGTGAAGGGGGTTCTATGGGTACATCAATGATCATAGCCGGAACACTAGATGGTGGTTTACTTAGCACAGACTTAGAAGCATTAATGGGCCTAGAGGTATTCCGTTTTCTATTATTCTGCTTACGAGATAAGATAGCTTTAGCAACACATTTATCATGACAACCAGAAAACATGCTTTTACGACAACCAACACAAGAAGCTTCAAACATAACATTTAAAGTACTTAAATATTTAGCATTCGTTACATCACTTTTTCCATTACATTTGTCAGACGCAATATCTAAAGTGGGTGCAAATTGAGTCTTATTCAAATTCCTAAGGTGTTCTTCTACTTCAGAGGTCTTTATTGTTCTTTTCTTACGTCGCAACTTCCTATTCTTCCGTGTGGTTCTCTTAAGCTGTGAAGTGCTAGCGTTGGGAAAAGAGGCAACTATTCCTGTTTCAGTAGAGGGAAGCACATTAGTTTCTTGTGATGTGTCATTAGGCAGTCTAAGAATTCCTTGTGCAATTACGTTTGTGTTACTATTCCTATCTTGCTTGAGTTTCACCAACTCTGCTTTTAGATCATGGATAGTGTGTAACAAATTTAGATTTTCAGAGCGAGTGTTTCCATTTTGTCGTAAAACATCTTTTGTATATGCAAGATGATCATCAACATCTTTTGACGCTTGAGCATGAGTCTTTTTGAGCAAATCAAATATGACACATTATTCTTTTTTGACTTTTGAAATTTCTTGTTCATATTTTGAAATTTGACACTTCAAAGACACGTTTTCATCATCCAGTTGCTCAAGTTTTGGATTAAGAGTTTTTGTATGCAACTGGTTGATTTTGTTTTGCAAAGCGAGTTCTCAATTTTGACAATCTTTTTGACACCATTGAAGACGACGTTTTGCATTTGAAAGCTCGTTTAACAATCGCTCATTTTCAACTTTTAAAGATTTGATTTGTGACATATTATCGGTATTCTCAACATATTCAACAGAATCAACAGTATCAGCAGCGATATAATCAAATGCAGATGCAACAGTATGTAGTAACACAACATTTATGGTATCAGCACAGATAAAATCTTCCAAGAGTCGATCAACATCTTTTCTTAACATTTTCTTTTTACGTTTAGTATTTGAAATCGATGTTTCGATTTTCTCGAAAACTGTTTTCATAAGTCCAAGCTCCTTGTGAAAATCCCTTTCCCAATATATGGCACACATTTTCAAATTTCGAACATGAGGTAAAATTCTTTTATGAAAAATATCTCTTTGTTCTCGCGCATGAGGCGATTGAAAATGTTCAAATTTTATTTCAGAATTGATTTCGATTTCACGTTCCAAAAGTTTGATGTCTGATATGAATGTTTCAAAATATTTAAGAATTTGACAACGTTCGGGTAATGTTTTTACTTCACTGAGTGAAGGTAAAGCACCATTAACTTGTGCAGTATTGGGTTGAGGACCAACATTAGAAGACTCAGAAATAGGCGTGATAACCCAAGGTGTGTTAGAATTATCCTGTTGTGCGACGAAAGTTATGGCTTTTGAATAGTTAAATGCTATGTTATAAACAACATTTTCTAATTTTGACCGACTCTCGTCTTCTGCATCTAATTCCTCTAAATGATTATATTCAACAACACTCATAATGGAATCATCAATTCTATGTTCTGCACTGTAAACTTGAGGATTTGGTTTGAATGCTCTATGTGAAAACTTTGGTTTGTAATCAGCAAGATTCGGTCCATATCCATTTGGATTTGGTTTAAAAGTAAACTTTTGAATAGTTGTGATTGACTCACCATGTTTGTAAACAACATTTCAAAACTCTTTGATTTTGTTTTGTAAGTCGACAATTTCTTCAAGATAGTCATCTATTTGTTTCCTTGAATGCTTTTTGTACTCACAGAACTGTTTTTGACAAGTTAACAACTCAGACTTGGCTTTTTGAGTTTCCGAAGTGAGAGCGTTAAGTTGTTGTTTATGATCATATTTCAGTTGTTCTATTTGAAACAACAAAGCATTCTTGGATGCAACTAGATCACATATCTGTTTTTCCAAAGATTTTTCATTTTGGTAAGATTTAGCAAAAGCGACTTCAAAACCTTTTTCACGTTTCTCTTGTTTTTGAAAAATGTTGAGTTGGAACTTTAGGCATTCATTTTCCTTAGTCAACAGTGCAATTTTATCGTTTAATTTCTTATTGATGTCTAGGCACATTTACATTCGAGATTCTTGGGTCTGAATTAAGGTCATGAGCTCAATATCTGGATTAGACACTGATTCAGCTTGTTCAACGTGAGTCTTAACATGATTATGGAAAACTAGAAGGGGGGGTTGAATAGTTTTACCAATTAAAACTTCCTTTTAAACTATTTAGATCGACTTATGTCAATCTATTTGGTTGTGTGTGTTGGATGTTGATAAACAAGCATATAAAGATATGTAATGAAAAGATAAGAGTAAGAAGCACAAAACCACAACGCAAGTATTTATAGTGGTTCGGCTACAAGGACACCTTCCTTGCCCTACTCCACTCCCCGAGTCACCTACTCGAGAGTTTGTAATCACTACACCAATCTCCTTATGGCGGAGAAGCCTTCACAACGTCGCTTAACCTTTTTCCGGTACAAAGCTAAATACCGAGTTCTTTCACACCAAGGCGAACCACACCTAACACAACGTCGCCTACCCTTTATACGGTGCTAGGCTAACCACCGAGTTCTTTCACACCTTAGGTGAACTACACCTTCACAACGTCGCCTACCCTTTATTAGGTACTAGGCTAAGCACCTAGTTCCATTGCAATGGAGGAACTACTACCACACTACACCAACGACTAATCCCAAAGGAGATCTACTCCTTTACAACATCATCAAGGACAATCCTTGGATCTAATGCTAGTCTATCTAGTACATCGAAACACACCATATCGAATGTACATCTAAGGCACCTTTCACTAATGCCTTTGATTAGATCTACAAGACACCTTTCACTAATGTCTTTGATTAGATCTACAAGACACTTTTCACTAATATCTTGTGTCTTCACTTCTAAGCACCTTTCACTAATGCTTCTTGTCTTGACTTCTAAGCACCTACCACAAGTGCTTATCCTATAGACGATAGATACCTTTCACTACTATCTTCGTCTTGACACTTGAGACATCTTTCACTAATGTCTTTAACACTACGCTTCTTTGAAGAAAGAAAGGGATCATCAACAAGAGGACTTCAATAGCCTTGATGATGAGGAAGCTTGGCAACTCATGGACTTGAGCTTGCTCGACTTCAAAGGTGGTGATCTTCCCTTTAAGAGGAACCTAAAAGATCACACAAAAACAAAACTACAAACATAGATCTCTTGGATCTAAGGTTAGTGAGATTTAACTCAGGGGAGAAAGTATGTTGGAGAGGGGTGAGATATAATGAAGAAATGGCTCACTATTTATAGAGGAAAAAACCTACTGTTTCCCCGGATCCCACGGATCCCTTCCACTTGGGATCCGGCTAGCACAAAGCTAGGGATCCGTGGTCCGCTCCTCTTTGCCCATGGGTATTTTGGGTTATGGGTCATGGGTCATGGGTTATGGGTTGATCCATGGTTTTCAATCTAGATACAATGTACCTTTAGGATACATTGAACTTGTGTAAGTGGTATATATAAAACCATGGGTTATGGGTCAAAAACCATTTGCTAGTTTTTATCAATTTAGTATATACTTGCTTTTACCCATTTTAGTATATACTTGTTTTTACCCATTTTAGTGTACTTAATATAAGTATGTATTAACCCAATATGTAAACACTAGTTGTTGTACATATGTATCTAACTCATAGAGTTACTTAAACTTGTTAAGCCAATATGTAAACATTAGTTGTTGTACATGTGTATCTAAAATATAAAATCACTTAATCTTGTTATAGTGTTTTATGTGAAAACGTAAGTGTGTTATAAAACTATTAGTTCAAACCATTTACGTATTTTATTTGTTTCGTTAACATGATTTTACTTTTGTTATCGACAAAACATTAGAAGATCGTAAAATATAAATAAACGTTTTTACGGCTTATTTGTATTAACAATCTCCCCCTTTTTGTTGATGACAAAACATAAAATTATTTTAAGGAAAAGCTAAAATTCGTAAATGTTTGAATTTGTAGTTTTTACTTTCTTCTCCCCCTTTTTGTCGAAACAAAAAGTGTTTGAAGAAACTAACACAATTTTTATAAGAAAAATTATAAAAGATGTAGTGAGAGCAAGTGACGGGAATGGTACTCGTCTTAACTCCCCCTTGACGAGTCCATCCCTTTGAAAAAGGGCGTCAAGGACATAATGTAAAATAAGCTACTTGTGTTTGCAATTAAGTTTGCAAATGGTTCGTCTAAGTGATGAAAACGTGCTCCTCCTCGAATATTGCAAAGTTGCAATGGGAAGTTATGAAATATAAATCAAATGTTGCAAGTAATTTTGCAACGTATTGTTTTGACACCAAGCTCCCCCTAGCTTTAGGATGTCAAAAACTTTACGTGTTAATTGAAAAACTGCAAAACAAGGGTTAGAAAACAAGTATAATTCACAATTTCCGGCAAATGTGATAAAGAAAAAAAATATTCTGACTTCACGGATCCCACGGTTCCCTTCTAGTAGGGATCCGTCTAGGCAATACTGAGGGATCCGTCTAGCTGAAGACTAAAATCAGCAAAGGTGATATAACAAGTAATGTTATCACACAAATGAGATATGAGTACAAAGTAATCATATGCTCAACGAAATAACAAGTAGCATGTAATTCCATTTAATAAAACAAGAGTTATGATATACATGACTCAAAAATAAGAAAATAGACAATACATAACTAGGAATTTCTTAGACCAACTAACGCTTGAAGTTTAGACACCACTATAATCCTCTAGCTCAAGTTATGTTTAGGTTTAATCTCGTCGAAACGTTCGAGGAGATGATAGAACATGAAACGTTGGTCTTCTCGTACTTCATGTATCAAACTTTCAACATGTTGACAATGATAGCAATCTTTGTCATGGCTAGGTAGTGGTGGTGGATGAAATGAAGTGGCTAGATTCAAAGGATCAATTGAAGTGGTTTAAGGAGCCTCGAATGATGGAGGGATTGGTGGAGGTCCATTTAGGAATGGTTCGATCAAGAATGATGATGGTGGTAAAGATGTGTCAACTTCCATAAGGTCGGGTGGTTGACTTTGGTGATTTCTTATAATCCAAATAGGATTATATGATGAAAACGGCGAAAAGGAAGTCGGAGCAAGTGTTGACTCAACACCTTGATTTTGAATCATTGTTCCTCCTAATGAGGAGAATGTTGTCGGCGGAAGCGGATGAGACGGCCTAGGTGGCAAGTCCTCTAAATTGTAGAGGTGAGGTGATGATTGTGGGGATGTAAAAGAGATAGCTCTAGGACCCAATGGTGATGGTTTAGTGGAGATGATATTGTTTGGCCTAGGAGGTATGGTGGTGTTTGGCATAGGTAATTTTGTGGGTACTAACCTTCTAGGAATTGGTTTGATTGGATGATGAAGGTTTGTTGGTTTGACCGGAGATGATTCGGTTGAAGAGATTTCGTGTACAACACGAGCCCTTTTGATGGGTGGTTCTTTGGTGGATAGGTTGTTACTTGGGGTTTTTCTCATGATGAGATGATTTGAAGAGATTGCAAAGGCTGAAAGTTAGAATGAGAGTGATGACTATGGAGGTCCTAATAAGGTGGTTTATAAACCAAAAGATTTGGAAAGTGCATTTAAGCTCCAAGCCACTAAGATTCATTAAAATGTGATGATTAGCATGCACAAGAGTCAACTCCAGAGGTTGTGCTGTTCTAGGAACTCATTTAAGATGAGATGGAGTGTTTGAGTTGAAATGATTTGTTTTAGTAAGATTTGTCATAGACTGTCATCCGGATCCCACGGTTCCCTTCTCAGAGGGATCCGTCTAGGCTAGTTCTAGGGATCCGGCGTTCAACAGTTTATGAAAGAGTGGAAATGATGTTTCTAAGATCCTAGATCTACATCACCTTGAGTGTTTCAGTTCTCCTAAGTGTTTTAAATGAAGGGGTGCTTAAGTGTTTGAGGGCAATGAGTGGTGTAGCTAATGATTGTTATTTATGGAAGGATTTGGAACTTTCAACAAGTACCAATGGATGAGCAAGGATGACATTAAAGATGTCAATTGAAGTTAAATGAAACTAAATGATCCTAGAGATCAGGTTGTGTCTTAGGATTATGTTTTGGAAAATATCCTAATGGTTATGAGATGGGAAAAACTAGGATTTGATCAACTTTGATCAATTTTGAGGTGAGATTGATTAATGATCAATATTGTCATAATCGAAGGATTTCTAACCTAGTTGTGAGAGATCATATAAGAAGAATAAAGTGTGAGTTTTGGGAGCGGAAGAGTGATGGATTTGAAATGGTAGATCTATCAAAGCCTTAGAATGTGATCTATGTGAGTTGGAAAGAATAGGAAAGGTCAACCTATCTTGATAAAGTCTTGATCAATCTTAAGACACTATGTTTAGCTTAGTGTGAGGTGTTCTAAGGGATGTGTTTGACATATAATGCTTGCAATTGCATTTTCTGTTTTGCCGGATCCCACGGTTCCCTAGATGTAGGGATCCGTTTAGTACAACATTTGGGATCCTTCTATCTGCTAGACAGAACCTTTACTAAAGGTATGCAATGATCATGACATTGCATTATATTCCAAGCTTTGTTTAAAGGAGTTCTAAAACTAGGATATCAAATGTAAGATGTGTTATTTCATGAAAGAGATAGGATTACATTGATAACTAATGAGAAGAGTAGAATTGATCCTATTTGACTATTCTAGGTTCCTTGAGTGTCTTCACTAGGAGGATCATTATGTGATTGATGGGTATTGGTGGAATCATGAATGAAGAAAGTCTTCATGAGAGATATGTTTAGCGGTTCCATCATCTTGTTCACAAGTACGTACAACGGACTTTGAAATTGAGGATGGAAGTGCATAACATTGTGATAGAGGCGTGTCAAGAACATTCCATAAGGGATGAGTTTATTCTTGGAGCCTTGAAGATTTGCAATTCGCCTTGCGAAGAAGTAGGCGAGATTGTATGGTTGTTGTGTTAGCAAACAGTACAACATGTGAGCACAACAAGCAGGAAGAATATCTCGATTTCCCCTAAGACTCCAAACATTTTCACGTAGAATAAGAGCAGCAGGCTTATACTCTTCTCGGATATCCCGTGTATGGATAATGTTTGGATTGGAGTAATATGGTCGAGGTTTGCATATCATGCGTGTTAATTCTTCCGGAGAGGGTATGTGTGAACAATATGGGCTATTTTCTTCACGAAAATTGAAGAGAGAATCAAGAGACCAATCTTCGGTGAAGGCACATTGTCCATGGTTTGGAATTCGGAGGATGTGAGCAAAATGCCCAAGGCTTAAAGTGAATTTTTGGTTTTTGATATAAAACCAAAGAGATAAAGAGCGATCCTCGTTACGAACGAGTTCCACTTGACGGAAGAATTCCATTATGAACCTTGGACATATCTTCTCGTTAATTTCAAGAAGACATTCTAGTCCTATGGCTCGGAAGGAGGTATTGATACCTTCTTCGAATTGTAGAGAGGTGTCTACAATACGTCCTTCATGGAAGTGACGGTTTTCGAGATTATTGAACCCACGGACATGATTGCCAGGTGTGTTGGGCTCAAGGGAAATGTTCGGGGTGTAGACGCTAGTGAGTGAAAAATCAAACTCGTATTCATGCGTCATAGTTGAACCTATAGAAGTGATGGGTTAATAAGGGAAGACGTTTATGGTCAACCTATAATAATCTAACGTTTTTACTAGATATTCTATTAACAATTAGTATTTAGATAACTCATTGTTTTGAAGCTCTAGTGGATTATTATTTTTTAGAAAGATGGTGATTTTTAATCTTGCATGAAAACTGTTTTCCAGTAGGACGGATCCCACGGTTCCTTTTCAAAAGGGATCCGGCTAGTGTAACTTCCGGGATCCGTGGATCTGTAGTAACAGAACCAGTTTTAATAAAAAAAAATAGGTTTTACGGTTATTGTACCATGAAGTATGTTTTATCCTACATTTTCTTTTAGCATGCATACATGACATCTAATGTATCACGAAAGAATATAACACATATAGATCAAAAGAAATGAAACACACATAATAACACAAACAACCTAGATAAAATAGATAATTAATAATATTGCATTTCAATGCTAAGGATGATACAAAGGATTGGGTAAATGACCCCAATATAGATTAACAACACAAAGTAAATGTCTCCGTATGTGAACTTCATCATAGGGAACACAAGTGCGATGAGTGTTAGGGCGATGAGCACGAGTGCGATGTAAACCATGTTGATGACGGATCTTCTTGGTTTAGGAAGAGATGGAATGAGGAAGAAGATGAAGTTTTTGAATGAGAGAAAATTTTTGAAATTGGAAAATTTGAAAAGGTGAGGGTTGAAAAAGTGGGCGTCGAGTGGGTTTATTAATAGGGAAGGAGGAATTTTTGAAATTCGTGTTTTTGTTTTATTAGAAGAAATAAAGCATAAGCTCTACATACTATGACTATAGACGAGAAAAATAACACGTATGTGAGAAACAAGCTTCCTAACGAAGCTACATGTAAATCATGTGTAAACACAAAAATCTACTCAAATAAAAGCCTAGCAAATAACACTTATATACTAAACAAGTATCATTTAGATATAAGTAGAAAGTCATACCTCGAATGCACTTAGGAATGTCTTTTACAAATGACAAATGTCACTTAGACGATTCCCGCTCTTTTGCGTCTAAGATACCTTCTTAAGGAAGGTATTCTTGTTACCAAGCAACTCCTAAAGCTTGGTGGGTATGAGCTTTGACTAATCAATATCACAAGGAAGATTAGTGCAATTAAAATATATATATATAAAAAAAAATTGTTATCATCTCAACATCCAAACATATAGTTTTTGAAAAACATGGTGTTTGTTTTTATGAAAAACCTTCTTTGTAGTTTTCAATTAACTATGGATCGTATCAAGTTTTTAAAGTACAATATACTTCAAGAAACTTGGTAACGAAGCTCTGATGCCAATTGTGGAAAACTAGAAGGGGGGGTTGAATAGTTTTACCAATTAAAACTTCCTTTTAAACTATTTAGATCGACTTATGTCAATCTATTTGGTTGTGTGTGTTGGATGTTGATAAACAAGCATATAAAGATATGTAATGAAAAGATAAGAGTAAGAAGCACAAAACCACAACGCAAGTATTTATAGTGGTTCGGCTACAAGGACACCTTCCTTGCCCTACTCCACTCCCCGAGTCACCTACTCGAGAGTTTGTAATCACTACACCAATCTCCTTATAGCGGAGAAGCCTTCACAACGTCGCTTAACCTTTTTCCGGTACAAAGCTAAATACCGAGTTCTTTCACACCAAGGCGAACCACACCTAACACAACGTCGCCTACCCTTTATACGGTGCTAGGCTAACCACCGAGTTCTTTCACACCTTAGGTGAACTACACCTTCACAACGTCACCTACCCTTTATTAGGTACTAGGCTAAGCACCTAGTTCCGTTGCAATGGAGGAACTACTACCACACTACACCAACGACTAATCCCAAAGGAGATCTACTCCTTTACAACATCATCAAGGACATCAATATCCTTGGATCTAATGCTAGTCTATCTAGTACATCGAAACACACCATATCGAATGTACATCTAAGGCACCTTTCACTAATGCCTTTGATTAGATCTACAAGACACCTTTCACTAATGTCTTTGGTTAGATCTACAAGACACTTTTCACTAATGTCTTGTGTCTTCACTTCTAAGCACCTTTCACTAATGCTTCTTGTCTTGACTTCTAAGCACCTACCACAAATGCTTATCCTATAGACGATAGATACCTTTCACTACTATCTTCGTCTTGACACTTGAGACATCTTTCACTAATGTCTTTAACACTACGCTTCTTTGAAGAAAGAAAGGGATCATCAACAAGAGGACTTCAATAGCCTTGATGATGAGGAAGCTTGGCAACTCATGGACTTGAGCTTGCTCGACTTCAAAGGTGGTGATCTTCCCTTTAAGAGGAACCTAAAAGATCACACAAAAACAAAACTACAAACATAGATCTCTTGGATCTAAGGTTAGTGAGATTTAACTCAGGGGAGAAAGTATGTTGGAGAGGGGTGAGATATAATGAAGAAATGGCTCACTATTTATAGAGGAAAAAACCCACTGTTTCCCCGGATCCCACGGATCCCTTCCACTTGGGATCCGGCTAGCACAAAGCTAGGGATCCGTGGTCCGCTCCTCTTTGCCCATGGGTATTTTGGGTTATGGGTCATGGGTCATGGGTTATGGGTTGATCCATGGTTTTCAATCTAGATACAATGTACCTTAAGGATACATTGAACTTGTGTAAGTGGTATATATAAAACCATGGGTTATGGGTCAAAAACCATTTGCTAGTTTTTATCAATTTAGTATATACTTGCTTTTACCCATTTTAGTATATACTTGTTTTTACCCATTTTAGTGTACTTAATATAAGTATGTATTAACCCAATATGTAAACACTAGTTGTTGTACATATGTATCTAACTCATAGAGTTACTTAAACTTGTTAAGCCAATATGTAAACATTAGTTGTTGTACGTGTGTATCTAAAATATAAAATCACTTAATCTTGTTATAGTGTTTTATGTGAAAACGTAAGTGTGTTATAAAACTATTAGTTCAAACCATTTACGTATTTTATTTGTTTCGTTAATATGATTTTACTTTTGTTATCGACAAAACATTAGAAGATCGTAAAATATAAATAAACGTTTTTACGGCTTATTTGTATTAACAATGATCATTATTTAGATCCTCAAATATAACCACGGAGTCAACTTGATTATCCGTATTAACCATAAGGTCATCTTGATCGTCAAATATAACTACGGAATCTATTTGATTATCATCAGAATGAGATGTAGATAGCTCATGTTGAACACTCTAATCCTCGTCGGATGTAGATGTTGGCAGAGATATCAGATCAGTAATGAATATAGTTTGATCTGGTACCTGAGACAAGCCGTCAGTGTCATACACTGGGCCTGTGTCACTCACGTGGAGTTCTTGCATGTTTGCCATTAACATCACTGCTGCATTAGCCTGCAAGTCCTCCATGTCATCATCAGAATCTGCATTTGCCATGAAGCTTTGTTCCTTGTTGGTAAGAGTTCCACCAGCTTCATCCTTGAGAGCCAAGAGTAAAGCCTCTTTGTGATAAGCGCTGCCTCTTGTCCTCGGCTTTGGGCATGCATTAGCCAGATGACCCTTCTCATTACAGTAATAACAACGAAGACCATTAACCGCAGTCTGAGCATTTCCCTATTCAACTACTTGAGCCCGTTGTTGTGGAGCACCCATGTTATTCCTTCCATTAGCATTAAACCCTTGACCACTACCCATCTGACGAACATTACCACGATTCTGAACCTCAACACGTCCATTGTTAACAACAGCTTGATTCCTTGTGTTTGATGAGGTACGAATGCGATTGTTGGAATTGTTAGAGTATCGACCGAAGGCTCTTGCAATCATGACAAACCCTTGTTGCAATGCATCGAAATCTTCTGCATCCTCATTAGATTCACTGTAAAGTGCTTGATCATTGTTGCTGTTGTATGGAACCAGTTGAGTTTCTTGTGAGGGATCATATGGTGTGATCTGAGCAGTTGGTTGTGGAGGATTTGTGAAGACAGTTTGTAAGGTCGGGAATTCAGGATAACAAGCTTGAGCCCACAAAGCAAGTGTTTGATTATCCGGGAGTGAAGGCGAAGCAGGGACTCCACAGATGATCCTTTCTTTGTCAACTTCCTTTTGGTGTGGTTTCAAATAGTCGTACAACAATCCGTATGTAGCATGATGAAGATTCTTCGCTTGACGGATGAAAATAACATACTTTTCCCAATCAGGACCAAGACTACTAAGGAACTTAGTGTTGACTGAAATTCTTGGCATAATGATGTTATGTTTTTCCAAGTCATTGATGATGTCTGAGAATCAATGATGATATGACTCTAATGTCTCCCCTGGTTCAATCATGAAGTGTTCATATGCTAAGTAGATTTTGGATTCCATGTCTTCTTGATTGAGTTCTGTGCCTTCCATTAAAAGATGAATGTGCTCCCACATTGCTTTAGCAGTCTTCTGAGCATCAACACTACGAAGTATCGGATTGGGTAATCCCAAAAGGATATATTGCATTGCAAGTTCATCGGCTTCCAAGTGTAGAAGTTGGTCAGTAGTAAGTTCATTAAGACCGACAACGTTGGTGATATCATCTCTTGGTGGATTGGCATTCGGATCTCCGGGTACAGTTATAGTAGGCATCTGAAATGGACCTTCAAGGATGACCTTCTTCAAGAACTTTCCATGTGGCTTCTTTAGATCACAAAACCTAAAGAACCTTATCACCCATTGATCATAGTTTCCGGGAGTGAGCATTGGAGGTCTATCAAGTGATCCAACTTCATGAATGGATTGTTGGCTACTTAAAGCTTCACACATCTTTGCAAACCAAGACGGTTCCTTCATAGCATACTTGGATGGATACTGATTTTGAAAGTTTGTATAAGGTTGTACTTGTAGACTAGGTGGTAGTTGAATCATTTGTGATGGAATTGCTCCTTGAGGAAATTGTTGTTGAAATTGTTGCATTTGTTGTGGTGATGGTGGAGGATATTGTTGATAGAGTTGTTGTTGTTGTTGTTGTTGTTAAGGATACATATGAGGAAAATAGCTAGAGTATGGTGGTTGAGACATCTTGAAACTTGTGTTGATGATGGATCTTTGTAGTCGAATGAAACTTTGTTGATGAAGTAACCTTATGCGTAGAAACCAGCTTAAGCGTAGAAAAATACCTTATGCGTAAAAAAACCAACTTACGCGTAAAAGAGAGCTTACGCCTAGGAATAGCTTACGCGTAGACTTGAGGAAAACTTAGCTTAGGCGTAAACCAAAGGCTTAGTAGTAGAATCCTTATGCGTAAGATTAGCTTATGCGTAAGACTAGGCTTAGGCATAAGAAAATGCTTAGGCAAAGAGAATTCTACGCGTAAGAATTTGCTTATGCGTAAAACTAAGGTTTTGCCCAAAAATCCTTTACACTTATACCAGTGTAAAAGATATCCAAAGTCGAAGTGTTTTCAGGCTTATCCAAGCAAGAAAACACTGAGTAAACCAACAGCACTGAAGATCACTGGATGAAAAGCTTATGCGTAACAGATGCTTAGGCGTAGACTTTGTGCTTACGAGTAAGATTAGGGTTTCCTTAAGCGTAGAAAGTACCAAACTTGACCAAAACTGATTTTTTAGCGCAAAGATGTTTAGAAACCTGATTTTTTGAATGAAGTAGCTTCAAAATCACCAAAATAACAAGAAAGTTGCAAACTTGATGATCCAAAATACTTTTTACCCTTATGCGTAGAAACTACTATACGAACAAAAACAAGCACTAAAATGATTCTACCCACGTAAAGTTTGAAACTTTATGCAAAAAACTTAAACTTTAACACCCAATAAACCTTAAACCACAAGAATCTTGAGTTTTTAAGTGTAAAATTTGAAGCTTTAAACGTTTGAAAGGTTTAGAACAATAAACTCACGCGTATAGTGAAAAAAACTTAAAAAACAAGTATGTTTCACCCAACTAGATGGCGAATGATACCACTGTTAGGTCACCATATTGTAACACAAGCATCAATATGTTAGAAATAGATAAGAGATAGATCGGTTGAACAAATACAAACACACACGTATGGATAATAGAGAAAGTTTATGCGTAGAGTGTGATATGAAATGAACAACCAACCTTCTAAGGAAGGTTTACAAGACTATTTATAGGGAAGATGACTAGGGCAACACATCTAGTCTCTTCCACTATTTATTGGGTTTGGGCCAAGGCTTATGGGCTTTCTACATAAGCCTCGCCTTAAATACAAACATAAAAGCCTAATTAAGCAACCTATTACATATTGATTACAAACACATGAAATATAGTTTAGGAGTGATTCCAACAAAGAACTACTAGATTGATAAAGTATCAGAGGTTAGAAGAGTGAGATAATATATGAGAGAGTTGTAAGAAGAAGGGTGAGTTACAATGAAAAAATGACTTACTATTTATAGGCACAAAAGCTTACTGTAACCCGGTTCCGGCGGATCCCTCACTTGGGGGATCCGGCCAGTGCAAAACCAGGGATCCAGTCAGAACAGTCCGGATTTTGGGTTGCAAACCGGGTTATGGGTACGAGCCATGGGTCATGGACTTTGGGTCATGGGTACCCAACAAGATACAATGTATCTAGACAATGGGTCTTGGGTCATTAGTCATGGACATTGGGTCATGGGTCATGTATAATACCTAACATGATTTCATGCATGATGTCATGCAATGGGTCATGAGTTATGAATTAGCTCCATGAGTATGAGTCATGCGTCTTGGATATTACTCATCCTATTACATAAACTATTAGAGCAATTAAATTATTACAACATTTTATGTAAATGTCCAAATGTATATACTTTGCAAAATAACATGTATTCTTATAATTTTACTTATTACAACTTTATATTTATTATCAACAAAACATAACGATATCGCTAAGTATTAATAAAAGTTTTTATGGTTTAGTAGACCTAAAACAACGCACACTTATTTTCCATTTTTTTTTGCTAGTACAAAACCCAATTTCTTCCATTTCTGAAATTTGACCCGTCTCGAAAACCCCAAAACAGAAACCCAATTTCCCCAGAAATGGAATTGGCAACAAAAGCAAGAGAGCTATTCAACAAAGCAATAAGCAACAACACAGTAGTCAACATCTTCCTCGTATCTGCATTCGGTGGTTTAACATTCAGATCATTTAACCATCAAAGGGAAATCGAAGCCTTGGAATCACAAAGGGATTCACTTGTTAAATCCAACAAGTCTATGAGACAAATGTTATGGGATTGGAAACAGAAGTTATATGCTGAGGCTGAAGCCCATGATAAGAAACCTGTTGTTTCGCTTCAAAAACTTAAGGCCATTTACGGCGAAGTTCCGCAATCCGGTATATCTATGTGTTATTAATTAATTTGGTAGTTTTAGTTTTAATTAGTTTAAAGTTTAGTTCATTTTATAGAAATACCATATTAACCTCAAGCAAACGCTTGAACGACCACTAAATTATTTGTGACATGCCACAATACGATAACAGCACTAGCTACAAACTAAGATATTATGACATTTGAACCATGAAAAATACCCAGATACCCTATGTGCTTTCAAATTTTGTTACGTCTCGGCACCAACAAAATAACCAACATATCAGCAAAAGGTTTAAGACAAGGAAATTTTTTGTAAGTACGGGGTATGTTGGTATTCTTCATGTATCATCATAATATATTTGGGAATGTAAGTTGCTATTAAATGGACTAAATCTATCACTTTATTGTGTTTATCGAATGTGAGCAAGATGTTAGATTACATAATTTGGCTGAACTCAATCTTAGGCAGCATTGGTACTAGGTGTTTGGATGTGTTGTAAAATTGATTACTATCTTTTAGATCGTCATAATAAGGGAATGGGAGGAAATTGAGGTGTGAAAAAAGGTAGTGCAGGACATGGTGTTTTGATGTTGCTTATGCTATAATGATACACAATAATCAGATAAGCAAGTGTTTTAGGAATTTCGCGTGTTTAATTTTCAGTATACTTGGAATTGGATAAGCAGTTTAAATAAGCACCTCTAATATACCTTTTGAAAACTTCATTTTTCAATGCTCAAATAAGTAGATAACTTTAACAAATTTGCTATTATCTAAACACTCAAAACTGCTTTATTTCTTGCATCACGGCGCAATAAACAATTTCAAACAACCCCTGAGGCCCTGAGCTCTCAAAGATTAGGCAAACTCATTATGATTTGCTGATTTTTTGTGATCAAGGAAATTAGCTTAGGATAACGAGGTATAAGCCTTTTGAAATACAAGTCATTTTGGAATTTGGATTGATCTTAATTCAAAGCCTGGTTTGTTATCAACGTTTCAGAGTATTCCAATTCATCAACATCGTGCATGACAGGTGTTGATTTTGTAATGATAAATATAAATGCCTTATCGATACCCGAGCTCCAGTAAAGCATATAATGTTCGGTTACGTTGTAGGTTTGATTGACTGACGTGCTAAGCTAGACTTGTTTGTAGCTTAGTTGACTTAATATCAGGTTTGGATTAGAGTGTATAGTCAGTTTTTATGGGTATAGTATGCGTGGGTATATTCTTTCTATGGTTTTTGCGTGGAAACCATTCATGTTGTTGGCCTTCGATTGTGTTTATCAAATATGCAGAGAATGTGAATGTTAGACGGTTAGACTACACTAGCATGGTATCTGTGTAAAAGGCAGAAACAAATAGGTTTCGGCAGCTTTTTGTATTTTTTAGCGGTTTCACCATTGGCTGGTGGTGGTGGTGTTATAAGAGATGGGGGAAATGGCGAGTGGGTGATGTGTCACTATTTTCGTGGTAAGGTTTGAATGATAATATTGAATATTGGAGTTAGTTTGGTGATATTAATGCTTTATATTATAGTATATGACTATATGTAGATAAATTATTAGGTTGAACTCAAGATTTAAGCAAGCGCTGAAACTGGGGACTCGAATTGGAGTGTTGGAACTGCTGTCCTACACATGTGGGACAAAACTGATTGGTATGATTCTAAGTCATACTAGTTAGGGGGGTGACTAGGTTGCTTGCGGTAATTAAAGTGCTTAAATAAGGAAAAGCAAATAATCAGTCGTAACAATTTACCAAATACAGTGCTGTCGAGAGTGTTTGATTTGCTTCTGCTGTAATGAAATGCGATAATTAGATATGCAACTGTTTGAACATCTGGCAATTTCCTTATTTAAGGATTTCAGATGCAAAACAATCACAGTGAGGATAAGTTATTTTAATTTTTGAATAATCTATTCAGATATGCTTAATTCTGCATCATGTAAGCAGATAATCTTAAGGTGGTTCAGTTTATCCAAACACCCTAGAAAGTGTTTTGGCTGTTGTATCAAAACAGAACTAGCTGATAAGCAGTCCCTTTGTTTTGAGTATTGTGTAAGCTGATTATGGTTATGATATTCTGATTATTTACGGTCAAGATAAATAGATTTAGATAATGAGGTATGAAGGTTTCGAGTATAAAAGTTAATTTGGTTTCCTTTGGAGCATTCAGCTCTTCAACGATGTGCTTGATGGGTGTTGACTAAATATCAGTGAATGTTACTGCCTTATAGTTTACTGTTTGCATCAGTCCCCAGTTGTACCCGAATTCTGGCATGAGTTGTGTAGCATTTGACTCACTGGCGTGCTAAGTTAGACTTGTTTGTAGCTTAGTTTCAGATTTGGATTAGAATGTGTAGTCTTTAACCTACTATTTATGCTGAGAAATGTGGACATTAGGGGAAGATTATAAAGCCAAATGTCGTAAATTTGTTCATCTAATTGACAAAAAAACTACTGTTAAATCTTTGATTTAGTAAGTAAAGATTTAGTTTCCAAGAAACCTGTGAAGGAGAGGAGGAAGAGGCAGAGGTACTCAATAGATGCTCACATTACATGCCTACTTTCGAATACTTGCATCCCGTAGCCACCTGACAATTCAACTTTTTTCATTAAGGCCACTCATATTTTGAAACCATGTTATAAGCCACTAAAGTATGTATTCGGTTTTGTTTATACCAAATCCATTGAAAAAACATGCATATATCAAAAATGCTTTTAGATTTTTTGACTGGTCGGACAGTTAATTACTCTTTAGAACAGAAGACTCACCTCACAAGACTATTTTGTCATTTTTTCGAATATTAGAGGGAACTTTCGTCATCTTACATATTTTTGGCCGAATTGGAATAAATGAAATAGATACACAATTTGGTGGCTCATTAAGTCGTTTCACTATATGGGTGGCCGTGGCTTTAATAAAAAATGTTTAATAGTTGGATGGCCTCAACATGCGTTTTCCTTTTAAAACTGTCTGTAATTGTTCTAGTCTATCCTGCTGTAAATCATCTGATGATTATGAGATGGTTGAAATTTGAAAAGATTCACCTCCGATCTGAACAATGTAACTACAAACTAGTACTTATTTTGGTTTATCTGTGCTAATCAAATGATTATCATATTAGTATTATGGATCAGGCAAGATGTCCTTTAATTATTGCAAATAAGGATAATCTTGTGCACATCAATTCTTTAATGTAATGGTGACTGGGCGAATAGGTCATTTGAACTTGAAAGTGTGTCAGATAAGAATGCATCTGTATTAGTCTTTCTATCTGAATCCATAAGTAAATCTTGTGTTAATTTTTAGGAATGGAGGGTGTATGTGCGTCATATAATATCTTTTGCTCTTTACTCTTTGGCATGCAGCTGGAACTGCTGAGAAGAAAGACGTGAAAGCATCTGCAACTAAAATCATGATCTGAGTGTGTTCTCCCACAAGAAGAATCAGTAAAGGTCAACGGGTGTCGATGAAGCATGAATGAATATCATGATGGTCCACTGATCATTTTCTTGTTTTATATGGAATATAGCCGCATCTGAGAAATTTTGCATTGTACTGATGAGAAATAATTGTTAATACTTTGCTTCAGTTATCACTAATTGCCTCTTTTATGGGTAGATCGAGTGCCTAAGGACATTGTTGCTCACCAATAATAATACTTTGTGTGTAAAGAACAAGCAATCACTCAATCTCAGTTAGTTAGAATTCTTGTATTTTATCATAATTGGTATATGTGTACTCAATGATGCACAAAATATGCAAAATCAGTAGTGTGACATCAAACCTTGATATCAATTTGAGTAACGAGACAAGTTGGTTGCTAGTTGACTAGTTGTGAACCATGTGTCGACCAAGTCTATGGCAGACATGAACCCAAGTGGCTCGAGAATGTCAAGCAGGTTCAATAGCTAGAACCAATTGTGTCTAATTGTCTTGAGGAGCTACTTTACTCTGTATCAATTCAACGAGTTATGGTTAATAAAAAAATGTTCAGTTGCTATTTGAAATAATGAACGAACCAATCGTCTGTAAACTGGTCTTGAAATTGTTTCATAAAATAAAATTTACATTATTGATATCTCGAAAGACTAAAGCATTTCATAGGATCTTCTCATGTTCATTTGAACATGATAGGTAATGTTGTGCTTGTTGTGATTGTACATTGCCTTTATTGCAAAACAAGGAAGATATAGATACAACGATTTACCATAGGATTGAGAGAAAATGAAGTTTAAAGCAAAATAGTTGTGGAGATGGTGGCAGTTGAACTATTTTGCATAGTGCAATACAAAGTGTAATACGTCGTCACATCATTGCTACATCAACGTATCAACTTTCACAATGCATTGAACTTACATAGTTTAATGATATATTATAAAAGACATTTTTTATTCTTTAGTTTATTCATGTTTTTTTAAAAAAAATAATGAATTTAAGATAAGGGGCCCACAACTATAGTTAAAATATGATGCAATCAAAGAAGAGCTCTTTTTATACCCATGAGCCTTACAATAAAATTGGATGGTGAGGTAGCATTTAGGGCCCGTTTGTTTTAAGACTTTGGAATGGGTTTTGTATTGATGTGACATTAGTTAGTTGTTTATTTCATTCTTTTAAATATAAGAATGATAAATGGAATCAAAAATGATAGATGGGTACTTAGGTGGGATTCAACTTCATTCATGTATTTTGTAGGTCCTTTTTATTTGTCTTCTATATATATGAATAACTTTTGTTATTTTATAATTTAGTAATATATTTTATTTAAAATTTATTATAAAATATATTTAAAAATATACAATTTCTCTCTTCTAAACCTACCTCAAATCCAAATACTATATCAAATTTAAATTTTAATCCAACCTCACTTATAAACCAAACGAGCTCTTAAACTCTTTCTTTGAACTTTGCCAAGTCACTTCATTATGGATGGCCTTATAAGCTCCAAAATTTCAATCTACTAAAAAAGTGTGATCCACGTGGCTTTTCAAGAAAGCCTCATAGGAAATTGAATCACAGTGAATTGAAGAGTCTTACTTATATAATAGGTACATTCACAAATAATTCATCGATGAAATCACAACAAAAACATCCCTAACCAAAAAAAAACACGATATTCGACTTGTGAAAATAGTGATTTGTGTTGCCGTTCAAAATAAAAATAGCGATTTGCAATAATGGCTGTGAAGAGAAAATCTAACGAGGAGGAGGCACTAATCATTGAAGATTTCAAACCATGCAAAAAAACAATTACTTGTTGTTGTAAAGACTATCAAGACAATAATTATCGATGATGATGATGATGATGATGATGATGATGGCGAAGAGAGCCAATGCAGCTCTGTTGGATCCAATGATCCCGTTTATGCGTTACATATCTTGCTGATGTTGACGAGGAGGACGAGGTTGAGTCTGTGTCTATTGGGTATAATGATGTTACATGTGACGAGTTATCCAAAGCCATAATAATCCCACACTTGCCTAAGATCCTCGAAAGAAAGAGGTTTGACGAAAACAATGGTTTTCGCCAAGTACCTTTTGTGGAAACCATATTTGAACTCTCACATAAAACAATCGTTCGTCACCAATAGTAGCTTGTAGGGTTTATGTGTTTCAGATGACCGAGTTATGTTTATGGTACTTTATTGTAATTAGTAGTTGAATGTGTTTCATAATAACGACATCATTTATGTTTCTGATTAATCTTCTTATTTGTTATGCGTCTGTTTCCTATTCTTTTATTACATTCATCGTCTAACCTAAGTCATAGATTTTGTATTAGTTTCGCTACAAACAAGTTGCATTTTCTTCATTTACTATTTTAGTACAAGCATTGTTGTAGCAGTATCCTTTGTCAAATCATGTAGATCTTTTAATTGGCAAGTACTCTTGTAACCATACTCACTAAGATCCACAAATCAACCAGATGAGCTTGCAGCTTCCAATTACTAAAGGAAAAGATACGTTACTGTAAGAAATAGACTACAAAATAAAAGAAACTGGAAATCCTCGAGATGTAAAACAATTAAGGATGCTTCATACTTTAGGAGTACAAATCAAAAAGAAAACAAGTCTCCAAGAAATAATAAATACACTATTGTTCCCTTTCACTCATGAGCGACATCTATCTATCCCTCGTCACTTTTTCTTTGGCACGCATTGTTCGCTTCTCAATTAGAGTGTAGTCATTCCTAATGCCTTCTCTGTTAACACATTAAAAAGTTGTAAATGAGACCAATTTTGTATTTAAACACCAACAGAATCAACAGCAGGTCCCTCCTTTATAAACTACTACTAGTATAGAAGTGTGATACCTTGCGTCTCTTGAACTTCCTGTCTCCACCGTCTGAATCCAAGAAAGGTGTTTCTGGGCCACCAGCACCGTCCTCTAGAGGTAAGGATTTTATATCATCGTAAAAACTATCAGCTAGACCAGACAACCTGTAAAAAAGATCCACCATATGAAAAAAGGTAAATACTTTCAATCAAAATATGTAAACGAACACTTACAACTACAAGTGCTATGGATGGAGTCAAGTCTAATATGATTGCAGATTGCCAAAAGAAGATTAAAAATATCCGAATTTTAAATGATTTAGGATGTTAAATGCAATAAACACAATTCGAGCAACTTTTAACTCATGTGACCCATTCCCACTTAAGCTACAAAAAATCTCCTGTTACTTGATAGAAATCATGTATATCCCGAATCGACCCAATTATAAGCAAATGGGTCAAAATTGCCACAGTTTGTAAATAAACTCTATTAGGATTTGTATTAAAATAGGCTTACCCAGATCTTGACTTGCGCATATGTTTGAGCTGCTTCTTTTCCACACTTGAAAGAGGAGCACGTGTGAAAAGTTCCTCTTCCCTTCTTGCACGGTCTTCCAACTTCGCCTTGTACCTAGTCACATCTCTATCTTCAGTTCCAATAACCTCCCTCACCTTTTGAAAATAACCAAATAAACTATAAATACAATAGAACAAAAATGTAGAAAACAAAAAATCATTAAATACAAATAGAGCCAGCTAACCTCCTCAGGTCTTCCCTCGAGATCATTCATTAAATCCCTAGCATATTCACTCTGCAGAGCTTGACGGAATGCTTGTTTCTCTTTTCTTGACGCATTCCTCTCCTGTTTCGACGTCTTCGTTTCATCCATTGATGCCGGTGCAATCTTTGGAGGTCGATACAGACCATCACCATCCTATAATTAAGAGAATAAATATCAAACATACTTCTGTGATAATTATATAAACAGCATTGCAAGTAAAGTAACCATAGTGGTCAGAAAACCATAATGGAGCATATTGATATCCCTTAACAAGATGAAACAACCCTTTTGCCTTAACCATAGTGGTCAGAAAACCATAATGGAACATACTTCTGTGAATACTTTCAAACCTAGGTACAACAGGTAGCAATTTCAGCCCATTTACTTATGCATGGGTAGATTCAGGTTATGTTTTATCTCTTTGGCTAGAATAACAAAAACAAAAACCAGTCAAATAGGTGGAAATCGCCCAAAGTTTATTTTTCAAAGGTACAAGTATTCTACCAACTCATGGTCTTATCATTGTAATAATACACGCTCTGTAATTATTAACTGAAAAACACTGGACAAAAGTGTTTCGACCTGTTTCAACAGGTACCCAAAAAAACTACATGCTTGACTCGTCCATTTTAGCCACCTTAACTTTTAACTATAGGTAATTATCTGGAAAAAAATAACTCACCTCAGGACCAACTTTGGTTATAAGCATGTCTGGGTTTGGTCGAAGCTTCAAAGAATCATCTGCTTCATGAGATTTCTTGTCATCTGAACCCACACCATCAGCCGGATTCCCAGTTACCCTCGTTAGTTTCTGAATTTGGTATTGCAACTTCTTATCAATTGGACGTATCTGCACATTATATACTTTTTAGAAACAAATGTGATATCACGAATCCACAGTATATTTACATGATGATAAAACTAAGAATCAAGTTTATACAGTTCATGCACAAAGTTAAATTTTCAACTTTGATGACTATACAAAATGCAGTATAAGCAGAAACGTGAGTATGTTGTTAATGAGATAAACCTTCTCCAAAAACAATCTCGTCTCTAGAAGACTGTGAACAAGAGGATGTCCCTGAATTGGAAGTCCTTTTGCCTTGCGAAGTAAATAATATACAAGTGACTGACAGTAATTCAGCAGAAGCAAATGCTTGGCCTCAAGATAGCTGATCCCTTCTGTTGTTGGATAAAGGCCCGACTTTACCTGATGATAATGTCACATGGAGTATTAAATACTAAAATGTGATTAAATAAAAGTATTTTACTCCAAAAAATTGAAGAATGTTGGAACGAAATATACATGCCATTTGTAGTTGAAGCGTAACGTAACGTCATTACTGATATCACAGATTGAGACGAGCCATGGTTCAGGTTGTGTTGGCCCACAAACAATTTTATCCATTTAAAAATAAAAAAGTACTTTCACGACTTATTACTTAAAAAAATAGAGTATCACAATGGTAAATTAGATCTTTTAGTAAAATATTGTAGGCATTGATATAGACTTTGGGCAAGTTTCAAACTGTCTGTCCGGTTCCCCTTTTAGCTAAAATATTTAGATTGAGCCATTTGACCTGTTTGGGATAACACAAATCGACCCACAAAAACCTAAAAACTAATTCAAAATAGCTACCTCCAGTGGTAGCAACGTATCATTGTCGAAAGAACAAGATCTAGCATGACAAAAAAATGATTGAAGGCAAATCATTTTAAAAAGGCCAAACGAGTTCTATCTAACACTTTAGTGTATAGAAAGAGGAACATTCAAAAAGATGCTATGCTATTCGGGTGTCCGAAACTTGGTCTATTTGGCTTATTCCAACGTTAAACATACAATTTCCTCATACTCTGTATGCACTAAGCTAAACACAAGCACATAAATCATATTCAAACCTTTGACGTCAGTAGTTGAACTTTAGCTCTAAGATCATCAAGCCCGCCCTTTATATCTTTCAACACCGTAACTAACTGTGGAGCTTCTCTGTAGATAAACATTGCAAAATACATCATGAGTAGCAAGAATCATAAAACCAACTATAATTAGAACCCATTTTCTTGAAGAAAACAAACCTTTCTATTTTTTTATCATTGCTAGACAACTTCGTCTCTTCCATCACCTCAACAGTCATTTAAAACCTCAAAAGCTGCATTTTTTAATACATTTAACTCGGTAACACATATTAAAACATAGGAATAACACCACAACAAAAGAAAACCCATAACTTGATTTTGCATATATGTGACAATTATATATATATATATATATATATATATTTTTAAAGGTTACCTCTAACTTGTAATAAAGATGGTGTTTTTTTAGCAGATGGGGCGGAGGAACGGCGGTACCGGAATATTCCGGTGACGGCGGAATGAGAGACGATAAGGGTTTAAGGTTTATAATGAAAATGAATTTATTTTATATTATTATTCAGGTAATAATAAATGAACGAGTTTCTTAACAATGGTCAAATATGGTCCCTAGACTATTTGTGACTATTGCAAATACTTAAAAGGTTAATAGACAAATAAGTTACTAAAGTTTGGGAAAATGTTCGTTTAAGTTACTATAGTTTAAAACGTTACACACAAGTTACTCAACCCTTTCCCACCAGTTAGATAAGTTATTGTCTTAGTTTTAACCATTTACTACCGGTTAAATGCCTACATGGCACTGATGTATTATGGGTTAATAAAAAAATAAGTTATTAAAGTTTGAGAAAATGTTAACATAAGTTTCTAAAGTTTGGGGCAATATTCACTTAAGTTACTATAGTTTAAAACATCACAAAAAAGTTACTCAACCTTTTGCCACTCGTTACATAAATGTTGGATTATATTCTCGTTTACTAATGCTTAATTCTGGATTATATTCCCTTATAAACGAGGATCTTCATAGGGGTGAGCATCGGGTCAAATCCGACCCGAACTGAGAACCGAAAAAAGAAAAAAACTCAAATCGAGAACCGAAACAAAAATATATATCAAAGAACCGAATAACTCGGTTCGGGTCGATTTTCGGGTTTCAAGCCGAAAAAACCGACAAAAACCAAAATAAATATACAAAACCGAAATCGAACCGAAAAAAGTTGGTTTGGTTCGATTCGGCCCGATTTCGGTCGGTTTGTCGGTTCGAGTCAGTTTTCGGGTGGATTTTCTCAGCCCTAGATCTTCATGCTATCAATCTAGGGGATAGTAGATTGGTTGTTATAAGATACATGTGCACTGTCTTTCAGTTTCCTGTACCACGACTTTGATGTTGATGTACGACCAGGGACAGCCTCACACCCACACGATTTCTTGCTGCTACTATTCTTAACGTGCCCTAAAGAATTGGAAGGAAATTTTATGCCGCTTCCTTTTTTTTATGAAACCGGCTTTAGGGTTTTGAAAACAATGGAGACCTAGGTAATCGGTTTTAAAAAATAAATGGGGAGGGGATTTGGTAGTCGGTTTTTAGAAAAAATTAAATGGGGAGATGTGAAAAATTAAATACCGAATAAGTTGATGGGGGAGACTCTTTCCATTTTTCCATTCTAATGAACCTAGACATTTTTTGAATTATAAGTAGTATACAAAATAAAAATAAAAGTAGTCTAGGAAAAATGTATATTTAGGCATGTATATATTTATATGTGTCTTACAAATGTAGATTCTTATTTAACTTAGGTTAAAATTAAATATATACATCATATTATAGATTAACTATAGATTTATAAGTCGAATAACGTAGTCTTTATAATTCGCGTTCACATTCTCAATTTACCTCGCGTTTTGCAAATTCCAAATTTTTGTTGTTGTGACGATTTTAAAGTTCAAAATATGACGGAAATTTACGAGATGAAAACTCAGGTTATTACAGGAGATGTCACATATCTCCTTGCCTTCCTCCTCTACGCCCTTCTTCTTTTTGCCGACTGGTATTTCATTTATGAAATCTGCCAGGAACTGGACCTTAACCAATGCATGGGGATATATGCAATGTTGTAGGCTCCAAACTGCACTACGTACTTCATCAACTTCCCTAACACCAATGGTTTATGTAGTACTTCCTTAATGGGTTGGTATGTGATTACTTTAATTGGATGGGCTTCAAAGTATCTCATGAGTCTTCTAGAAGAGTGTAGTAAGGCCAAGGCTAAATTTTTCAGGGGTGCATAGTTTCGTTCTGCATTGTGTAGCGTTCGGCTCACATAGTGCACCTGCATTTGTCTTCTTTCTCTTTCTAGCATTAGGACAACGCTTATGGCCTCCTCGGCCGCCGCTAGGTATATGAACAAATCCTCCCCAACTTGGGGGGATGTTAGGTAGGGAAGTTCTAAAATGATTTGCCTCGTCTCTTAGAATGCTTCTTCGGCCTTTACGGTCCATCGATACTCATTTTGATTTTCCTTGGTTATGTTTTTCAACGTGTTAAAAAATGGTAACAATTTTTCAGCCGATTGAGATAAAAATATGCTCATCGCCGCCAGTTTTCCACTTAAGCTCTGCATTTCTTTGAGGGTCTTTGGAGACTGCATATCGGCTATTGCTTTTTCCTTCTTGGGATTAGCTCTTATTCCTTTGGATGTCACCATGTACCGAGCAATTTACCTTCTTCCACTCCGAATGAACACTTCTTGGGGTTAAGCTTCATATTGATTCTCCTGAGGTTATCGAACGTTTCAGCCACGTCAGCTAATAATTCTTTCTCGCTCTTGCTTTTTATGACCATATCATCAACATATGATTCCAAATTTCTCCCGATTTGTCTTTTGGAAGCCGAGTCGACTAGCCTTTGATATGTTGCCTCGGCGTTTCTTAATCCGAATGGCATCTTAGTGTAACAATACGTGTCGTGTTCAGTGTAGAAGGATGTTTTCTCTTCGTCTTCCTTAGCCATTTGCACCTGATGGTATCCTTTGTAAGCGTCTAGGAAACACTTATATTTGAATCCCATGACTGATTCAATTTTCTAATCAATCTTGGGTAGAGGATAGTAGTCCTTCGGGCATTGATGTTTTTAAAATCCATGCACATTCGCCGTGTTCCGTCTGGCTTCTTCATCAACACTGGGTTAGAAATCCAAGTAGGGTATTTCACTGCCCGAACTATTTATTCTTTCAACCACTCCCCTACTTCGGCGTTGATTGCCTGATTTTTTTCTGCAAAGAAGCTTCTTTTCTTCTGGACTATTGGCCTGTCCTGGATATTGACAGTGAGTTTGCGTTCGATTATCCGTCTGGGCACTCCGGTCATGTCGGTCGGCTGCCATGCAAATACGTCTTTATTGTTTTTCAACAACTCGATCAGCTGTCTTCTGCATTCCCTAGAGAAGTTAGTTCAAATGGCGACCAATTGTTGGGGAAATGCGGGATTGATTACGATCTCCTCGATTTCTTTAGGGCGTTCTGCTAGATCGTCCTTTTGTGGTTCCTCGTTCTTTGTTTCTTTATCCAAAAACTGTTTTTCCAATCTCCTATACTCTGATATGATAACAGACCTTGTGACGAGCGTGGCGATACCGCCTGGTGTGGGGAATTTCATCATGGAGTGTAAAGTAGATGGGATGCTCGTAGTTGTTTGATGTCTGACCGCCCTAATATGATGTTATAGGGAGAAATAGATCTTACAACAACAAATTTCATTGTAGTTTTCCGAAACAAACCGTCGTTACCAAAAAAACATCTAGCTCAATATTTCCGAGGGTTCGAATAGCTTCTCTGGATAAACCTACTAGCAGTGTGTTCGTCTCTTTTAGTTTGGCCTTAATTGATGGACACAGATTTTCAAAAAAATGCTCATACATCACTTCTATCGCAGCTCCCTGATCGACATAAATCCTTCGGACCGTATACCCTTCCACTTCTGCTTCAACTATCAATGGCTTGCCATACACCCTTCCACTTCTGCTTCAACTATCAATGGCTTGCCAGACACATCCCATGGTAACACCGGAGGAAATGATATAGGGGTGTTCATCCATCCCTCTTCCTGATCCATGGTCTTTCTTTTTCGGTCTTGTCCTCTATAATGCACTATGTCAACAAGCTCCTTCAATACGGCGGAAAAGCCTCACAACGTCGCTTACACTTTATCCGGTACAAAGCTAAATACCGAGTCCTTAACACGGCGGACCAAACCAACACAACTATTACACAACAACTATGTGAAATATGAAATACAAGATCTTGCTACAGAAATCTTTTGAAGGAACAAATCAATCAAGGACCCCTTGCTTGGATGACTTGTAGTATCTCGTGATCTCGCCTTTGAGAAGGACCTATATGAGAATCACAACAAAAGAAAGAAGAACTACTACATAGATCAAGAGATCTAAGATTAGAAGAGAGAGATAATATATGAGAGAGTTTGTAAGAAGAGGGGGTGAGTAACAATGAAGAAATGACTCACTATTTATAGGCAAAAATCTCTATTGTAGCCCGGTTCCTGCGGATCCCTCACTTGGGGGATCCGTCCAGTGCAATCCAAGGGATCCGAAAAACTGGGTTGTACCAGTCCGGGTTTTGGGTTGCAAACCGGGTCATGGGTCATGGGTATGAGCCTTAGGTACCCAACAAGGTACAATGTATCTAGACATTGGGTTATGGGTTAGCTCCATGGGTATGGGTCATGGGTCTTGGATAATATCCATCCTATTAAACTATTACAACAAATGAATTATTACAACATTTTATGTAAATGACTAAATGTATATACTTTACCAAAATAACATGTATTCTTATAATTTTACCTATGATAACTTTATATTTGTTATCAACAAAACACAAAGAGATTGCTAAATATGAATAAATGTTTTAAGGATTTATTTGTATTAACAGTATGCATAGCATATTGAGGTGGAAAGGGATATTGAAGGTAGTTTGCAAATTGAGGTTGTTGTGGAGGGAGTTGTTGAGGGAATTATTGTAGTTGTGGTTGTGCAAATGATTGTTATTGTTGATAAACTTGTTATTATGGTTGTTGCGGGAATTTTTGTTAAGGATATTGTTGTTGCTGCTGAGGATATTGGTGAGGAAAGTAGTTGGAATATGGTGGTTGAGACATCTTTAAACTTGTGTTGATGATGGATCTTTGTAGATGATTGAAACGTGATTTGTTGTTGAAAGTGTTCTTATTCGTAAACTCCTTAGTCGTAAGGTTGATGTAGCTTACTCGTAAACTGCTTCTTAGTCGTAAAAAACTCCTCTTACTCGTAAGATGATCTTACTCGTAAACTTTGTGGCTTATACGTAACCTTAGTCATAAAATCAAAGCTTAGTAATAAAGAACCTTATTCGTAGGATAAAATCTTAGTCGTAAAGTCTTACTCATAAGGATTGACCTTATTCGTAAAAATATGTAAAAAACTAAAATCTTTTAAACTTGTCCAAGTAAGAAAGATATCCACAAGTCGAAGTGTTTCACAAGTGTATCCAAGCAAGGGAAACACTGAGTCACAAATAACCTTGAAGATTCTAAAGAAAATTCCTTGTTCGTAAGATTCCTTATTCGTAAACTCTTGCTTGTTCGTAAAGCTTATTCGTAAGGTTAGGGTCTTGTTACTCGTAAGAATAGGGTTTTTGTTACTCGTAAGAATAGGGTTTAAGCTTATTCGTAAACTCACTAGAAATGACCAAAATGACTTTTTAAGCTATAAAACGCGTTGTACACTTGATTCTTTTGATGAAACAGCTTCAATAACACTTAAATAACAAGAAAGTTTCGAAGTTTAACACCCAAAGTGAAATTTCTGCTTATTCATAAAATGTGATGAACATGAAGAAACAAGTGAAAAACGATTAGAAACACGTAAAGATTGAAACTTTTTGCCAAAACTAAGATTCTAAACACTATAGTGTAACACCCCCAAAATGGCTTAGCAGAAGCAAACAAGTATTGGGGTGCTACTAAATTGATATCACAACATAATAGAACAACTGATTTTCATAAAGAAACTTTTATTTATTCTCAAAACAATGTTTACATTATTGATTTGTACGGAAAATGGCCCATTATAAAATGTGGACCTAATACATAAATCAGAGTCGTCTATGACCATGCCATACCTTTGCCTTGCGCATCCAAAGATAAGCTATCACCTCAAAACCTGAAGATACATGCTAAAAAGTGTCAACACGAGGTTGGTGAGTTCATAGGTTTATTTAATTGGCACTACGGTATACCATTTAACATTTGGTTTCGATGATCAATACCTCTTGCATAATTTCATAAAAATTTATGATTACATTACATAAAAGAATTTCACTAGCGGACCATAAGCAGGGTATATGCACATTACAACGAATATAATGCCATATATAATAAATCTATTACGCCAGCACTAAGTTCATGCAACCGAAGCTACGATAGTTTCTGTATGCAAATGTAGTCATACAAATAAGGAGCCCATGACGAGTGTTTATCCCAATACACTCGGTTCCGACATGCTATATGTTTCGCCTTGACCCATGCAGGGCCAACCGAACAGGGGAGTCACCCCCAATAGATCTATTTATAACATTCGCGCTTCCTAGCAGGAATTGACGGTTCATGAAAAGGGCAATATGGGATCTAAGGACTTAGGCTAAGCTGCGTAATATTCTAGGTCAAGCATCATGGTATGGTCCATAATACATCTATGTATGATGTATCTTAAAACATATCAATCAAAAGGCATAGTATGCATGGAAATGCACCATTAAAATCATTTAAGTAAAATGAGCATGTATCTTCCCCCAAAATAGTATAAAACAGTTAAAAGTAGGGGCTATGAAACTCACCTTGGCAATTAGTAGTCCGAAGGGAATTAAATCAATTATTGGTAGTGCACGGCTCCGACACGCAACCTAATTTAATACGGCATATTTAGTCTTTACTCATGTTTAAGACTCGCTAAAGTTTAACTAACTTTATAGATTTTTACATGTTGTTGTTGTTGTTGTGGCATCATTTATCTTTAATTAATTTACAAGGAATTGGGTGAACTTCGGCTTAGGAGGGATGGTATGGAAGGAATTTCAAGGAACGAATTACGACTTTGGTTCAATGATGACCAAATAATAGTATACGGAAGAATTTTAAGAGTGAATGAGACCGAATGACGATGTACGAAAATAATTACATATGATTTTAGACATTAATGGATTATGTAATCATTATTTCAAGGGTATATACTTAACGTACATACTTGCACAAATATCTCTATGTATCACTTTCATTGGTTAACGTAGGAATATTTAAGTAATAGCCTTACTTAATATCTTTGTATTTAAATAATTTGATGGTGCAAGTTATGAATAAAACTCCTCATTGATGGTTATTATATAAAAATAAAAGAGTTATATTGGTCATCATAAAATATAACAAGTTAATTATATTTTGACGCAAGTTGAGCATGACTCATGGATACAAATAAATTGATAAGTTTATATATATATACATATATATATATATATATATATATATATATATATATATATATATATATATATATATATATATATATATATATATATATATATATATATATATATATATATATATATACCTTGGTAAAAATAGAGTATGACTCAAGTATATATTTTTATTTGCCCGAGATGACTAATGTCAAAGTAGAATTATAAATTTTGTTAAGTTTATGTTTTTAACGCGTAGGAATATAAAATATTTCATTTTTCGTCTTTTAATCGAGGTTAATAGAAAATGGATTAAACGTATATTTTGATAAAAAAATCAGGCATGACCCGTGTATCCGTTTTAGTTTTCTCGAGAATAATTACTCGCATTAAAATTTCTATACTAGAAATATAAACCACTTATATTGCTTATTAAACTTGGTTAAGTGGTCATGTAAGCCTATATGAGGTAATATAATTCAAAAGTCTTAATTTAAGTTAACACTTATGTTTTTAGCTTAGCTTAATATTTAATAGATTAGGACTTATAGTTTTTATATCATAATACGATCATGATTGAAGATGAGTCGAGTCGATTAAGTCGTATCTGGTCGAGAAACCAAAAGAATTAATCCAACTTCTAAAAATAATATTAGCCCACTATAAGTTTATAGTCCTAACCATTTAAGATATTTGTTGTAAGTTATTTGCTTTTTGTTAACAATGAGTAAAGAAAACCAAACACTATTCTTTTGATTGAGAAATTTGACCACAGAAGCAAAGAAAATATACGCACACCATTTGACTCATTTGATAACAAATACATCTTCTTTTGTTTGAGTACTTAGAACACAGAAGCAAGAATAAAATCTCAATTTTTAACATTCGTATTCCAAAACCAACCAAACCATTCCATCTAACCATTTGGGAAGTTGTAAATTTGTGAACAAAAATGAACAAGCCAAAGTACTCACTGTTGGGTTCGACCCATGACCAAAATATTAACAAAACTTTGTTCCAAAACCATTTTATAAACTACCAAATATGTTTACCAAGTGTGGTCAAATGAATCGTTATTAACCCAAAAACACACCACTATGGTTCGACCACAGTGGGTTTCGACCCAAAACGAGTACAAGCCAAAATTCCAACACTACTATGTCTTACTAATTAGTTCAATAAACATAAGAATGAGCTAACTAAGATTAACACTCAAGCTTTAAATGAGCCGAGACCAATGAACAAAGAATTAAGCAGAAACAAAAAAAAAATGATAAGTCCATACAACCATTTTTCAGTTGTGATTTTTCTTTGGATTATTGCCACACTCGACAACAACAACAATCATCAAAAGATATCAGCCATTTTTAGTTAACAAGTTTTATCAATATCTCTTATGATGGATCTGGACACTCTCCTTTGTGTCAATGATATTTTGTATGATATTATCAAGCAAGCGGAATTTACTTAAGTAATACTTAGAAGACGAATTATATGATGTATGAGAATAAACACAAGTTAACACAAAACTCAAGCTCCAATATTATTAATGAATAATACGAGTGATCTTAACTTATCACTAGGGTTACACCTTGAAGCTTTCGTAGGTAATAATGTAATGTTATACGTTCCTAAGACAATGACCTAGGATCTCCTTTTATACAACAAGGAGTCCTTTACAAGATAAGTATAAAGCTAACATAATAGAATATACACATGATCTATTCTATACTTATCTAGACGCGTTTAACCTTATCATAAACTAATAACAGTGGTAATGAAGAACTTGCAGTGGGAATACGTTTCCACTGCTAGTATTAATCCATGCAGTGTAAACCACAACTATCCGTGGTAACGGATTATTCCCAACAATCCTCCCCTAAACTTATGATTTCTCTGCAAATCAATAAGTTTCTTCAATATGCATTAACTTCAAGGATTTGGGGAATTCAATCAAACACTTCACTTCTTTTCTCTTAACTTTTGTATAGCTCTTGAACATTGATCTTGAAGCCTTTGTAACAATGCTCTGACCTTCTCATTGTCTTCATTGACTCTTATGTGTAAGCTTAACATTATTATAAGAGCTCCAGCTCTGAGTGGATATTCTTTCTCAGCAAACATGAAAAAGTCTTTTCCATTAGCTGTAGAGACATGATGAACTTCACATGAATCATAATAAAACCATTTAGTACCAAAACTTGTGAATAAGGTTTTCCAGTAGTCATCATCAGCATTTGGTTCAAAAAGCCTTCTAAGATTTACCCATAACTGCATCTCTTTTATATCTTTGAGATCTTGAACATTAAACCTTTCTTGAACTAATTTCCATAGTGTATTAAGGTCATCTCTGTCAAAAGCTTTAATAAGATCTTCAAATGTCATGAATGATGAAGTTTCACCTCCCAGCCTTGTGATCTTCCATATTGGAGCAAAATTGCTAGCAGTGTAAACTTCCCAATCAATAATAGGATGTCTAATTTGCAGTGGTTCTGGATAAAAATCTTTGTCTTCAATCACAATCATTCCAGTCATTTGTTCTTCAGTGTACTTCTCAGTAGGAACCTCCTTCTCAGTAGACTTTGTATGATCTTCATCAACCTTAGTCTTCTTAACAGTCTGAGAATCACTTACTTTGGCCTTTCTCTTCAATCTAGGAAACCTTCTTTCTTCTTCTTCAGAACCCATTGGAATAAAAGATTTATCTTGTTTTACAGTTCTGTAGTAAGCCTTTTCAACTTGATCATCAGGCATTCCTTTAAATTGATGCTTTTTCCAGTTACCAACATGACAACAATAAGTCTTCATATATGCAAGTATTTGTGCCTTGGTTGGTTGTCTTTGTTTCTTCTGACCCTTTTTGACTGAATTAATCACATCATCAAGTGCTTGATTGTTCTTCATTATAATAAAATCCTTCAACTGAGCTGTTCTTTGTTCCTCAGTTAAGGATGCAGCAGCAACAAGGTCAATTGCCTTTTTCTTGATTTCTGGATTATTAGCCACCAGAAACTGAATATCTTCTTCAGTAGGAACATAACTGAACTCTGGAGCTGTAGGACCTTACTTTTATCAACCTTATCACAAACCCAACACGTATACAAGTATAACCACGTGAAACCAAACACAAACGTAGAAAGATAAAGAAGAGAAATATGGTGACTTGAATGATATGTAAACCGTGTATGTGGAGAGAAAAGATAAACACAATAAGTTGTATATTCCAAAGAAAGAACACACACACACACTCAAGCACACCCCTCAAATGACCATTTGAGGGGTATTTATAGTCCAAGGGACTTGATGCCCTAAAAGGCTTTCCATGGGCTTTTGTGGGCTTGGGTTGGATTACATCATACATAAGGCTAGCTTAACTTAACTTATAACCAATTAGCTTAGCCCAAGTCCACGAGCCCGTTGACTATTCTATCACGATATCTAACACGCGTTACAAAGTTCCTAAACGTGAATGACCATCACTTCTAATAAAACAATTAAGGCTAACAATCTCCCCCTAAGGGGTGGTCATTCAAATGATGCTCCACTTGATAAGATCTCTACTTTCCTTGAGCTTGAACTTTGCGTGTAGATATAGAATAGTCTTGATTCATTGTTCCTTCATGCTTTGTGATCAATTAATGTGGTTGCCTGCCGTTGTCAACTTCGTTGGTTTGGTGTCTCCACGTCTTTCTCCACCATGCTCACACTTTTATTTGTCTTTTGGTTACCAATGATGTAGTTCTCGAGTCTTTAAACTTTGTAGATTCTTTGACATTGAAGAAGAATCATCTTTAACTTTGTGTAGCCTTTGATTATGATGAGAACTTTCATGTGTTGTTGGTATGAGCATGTGGAGAATCTGCACGATCAATCCGCTTCGGAGCTTCCATAAGAAGAAAACATAAAAACAGGTTAGTAATAAGCGGATTCCGGCACTTACAAGTTTGAATTTCAAGTGTGTTAACAACATATTGTGAAAACACGTCTCTAATTCTTACAAGGGCCGTTTCTGAACTGGAGTCCCACAAGTGAGATAACACGATATACCGAAGTACATCTATAATTCAGATGAGTCGCTGAAGTACACCGAAGCATCACTCCACGACTGTAGACCGTTTGAGACACACTAAGCGTAATCCACGGGGAGTTACCGAAGTGACCTGCTGTCAGGGCTGCTTGATGTTGACCCTGGCAGGAGTTTCCATTCAATCACTGAAGATCACAGATGTGAAACTTCTCATAAATGTTCTGGCAGATTGCTAAGACATGCGTAGGACTCTAGAATATATCACTTGTGTCCTTATTGATGAACAAAAAGCGATGTCATGTCATGTGTTCCTATGAGATCTATTGATGAATCTCGTGGCTCTAGACTCAATTACTGCATTTTGGTTTTCCTGAGCGGAGACTAGGGAGAGGGTCTCCTTCTTCAATACCAACGATCTCTAAGAGAAAGTCGATAGATTATGTAGGGTTCCCAGTGAGAATGAAACAAATCCCTTTTGAGAGGAATTGAGTAGCTAGAAGGTTTGGTGCAGTGCGTCACTGGGTCCATGACGTCTTTGTCTTCAATACCAGTGTCATCTAGTGACAACCAGTAGCAGATGAATTGAACCCGGTTTATGCCCTAAGGTTGAGTATGGAGGGCTATTTCTTTTCACCCTTTCTTTTACATTTCTTTTTAATTCTTCAACCCCTTCTTTCTCCTTTCTCACATTACTCCTTTTTTCAATCATTCCTAAGGACTTCTAATACTAACTATTTGTGATGTCCTTGGGTAGATCCCTCCGGCTCTGGCGGATCATAGGACGAATTTCCTATCCTTAGTCACCTTATAACTCCATGACTGTCCTATTGTTGCCATAAAACCATTTTTCTTGAAAATCTCTCAGAGTGTTTATGATAGAAAACATGTTTGAAACACTCCGTGAGTTTTATATTTTTAGAAACACTCCCCCTTCACATGTGCTTATAAGTTTTGACAGAAATCTGCACATAGAGGGTAGAGTTCGCACTTTTTGAATTGATCGACTTTAAATGAACAAGGCCGATTCGAGACACGTTTACATCACTAGAGAACTAGCTTGAAATTATTACCCGTCCTGGTCAAGTTCATAGAAAGTTTCTCGAGATGGTACATTTACTGACTTTGATTCCCGTCAATTCATTGGTTCCGTCTGAGTCGAGCTCATTTGAGATTCAAACAACGATCATTAAACTTTTTGATCACTATTTAATCACGTCTCCTCCCCCTCAAAAATAGCATATTCATGATATTTTTGTTATCAACGGATTAAACAACATTTTAGAATCTTTTGGGGAGACAAACGGATTTGATTTAAGCATGAATTTGGAACATTTTGGTTTTATACTCCCCCTTTAATAAAGCATAATCAATTAAAGGGTTTTAGAGGGAGTTATCTTGAGCACAAAATATTTGAAAGATTTTGAAAATCTTTTTGAACAATCTTGAAAAGGTGCTCAAGATGATGATGATTTCTCACCATTTTTAAATGTAGTGCACTGAAGCGTACACTTGTGATTTTCATTAAAAAGCACGAGTTTTGATTTGAAAAATAATCAAAAGTCATCATTTCGGTCCGGGTTTCGTACTGATGTATACGAAAGCCATTTTTATGAAGAAATTTTGAGAAACGACATGTTTTGGAAAACATATAAATAACTCTCGCTCAAGCATCTGTACATGCCCGTATCATTGTTGAATGACATTTCTAGAAACGTACAGAATATCGATTATACGAGAGACATGTCGTGAGAAGAATATTTTTGGATTTTTGATTTTCTATTGTTTTTCTATTGTTTTTGTATTTTTTGAAAGTTTTATATTTTTATATTTTGTTTTTGTTGGTTTTTCAAATTTTGTATTTTGTTTTTCAAAAATATTTACAGCGAAGCTTTTTGGAAAATAATTTTCAAGGAGATTCGAGAAGACGTTCTAACTCCTCAGGGGTTAGGCTTCGCATTCCAATTCGTCGAACTAAATAGTCAAACCTTTCTTTTGGAAGGGCTTTAGTTAATAGATCGGCGAGTTGGTAATCAGTCTTCACGAAGAATAATTCAACAATACCATTTTCGACGTACTCTTTGATGAAGTGGTAGCGGACACGGATATGCTTAGTCTTTGAATGATGAACAGGATTGCATGATATGGCTATGGCACTTTTCGAGTCACAATACATAGGTATTTTATCGAAAGTAAAGCCATAATCTGTGAGTTGTGTTCTCATCCATAGAACTTGAGCACAACACGCAGATAGAGACACATACTCAGCTTCAGCGGTTGAAAGTGCAGTGCAATCTTGTTTCTTTGAAGACCAGCTGACTAACTTTTCACCCAAAAATTGTGCTCCTCCTGATGTACTTTTTGCTGTAACTTGATCACCTGCGTGGTCCGCATCTGAAAAGGCAATTAGATCAAATCCGGATTCCTTCGGATACCAAAGTCCCATGTGAATGGATGTCTTCAGGTACCGAAAGATCCTTTTAACCTCTTTGAGGTGCAGTTCGGTAGGCTTAGCCTGAAACCGTGCTAATAAGCAAACAACAAAATGAATATCGGGTCGACTAGCAGTAAGATACATGAGAGAACCAATCATGCTCCGATATTTCTTCGGATCAATAGGTTTCCCAAACAAATCGGCTCCAATTTTTGGTGAAGTTACCATTGGTGTTCCGACAGAGTCACAATTATCCATACCATGATTTTTCAAAATCTCAGATGTATATTTAGCTTGATTAATAAAAATTCCACGTGAGGACTGATGTATTTGTAAACCAAGAAAGAATTTTAGTTCCCCCATCATGGACATTTCAAATTTACTTTTCATGAGATTTTCAAAATGTTTTGAAAGATTCGGATTAGTGGACCCAAAGATGATGTCGTCCACGTAAATCTGAACAATCAAGATGTCGTTTTTGCATTTTTGAGTAAACAAGGTAGGATCAACTGTTCCTTTGGTGAAATTGTTTTGGATAAGGAAAGAGGACAGTTCGTCATACCACGCTCTCGGAGCTTGTTTCAAACCATAGATTGCCTTTTTGAGTTTGTAGACGTAGTCTGGATGTTCCAAGTCGATGAAGCCTTCTGGCTGACTCACGTACACTTCTTCTTTCAGAGTTCCATTCAAGAACGCGGTCTTAATGTCCATCTGATAAACCGTGATGTTTTTGTGAGCTGCATAGGCTAAGAATATCCTGACTGCTTCTAGTCTAGCTACCGGCGCGAATGACTCTTCAAAGTCTATCCCTTCCTCTTGTATGTATCCTTTGGCCACAAGACGAGCTTTGTTGCGAATTACAGTCATCTCTTCATCCCTTTTGTTCTTCCATAACCATTTGAGATCAATGACGCGAATGTCAAGTGGTCTTGGAACCATTTCCCAAGAGTCATGTAGACGGTATTGGAGAAGTTCCTCCTGCATTGCTTTTATCCATGCGGGATCTGCCATTGCCTCGCGAATGTTCTTTGGCTCTATATTGCTAATGGAGCAAAGGTAAATGCATAAGTCGCAATCGGTGGCAAGTTGGCGTCTCGTCTGAATTGGCCTTGAAGGTTCACCAATAACTTGTTCAATTGGGTGGTCTTTTGTCCACTTCAGAGTAGAAGGATACCATTGGTTATACGTGTGCGAGTTAGATGGTTCTCGTAAGCTAGAGGAAGATTCAGCTGATTCCGTAGCAAACGGGTTTTCAAATATGTCGTCATCTAACGTTGCATCGTTCTGGTTTTGGTTTTGCTCATCAACTGCTGGTAGAACGGGTGCAAGAACTGGAGTAGATGTAGATGATGTAGATGGAGTTGGTGCATTGGTTTCGACCGTTGTAGATGCATCTTCTGTTGGTGGTGGAGGATGATTTTGAGCGGGTGCAGCGGAATGATGATTTGATGCATTTGTCGAAGTTCCACAATAGTATTCATCGAACATTAACTCGAAGAAATTCTCCCATTCTTGTTCTTTAGGATTGTCAAACAAAGGTTATTGAGCTCTTTGAGGTACGAGTCCTGAGCTGATGTGTCCAGAAGTCTGCGGGTTTAGTGCGGGTTCTAGAGCGAGTCTCTCAGAAGCCATATGTGAAAGTTCATCAAATTTCACATTCATCGTCTCCATGATCCTCCTATTTCTCCTGTTATACACCCTGAATGCCCTCGAGTTATCTGAATATCTAATGAAGATTCCAATATCACCTTTAGCTTTCAATTTACCTAGATCTTCTCTGTCATTCGTAGGATAGCACAAAGCGCCAAACACGTGAAAGTAAGAGATATCAGGTTTTCTGTTGTTCACAAGCTCATACGGGGTTTTATTGAATCTAGGATGGATTAGGGATCGGTTCTGAGTGAAACAAGCAGTGGCAACAACATCAGCCCAAAGAAATAACGGTGCACAAGAATAAATTAGCATTGTGCGAGCAGCTTCCACAAGAGTACGATTTCTTCTTTCAACTACCCCATTCTGCTGTGGAGTTCTAACAACTGATGTCTGATGAGTAATTCCAACATCTTCAAAATAAGCTCTTAACTCCTGATTTGTGAATTCTGTGCCGTTGTCTGTTCTTACAACTCTTATAGGAGCTTGAAGAAGTACTTGAATACGTTTCAGGAAGGTGATGATGATGCCTGGTGCTTCGTCTTTTGATCTTAGAAACCTAACCCATGTATATCTCGAATAATCATCGACGATAACAAGGATATACTTTTTCCCGTTAATGCTTTCAACTCTCATTGGGCCACATAAGTCCATGTGCAACATATGCAACTTTGCTTCCGAACTAGGTACGGATTTGGGTTTATATGATGCTCTTTTGCTTTTTCCTTGTTCGCATGATGGACATAAGTGATCCTTGGTGTATTTGAACTTTGGAAGTCCATTGACGATGTTGTCTTTGGCAAGATTGTTGATGGTGTCAAAATTGAGATGGGATAACCTTCTATGCCACAACCAGGACTGTGTTCCAGATGCTCGTGTCATAAGACATATTGGTGATGAAGAGGCCATTTGATTGATGTCGATAGCATACAAGTTTGTATCACGATTCCCAGTTAAGAGATCAGTGCCATCCAAGTTTCTAACGAAGCAAGCATTTTTCCTAAAAGAAACCTCTAAATCTGCATCACAGAACTGCCCGACTGAAAACAAATTGTGTCCCAACCCTTCGACATAGTAAACCCGAGTGATCAAATAATTTCCAAAAGGTAGATCTCCATAACCCATGATAGCTGCTACATGATCATTTCCAAAACGTACGGTTCCCATGAATTTCCAAACGAAATTGATCAGCAGCTTCAGATTCCCGGTCATGTGCTTGGAGCAACCCGAGTCGACGATCCAAAGACAAATTTCGATAACCTGCCAGTAACAGAAAAAGAATATTGTGGAAACCGTTTTGATTTAGGTTCCTTTGGGTTAGAGGTAAAATCCTGATCACACTCAAAGAGGTTTTCTATAGGGGGTTCTGGTTTATCACTCATTTTACCATTCTGGAGTGTGAAAGTTCTACCTGTGGTTTTCCAAATATCATCCCTAAAGTAAACGCTTTGGTTCCTGTCAGTAGTGTAAAGTCTAAGTTTTGCAACTAGTCTTCCTACTCGTTTAGCGTAAGATCTTTTTGGGACGTTCTTCTTAACAGGCTTATCATTCACATTCTTAGAAACACAATCATCTTGATCATTAATTACAGATTTCTTGCAAGTTAAACAAAGAGATTCAACACATTCATTAGACTTAGCAAGTTTCATAGGTTCAGTACATTCAGATGAAATGTCTTTCTTATTCAAAAGCTGTAAATTCCTAGGGTGTTCTTCTACTTTCTGCTCTTTATTCAAGCTACTACTCCTAGAGGCAGTCGAGACCCTATTGTTCCTTGTATTGCTCTTAGGCTTTAGTCTGCTGCTCCTAGAGGTGCTTTCTAGTCCTGTAGAAGGTAAGGCACACGCATTAGGATTCACATTTTTATGAAGGGAGGTGGTTTCAGCTTTCCTAGTCTCTTTAGAGTGCTTTTATAAACTTATGTCGTTTGTTCCATATGTTTTAGATGTGGAGGCAGACGCATTAGTGGTACTCATCTTAAAAAGGCCAGGTGCTAAAACTTTTGGTTTCTCGATAACCGCTTTTCCCTTATCAACGTTTTGTTTAGGTGGGGCAGGTGGAGTGACTGGTTTTGATGAAACATTTTTCTCATTGACTTTTGGAGGAGGCATAGAAACAGACATTTTTGGTTTGGAAACCGGTTTGGGAACATTTGCTTTCTCCGCAGTCAATGGTTTTGTAATCACAGTATCCACTGCCTTTCCTTTTTGACATTCCAGCTGAGCCCTCAAAAGATCATTTTTCGCTTTCATGTCATTGTAGGCACGCTCATACGACAGTTTGTCATACTTGCATTCATCAGTTTTGCGATCAAGTTGTTTAAAATATGAGACATTTTCTTTTTCAAGTTTTTCAAGAGCTTTTTCATATTTTGAAACAATTTCGGAGGTTTCAGACTGGAGTCTTTCATGATCTTCAACAGAATATGTTTGCAAAATGATGGACATAATATCAGTAGTCAGAACATCTTCGAAGAGAGAATCATTGAAATTTTCCAAAACTTTGATGTGTTCAATACTTTCATTAGCTTGCTTTACCAGGGATTTGTGGTCCTTGACAAAGTCAGTTGTTTCTTTCAAAAAGGCTTGTTCAAAATAAATTACCCTTTAGTTGATGTTATTCAGCTGAGGGGCAATTTCAGTTTCAAAAAACTTTTTTTGTTCAATATCAAAACTATTAAACCAGATGTTGGTTGTAATATGAGTTTTAGTTTTAACAGTCTCTTGAAGTCTCCCAATTCTAGTTTTAACATCGTCTAAAATGCTTCTGGCATCACTTGTGTTAAAAGGATTGTTTGAAGACATTTGTTCGATTTTCGAAAAGGATTTTGAGACAACTACAGGAGTTGCAACTGGTTTTGAAACTGGTGTGATGGAAAACTTTGATTGTTCTTTATGTGAAACAAACGAAATACCATTAATTTTGTTCCATTTGTTATAGTCAATTGGTTTGATTTCCGGATGTTTTTGTTTCATTCTTGATCTACTCTCCTCAGATAGTTCCAACGTTTCAAGAGAATCATGCACAATTATAGGTTCATGCAAAGGTTTTCCATTGTTCAACACATTCCTTTGTTTCTGTGCTTTCTTGAGGAAACAAGGAGGTGAGTTACCAAGAGCCATTTTATGTGTAGTATGAAAAATCAGATTTACTTGATTAGAAAGCATCTTGTTTGTTTTAGCGGAATGACCCGTTGTAAGAAGTAAATTATCCAATTTTTTGATAGTTTCATTTTTATCCAGAATTTCATCAAGAAGAGAATCTTCTCGTTTTGAAAAATCAGCAATCAACTGTTTCTTCTCTTTTTCAAGATCAGAAAGCAGTGTTTTTTGTTTAGAAAGTTGGTCATTTAGTTCAGAAATTCAAGTTCAGATTCACATCAAGTTTATCATACTTGATTTGCAATTGTTTTTCTCTTAAAACAGAATCTCGGTAACCAATTTCTAATTCTGATATTTTGTTTGTATGAAATTCATAGGCTCTGGCGTTCTCTTTGTAACTCTCAAGCTTAGTGGTCAATTTAACATTCGCGGCCTTAACTTCGCGATTGACCTTACTAACTTTCTCAATTTCAATGCCACAGTTATTGATTAATGATTCAAAATAAGCACGTGTTTCCTCATCAGTCTTAGTATTTTGTGCCACACAGCCTCCACTAGGATCCACATCAGGAGTTTCAGAGTTAGTATTGCTACAACTCGGATTGTCCAGGTATGTATCATAAGTAGGTGCTTGCGTCACAGAATGCTGTTCGTTATGAGTAAACACATCAAATATGACATTGTTATAGCATGGATCAATGATTGGTACCTCAGATAATGCGTTGGCATCATAGACAGGAGGTGCGTCAGAGTCAGTGTCGTACTTAGTCTCCTGAAGATTTGCCATGAAGATGCAGCTCGCATTGATTTCCTTGAGGTCTTCCAAATCATCCACAATAGCGAAAAAATCATTTTCCTCAGCACTCAACTGCATCACTGCTTCTTGCTTCTGTGCTAACAGCATAGCTTTCCGAAGAAACTCAGCATTCTTCTTGTGTGGCTTAGTGGGACAGTTTCGTGCCATGTGACCCATTCCTTGACAGTTATAACACTTAACCTGATTACCCTGATTCACATTTCCATAATTCCCAGCGACTGGAGCTGCAACATTCCCATTCTGATTACCCACTGCTCTATTCCCAACATTCTGACCCAACTGATTACCCTGATTTGGAACCGCCTGATTACCCATGCGAAATCCAGTAGCATATCCCTGCTGATTCCCATTAACTCCAACCATTTGTCCTTGATTACCCATATTCACACCTGGCTGTGCAATTTGCCTGTTGCGAGTGTTTGATGAAATCCTTTGGTTGTTGTTAGTTGGTGTGGAATAGCGACCGCTGAATGTTTTACCCAATAATGAAAATACTTGTCGCAAAGCTGCTTCTTGTTCAGTTTCAGGATCAGTGATTCCTTGTTCCTGGTATTGTGGATACGGTTGTTGAATGACTTGTTGTTCTGGTGGATAGAATTGTTGTTGTGGTTGTGGAATGTATTGCTGCAAGTTGTTGTTGGAAGATGATGAAGCTTGTTGTTGTGTATTCACTGAAGGTTGAGTCTTTGCAATAAGTGCCAATGGATCATGATTCTTTGCCAATCTTTCTTTCCTGACTTCATTCGCTTCAGCTTGGTTTTGTTTCAGAAAATCGTTTAGTTGATCAAAGTTCACCTGATGTAAGTCTTTTGTTTGGTTGACAATAGTGACATATCGTCCCCATTCTTCTGGAAGATTGTTCAGGAACTTGATGTTTTGAACGATAGTTCTGGGTGCTAGCTTGTTTCTGATTAGCTCATTCATCAAAGTGCAAAACCTTCCATAGTAGGATTCAATGGATTCTCCTGGAGTTGAAGTAAACTTTTCCCATTCAGTTAGCAGCTTGTTCTCCATGTCTTGTTGACCAATTTCTGTTCCATGACAAAGCCGTCTAACACGTTCCCACATATCAAAAGCAGTTTCACAACTGTCTACAGCAGCAAAGATGTCTATTGGTAAACCCAGTTGGACAATATGAATTGCCATGTCATCTGCATCGACTTGCTTCTGATCCTCTTCAGTGTATTCTGATTCAGTTTGAGTATGATAAGATGGTGGGACGTCAGGAGTTCCAGGGTCTAGGATTTGTCGAGGCTTGAAGGGTCCATTCGTAATGGAGTTAATCATGAGTTTTCCATTAGGTTTGGTCTTGATGTAGCGAAGCATACGACTTTTCCATTGAAGATAACCACCTTTTGCCAACATAGGAGGACGGTTTTCGGCACCGGCTGCATGAATGTCTTGTTGAGTTGCCATTGATGAAGGTATGATATGATAAAGTTGATGTAGGATCGATTCAACGATAAAGGAGTTGTGGTTGATGAAGATTAAGCTCGGTTGAGGTGTTTCTGAAAGTCGTACTCGTAACCTTGGTTATTAGTCGAAAAAAAAAATTGTCGCCCAAAATTTGAAATTCACTATAAAAATCAATTCTAAGGTCGTATGAAAAAATTGAGTTATGACAATTTTGACGCCAAATTTGACCCGAAAAATTTGAATTTAGGCCCAAAAATTTGAATTTTTGACCAAAATTTTCACAGTTAAACCAAAATTTGAATCTCGCGTAAAAATTGAACGTTTAGTCTCCTCTAAAAATTAAATTTTACTCAAATTTTCCCGCCAAAAACTTAGGCGTAGACCGAAGAAGTTACGAGTAGGATGTGGTTACGAGTAGGATGGCTTAGGCGTAGGAAATACTTATGCGTAAGTTTAAAGTTAGGCGTAGAAAAACTTATGCGTAAGATTTAGTTATGCGTAAGACAAGCTTAGGCGTAAGAAAATACTTAAGCGTAAAGTGTTCTACGCGTAAGTCTAAGCTTATGCGTAAGATTAGGGTTTTGCCCAAAAATCCTTTACACTATCACAATGTAAAAGATATCCAATAGTCGAAGTGTTCCACAAACTTATCCAAGTGAGGGAAGCACTGAGTAATCGTTATAGCACGAAGAATCTGGACCAAAAGCTTATGCGTAGAAAGTTATGCGTAGTTTGACTTTCTTACGCGTAGAACTAGGGTTTTGACCTACGCGTAAAAAATTTCCAATGATTCAAACGATTTCTCTTGCACAGATATCCTTAAAAACACTCAAATAACACAAAAATGTTGACCTTTTTCACCCAAAGTGCTTAGAAAGCTTACGAGTAGAAATGACCAACGAACCAAAAACGAGCTTAAAAATGATTTAAAACACGTAGAGCTTCGAACTTTTTGCAAAAAACTGAAACTTTAGCACCAAATAAACCTTAAACCACAAGAATCTTGAATTTTTAAGTGCAAAAATTAAAGCTTTAAGCGTGTTAAATATGTAAAACGAGAGCCTTACTCGTATGGTACCAAAACTTCAAAACAAACACAAACACTCCTAAACCATTGTTAGGCGATTGATACCAATTGTAAGACCTTACTTTTATCAACCTTATCACAAACCCAACACGTATACAAGTATAACCACGTGAAACCAAACACAAACGTAGAAAGATAAAGAAGAGAAAGATGGTGACTTGAATGATATGTAAACCGTATATGTGGAGAGAAAAGATAAACACAATAAGTTGTATATTCCAAAGAAAGAACACACACACACACACTCAAGCACACCCCTCAAATGACCATTTGAGGGGTATTTATAGTCCAAGGGACTTGATGCCCTAAAAGGCTTTCCATGGGCTTTCGTGAGCTTGGGTTGGATTACATCATACATAAGGCTAGCTTAACTTAACTTATAACCAATTAGCTTAGCCCAAGTCCACGAGCCCATTGACTATTCTATCACGATATCTAACACGCGTTACAAAGTTCCTAAACGTGAATGACCATCACTTATAATAAAACAATTAAGGCTAACAGGAGCTTTCTCTTTCATAATTGTAGGTTGAACAGTGGAAATTGAATCTTCAGTATTTTCCATTCTATCCAATCTTTTAGCTTCCAAAAAGCTTACAACTTCTATTTCTTTCAATCTTTTCTTTTCAGCAACTTTATCAGCAATTTGATCTTCTGCTATCTTCTTAGCAAGTTCTCTATCAAGATCAATCTGAACTTGTCTTTTCTTTGAAATCTCACTTTCAGGTTGCTGTACATCTTCCATAACTGCTTTACCCTTGTATGTCTTCAATTTATCAAATTCTTCACTTGCAGTGGCAATATTTGGCTCTGCATTGGAAATAAAATCAGTGGTAAAATCAGTTGCAGTTTGGAAAATGTCTTGATCTTCAAGTTGCTCTCCATGAGTTTCAGCTTCCTTTGCTCCTTTACTTGTATCTCCTTCATCTTCAAAATCAATTGTCCTCCCCTCAGTGTCAGAACCTGTTTTCCTCCACTGTTTGGAAGAATTTCCCAAATCATGTTCAGCTGAATCACCATCAGAAGGTGAGGATGAAGATGAGATCACCAACTTTGCAGTCTGCTTGTGCTTTTTCAACCTCTGCATCTCTCCCTTTAAAGTCTGAATCTCTGTCGTTAAGAGTTGAACATCCTTGGCATGCTGCTTCTTGACAGTAGCCAAGTCCTTTTGTAGAGACTCAACTTGCTTTGCTAATTTGGTACACAAAACCATCAATTCCATTTGGTTTCCACTGCCCTCAGCACTTCCAACTGTGTTACCTGTTGGGAGAGGTGAATCATGGGGCAAAGGTCCAGATTCCTCCATAGTAGGACTAGGTGGAAGTCTAGAACCACCACTGCTTGTTCCTAGACCATAAGGTTCAGAAACTTGTTGTGTTGTCATGAGAGAAGTTGTCTGATTATACCTTCTCTCATAGGTTCTTGAAACTGGTGGGGTATAATCAATGTTGGGAACATTAATTATGGGTGTGTTTTGTTCAGATGAAATTTTAGCAAGCATTTGGGGTAGGAGAGGTGTAAAAATCATATTGCCATCTTTATTCAAATTTTGAAAAACTTTAGGCTTTAGGCAACTGATTTGATAAACAGTAGTATGAGGTTGCAGTTGAAATTCATTAAGCACAGCTTGCACAAACCTTGGATACATTAAAAATTTGGTTTTACTCTGTACATTGCCTTTCATACTTGTAAAAATATAGTTGGACCAGTTGAAAATCTTATCAGTGACAAGACAAACCAAAGGATAAGCCATGGTTGAACTAGATTGCTCATAAGATATTTTCTTAGGACTAAGGCAATGTAACAAAGTATGAATCAAAAATCTCCATTGGGGACAAAAACCACTCTTTTTGAAAGTAGCCTTTTTGTCAGTGGTATCATACCCCATGGATGATAAAGTATCATGAATTTCAGACAGAGGTAATGTGATGAGACCATTGAGATCATCCAAGTGAAGTACTCTCCTCAGGGATGCCTCAGTAACATCAATAGTTACCCCATCTACAGTGGCTCTTAGATCATCCACTGGTTCATGTGTATCTCCAATCTCAAGTGTTATGGACTGAGCAGAAGTCCAAAACTGTTTGATTTGAGAGATATAGATTGTGGGTTTTAAAAGCAATGCATACCTTAAATGAGTGGTATGAAGAAAGTCCACAATCTGATGAAAAACAGGGCCACTCTTCTCGTTAGACTTTTGTAGGTAGGCCACTAGGTTGTGCTCATCTGCAAATTTCAAAGATGTCATAGAAACTTTTGATGAAAAATATTATTATGTCAGTAAGAATTGAAGTAATGATTAGCCAATTGAGAGAAAAAGATATATAGGGTTAGGGTTTAGAATTGATGCGCAAGTAAAATTATCTTTAGAAAGTAGTTATAATATAGAAAGAAGATAATTTACTTAAAATTTTAACCCTATATATATAGCTATCAGTGGTTACTTTCAACGGCTAGTAAAAAATAAACTACTGACACAATCAGTTGTAACGGCTAGAACAACAGTGGTAAAATAACACTATCAGTGGAAACTGTGAACTAGCAGTGGTAATTTTTCACAAAAATCTCAGAGCAGTGGAAAATAAAAGCATTAGAAAACAAGACTGCTCCCATTATAGTTTTTAGCAAACTATCAGCTATCAACGGATTTGATATGTCTTTACCATGAGCCGTTTGCTATGGACTAGCCAACTCTTAATCATAAAGAATATGGTGAGTTGATAACCATATAGTTTTTGGTAAACTATCAACCATAAACGGATTTGTCAAGTCTTTACCAGTAGCCGTTTGCTTTGATACCACTTGATGGATCTGGACACTCTCCTTTGTGTCAATGATATTTTGTATGATATTATCAAGCAAGCGGAATTTACTTAAGTAATACTTAGAAGACGAATTATATGATGTATGAGAATAAACACAAGTTAACACAAAACTCAAGCTCCAATATTATTAATGAATAATACGAGTGATCTTAACTTATCACTAGGGTTACACCTTGAAGCTTTCGTAGGTAATAATGTAATGTTATACGTTCCTAAGACAATGACCTAGGATCTCCTTTTATACAACAAGGAGTCCTTTACAAGATAAGTATAAAGCTAACATAATAGAATATACACAAGATCTATTCTATACTTATCTAGACGCGTTTAACCTTATCATAAACTGATAACAGTGGTAATGAAGAACTTGCAGTGGGAATACGTTTCCACTGCTAGTATTAATCCATGCAGTGTAAACCACAACTATCCGTGGTAACGGATTATTCCCAACATCTTATAATTAGTACCACACTTAACAACAACAACATTCTTAATAAGTTTACAATTTTTCTTTAAATTCTGAATTTGTATACCATTCGAATGAAGAAGAAAAAGTTACAAAATAATTACTTAAATGTCAAGAATTTTAATTAAAGACAAAAATCATTCTTACAATGAAGATGGGTTGATTCGCCCATGAACACCGAAACTCAAGATTTCAATTGGAGGAGGCTCGGAATGAATTGATACAATTAACCACTTGTTCGGGCTTCTCTATGCCTCAATTAACTAAACCCCTCACTCAAATTTTGAAACCCCTTTGATTTGAAGAAACCCTAATTTTGAATTTGAAGTGAAAATGGTGATACTCTTCTGAAATCAATCCCTTTTGTGGATGGAAACATGGAGATGGAATCCCTAGGGTTCTTGACCTCGTTTGATAGATGTCCACCCTTCTTGGCACTTGTCCCTTTCTCCACAGCCACGTTCTATAGCCTCATGTGATGTATAGGAGGGTAGGGTTTTTATTTAGGGATAATGGTAGAGATGGAATGGGGTTGACTTAAAGAAAAGGAGAAGAAGAACCCATTTTTGTGTTTTGGTTTCTCCTGCAGATGTCGACTTGTGAGAGAGAGGAGGGGACAGTAGGTTTGGCTAGGAAAGGGATAGATCACTTGTGAGAGTGGGTTGGATTTTTGTTTTTATTATTAATATTGTATTGACTGTACCCCGTGTTTTGTCGAATCCTCGAGTAAACGTACCTTCCCGGTACCCGAAAAATATAGAAATTATATTTTCGGAAATGATTTATTAAAAGTAATAATATGACATTTTTATTATGTTGGAATTTGATTATATATGTTTGCCATTATTAATTTGGTGTCGCTATGCGTGCGGTGCCGTGACTTTCTAAATTCACTAGATAACCTCTCGTTTTCTTCCGTAAATTATCCTTGAATGATAAAATGTGTATATTTCACTTATCTCATTATTTATTTTTAGTTTTGTATGCTACTGCACTGCAGTATGCAGAATAACTTCCCGAAACAATGGTTTAAGCTTATGCATGCTTAAAATTTTAACTTGGACAATAATAACTTCCACATTTATTATTCAGATAGTTAGTGGACAAGTATCGTCTGTGCGGTGTCTTATTTTTAAAAGAAACGAGATGACCTCTCGTTTTTAAATCTAAATATTGACATCTGTCAGAAAATAACCAATTTGAATTTTCTAACGTGATAAATATTATTATAATAATCCAAAATTGTACGGGTTGTTATAGTCTACCCACCTTACAGGAGATCCGTCCCGAATCTCAGTTTACGTTACTCGATAGGGTGTCGGGAATGAGGTGATGGTATTTGGAACAACTTTTGAATTTTCCCTAGGTTGTTCTTAGGGTTTCCCCTTTGGGTATGGGTACCTAGGTGTTATGCCTAGCAGCACATCCTCTATCTGAGGTGCCATGATTTTCTGGGGTAGGTTCATTGGGTGAAGGTTCCAAGTTTTGATGTTATGAGGTTTCACTATTTTGTTAGTGTGGGCATCTCTAACTTCTCAAGGTCTTATCAAAACGTACCCATTTCTGGCGCTTCATGATTCTAAAGTATATGGGTTGATTCTTAAGGGATGAAGAAACATTTGTTTTTGAATTTCTATTTCGACTAAATGTTTATACAAGTTTGACTAAGACCAGATTTCAAAATCGATAATCTGTAAAAATGATACATTTTCACAAGATTGTAAAACCGGTTCTTAATTATGGGGTGTATAAGAAGGTTTTGCGAAACTTTTAGTGTTTCAGCATTTTGTCTCATTTTAATGAGGGATTTGGAAGGTATTATTGTTGGATTTTAAAGGGAAGTCCTCCAATTTGGAAACTATATTGTAGCAAGGATGTGAAGCAGGATATAACATTTACCCATAGCTACGAGCAGGGTTTAGTTGTCTAAGTTGGGTAGAATTGGAGGTTTAATGGTTGGTGAACCTCATTGTTTTCTATGGTTTTAGAAAGAGGTGTGGGATACATCCTAAGGTCAGGCTTAGCTACCAAGGAGGACATTGATAATTTCTATTTATGGGGTATTAACTTAAAACACTTTTTGAGGAAGTAAGTAACTAATAGAGTGGTTCTAGAATACTTTTCAAAGTTTTAAGAAACACTTTATTCTTGTGACGTAGTAGTGAAATTGTAGTTTACTTTATGGTGAAATGGCAGGGTGGTAATTTGGTTTGTAGAATAATTCATGGAGTGGTTCATAAGGTATTTTGATTATAATGGTCTGTGGGATAATCAGAAATAGTTTGTATGGCAACTCATTTTATTTCGTTTATAGGAGGGTAACAAGGTAGGCACTGTTATTCCTAAGAGGTGGGTGGAGCTTCTAGGTATTTGATTCTTAAGGTAAGGCGTGAAGTTTTCAAGTTTCTGTACGGTTATATGTCATTTATCGTGCCTTTCTAGATTTTGCCAAAGGTTTATTGTTCTTTTTGTTGCCTATTCTTGCTAGGGGATCTTTCTCATAGGTGCTATGGAAGGTTGCTCATAGAATGGTGTGATTCGTCCACGGAATGTAAGGTTTGGGGTAGGAGTGACTATAACATAACCCGATTGTGATATGGAAATATAAGGTTTATGACTAAGGAATGCCAGTGAGTGGCTTATGATTAAGGAATGCCAATGAGTGGCTTATGATTTAGGAATGCCAATGAGTGGCTTATGATTAAGGAATGCCAGTGAGTGGCTTATTACATGTTTATCAATCAATTTTCACTGGACATAAAGCTATTATAACTATCCTATGTATTGCAAAATTCACCTCTGAGTCGGACATAGGTGATCAGGCTATGTCCCACTGTCCCTGGTTGAATATAGGTGATCAATCTATATTCAACCGAGGTTCAATGAATTTTGAAATACTTAGCTTAGTTACGCTAGTGATATGTATACTTTTAAAAGTTATCTTAAAGACTAGAACAATTATTCCATTTATGTGAGGGAAAAGGTGCAGTGCTGTAATACGTAAATATACGTATAGGGAAGATAATTATAACCTATAATGAAATTAGGTGAGCAGTGATAAAACATGTATCTTATCAAGTATGATCTCAACAGGATCATAAGTGAGGCATCAACTCGGCAGGCAGGCACGTGTCGGTCATAGGTAGAGGTGGCAAAACGGGCGGGTCGGGCGGGCACGGGCTACGGGTCAAACGGGCCATGGGTCAAACGGGCGCGGGCTAAATGGGCACGGGCTAAACGGGCACGGGGCAAACGGGCTCATGTTATACAAATCGCTTTTAAAAAGACCCAAAACGACAAAATAAATGCCTCGAACGTAACACCTCATTTATATTTAAAAAATTAAATATAAGTTTTTCTTTAAAAACAATCTAATGTTCGAGAAAAACATGTGCCCATTATGCCCATTTAACTTCTAAATGGGCAATACATGCCCATTTCAAAAAAAGAAAGGGGACCAAATGTGTCCAAGTCTTTCAAAATTTTGCCCATTTAGCCTATTTTTTTATTTTGGGCACAAATTGCCACCTCTAGTCATAGGGTTAAGTTTTTGTAAAAGTGGTTATAGTCTAGGTTTTAAAAATACCCATTTCTCTATAACCTAGGCTCTGATACCAATCTGTAACACCTCCAAAATAGCTCAGCGGAAGCAAACAAGTATTGGGGTGTTACTAAATTGATATCACAACATAAGCATAGAACAACTGATTTTCATAAAGAAACTTTTATTTATTCTCAAAACAATGTTTACATTATTGATTTGTACAGAAAATGGCCCATTATAAAATGTGGTCCCAATACATAAATCAGAGTCGTCTATAACCATGCCATGCCTTTGCCTTGCGCCTCCAAAGATAAGCTATCACCTCAAAACCTGAAGATACATGCTAAAAAGTGTCAACACGAGGTTGGTGAGTTAATAGGTTTATTTAAATGGCACTACGGTATACCATTTAACATTTGGTTTTGATGATCATTACCTCTTGCATAATTTCATAAAAATTTATGATTACATTACATAAAATAATTTCACTAGTGGACCATAAGCATGGTATATGCACATTACAACGAATATAATGCCATATATAATAAATCTATTACGCCAGCACTAAGTTCATGCAACCGAAGCTACGACAGTTTCTGTATGAAAATGTAGTCATACAAATAAGGAGCCCATGGCGAGTGTTTATCCCAATACACTCGGTTCCGACATGCTATATGTTTCGCCTTGACCCATGCAGGGCCAACCGAACAGGGGAGTCACCCCCAATAGATCTATTTATAACATTCGCGCTTCCCAGCAGGAATTGACGGTTCATGAAAAGGGCAATATGGGATCTAAGAACTTAGGCTAAGCTGCGTAATATTCTAGGTCAAGCATCATGGTATGGTCCATAAAACATCTATGTATGATGTATCTTAAAACATATCAATCAAAAGGCATAGTATGCATGAAAATGCACCATTAAAATCATTTAAGTAAAATGAGCATGTATCTTCCCCCAATATAGTATAAAACAGTTAAAAGTAGGGGCTATGAAACTCACCTTGGCAATCAGTAGTCCGAAGGGAATTAAATCAATTATTGGTAGTGCACGGCTCCGACACGCAACCTAATTTAATACGGTATATTTAGTCTTTACTCATGTTTAAGACTCGCTAAAGTTTAACTAACTTTATAGATTTTTACATGTTGTTGTTGTTGTTGTGGCATCATTTATCTTTAAATAATTTACAAGGAATTGGGTGAATTTCGGCTTAGGAGGGATGGTATGGAAGGAATTTCAAGGAAGGAATTACGACTTTGGTTCAATGATGACCAAATAATAGTATACGGAAGAATTTTAAGAGTGAATGAGACCGAATGACGATGTACGGAAATAATTACATATGATTTTAGACATTAATGGATTATGTAATCATTATTTCAAGGGTATATACTTAACGTACATACTTGTACAAATATCTCTATGTATCACTTTCATTGGTTAACGTAGGAATATTTAAGTAATAGCCTTACTTAATATCTTTGTATTTAAATAATTTGATGGTGCAAGTTATGAATAAAACTCCTCATTGATGGTTATTATATAAAAATAAAATGAGTTATATTGGTCATTATAAAATATAACAAGTTAATTATATTTTGACGCAAGTTGAGCATGACTCATGTATACAAATAAATTGATAAGTTTATATATATATATATACCTTGGTAAAATAGAGTATGGCTCAAGTATATATTTTTATTTGCCCGAGATGACTAATGTCAAAGTCTAATAATAAATTTTGTTAAGTTTATGTTTTTAACGCGTAGGAATATAAAATATTTCATTTTTCGTCTTTTAATCGAGGTTAATAGAAAATAGATTAAACATATATTTTGATAAAAAAAAATGGGGCATGACCCGTGTATCTGTTTTAGTTTTCTCGAGAATAATTACGCATTAAAATTTCTATACTAGAAATATAAACCACTTATATTGCTTATTAAACTTAGTTAAGTGGTCCTGTAAGCCTATATGAGGTAATATAATTCAAAAGTCTTAAATTAAGTTAACACTTATGTTTTTAGCTTAGCTTAATATTTAATAGATTAGGACTTATAGTTTTTATATCATAATATGTTAGGAATTAGAAAATTCCAGATATTGAAGAGTCGGTTGATTGGTGCAAAACCGTCAAGTTTTCTCACGCAAGCTGACCACTTGTGAATGGCCAACTGTAAGAAACTTAAAACAGCTCAGACACCAATGCAATGAAGATCAGGAGAGAATAGGGTTTCCCCGGGTCGTTATGTCCCAGCGAGCTATGCGAAGAATCACCAAACGTATAGTGATCGAGAGATTTGAGCGGGAAAAGAGATTTGAATGTGATTATAACTACAGAAAAAGTTTATAAATTACAAGGCTTAAATGCAAATTAAAGAAAATTAAAAAGATAAAAAAAATATTAAATAAACGCTATCACTATTTGCAAAATGATGTTTTTGATTTTATGTTTTTATAAAACTTAATTAAAAACTACGTAACGTACAAAATAAAATGTCAAACTTAAACAATATAAATCCTAAAAATATGAAAATGATATTTTTACAAACCTAATGATAAAAGAAAATTTTTAGAAAAAGAAATTTTTTTTTAAAACTATTTATCTAATTATTATTAATTAAAAACTATTTTTAACTATTTAATAATAGCCTAAAATACAAGAAAATATGAAATAAAGCTAGAAAAATAAAATTATGACTTAGAAAAATCTAAAATATCAAAAGAGAATTTTCAAAACTATTTTTATATTTTTCTGAAAAATTTTGTATTTTCTATGAATTAAAAACTATTTAAAACTAATTAAATTACTTAAAAATACAAATTTAACTAAGAAAAATCTGAAAAAATATTTTTTTGTCTTTTTATATTTATCTTAACTTAAGAAAAATGAAAACTTATTTTTTTGAAACTTTTCTTAATTATTTGTATTAAATGCTAATTAAAAATGCTTAAAAACTAATTAAAATGAAGAAAAATACCAAACTGACCTATAAAAATCTGAAAAATTCAAGATAAGCTTAAAATAATATATATAATCTAGGAAAAATATAAAAAATAGGGGTTGTGTACAAGAATATGTAACTGCAAAGTAAAGTGCTTAAAAATAAGCACTTAGAATAAGCAATAAGCTACCAACAATCACCAAACTGATACAGAAACTATATTATGCTAAAATTACCCAAATGTAACTTAAAACAACAAGCCTAAACCTCTGGATTCCAGGTTACAAAGATTTGGCTTATTTGAGTATAAGTGCAAAAACAGTTTGAGGGGGCTACTTTGAGCTTAAGCACAAGCTACCAAACTAGCTTAAAATGGAAAACAGAAGTGGGAACTTGAAAAAGACCTGGCCAAGAACTTATGAACCAAATATGAGCTTTGGACAAGCTCAAATGAGCTTGTTGCAAGGGCTGCAAGAATCCTGTGCACACTCAGTTAATACTGAGTGTGTACAGGGGATTCACAACCATTTTGACAAGCATTTTTGGGCCTTGTAAAAAATTCACAAAATTCTATAAAAATGATGACAAGAAAGTAAACCAAGTGAAGTTTTTAAAACAACAAGTTTCACTAAATTTGGCTCAGCAATGAGCCCATGAAAATTCCTCTCAGTTTGGCTCAAAACAGATTTTTACACTTTGACTTTTGAAGTAAAATTGAAATGTTGACTTTGGTGAGATTTGAGCTTAATTTAAGGACTGATCTTGATGTTATATGATGAAATGAAGCTTCTGCAATCTATGTCTATGATTTTAAAATACAAAACAAGTGTTTACTTTTCTAAAAATCCAACAGTTAAGTGATTAAGACAGATTTAAGATCATGTTGACTTATTTGAGTGTGCAGGCACAAAACTATGACAAATATGAGTATATATGAACTAAATAAACCTAGAACAACAACTCTTAACTCTTGGACAAACCTCAAACACAGATATAGCAGCAATTCCAAACACACCTTTAATCAACTGTTATGAACTTTAAACTAAACTAAACACTGCACTAGCTAAAATTAATGATCAAACTGAGTTAAAATAACTTGAATACAACTTAATGAACAGATTTAAACTATTTGTAACTGCAAATAAAGATTATGCAAATAATTGGCTTGGACTTACACAAGGTCCTTAGCCACAATGGCTTGAAACAATGAACCCATGAACTCTATCCTATGTTATCCAACCCAATAACTCTGAATCAACCCAAAGCTAGCACTGGTTCACCCATTAACCATATCCAAGACCAAATTGAGCTCAGTTGACTTTCTTTGACCAAATTCCAAACTTGATTGAAACTAAAAAGCAAGCTTACAATAAGCTATAATAAGCTCATATAAGCCTGTTTGAGCTTAAGAATAAGCTAATCAGAGCTTGTATATCAGACTTTGAAATGGAAATTTTCAACAGTAATACAAATATATGAAAATAGATAAAACTTTGGAATTAATGATTAAAACTTGATTATACTGAAAATGTAACTTGAGTTCAACACTTAGGAACAAAATATTACAGCTTTGAAATTAAACTAAGACATTAATAAGAAAAACGACATAAGGAAAATTTTAAACTAAAAATCTACTACTTTGTCTTGCTTCTCCTTGCTTCTTTTATACCCAAAATACTTCTCTCCTCTCTCTGATTGTTTCCCACTTCAATTTGAGGCCTTTGGATGCCTTGAATTCATCTTGGCCATTCAATCAGTTTTTGGCGCCAAAATAGGTTTTGACCTGTTGGGGTTGAGTAAAGGGATTGAAGAAGCATTTAATGCTATTTTGGAGTGTTGTTGAGGTGGGGGGACATGGAAAATGGATGATGAGGAGGGGGGATGGGAGATAGTGTGTTGCAGGCTTAGCAGTTGGGGAGAAAGACTTTGGCGGGTTTGCCTAGTTTGACCAGATATTTGACTTATGTTGACCAGGGTTTAATATCAAAGGGGGGGGGGGGTCCAAAATGGTTAATGACAGGGGGTCACTTGGGTGTATGGCAGGTCCAAAAAGGTGCTAAAGGTTTTAAATGACAAGGACCTAATGTGTAATTTCTGTAAGTGCAAGGACCAAAACTGCCAAATCTGCAAAGTTGCTCCAAGGGACTAAAAGTGACAAGTTTTAATAATACAAGGACCAAACTTGACATTTTCAAATTTCCAGGGGCCATTTTTGCCAATTTTCAAACTTGAAGGACCAATTTTGTAATTTCTCAAAACTTTTGACATTTTTCACCAAAGGACTAATTTTGACAAGTTATGATTTTAAAAGGACCTTTGGTGATTTTTCTTTTGAAATTAAGGGCTCAGGGACTGTTTCTGACAACTTTTGAAACTTGGGGGACTGAAACTGCCAATTATGCAAACTTAGCTCATTTTTCATCTGATTTTGAACATTTTGCATCTGAAACATATAAAATGCAATTTTGGAATATTTTCAGTATTTTGATGCATTTCTGAGCATTTTTAAACGTTTTGCAGTTCAGATTTAACCAAAAATGATGAGTATTTACACACTCATCATCGGTCACCCCAAGATATTATATAGCATAAGTTAGCTCGTAGACTTGTTGCTATTTACGTTACTTAGCAGTTTATTAGTTAGTTTATAGCGTAGATTAGTTTTGTGTAACACCGTGGAGGAAGGACGGGTCTTTACCCATTGTATACCTAATCCACAGGCCGTCAGGAGGTCGTTTATTTTGTAACCTAGAAATACCCTCTACCTTGCAAGGTAGAGGGTTGGATGTTCACTTGGAATCTAACCTTCCATGAGTTTTCTATTACTAGAACATCTCCCTTTCTCTCTTTAAAACTTATATACGCCACTATTGCTTATTGTTTAATGTGATTATGAAATCCTATATCTTTCAATTGGTATCAAGAGCCATGGTTTGATCACTCATCTTTCATGCTCTTTGTTTTGGTGGATTTCATAATGTTTTTGGGGTATTAAGGGTTTAGGAGAGTTTGATTCATTTGGACAAATTCTAGTGTTAAAGCTTGAATTTTGCTTGTACTTTTGTGTTTAGGATCATCATATGTGTTTATGTTTTGAATTGGAAGGCTTAAATCATTGTGGTTTGGTTGTTTTTGATTGATAAAATGGTTATTTTTGAAGTTTGTACGAAGCGAGTTGAGCCTCAGATAGTTTGTTCCTCAAAGCGAGTTGCTTTGTTATTGGATGCGAGTTGGTACATGCGACTTGGCTGTTTAGCGAGTTGATCTTTATGCGACTTGGGTTCTAAGCGAGTTGTTTCTTTAAGCGACTTGAGATCTAAAGCGACTTAGATATTTAGCGAGTTGTAACGCTAGCGAGTTAAGTTAAGTGTGACAACTCGCAATTTCAGGTCATTTCTCAAGTTTCACTATTTCAACATTTATCGTAAACTAGGTTTACGTGTTCCAAATTCGCGTAACCTTTATGGTTTAGCGGCGAATTCATGATCATATCATCACGAACATCTCATATGGACTAAGTTTAGTCTACATTTCATTATCATCATTATCATCATATTAGTTCATGCATGGTTTTTCATTTTACATTAAACGTATAATTTTTATATTAAATAAACGCTATCGCGTAATTAATTATTTTGACAATTGATCCATTACTTCCAAAAATTATTTCCAATATATTTTTATACTCATATTAAGTTTATAAAATAATATTATGAGTTTACCTAGTGTTTTAAATTTATTTTGTAACTAAATTGTTGTATTTATAAAATTACGACGTTTTTCTTAAATTCGACACGATTATTATTATATCACTCAAATTTTGCAAGGAATGTATTTTTATAATTTTTATGACCTAAAAATATTTTAACTTGACCCGTGAAAATTTATTTTTATTCAACGCTACCCTAAATATTTACAAATGCTACAACTTACCATTTAATATCAAGTCTTTTACACAACTACACTTTTACTACTACACTTATATACTAAATTAAACAAATTTCACCAAGTCATTTATTTTCCTCATGCTTGTCGACAACATAGATGACTCACAAATATTCTCACTAAATATCTATCATATATAGTATTATACTCCTCATTATCCAAATAATTCAATTCACTTCATATCACAAGAAAAAGATCAAATATCCATCTTCTTTTTCTCTCTACATACGGCAGCCAAGGGACCCAAAAGGAAGCATTTCCAAGTTTACAAGTAACTTATTTAAACACTAGTCTCATTTGTTGCAAGGTTTTGTAATACAAACCTCAAGTGATTAGGAAAAACCATTGTGTCCATAAACCTCATCATATCACTAGTAAGCATTCCTAGTTATATTTTTTGTTTCATATTCATTTTTGTGGTCATATCATTTTATTGGTGAAACATGCAAGTCTCATGATATTTATACCATTTTTAAGGTTTTTAAGGTTTTTATGTGCTAAATATATATAATCCATCCTATAATTACTCCTTGTTATATTTTAGTTTTGGTGATGTCTAGGAACCCATGACACCCTAAGAAGGTGTATGGTAGGATTAGAATAGCTTTGGAGTTGATTTGAAGGGATTGGAATAGGTTTAGTATGAGAAAAACTATTTTCGACTAGTATAAAAAGTGGTCTGTTCTTATTTTGTTTTTCTGGAAAATCCGACAGTAGGCACAAATTTTTGGCCTTGATATTTAGAAAATATACTTTAAAACGAATCCGTGGCCGCTTGAACGGATTAAAACGGAGTTATAACGAAGAAGTTATGAATTTTTCAAGTTTGACGACGAAATATATTTTTTTTTCAGAAATTTCAGCAAGTTATTTTTACTTTATTCGAGTCAAAAACGAGCCTTAAGCTTCATAAATTATTTCGACTTGTCAAAAATGTATTAGTATACTTTGATACGAAGCTAAGGACATATAATACATAGAAAACGGATTTGAAACGACTAAGATATGCACGTTTTCATAAACTTGCCGTAACTATTATTTTTAGAAAAACTATATTATTTTTACGAGATAAGTGTTACGGTAACTAAAATGACCATGTTGACGGCTGTTTTTAACTATGATGTAGAACTTTTTGAAACGAAATGTCTTCTAGTAAAATCAAGATCACCAAGCATATTTTTCAAAACGACCAACCGTTTGTATAGCGGAGTTTTAATAAATTAATTACGGTTGTTTAAAATTGGCCGAAACTCACTTTTTACACAACAATTAGACAAAATCACCATCTTTAACCCTTATTATCTTTATGTTCGAGACCTCTATGACGAAAACTCATGTAATAAAACTTTTAGATTTTGATACAAGCTTTCCAAAACCGTCGAGTTCGTTTCCTAACGATCGACGTACACCATTTTACGACTAGTTTTTCAAAGCCATTTTTGTCACTTTCATGAAATTTCCGACGACTTTATTTTACGACGAAAAGTGATAATTTCACCATAAATCATTACGAAACCATTGTAGGATGACATTTTGACGTAAATACTTGTAAAGTGATTTAAGAATGGTCAAGACGTCAAAAGAGTATTTTTCGACGATAAGTATTATTTTCAAAACTCGCAAATGGTATAAATAACATACGAAATGCATGCATAACATTACATTGCAACTCATTACATATCATATCATTCGTAATAGGTCCAGATTGAAACATCACGATATACCTCAGTGTACTCACTCTTGTCATCACACCAGTTTACCAAGTGAGTTTTCATAGCCCCGATTTATTCAAGTTTTTACATTATTTCAAACCTACGGGGGAGAATACATTGCACAACATTTTTATTACGATACCAAGTATGTTAAATTCATTTACATTGCTTGAGTTACACGTTGCCAGTTAAATGTCCCCATTTCAAATGCATGAGCCGTTAATTTCCTAGAAGCGTGTGTGAGTGGATAGATCTATCGAGGGTGACACCTCCATCCGGGTTGGTGAATCCCAGCTAGTCATACGGATGCATTTCATTCATAAACATTATTAGAGTTGTTTGGCAAGACACTCTTTTGGGGCGAACATCAGTCGGAGCTTCAGTATCATGCGCTTAAGCAATTGTAACATTATTTTGTGACATTATTGTCATACCTGATTTATACTTGTGGTAGTCGTATTAACATTTACATAAACCTATGAACTCACCAACCTTGTGTTGACACTTTTAGCAATGTATTTTCAGGTAACTAAGGTATTCACTTCATGGCATGCATTTGGACACATCATGGAGTCGCGGTGACGACGCGTCTCACTTGGGTTTTACGCACTTTAAAACATCGTTTGAATTGTAACAAACTTATTTCCGCACAAGTTAATTTTCATTTTGGGACCTATATTTTGTAAACTCTGATTATTTTATTAAATCAAACGACGTATTTTCCAAACGACACTTTAGGTCGTTCAATATAACTGTGATTGTGATGCTATGACAGTCAATCCCCAGGAATTCCATTCCGCTGCAAAACAGGTAATTTGGGGGTGTGACAGATTGGCATCAGAGCTTCAGTTATAGAGAACTAGGTTGCATCATTGACCCTAGACTATAGCTACATTATCATAGCATCTCATCATTTCATCATAGTGCATATTCACTTTTCATGCGGATTCATTTGCACTTTATTCGAGTTATTTACTTTCATTTCACAACGATTGTCACATGGATGCCTTTAAATGCCCATTCCATTATTCTTTCTTCATACTTTAATGTGGAGAATTCCTTGTCATTCCCTATCATAATTTTTATATCAGTTGACTCATCACCGATAACGTCGAATGCTGAGATAAACCTTTAAGTACGGCAAAGTCACTCTCACTCCTTTGTTTCATCACTAACATGTCGAGTTACACGCTATTCACACTAAGTCACTAAACCATCATACATTTGAAGCACTTACGACATCTCATAACCCATCTGTTGAGAACTCGTCGATCATTTTGAAAAATAACCTTAAACTTATCACCTTCTATCACATCTCTTTAGAGCGCTTATTCTTAACATCGTATTTTGCTACGTCTCACATTTCCTCTTGTTTTGAAGAAGATATGGCACCGAAGAAAGCCACAGCTGAAATGACCCAAGCGGCTATTCAAAAGTTGGTGAATGATAGCATAGCCGATGCTCTAAGAATTGAAAGGGAAACGGTGGCTGCTGCTGCTGCCGAGGCCGCGGCTGCTGCTACTGGAAATGCAGGAGGATCCGGAGTTAAGAGCTGTTCTTACTAGGATTTCAAAAGTGGAGATCCCACCAAGTTTAAAGGGACTGAAGGAGCCACTGCCATGGTGCGATGGTTCGAGAAATTGGAGTCCGTGTTTTTGCTGTGTAATTGCCCGGATGATAGTAAGGTCAAGTTTGCTACAAGTAAACTACTCGATGGAGCATTGTCGTGGTGGAACTCATATGCTCAACCGATGGGAATGGAGAATGCTTTCAAGCTTACTTGGGAGCAATTCAAGGGTTTGGTAACTAAGAAATTTTGTCCTCGTACGGAAGTGAAAAAGTTGGAGACAGAATTCTATGAACTAGTAACAATTGGGTATGATATTGACACTTACATTCGGAGATTCCAAGAATTGGCCGCGTTATGCCCTTCTATGGTTTCGGATAACGAGAAGTTACTAGAGGCTTTTATCGGGGGACTTCCCGAGGTTATTCAAGGAGATGTGACTTCGTTTGATCCACAAACAATCGAGGAAACTATTAGGGTGACTCAAAAGCTCATGGCCCAGGTAGTGAAGAGAGGTGAGTACACCAACACCAACCAAAACAACAACAACCCCGACAACCGCACCAACTACAACAATAACCAAAACAACAACAACAACGACGATAACCAAATCAACAACAACAAAATAAAATGGGAAAATGACCAAGGAGGTTATAATAACAACAACCAAAACCGTAACACTAACCATCATCAACAACAGAATAGAAGGCAAGAAGCTGCTATGGTTTATGTTGCTGCACCTAGAGAAGGTAGAGGTTATGCTGGAACACACCCATTATGTAATCAATGTAATTTCCATCACTCGGGTCCTTGCCCTGCCAAGTGCCACAAATGCCAAAAACCGGGACATCTAGCCAGGGATTGTAAAGGTAAAGCCATAGTCACGTGCTTCGGATGTGGGGAGCTAGGACACTATCGGAATCAATGTCCTCAAAACCAAGGTCAACAAGTTGAAGGTGCTCATGGGAATGCATACATGTTAGGAGGAAGAGAAGCTCGTCAAGGTATCAACGACGCGGAAGACTGAAGAAGTTCGGAAACTAACAGTCTTACTTTCCTTATGTACTATGTCGTACTTAGTTTATGTTTTCCATCGTATCCGAATCTTTATAACTTAAGATGTACTACTTTTGCTAAACCACTCGTTGTAAAATATTCTTATCTATCGTACTTATTTTCTTTCCGATTTGTTATAACTTATGAGAGTTTTACTTCCTGTTCCTTAACGACCAGTTTAACGACACGGTTTAAAGCTTTGTAAACATTGAGAGTTATAACAACTAAACCGAACGTCACATCATCGTTCCTTAATTATACATAGCCTAGCTAACTATGTCTAATTCTGGAGGGATCATGTTATGTTGTGAGCAGTTAATTATAAATCTTAGTGCAAGCAAAATCTTCACATATTTCAAAGTCAAAGTGGTACTTATGAGAGATTCATCCGATATTTTCTTTACTACGATGTTTTATACGCTCTCAATCATCGATAACCGTAACGACACTTCTCCATGTCTTTTCTCCTCGTTATTCATCACAAACTCAAAAATTCGATAGACTAACACGAACTGAATTCAGGGACTGAATTCCTTTTTGGATGGGCGAATGTGACAACTCGCAATTTCAGGTCATTTCTCAAGTTTCACTATTTCAACATTTATCGTAAACTAGGTTTACGTGTTCCAAATTCGCGTAACCTTTATGGTTTAGCGGCGAATTCATGATCATATCATCACGAACATCTCATATGGACTAAGTTTAGTCTACATTTCATTATCATCATTATCATCATATTAGTTCATGCATGGTTTTTCATTTTACATTAAACGTATAATTTTTATATTAAATAAACGCTATCGCGTAATTAATTATTTTGACAATTGATCCATTACTTCCAAAAATTATTTCCAATATATTTTTATACTCATATTAAGTTTATAAAATAATATTATGAGTTTACCTAGTGTTTTAAATTTATTTTGTAACTAAATTGTCGTATTTATATAATTACGACGTTTTTCTTAAATTCGACACGATTATTATTATATCACTCAAATTTTGCAAGGAATGTATTTTTATAATTTTTATGACCTAAAAATATTTTAACTTGACCCGTGAAAATTTATTTTTATTCAACGCTACCCTAAATATTTACAAATGCTACAACTTACCATTTAATATCAAGTCTTTTACACAACTACACTTTTACTACTACACTTATATACTAAATTAAACAAATTTCACCAAGTCATTTATTTTCCTCATGCTTGTCGACAACATAGATGACTCACAAATATTCTCACTAAATATCTATCATATATAGTATTATACTCCTCATTATCCAAATAATTCAATTCACTTCATATCACAAGAAAAAGATCAAATATCCATCTTCTTTTTCTCTCTACATACGGCAGCCAAGGGACCCAAAAGGAAGCATTTCCAAGTTTACAAGTAACTTATTTAAACACTAGTCTCATTTGTTGCAAGGTTTTGTAATACAAACCTCAAGTGATTAGGAAAAACCATTGTGTCCATAAACCTCATCATATCACTAGTAAGCATTCCTAGTTATATTTTTGTTTCATATTCATTTTTGTGGTCATATCATTTTATTGGTGAAACATGCAAGTCTCATGATATTTATACCATTTTTAAGGTTTTTAAGGTTTTTATGTGCTAAATATATATAATCCATCCTATAATTACTCCTTGTTATATTTTAGTTTTGGTGATGTCTAGGAACCCATGACACCCTAAGAAGGTGTATGGTAGGATTAGAATAGCTTTGGAGTTGATTTGAAGGGATTGGAATAGGTTTAGTACGAGAAAAACTATTTTCGACTAGTATAAAAAGTGGTCTGTTCTTATTTTGTTTTTCTGGAAAATCCGACAGTAGGCACAAATTTTTGGCCTTGATATTTGGAAAATATACTTTAAAACGAATCCGTGGCCGCTTGAACGGATTAAAACGGAGTTATAACGAAGAAGTTATGAATTTTTCAAGTTTGACGACGAAATATATTTTTTTTCAGAAATTTCAGCAAGTTATTTTTACTTTATTCGAGTCAAAAACGAGCCTTAAGCTTCATAAATTATTTCGACTTGTCAAAAATATAATAGTATACTTTGATACGAAGCTAAGGACATATAATACATAGAAAACGGATTTGAAACGACTAAGATATGCACGTTTTCATAAACTTGCCGTAACTATTATTTTTAGAAAAACTATATTATTTTTACGAGATAAGTGTTACGGTAACTAAAATGACCATGTTGATGGCTGTTTTTAACTATGATGTAGAACTTTTTGAAACGAAATGTCTTCTAGTAAAATCAAGATCACCAAGCATATTTTTCAAAACGACCAACCGTTTGTATAGCGGAGTTTTAATAAATTAATTACGGTTGTTTAAAATTGGCCGAAACTCACTTTTTACACAACAATTAGACAAAATCACCATCTTTAACCCTTATTATCTTTATGTTCGAGACCTCTATGACGAAAACTCATGTAATAAAACTTTTAGATTTTGATACAAGCTTTCCAAAACCGTCGAGTTCGTTTCCTAACGATCGACGTACACCATTTTACGACTAGTTTTTCAAAGCCATTTTTGTCACTTTCATGAAATTTCCGACGACTTTATTTTACGACGAAAAGTGATAATTTCACCATAAATCATTACGAAACCATTGTAGGATGACATTTTGACGTAAATACTTGTAAAGTGATTTAAGAATGGTCAAGACGTCAAAAGAGTATTTTTCGACGATAAGTATTATTTTCAAAACTCGCAAATGGTATAAATAACATACGAAATGCATGCATAACATTACATTGCAACTCATTACATATCATATCATTCGTAATAGGTCCAGATTGAAACATCACGATATACCTCAGTGTACTCACTCTTGTCATCACACCAGTTTACCAAGTGAGTTTTCATAGCCCCGATTTATTCAAGTTTTTACATTATTTCAAACCTACGGGGGAGAATACATTGCACAACATTTTTATTACGATACCAAGTATGTTAAATTCATTTACATTGCTTGAGTTACACGTTGCCAGTTAAATGTCCCCATTTCAAATGCATGAGCCGTTAATTTCCTAGAAGCGTGTGTGAGTGGATAGATCTATCGAGGGTGACACCTCCATCCGGGTTGGTGAATCCCAGCTAGTCATACGGATGCATTTCATTCATAAACATTATTAGAGTTGTTTGGCAAGACACTCTTTTGGGGCGAACATCAGTCGGAGCTTCAGTATCATGCGCTTAAGCAATTGTAACATTATTTTGTGACATTATTGTCATACCTGATTTATACTTGTGGTAGTCGTATTAACATTTACATAAACCTATGAACTCACCAACCTTGTGTTGACACTTTTAGCAATGTATTTTCAGGTAACTAAGGTATTCACTTCATGGCATGCATTTGGACACATCATGGAGTCGCGGTGACGACGCGTCTCACTTGGGTTTTACGCACTTTAAAACATCGTTTGAATTGTAACAAACTTATTTCCGCACAAGTTGATTTTCATTTTGGGACCTATATTTTGTAAACTCTGATTATTTTATTAAATCAAACGACGTATTTTCCAAACGACACTTTAGGTCGTTCAATATAACTGTGATTGTGATGCTATGACAGTCAATCCCCAGGAATTCCATTCCGCTGCAAAACAGGTAATTTGGGGGTGTGACATTAAGCGACTTGGTGTTCAAGCGAGTTGATTGTGTTGCTAGTTGATACTAAAGCGAGTTGGCTATTTAGCGACTTGATTCATTAAGCGAGTTGATAGTGTTGCGAGTTGATGCTAATGCGACTTGGCTATTTAGCGAGTTGACTGCTTAAGCGAGTTGATAATTAAGCGAGCTGTGTGGTTAGCTACCTGTTCATTTAGACTTGTTACTTCTTCGTGATACATTCTTACGGTTGTTCTTTTGGTTTAGTAAAATCCCGTGAAAGAATCAATTTCACGGTTTAATCAAAGAATAGTAAAATCCCGTAGAGTCCAACATTCATGGCTCACTCTACCGATCCAGTAATATCTAACGTACTCGAACTTTATGACACAGTGGACTGCAGACAAAGTATGCACTATTCAGAATGCTTGACCTTAACAGATTCTACATATGATGATCTAAACCCATCACACTTTGAGTCCAACACGAATGAACCCCAACAGAAATTACTTATTGAATGCAGTATTGAACCATATTTACAGCTTCATTCTCACATATCACAAGTTTTATCCACATCCATGGATCGAACATGCAGTGCTCTTTTTCGTCAGGAATTTCCTTCACTAAAGAAAACAATGTTGCTATACCTGGAACAATTGAAGAACCAGCTCACCAACGAGAAGATAATAATTAATGATTCCTTGGGTGTACTTCAGATGATTCACAAACAATTCCTGCCATTTATTAATAAGGAATACTCAGCAGACTTTGATCAACAACTCTCAAGTATCTCCTTTAAAAGGCATACTGGATTGGAAATTCAGGAATTTTCCAATATATTCATCCAATTAATGGATAATATGGAGATGTACATTAATGAAGCAGCTAAAGCAAATGAAGTCCAGGATCAACTGAAAGATAACAGCAAACTTCCAGGGGATGCTGTGATCAGAAAGTTGAACGAATGCAGAGCATCATCAGTTGATTACAGCGATGAAATAGGAATAGCTTCAAATGTTATATCTGCTGATGATGAATACAAAGAATCAAAGATTGAGGAGCCTGAATCTGTCAGAAAGTCATTAATGCCCAGTACAAGCAATAAGGATGCAAGTGTCAGACCAATGGATGATCAGGTGTCATTTGATGTGCTACCCTTGAATGATCAACACAATGTATCTGGTAACGTATCCAAACCATTTGAATTTATAGATACACATGAGTCTGATAAAATTAATATGGTTGAAACTGAGTCTGTATGTTTTAAAACTAATGATGTGGTTTCAAAAAGGGCATTTGAGGAACTTTCTTACAAACATTCAATTCTTGAAAAACACTGCATTTCCTTGGAAATTGCACTACAGCAAAAGGAAGAAAATTCTCTTGTTTCAAATGCATGCACAAATCCAGAATTCCCAGAATTCCGTGAGTTTTTTGAAATTAATCAGTTAAAAACTCAGATTCTAGACAAAGACTCAACCATTCGTAACCTGAAAAAACAAATATCAGACACTCAATTGAACATGAATGCGGATATTAATTATGATGCTTGTAATACAATTAAGTCTAGAAATGAGGAACTAGCCATATGTGTTGCAAAATTGCTAAGAGAAAATGAATCCTTAGAGAAGAATCTTTTGGAGTGTAGGACCAAACAGATTGATAAAATCAACTCCATGACATCTGACATAGAGGCCCTCAAAAACCAAGTTCAGGATAAGAGTTTCACTATTGTTGCTTTAAGAAATGAGATTAGGAAAATTACAGGAAATAGAGTGAATACTAAGCTCACAAAACCATCAACTTTGGAGAAATCAACTGTTCATAATGCCACTAAATGCCCTGTAACTAGGCAACCCAATGCATTTAAGACAGAAAGATTTAAAGCATCAAAATCTAAGCTTGCCGCCCAGGTTGAAAGTAATAAGGTTTTGTCGAATCCAGTCACTTCACAAAGTCATTCCAACCGTAGGAATGACAATTTCCAGCAGATGGCTCAGAAATCTAAGATCAGGAATTTAAGGAGTCAAATGACTGACCAATCCACTAAGAAGCAATTTAAATGCAAAAGGACCAATGATCAGAACAGGAATCTAGCTTCATCTAACTTTGTTAGCAGTTGTTTTAAGTGGGTTCCTACTGGCAGACTCTTTAAGTTTACAAGTACCAAACGGACTTACTCACCCAGAAGTTGCCTCAGATGGATCCCCACAGGAAAAACCTTCAAGAATGTTGAACTTAAAGAGATGTCCATTAATGTTACTTCAAGACCTGACTGTATTAATTCAAAAATAGAGAATATACCTGTCACTAACCCACCCATTTGCAATAATGCATGTGCTACTAGTGCAAAGTGTCCTCAATCTGTTTCAGGTATTATGCTCAATTCGTTCATGAACATCATGACCTGGTTTCCATTAGAACTCAAGAATGCTCACTCTGGAATGGTAGCCTGTCAGAATTGATACATCTCGTACTCTGACTCCTGATCACCTCTTTTCAGGACTCGTACTTATTAGGTTCTCTTTTAAAAAAAAAAAAAAAGAATTGTTTCAAACTTCATTTTCTAAAAAAAAAAACTTCATTTTCTAATTTCACATTTTTTATTCATTATTTCACTCATTTTTACTCTAGTTTCTGTCATCGATAACATCTACGGTCCTAGAAATGTCATTCAACAATGTCACGGGATTTTAGATGAAGTTCGAACAGAGTAGTAATAATTTTCTATATTTTTTTTGGTCCCTCATACTCTTGCTGTAGTTATTTCATAATACTATATCAATCAATGATTTCTCTTTTCCTCGTATCATTGATTGAGGGGGAGGATTATGCACCTGTAGCTGAATCAGTACATATGCATGCTTTATTTGAGTGAGTTGGCTGTTGCATACTATGTGGTGATTAAATTTAGCTGAAACAGTTCATCTGATGTTTGAGGGATTTAATTTTAGTATGGTGTGATTTGTGATGATATTTTACTCCTTATAATTATATGCGAGTTGCTATGGTATATTAAGCGAGTTGCTATGATGTGTCTGTATGCGAGTTACGTTGACAAGTAGAGGGACTAAAAGTGATATTTCCTATATCTGTGTACCTTATATGCGAGTTGCATTTACAAGTAGAGGGACTAATAGTGTCAACTCGCATTTAGTATTCTCCTATGTATGCGTGTTGTGTGTCATGGTCAAATCACTTTTATCTTCTTGGTCAAAACACGCATTATCTATTCTCTCTCAACTCTCATATAAGCGAGTTACATACTGAAGACTGTGTGGTAGGCTGTTTGTGTTAACTGATCTTGTTTATCTTAACACATTGAAAAGATTTATACCTAAACCATCTTGTTCTTAATCCCTTTGCAGATTTTATCCCCTCGACTCTCATCTAAATCAATTATTTGGACGTTAGGTTTGTATGTTTTTCTTTAATTGTTATTGATTGTAGCTTAGATACATTCATTGAATGATATAACATACTTAGTTAATGTCTGAAATATCCTTTGATTATGCGTATTGAGGGTGTCGTATGGGTAGGGTTAAGTTTTTGTTGTTTGGTTTGAATAGAGAGATTAGCACTCCTTCTTTACATGATTGTGACTGTGGTTTAAATATGTGTTCGTGGTTACGAGATCTTAAGAGGGTTACTCATACTATGTTATTGTTAGCGAGTTGGATAGTTTTCTTGGATGCGAGTTAACCTGATGGTTTGTTAAAGAAGTTCTTATATGCGTATTGGTGTTGACTGTGTTTGAAATCGAGTTGCTATATGCGAGTTGCAAAGTCATAAATGCGTGTTGCCTGTTCCCTATGCAATATGTCTAGATTCATTGTATCATATGCGAGTTACATAAGCGTGTTAACTATGCGTGTTATCGTTCATCATATGCGAGTTGCCATATGCGACTTGCTTCATGTCTATAATGCGAGTTAGCATATACATGTTGACCATCCATTGTTTGACCAAAGCGAGTTGATTCATGCGAGTTGCCATATGCGACTTGCTTCATACTTTGTGATGTATGCGAGTTAACTATGCTGGTATCTTTCATCATATGCGAGTTGCCATATGCGACTTGTTTCATGTCTATAATGCGAGTTAGCATATATATGTTGACCATCCATTATTTGACTTAAGCGAGTTGATGCATGCGAGTTGCCATTTGCGACTTGATTTATACTGTATGCGAGTTGACTGTGATATTGAATGTTGCGTGTTACTCTGTAGCCTAAGCAAGATTATGGATGCGAGTTGCCATATGATATGTTCCTCATACATCAGTTAGCATGCATGTTGGTAACCTACTATCACTTATGTGTAGTGTGTTGTGTGAGTTGCTCAAATTGTAGTTCCAATGCTGGTTGCAGTGTGTTTGTTAACTTAGCCTTTGGTATTATCTATTTTTTGATGCCTTCTCCCAAATGGTTTACTACACTCATAAGTTTCGGCATACTAATCATATACATCATATCTGCAACTTACCCTAACAATTTTCCTGGATATGGTCTGTGTTGTCTGTGTAACCTTCAGATCTCAATGCCTGACATCACATCCTCTGAAGTTCCTACTGCATCTCCACAAAATGTCTCTCTGACTGATGATGAATTACTTCCCGTGCGGAATGGGTGTCAATTGTTAAGAGCAACTGCTTCTTAGATGTTGACAGAGGGCAACATAACCCAACCTACCGTCTGGCTGTCGATATCTTGAAGGACACCAACTTCTTTAATGCACTAACCAAGCGTTGCTCAATCCCATCCATCTATCTTCAACAATTCTGGAAAACTGTTAATTGGGAAAAGATTTCTGCTTCATACTCGTGTATGCTTGAAGACAAATGGTATAACATCTCGGTTGATACTCTCAGGGATGCTCTTCAAATCACACCAAGAAACCCTTCAAACAAATTCATTTCCCCACCTTCCATTCATGATATCTTAAACTTTGTCGACGAATTGGGGTACCCGGAAAAAATAACCAAGATCTCATCACTCATCAATGCAGAAATATATCAACCATGGAGATCAATCGTCACAATCCTCAACCTGTGTCTAACCGGTAAAACTTCAGGGACAGACAGAGTTCGAGCTCCCATTATGCATATACTGTGGGGAATTGTCAAAGGAAAAAATGTTGACTTTGCTGAACTTATCTGGTAAGAATTCATCTTATCCTTGGACACATTTATCTCTGACAGAATCAACTCTGAGAATAAAGTCAAAAGAAGAAAAAGTCTTGGTAAAAGAGTGATTCCCAGCATTAGGTTCTCAAAACTCATTATCAGTCATTTGCTACAAACTCACAGAATCAACTCACGTAGCGAGTCTGCCAAGCATGAAGCCAGTGATGAATTCGTTCTTGGCAATCTTAAATATAGTGCCAAAGGATATGACAGGGAGATTTTCGGTATGCCAGTTCCTGAAACTTTGCTTAATGATAGAATCAAGAATGCGGATTACTTCAAGAGTTATGTAAAGAAAGCATCCGCTAATGCAGCTGACATCCCGAACTCCTCTTCCAAATCTAAGCAATCTCAAGCCTCATACTCAAGCCTTCCCAAGAAAAACAAGAGGCCTGGCAGCTCAGTATCTAATGTCTCTCCATCACAAAAGCAAAAGAGAAGAAAAAAGGACGCTGGTAAGGGAAATGATGAGGGAACTAAGGTTACTGGAAGAGTAACAGAATTGATTGACGAAGACGAAGCTGCATATCAACAAGGAATTCAGCAAAGCCTTGACAGCCTAAACGAGTCTCAGAGACCACCAGTAGGAGGAGTCACGATAAGAGAACCTGAGTCAGCACCTCATCAAATCAACCCTGTCAGACAAGACAAAGGTAAAGGAGTTGCTGGAGGAGATGCAGAACAAGCCGCACACATGCTACTGAATATCTCGTCACCATCTCCTAAAACAACAACCCGATTTATTCTTAAGAAAAGAGATATTGTATCTTCATCTACACAAGTGCAAACTGGGATGGACACTGATGACGCAGAAAGATCAGTTGAATCTCCCGCGTCCAGTGATGCACAATAAGAAAATCAGGAGACTCCTTTTCTCACAGAGACCCCAGTTTTTAAGTCAGCAAGTGAGAAAAATGATCCACTGGAGAACGTTGAGCCTGGATCTGAAACACTCAAGCATCTTGAAGAAACAAACGTGTCTACTGGATCACTTTCCTCACTTAAAAATCTTGATACTGACCCTACATACGGGGACCAATTCTTGAAAGACGGTCCCTCTGACATCGAATCAGATAAGCAAACGAATGAAAAGGAAGAAGTTCAGTCCATGTTCTCTGTCACTATACACCAAGATTCTTCTTAAATTCCTCTGATGTCTGCACCAAAGGTCTCCACTATTGTATCATCCCCGTCAATCACACCAACACTCGAACCTGTTATTACAAATGCACTTCCACATCCCAATCCCACTAATGAGTTAATACAAGTTGTCTCGATCAGTGATCCTGTCACCCATCCTGTCTCACCACCTCGTGCATCACCAACTCCTTCTAGAACAACAGAGGAATTGCTTGAAGAGGCCAGGTCACACATTACAACAATTGAGAAACACTTTCCTATTGCTGTCAACAACCTTGATAGTCGTATCAAGAAATTGGAGAATCTAAATCTCAATGAAATCGTAACAGAGGCAATAGAAGCAGATATTAAAGATGCGGTTGAATGGGCAATGAAGGCTCCCTGCTACAACGATTCAAAGATCTGCCGATCTCTGACATGAGATCAGTTCTCTCTGAGAAAATGTATGAGGAAGGAGAGTACAAGCACAGTACACACAAGAAGTTATATGAGGCACTCGATGAATCTATGAAGTATGATGATTATGAGCGGTTTGTTGCTGATGATCGTGAAAAGAAGGCAAAAAAGAAAAGAATATCTATTCCAATGGACTCAAAAGATATGTCGGGAGGTCCCAAGCCACCACCACCACCTCCTACAGGTGGTGCTGGCACATCTGGAGTTGGGGGATCCTCAAGAACAACCAGTTCTCACAATGTAAGCCCACCATCACCACCTCCAACCACTCAGAAACAAACAAGTACCTCAAGTGGTCAAAAACATCATAATATGTCTACCGAAAGAACCACTGTCGATTACCGGTTTACACCAACCATCCCTACTATTCCAGAAGAGCAAATGATGAACGAAGAATCTTTTGTTGCTCAAGAATCTGACTCTGAAGATGATGATGCTTCTACCAAGCACATCCCAAATATTACAGAAGATGAAGATTGGTTGGATGCCTATATTGAAGGAAGACGAATCAAAACGGCTAGAGCTACACCTTCAAAGGACGTTACTCAAAGTTGGCTTACTCAAGATAAACCTCAAACTCCTGAGCCTTCATGGTTTATTCCTGAGTCTGATTCAACTAATCCAGCAAACAATTGGGCTTCAACTATCATTTCCAACTATGAAGCTCCGACAGAAGACTCTCTTCTTCACTTCAAAGGGGATATGGGGAGCTTTATAAAGTGGTTTTGTGAGAAGAAGGAAATCACATCGATCACCCCTAAAGATCTTGAAGGTCCAGCTTATGAAATAGTTAAAGTCTTCCACTCGGATGCTAATCAGCTTCAATATCAAATGGAGGAATGCTATAGAATGTTGAATGATCAAGTTGGTGAACAGATCTATAGGTTTGATGTGAACAACCCTCTTCCTCTCGGCGGTGAACCTGGATTTATGACCATTCAGTCAGAATTCTTCTTTAACCATGATCTGGACTATCTCTGTGGACATACTTCTGAAAGAAGACATGCTCTATCAATTTCTAAGATGAAGTCAGCTACCTACACTGATCAAGGTCTCGAACAGATGGTTCCAGATCAATTCTGGGCAGACAAAGAGCAACAATATGACATTGCCGCTTCATATGGGATCTCTCATTGGTGGTTCAAGAAGAAGGAATTCTACATCGAAAGACATAGTGCCAAGAAGAGACGCAGAGCTGTTCGATCAGGACTGCGTATTCTTAGTGTTATTGGTATAGAGATCTTCCCTATCTACGGGTATGATTACCTGAAGAAGATTGTTCTTCGAAGAGCTGACTTGAAAGAGCACATCATAGAAGAGAACGACTTCAAACCTTTGATGCCAAATGACTTTGAAGATCTCTATCTTTTGAACCTCCAAGGACACCTTGATCATCTTCCTGCTCGTGAGAAGAAGGCTCTCTCGGCTGCTGTCAATCTCTGGATCAGAGGCTTGGTCATTCGACTAAGAGTTGGAGACTTTCAATTGGGAATAGAAAGTTACCAGACTCGAGTCAATCTTACAAGACCAAAATGGGAAGCCAATGGACATGAATACCGCCATGAATATATAGTGATTGACAACCCCAGAGCAGTCATCTTCAGTGACAGATACGGGTCAAGGATGTTAATGAGATTGCGTTAGTTATACAAATTCAGTGATGGCACACTTAAGATGGTCGAAGAAGAGTTAAACTCCAGGGTGAAAGACATCAAAATTAATATGAAGCCGGGGAGCAAAATGAAATTCTGGTTTGATGAGGATGTGAAGAGGTGTGAAGAGTTTATTGCTGCAATCAGAAGCAGATTGAAGACTAGAATGATCTATCGCAACCTTGAAAGCTTTATGGGTGGAAGACTTCGTGCCGGTCATTACAAACTACTTCAAAGGACTGAATGAAGACATCTTCCGAATGTAGTTTATGTTTTGTATTGCTTACAATTGTGTAATATGTGTAATAAGTGGTGTACAAACTATGAACAACTATAATGCATGTAATAGTGTTAGGTTATGTACTGTGGATTCCCCTTTTTGTCTATAAAGGGAACTTCAGTGTCGTCCACTTCTGATCATATAAAATTGGACACATTTTTCTCCAACAAATGTTTTGTCCCATACATATTTAAATCACTTGAGATCCAAAATCTCAAAGGATTTGAAATTTTTGATCGGGGGAGAAAATGTGATATAAATATGAAAGATGTTAAAAGATGACCATTTTAAGTGCATACTGCTCTCTAATATGTGCTAAACAACTTTCGAATCTCGAAGCATATATTAAGGGGGAGCATTTCAAAAACAAATTCAAACCTTCAGGGTACAAAGTTTTCCATGCTTTTATATATGGTACCTTGATTGTGTGTTAAATGGTTTCTAAATGTTTGGTGATCATGGCTGCACTTCAAAGAACTTTCCTCTTGTATGTGCAAAACTCCTTCAAACCTTGAGGCACATATTGAGGGGGAGCAAACTCTTGAAAAACCTCATCCTTTCGAAATACTTTATCTACTTGCTTTGATAAGGGAAGTGATGTTGATATCTTTTAGAAAATGGAAATCAAAGAAGTTAATTCTTTCTCTTGCCTCCGTGTGCAAAACACTTGATGCACATGTTGAAGGGGAGCTCTTGCTCTAAAAATATCAAAAACAATTCAGGTACAAAATACTTTGATAATATATCACAAGTATCTAGATTGATTTTCAAATGGTTTTCAATTAGTTCCAATGGCAGATGAACAATACCAAATAGACCGACCAACTTTACTTTATGTATGGTGATATAAGGATGATAAGGTTAGGTTTTTGTTCCCATGATCCGCCAGAACCGGAGGGATCTACCCAGGGACTATCCACTAGTTAGTGTAGAGTTCTTAGGTATGATGATAAAAGGAGAAAAAATGAGATATGGGAAGAGTGCGGACTGAGACTGAGCTAGTACTGGAATAAACCCAACAAGGTTCTAGTAATGAAGTCTCGGTAAGCACTGAAGGGGTTGAAGAATAAAAAAGAATTGAATGAGAAAAGGGTGAAAAGAAATAGCCCTCCATTTATTCAACCTTAGGGCAGAAACCGGGTTCAATTCATTTGCTACTGGCGGTTACCAAGGTAACACCGGTATTGAAGACAAGACGTCATGGACCCAGTGACGCACTACACTTCAATCTTCCCAAACCACTCAAGTTCCTCTTAAAAGGGCTTGTTTCATTCTCACGGGGAACCTACATTATCTATCGACTTTCTCTTAGAGATTGTTGATATTGAAGAAGGAGACCCTCTCCCTAGTCTCCGGCACAGGAAACCAAAAGTGCACTAATTGAGTCTAGAGCCACGAGATCATCAATTAATCTCATTAGGACACTTATTCTTGAAGACTCACAGTTTCACACTCTGTGGAATGTGAGAATATATTTTGAGAGTCCTACGCACTATTCTTGTGGTATTGCTAAGACTTGTTGTGTCATCTGGACTTCATCAATGGAGCGTTTCATTATTGAATCGTTCTCTGTCCAGGAAAATGGATTGATGGATATCTTTGAAAAACCGGTCGGTGTGCTCAAAATTCTTTTCTTCAGCTCATTGACCGTGTACTGTGTTTTCAAAATCAAAAGATAGTTATGATTGATAAATTGATTTTTCAATAAAACCTTCGTTGTATTGCAAAACACTTTATACTAAATACACGATTGTTTTCAAATCATTTTCCTTCAATCAGTGAATCTCTATTCGCTGGTTCACTCACTCTGTGTTGTCTTCTTTGAGACGCTCTGGTTTGAGAACAGCTAGAGCAGCTGCGAAACCCTGTCAAGGAAATTCTTCGGAATTATACCTGATCACAGGCAGTACTTGTACTGATCAATGGGGAACCGTGGGCCGTGTACCTCAATTCAATGAAAGTGATCAAAGACTCTTTCGTGCGTTTTGTTGCTAACTGTTTTATGCAGGTACGCCCGACGTTTGCAGCTGATCAGAATGGAGCGGTCAATCCATTGCCGCATGCTCACACAACACATTCATTTCCAAGGAAAGCATGATTAGTGTATCAATGACTCTGATATTTTCACTCCATGCTTCTGCTACGCTGCTGCCAATATCATGAATCAACGAAAACTTCCGCTACTCTGATATGAAGAAATCATGATCCAGAATGTGAGCATGTCGGTCCGAAAGTCACAACATCACATAATATCAACACCACAAAGGAAGAGTCAGAGATTTAATGTGGCTGATGATCTCAAAGTTGGCTCAAAACACATTATCATGTGGATCAGCCCCATAACCTCCACGAAACATGCATTGAAGATGAACAATGATGTAATCACCACAGAACCACAGAATTTGAATTCTTTAATGAAGCAATGTCTACGAGCTCAAGAACAAAGATAAAATAGAATGCTAGGATTCGAAATGTAAAACATGGGGTGACCTCCCTTAGGGGGAGATTGTTAGGAATTAGAAAATTCCAGATATTGAAGAGTCGGTCACCCCAAGATATTATATAGCATAAGTTAGCACGTAGACTTGTTGCTATTTACGTTACTTAGCAGTTTATTAGTTAGTTTATAGCGTAGATTAGTTTTGTGTAACACCGTGGAGGAAGGACGGGTCTTTACCCATTGTATACCTGATCGACAGGCCGTCAGGAGGTCGTTTATTTTGTAACCTATAAATACCCTCTACCTTACAAGGTAGAGGGTTGGATGTTCACTTGGAATCTAACCTTCCATGAGTTTTCTCTTACTAGAACATCTCCCTTTCTCTCTCTAAAACTTATATACGCCACTATTGCTTATTGTTTAATGTGATTATGAAATCCTATATCTTTCATAATACGATCATGATTGAAGACGAGTCGAGTCGATTAAGTCATATATGGTCGAGAAACCAAAAGAATTAATCCAACTTCTAAAAATAATATTAGCCCACTATAAGTTTATAGTCCTAACCATTTAAGATGTTTGTTGTAAGTTATTTGCTTTTTGTTAAAAATGAGTAAAGAAAACCAAACACTATTCTTTTGATTGAGAAATTTGACCACAGAAGCAAAGAAAACATACGCACACCATTTGACTCATTTGCTAACAAAATACATCTTCTTTTGTTTGAGTACTTCGAACACAGAAGCAAGAATAAAATCTCAATTTTAACATTCGTATTCCAAAACCAACCAAACCATTCCATCTAACCATTTGGGAAGTTGTAAATTTGTGAACAAAAATGAACAAGCCAAAGTACTCACTGTTGGGTTCGACCCATGACCAAAATATTAACAAAACTTTGTTCCAAAACCATTTTATAAACTACCAAATATGTTTACCAAGTGTGGTCAAATGAATCGTTATTAACCCAAAAACACACCACTGTGGTTCCACCACAGTGGGTTTCGACCCAAAACGAGTACAAGCCAAAATTCCAACACCACTATGTCTTACTAATTAGTTCAATAAACATAAGAACGAGCAAACTAAGATTAACACTCAAGCTTTAAATGAGCCGAGACCAATGAACAAAGAATTAAGCCAAAAAAAATGATATGTCCATACAACCATTTTTCAGTTGTGATTTTTCTTTGGATTATTGCCACACTCGACAACAACAACAATCATCAAAAGATATCAGCCATTTTTAGTTAACAAGTTTTATCAATATCTCTTATAGTTAGTACCACACTTAACAACAACAATATTCTTAATAAGTTTACAATTTTTCTTTAAATTCTGAATTTGTATACCATTCGAATGAAGAAGAAAAAGTTACAAAATAATTATTTAAATGTCAAGAATTTTAATTAAAGACAAAAATCATTCTTACAATGAAGATGGGTTGATTCGCCCATGAACACCGAAACTCAAGATTTCAATTGGAGGAGGCTCGGAATGAACTGATATAATTAACCACTTGTTCGGGCTTCTCTATTCCTCAATTAACAAAACCCATCACTCAATTTTTGAAACCCCTTTTATTTGAAGAAACCCTAATTTCGAATTTGAAGTGAAAATGGTGATACTCTTCTGAAATCAATCCCTTTTGTGGATGGAAACATGGAGATGGAATCCCTAGGGTTCTTGACCTCGTTTGATAGATGTCCACCCTTCTTGGCACTCGTCCCTTTCTCCACAACCACGTTCTATAGCCTCATGTGATGTCTAGGAGGGTAGGGTTTTTATTTAGGGATAATGGTAGAGATGGAATGGGGTTGACTTAAAGAAAAGGAGAAGAAGAACCCATTTTTATGTTTTGGTTTCTCCTGCAGATGTCGACTTGTGAGAGAGAGGAGGGGACAGTAGGTTTGGCTTGGAAAGGGATAGATCACTTATGAGAGTGGGTTGTATTAATATTGTATTGACTGTACCCCATGTTTTGTCGAATCCTTGAGTAAACGTACCTTCCCGGTACCCGAAAAATATAGAAATTATATTTTCGGAAATGATTTTTTAAACGTAATAATATGACATTTTTATTATGTTGGAATTTGATTATATCTGTTTGCCATTATTAATTTGGTGTCGGTATGCGTGCGGTGCCGTGACTTTCTAAATTCACGAGATAACCTCTCGTTTTCTTCCGTAAATTATCGTTGAAAGATAAAATGTGTATATTTCACTTACCTCATTATTTATTTTTAGTTTTGTATGCTACTGCGCTGCAGTATGCGGAATAACTTCCCGAAACAATGGTTTAAGCTTATGCATGCTTAAATTTTTAACTTGGACAATAATAAATTCCACATTTATTATACAGATACTTAGTGGACAAGTATCGTGTGTGCGGTGTCTTATTTTTAAAAGAAACGAGATGACCTCTCGTTTTTAAATCTAAATATTGACATCTGTCAGAAAATAACCGATTTGAATTTTCTGACGTGATAAATATTATTATAATAATCCAAAATTTTACGAGTTGTTATATATAGTAACCTTAAAACTTTCCAAGATTCAAGATTAGAGTGCTAAATATCAAAGTTTATGCGTAAGAAAAAGATGATGAATGAGAAAACTTTATGTATAACCAAAAAACTTCAACAAAAATGTTTCAAATAACTAGTAGGCGATTGATACCACTGTTAGGTCACCATGATATGATCACAAAAGTATGTTTAGATGTAAAATAGAAAGAGATGAAGGAGAGAAAGGTCGGAACTCCACACACACATAAATAAGTAAACGATATGCATAACTGAGAAGAACCAACACCCACCTAAGTGGGTTTTGATAAGGATTTAAAAGGTACACTTTTGAGGGGTCATTTAAGCCCTTAATTGACCACTTTTATATCCGTTACTGCTTAATTTTGTTCCTTTTCACTTTTTAGGTCTCTTGAAGGCAAATTGCTGGAATGAGACTTATTCGGACGAAAAGGCGCGAATATATGAAGAAAATGGCCAAATTCAAGAATCAAGACACTCAAGCTGCTGGAATTGAAGGTGACGGCGTCACAGCCAAATGGTGACGCAGTCGCAACAAACTTTGTGACGACTCAGTAGCCAAATTGCTATGTTGCACTTGACTGCATCAGGTTTTAAAGAGTAGGGCGTCACAACTCAGACGACCTAGATTCAGATCCCGATGGCGTCAGAAGATGAAGCCGACAGCGTCACAACCATAAGGTGACGCCGTCACAAGCTGATCAAGACTATCACAACATGCGCGCGAAGTAGCTGATACTGTTTTGGCCATAACTTTTGCATACGAACTCGGATTTAGGTGATTCAAAAGCCCACCCGACCGGAACGAGAAAATCTACAGTTTGGTGAAAAATTCCTTGTGACGCCGTCACTCTATAGATATGACGCCGTCACCCTTTGCCGACAGAAAATCTGCCTATAAATAGAACATTATAACTTCACTTTTTGTAGGCTCTAAACCCTAACTCCGATTCCAGGGCTTAGATAGGTGTTTTTCCAGAAACTTTGAAGGTTTTAATCACTCCACAAAAATCTTGTAATGGTTTGTTGATTATATCTTAATCCATATCTTCAATTTATCATTATGTCTACCCCATGATTGATTGATTGTGTGTATGCTTGCTTGTTTAACACGTCCAGCTAAATTTCTTATGTTTTTGCTTAGATCTATGAAACCTAGTTGTTAATTATTGTTAGGTTGTCTCTTATCTTAATTGTAATTCGTTTAGGAGTGCGACTAGGCTATCGTTGTGTTTAATGCTTGATAAATCTTTGACAGTTTATGAATGACTTAGTGGATTTCGTTTACTCAACCCAAAGATAACCTCAAAGTTAGTTTATGAATAACTTAGTGGATTTCGTTTACTACACTTAAAGGTGACCTCAAAGAGTTAGGGAATTCACACCCTACGACCTTAGAAAACACAACGCGTTAAAAATAAGGACGTGACAATTCAACCACCAATAAAAGATAACTAGGGAGTAATAGTATCTGGGTAAACACATTTTTAATCATCATACGAGCACACTTCAATAGACAAAGACTACCCCTTAGCTTAGTTAATTAGATTAGATAATAGTAGAGTAATCGGTAGAAATACCACCCCCCAAATCCAATACCCCGAGATTCGTACCTTTCAATTTTCTAAAAAAATATAAAGAAGAATAAAAAATAATCTTCCTCAACCCCAACCTTAGCGTAGTAATTTCTCACTAGCATTCCTATTCCCCTAGAGAGCGATATCAATTCCCGAGGCTTACCCTAATACTACACTACAACAATTAGGTTCACTGCCTAGGGTGTTGAAAAACTTGCTCGACGAAAAGGAAGTTCCTTTGACCCCGAACGCGCGTTGTACCCGTATCAAGTTTTTGGCGCCGTTTCCGGGGAATAGAATAGCTAGTTAGACTTCTATCTCGTTTAGGTTCCCTTGCTTGATTCCTATCAAGTAAGATTTTTTCTCAATTTTTAGCTTTCTTGTAGTCTATCCCCCTTCTTCGTGAATTTGTTCGTAAATCCCATCACTTTTCATCATGGAAGGTGATAATCAACCACCACTCATCAACCCACCACCAAATGACCCGCCAAGAGGCCGAACTCTTGGTGAATACTCTAGACCAAGCCACTAAGGCTATAGGAACACCATTGAGCTCCCCGATCAAGCTCAAACTACGACCCTGCGATCCGACACCATCCGGTTGGTGGAAAACGGATGTGCATTTCATGGACTTCGTTCCGAAGATCCTTATCAGCATCTCAAGGACTTCCTTAAAATTGTTGATTCCATCCACCTTGATGCTACCACACGGGAGACCACGCGCTTGCGTCTCTTCCAATTCTCTCTACGGGACCAAGCTAGTAATTGGCTTGACCGACTTCCCGCCGGATCCATCTCAAGTTGGGATGATCTCACCACTCGTTTCCTCGCCCAATTTTTCCCACCGGGGTGAACTACCAAACTTAGGAATGACATCTTGATGTTCCAACAACGTCAAGGTGAAACTCTGTACGAGGCGTGGACTCGATTCAAGGACTTGCTCCACAAAGTCCCTCATCACGGCATCGATCTTTCTCTTCAATTCCAAATCTTTTACGATCGTGTTAACTTCTCAACTAAGCAATCCATCGACCAAGCAGCCGGTGGCAAATTTAGTTAACTTACCGTGGAAGAATCGTGGGGTACAATAGAGGACCTTTCCCTCTATGAAAACGAATGTTGGAATGAGCCCCATGAGTAGCCCAAAACCGTTAAGGCAGTCTCCTTTCCTCCTATTGACTCATAACCTTCCAATCGTAGGATGCTCGAACTTGAAGATCAAGTCAAATTCCTAATGAGCTCATACGAGACTCCTAAGATCGAGCCAAATAACTTAGGAAAATCCTACAACAACCCTCCAAACACCGGAACTTCCACTAGTATTGAGGGAATGGTGTCCAAATTCATGTCTTCTCAAGAAGCTCGATTAACGCAACTTGAAGCCGATTTCAAGCAACGACAAAGCGAGATGACAACCAAGCTCGACACCCTCTTAAAAGCCTTCTATGGATAAAGGGATGAAACACAGGCAAAAATGGCAGAGATGATGGATTTAGTGAAAGATTACACTAAGACGAAGATTCCCGAGAAGGTGTTAGTGAGAAAAGATGAGCACGCCACCCCACTTTGTTTGTTAACGCCATTTTCATTGCTTTCGATGAGGATGGAGCAGTTGAGAAGAAGGATCCTGAGAGCAGCAAGGATAGTAAGGATAAGAATGAGGCTCAGACTGATGATGAACTCAAATTCATCAAGCACTACCTTAAGCATGAGATCAATAAGAAAACAATTGTTAACCAAGTGAACAACTTTAGGTGTAATGATGTTCTTAGGAAAGCCCTCTTAGGTGAAATAGGAAAGGAAGAGTATGACACCATGCCTATGGGACCTATGCACGAGTCGATTCTGAGAAAGCCAGTAACTAAGAAGCAAGAGATATCTGGGAACTTTGTAATTCCATGTAGCATAGGTGACTTAGAGAACATAAATGCCTTGGCCGACCAGGGATCCGATGTAAACATAATGCCGCTGTCAGTCTATAATAAGTTAACTAAGGAGGAACCGACCAAGACCAATCTTAGACTTTCCTTAGCAAACCATTCATATGTTTATCCCATAGGAATAGCGGAGGATGTCTTAATTGAGGTTGCCAATATTGTCTATCCGGTGGACTTCGCAATTGTAGACACTGAGGAAGATAAAAACATGCCATTAATCCTGGGAACACCTTTCCTGGCCACAGCCAAGGCAACTATCAAATGCGGTGAAGGGATTATGATACTCAAAATTGGAAAAGGACAAGTTAGGATACCTATTGTTCCGAGATATCCTTTGAAGATTATGGAGAAGGTAAAAGATAAGAATTCACAGGTCTCCAATAATGTCGTTAAGAAGAAAATTGCTGGATGGGAAAAAGGGCTTAGAAATTTCATGAGTCAAGGGATGGATGCGACATTGTGGAAACGTGATAAAAAATTAGGGAACAATTACACCACAAAGCCACAGCCTCAAAAGAACCCTAAAGAATTTTTGAATTGAGAAAAGGTGCTTTTGTGAAAATCAAGAATAAAAGCATTAAAAGGAAGGAATAAGTCAAGATGGTTTGGGCCTTATACGGTGAAAGAAACTAATCTAAAGAATAAATCCGTTATCATAATAGACGACGTTGGGAAGGAGTCCACGGTAAGCATCCAACATCTACAACCTTTTGATGAAGGCTTATTAAATGAAAAAGGTGGCGGTAATGAAGTCACGTAGGGGCACGACTTCGAGTCTAGCTACAAGACTCATAAATAAAGAAAAGCGCTTCGTGGGAGGCAACCCATGCTTAATTGTTTGCTTGTTTGTGTGTCGTATATCTTTTTATTGGTTATTTATTCTCATGTTTGAATTTGTGAAAATGCTTTATTTTGTCTTTAACCTCGTCTTAATTACATATAAAGGTATTTTACAAAAGGGATAAGTGTAGGGAAGATTACACACGTTTTTAAAAGAACGTGAACATGAGAATTACGATTATTGAAAAGATATATATGTGTGTTTGTTAGAGTCAAATGCTTGTATCGAGTCATAATGGATGTTTTGCAGAAATTTTTTCAGATTCTAAAGATATAAATTTTCTAGAATTTTTCCAGAAAATCGCAGACCAGTTTCTGTCAGGACGGCGTCAGGATCGCAACTTGACGGCGTCAGGAGGAGCAGAAACAGCTTATAACTTTTTCTCGTTTTTTGTGCTACTTATAAATTTTTGGAAATTCTCAGGTTTTAATTTTCTAGAAAAACTGCAAACGTCCATTCCACAAGCATTATATCTTATTTAAAGTCTGGAATTACATCTTGTTGTGATTTTTCTTTGTTCGGTTTAATGCTTCGGGTTGTCTGTTTTCTTAAAGTGTGCAGGTTTTATTTATCAAAAAGAAGAAACATAAGATTGGATGGAGCTTTTCACGCATACATTCTTCTTGGAAAGAATTTAACCACTAGTTCACACACGGATCCTACCGAGCTAATCAGGGGAGTATTATTTTCTTTCGCTTTTAATTACCTTCCATTATCATAACTTTGATACTTTCGGGGAACATTGGGGACAATGTTCAGTTTAAGTGTAGGGAGGGAGAATAAAACGGGAACTTTGAAACTATGCTTATCCTTGATTATTTGTCTTGTCCAATTTCATTTGTATAATAAACCATGAGAAATATCGGTTAGGGTAATTTTGGCACCAAATTTAAATTTTTTCATGACATGTAGGAGTGGGCCATTAGTCTTAATAAAGCGTCTCATGAATAGGAAGTTATATGACTAGCACAAAACCCTTTACCACTTAAATTCCACCCAAAATGTGAGGATCGCCCTTAGATTTGTAGGAATTAAAGCATTCCACTTTAACGCTTCGAGAGTGTACCGGTAGTATTATAGATTCTAGAACTTGTTTTGTGATGCATTCCGAGATCGCTAGTGAGACTACACTTGTGTAGTTAGGAATAACTAAATGATAAGAGGCATTAGGATAACCATTGTTTGATACCCGTAGTATAATTACTTCTTCCACATCGGTTGAGTAATTCCCCCACACCCTTGCGTTGCACTCATCTTTAGTACACGATACCCCTAGTTAACCCCTCAGCGCCTATCCTTTTCGCGGTTCTCGTGATGTTTCGGTTTTTCGGAATATCAATGAAGAGCATTGTTTACAATCTACCCCCAAATGTACACTCAAATCGCGTTAGCCTACCTTATATGCACTCACTTTTAGTGCATTATTGTTACATACTAAACCCTTAGTTCAATTATCTAATTACTTGCCTAAGTTGCTGTGGAAAACTATAAGGGGTGGTTGAATAGTTTTGCCAATTAAAACTTTCTTTTAAACTATTTAGATCGACTTATGTCAATCTATTTAGATGTGTGTTGGATGTTGATAAACAAACATATAGAAGTATGTAATGAAAAGATAAGAGTAAGAAGTACAAAACCACAACGTGAGTATTTATAGTGGTTCGGCTACAAGGACACCTTCCTTGCCCTACTCCACTCCCCGAGTCACCTACTCGAGAGTTCGTAATCACTACACGACACCAACTCCTTATGGTGGAGAAACCTTCACAACGTTGCCTACTCTTTTTCCGATACTAGGCTAACCACCGGGTTCTTTCACACCAAGGTGAACCACACCTACCACAACGTCGCCTACCCTTTATCCGGTACTAGGCTAAGTACCGAGTTCCGTTACAATGGAGGAACTACTACCCAACACTACACCAACTACTAATCCCAAAGGAGACCAACTCCTTATTACAACATCATCAAGGATATCAATATCCTTGGATCTAATACTAATCTATCTTGTACATCGAAACACACCATATCGAATGTACATCTAAGGCACCTTTCACTAATGCCTTTAAATAAATCTTCAAGACACCCTTCACTAATGTCTTGTGTCTTGACTTCTAGGCACCCTTCACTAATGCCTATAATACGGACGATCGACACCTTTCACTAATGTCTTCGTCTTGCTACTTGAGACATCTTTCACTAATGTCTTCAACACTACACTTTTTAGAAGAAAGAAAAGAATCATCAACAAGAAGACTTCAATAGTCTTGATGATGAGGAAGCATGGCAACTCATGGACTTGAGCTTGCTTGACTTCAAAGGTGGTGATCTCGCCTTTAAGAGGAACCTAGAGAATCACATAAAAACAAAACTACAAACATAGATCACTTGGATCTGGGGTTAGAGAGTTTTTAACTCAAATGGAAAGTATGTGAGAAAGGGGTGGGTAACAATGAAGAAATGGCTCACTATTTATAGAGGAAAATGTCTACTGTTCCCCGGATCCCACGGATCCCTCCCACAAGGGATCCGTCTAGCGTAAAGCTAGGGATCCGTGGGACGCTCCTCTTTACCCATGGGTATTTTGGTTATGGGTCATGGGTCATGGGTTGATCCATGGGTCTTTTACTAGATACAATGTATCTTTTGAGTGCAATGCACCTAGTCACATGGGTGTGGGTCAATACCATGGGTTATGGATATTATCCCTATATGATATAAGCATGATGTCATGCAATGGGTTATGGGTCAAGCTCCATGGGTCATGGACTTTGGGTTGTACCCAACTACATTCAATGTATTTGGTCAATGGGTTGTGATACTTAAGTTTCTACCCATTCATATTACCCAATATACTACATACTAGTTATGTGTATATTTTACCCAAATATGTAAACACTAGTTGTTGTACATATGTAATACTAAATCATAAAATCACTTATACTTGTTTTAGTGTTTTATGTGAAAACGTAAGTGTGTAAGAAACTAGCCGGGTACCCGCGCACAGCGGCGGCGATAAGTATAGTTATATGTGTTAGCTTACCCGTTTAGTGAATTCGTTTCACAACACTTCGAATGTATATGTGTTAGTTGTAAGTGTTTGTTTGGGTTACCCGTAACTTTCCCGTAGCTTTCCCCCGACATCATTATTCCCGCATATAGAAATACCCTCGCAATCTCTTACGCGTCAAACACTACCCCAAAAGTATATGATTTTGACGAATCAAGATTATATTGATAGAAATAAATGAAATAAAAGTTAAAGTTGTAAAAATTTGAATTAAAATAAAATAAACCCATTAAAAATATAAAAACTAAAAACTCATAAAAATATATCAAAATGGATGTTGAATTAAAGAGCATAAAATTTTAGAAAATATGGTGAAATTAGATTATAAAAAAAAAATAAGTAGATAAAAAGATATTTTAATTTAAAAATAAAGATGAATTTTTAGTTGAGAAATGACACATGTCATTTTATAATTGGAGTTCTTTATCTTAATTTTTAGTGGTTAGGAGTTAGGTTTGGAGTTTGTTAGAAGTTAGGCTTGGAGTTTGTTAAGAAGTGACACATGTCATCTCATGATTGGAGCTCCTTATCTTAATTTTTGGTTAGAAAAACTCTTTCCATAATAAGTAAGTAAAAAAGTCTGAATTTTTAAGCCTTCTAATTTTAGAAGGCCTAAATGCATTATAAAGTAGTATAGATTAGTTCAAACTAATGACGTATTTTGTTTGTTTCATTAAAATGATTTTACGTTTGTTATCGACAAAACATTAGAAGATCGTAAAATATAAATAAACGTTTTTACGGCTTATTTGTATTAACAGTTGCTAAGTCAAGTCATATCCTTTGTACACAGTTTTGGGACGATTGGGACTCATGGGAAAAGTTAAATTTTATGAAGTGACGGGAAGGAACGTTAAATTCAGATTCCCTTTGTTTACGTAATAATGTACTCCAAGTGTTTTGATCTTTTCAATTCAGGTCAAATTAGTGTTCGAGTAATAAAAACTCAAGTGTAGGGATGTGCCTATAAATCCCTATTATTTTGATGTTATCATAGAGGATGGTAGAGTAAAAGTGTATGAAAAAAAAAAAAAAAAAAAAAAGGAAAAAAATAGAAAAAAAGAGAAAAAGAAAAAAGAAAAAAGAATGTTGAAAAAAAATGAAAAAAATGAAAAAACATACGGCCTACCATCCTACATCTATATTTAAATTTATGTTTGTTTGTTTCAAGTTATCTAAAGTTTAGAGTGTCGAGTCTTGGCTTAGCAACGCCATCCTTCAAATGCTTGTAACATAAAGATTTTTGACCTGCCACCACTAAATCGCCTATCCCACCAAACCCTTTGTTTCCCTACCGTAAGCCTAACATTACATCCCTTTAAAAGACCTCTTGGATAGTTTTTCCTAGGTGCGTACGCCAAAGCAATGGAGGTTTGATCTAGTCTCAAGCCTATGGTAATCTATGTAATAGGACCGGTTAATGAGTGTTTATCTTTCATTTCCAACTTGATATATTTCATATACACCCGAGAGATGAGAGTATCCAAACACCACTTGTGAGGTGCTAGTATGTAATTTCCGTGCTTGTTATGACTTTTGCGGGGCTTATACGTATTGTGAATTGTTCTAAACTAATGCTTCATGACCCCTAACTTATAAATTAATTGGCTAAAAGCACATTTGCTTGAGGACAAGCAAATACCAAGTGTAGGGATAACTGAGAAGAACCAACACCCTCCTAAAAGGGTTTTGATAAGGATTTAAAAGGTACACTTTTGAGGGGCCATTTAAGCCCTTAATCGACCACTTTTATATTCGTTACTGCTTAATTTCGTTTCTTTTCACTTTTTAGGTCTCTTGAAGGCAAATTGCTGGAATAACACTTATTCGGATGAAAAGGCGCGAATATATGAAGAAAATGGCCAAAGTCAAGAATCAAGACACTCAAGCTGCTGGAATTGAAGGTGACGGCGTCACAGCCAAATGGTGACGCCGTCGCAACAAACTTTGTGACGACTCAGTAGCCAAATTGCTATGTTGCACTTGACGGCATCAGGTTTTAAAGAGTAGGGTGTCACAACTCAGACGGCCTAGATTCAGATCCCGACGGCGTCAGAAGATGAAGTCGACGGCGTCACAACCATAAGGTGACGCCGTCACAAGCTGATCAAGATTATCACAACATGCGCGCGAAGTAGCTGATACTGTTTTGGCCATAACTTTTGCATACGAACTCGGATTTAGGTGATTCAAAAGCCCACGCGACCGGAACGAGAAAATCTACAATTTGGTGAAAAAGTCTTTGTGACGCCGTCAATCTATAGATGTGACGCCGTCACTCTATAGATGTGACATCGTCACCCTTTGCCGACAGAAAATCTGCCTATAAATAGAACATTATAACTCCACTTTATGTAGGCTCTAAACCCTAACTCCGATTCCAGGGCTTAGATAGGTGTTTTTCCAGCAACTTTGAAGGTTTCAATCACTCCAAAAACATCTTGTAATGGTTTGTTGATTATATCTTAAAATCCTTATCTTCAATTTATCATTATGTCTACCCCATGTTTGATTGATTGTGTGTATGCTTGCTTGTTTAACATGTCCGGCTAAATTTCCTGTGTGTTTGCTTAGATCTATGAAACCTAGTTGTTAATTATTGTTAGGTTGTCTCTTATCTTAATTGTAATTGGCTTAGGAGTGCGACTAGGTTATCGTTGTGTTTAATGCTTGATAAATCTTTGACAGTTTATGAATGACTTAGTGGATTTCGTTTACTCAACCCAAAGATAACCTCAAAGTTAGCTTATGAATAACTTAGTGGATTTCGTTTACTACACTTAAAGGTGACCTCAAATAGTTAGGGAATGCACACCCTACGACCTTAGAAAACACAACGCGTTAAAAATAAGGACGTGACAATTCAACCACCAATAAAAGATAACTAGGGAGTAATAGTATCTGGGTAAACACATTTTTAATCATCATACGAGCACACTTCAATAGACATAGACTACCCTTTAGCTTAGTTAATTAGATTAGATAATAGTAGAGTAATCGGTAGAAATACCACCCTCCAAATCCAATACCCCGAGATTCGTACCTTTCAATTTTATAAAAAAATATAAAGAAGAATAAAAAATAATCTTCCTCAACCCCAACCTTAGCGTAGTAATTTCTCACTAGCATTCCTATTCCCCCAGAGAACGATATCAATTCCCGAGGCTTACCCTAATACTACACTACAAAGATTAGGTTCACTGCCTAGGGTGTTGAAAAACTTGCTCGACGAAAAGGAAGTTCCTTTGACCCCGAACGCGCGTTGTACGCGTATCAGGTTTACGTAGTATTTATATGAAAGGGATCTAGGGCCACACTTCTAGTCCCTTCCCTTAGGCGTTTGGGCCTTTGCATAGGCTCATGGGCTTACTACATAAGCCTAACATCATTACAAACATATAAGCCTAATTAGCAACCTATTACAATACTAATTACCGACACTTGATTACTAGTTATAGGTAATCCCAACAATACCCAAGTGTTTACGGAACAATACTTGAGATTGAATGACAAGTATGATAATTCTCCTTACTAAACTTAAGCTAAGCTTAACTACAACTATGCTAAACCAATTGAGCTATTCTCAGGGACTTAGTTGTATTTGGAGGAGAGAAAGGTGTTTGTGAAAGTCAACACATTAAGTGCACAAACTTGTCAACCTTTCTACTCCTACTTATGGTCCTATTTATACACAATGATTTACAACCGTTATTGAAAAAGACAAAGATGACCTAAGCTAGTTTAGACAAAATACATGTGTATTTTGTCTATGTTATAATGACTACTTTGGGTATAGGACAATGATACTTTCTAAATAGCAGTGATGACACTGCTATTGTTTTTTAGCCTTTCAGGAAAAGTTTGACCTTTGCTTGATAAGGACTCCCCCTTAATCATTTCAAACTTATCATGCCTTGTCCCACCTTTACTTCAGTCTTTAGCCTTCAGTCTTCATAGTTGTTGAGGAGACTTGGGGTTCAGTGAGTTATTGTCATCACTCACTAAACCCATCATCTTTTTCTTTGGCTCAAGTATCATTCACTGAGTCCCGCCTCACTGAATGGAAAGTCTTTCTCTTAGGCTTGTCCTGAGCATCTTGAAGATGACTCATTGAGTGGTTGTTCATGGATATTTGGTGAATGTCCTGAAGATGACTCACTAAGTGACTTGTTGAGTGTTCATGGATATTTAACACTTAGGTTATTTTCTATTCAAATCCTAGTTTAAGGATACTTGGGTACTGAATGAACCCAACAAAGTATGACAATTAATCATCTTTATATATTTAATGCTAGTAAAGAAAATGAAGTTTTAATCACAATCAATTGCTTGAGTATGAGTAAAAACTCCTTTCACAAGGCATGCATTAAATGTGTGTACAAGTTTACCCTTTTGAGTATTCTATTTAAGAAACTCATTTTAACCTCACAGTCTAACCGATTGGTGAAAGATCAATCAAGTTCCAAAATTGATTATCTTTCAAGGACTGCATCTTAACATTTATAATTTTGAGTCATTCATCGGATTCAAGATACGATAATGCATCTCTGCAGTTAGCAGATTCACTATGACCAACTAACTTATATTCTCTAACATTGATATAAAAACATATCACTCATGTATTCAAGGTATCCTTGCGGATCTATGAATGGAGTTGCATCATTCTTTGGTTCAACATTTATATGTTCAGCCTCATTATGACATTCACTCAGTATGACCTATCCTTGTTACCTTTCCCAAAAATAGAGAAGAAAGTGACCAAGAAACCTACTTTAGAAGCTCACCCATCATCCTTTAGAGATTTAAAATCGTCTCTAACTGCGTTATTTGATTTTTTTTCTTCATAGAGATAACATAGTGTTGCTCTCAATTTTCTGTAGTCTCATTCGTCACTGTGGTCACCTAAAGATCCTTGACTCTTTTATACTCCATGGGAATGATAAGAATATCATTAACCAGTTCGCGAGTGACCTTAATCTTTTATTATCTTTCATTTTGCAATGTGCACATTTCAACATCATATTTTTCCACAACCCATAATCTTGACATTGTTGGTGTATAATCAAAATCAAAGTTACCAATAATTATCTAAATCCCATTAAACCTAAATCAATTTAAGGGTTCAATGTGAGTATAAAATTTTCACATTCTTAGGTGATAATTTTGATTGGATATTTACCTGTTCAATCTTTTTTACTTTCATCTTCAATGATTTCATATTTATATACTCCTACGCATAATCTTAGGAATCTTGTTTGTCACATGAATACCTACTACATCAATATGTTAAATTAACTACATCACAAATACAACTATACATACAATTTTCAACAAATAAAATAACCTACATGTAATCTAATGGAACCTCATATGTCAAAAATGAATACCTACTGCATCACCATTTAAAATCAACTGCATCATACATAAAACTACATACAAACAGTTTTTGACAGAAACTGCATGTAATCTAATAGAACCTTATACACCACATATAAGCACCTACTGCCTTCGTTTTTAAAAACATCATACTTACTTCAAACGGTTATGCCTTTTTTGATTATGTTTGTTGTATAGGTTTCTTACTTTGAACAACCAAATCCTTCGGTCTATTAATCTTTCTATTTGCTAATTTGCAAAAGAAAACACGATTTTAGTAAAATAAAACTTAACATATTGATACAATAACAAAATTAGGGTTCATTGATCAACTTACGTGGATGTTTTAAAAGTGATAGAGTTGTCTTTACTATTGCTATTGATGCATTCAACGGATTATGATTTAAAGATTTTTATATTAAGGTTTTGAGAAAGAATTATGAATTTAGTGTCTGTAACTTGGAGGGAAAATGAGATATCATTATGATTTTATGGTGTTTATTTGGTAGCAAAGATGAACAACATCAATACAAACGGGCAATTTTGCACTTTATAAATTTGCCCATAAAGTTTGCATTATCTACAATATTGTCATCCCCAGTTTTAATTTTGACAAGTTTGATTCACTGACTTTATATTTTAAAAGGTTTTTTAGGGTACGTTTGATAAAAACAATTGTTGCTGGAATTGGAGATGTAGATTATAAAAACAGCTTATTTTTATAAGCTGTATGAAGTCATGAAGTATCATTTGATTTGCAGAGATTATGAAGTTTTTATAAGCTACATGAAATAGCATTTAATTTTCAGAGATCATGAAATATTATTATTTTTATAATATATCTTACAAGTATTGTCTTCAAAACGAAGACGAAACTTATATTTTAAGCATAACTTTTTTAATAATATTGTGTACCAAATATAGCCTCAATTTATTCAATATGGTTTATATATTTGTACTCAAATTTCTGATGATAAGAAAAGTACACACCACGCCATATATTGAAAAAAAACATTTAAAAAAAGTAACAATATTTTAGAATTATGTGTATACACTTTTGAGTTTTCCAAACATCCCACAAGGGACGAAACCCCAATAGGTGGCCCACACTTCCATAACCTATATACACAAAACAAGCCTTTTTGTACTATTAAATCACATTCTTCTTCACTTGATTTGAAAAACCTAAACAAAATGTACGGAGAGAGCGAGTATGTTGAAATTCTGGTAACCGTACCGGAAGAGATTTCGGCGGGTGACCGGAATGTTGTTGCATACGGGAATGACGTGATTTGTGAATTTGAAGGAATTGACGGCGGTGGGGTTCGTGGTGATGGTGATCAGTTGATGTAGTATGGTTCCATTCCAGTTAAGTAGCAAAGCATGCGCTTTTTCCACTTATTGAATTTTCCAACATCAAGTTGGGGAGCAACATTTAAATAGCTTCCTCCTTTTTTGTCGACTAGTTGGGGCACATCGCTATCAACCATGGTAGGATCTTGATTTTAAAAACTTTGAGACTCTGTAATTAAAAAAAGTTTTATAAACCAGAGGCTCTAATACCACTTGTTGGTCCCGTTAACTTGGTTATAATTAACCACAAAGTTAATCTACGCAAGCTCCATGACTTAACAATGTTATGAGAAAAACTTTGTGAAAAGATAAACGTAAAATAAAAGAGAGAGTTTTTTCAACATTAAATTCTATTTGCAATTAACAAAGAGTTATACCCAAGTATTTGCGGAACAACACTTGAGATTGAATGACAAGTATGATAATTCTCCTCACTAAACTTAAGCTAAGCTTAACTACAACTATGCTAAACCAATTGAGCTATTCTCAGGGACTTAGTTGTATTTGGAGGAGAGAAAGGTGTTTGTGAAAGTCAACGCATTAAGTGCACAAACTTGTCAACCTTTCTACTCCTACTTATGGTCCTATTTATACACAATGATTTACAACCGTTATTGAAAAAGACAAAGATGCCCTAAGCTAGTTTAGACAAAATACCTGTGTATTTTGTCTCTGTTACAATGACTACTTTGGGTATAGGACAATGATACTTTCTAAATAGCAGTGATGACACTGCTCTTGGTTTTTAACCTTTCAGGGAAAGTTTGACATTTTCTTGATAAGGACTCCCTCTTAATCATTTTAAACTTATCCCGCCTTGTCCCGCCTTTACTTTAGTATTTTAGCTTTCAGTCTCTTCAATCTTCATAGTTGTCGAGGAGACTTGGGATTCAGTGAGTTATTGCCATCACTCATTGAACCCATCATCTTTTTCTTTGGCTCAGTTATCACTCATTGAGTCCCGCCTCACTGAATGGAAAGTTTTCTCTTAGGCTTGTCCTGAGCTTCGTGAAGATGACTCATTGAGTGACTGTTCATGGATATTTGGTGAATGTCCTGAAGATGACTCACTGAGTGACTTGGTATAAAAACAGATTATTTTGACTCACTTAGGGTATGTTTTACAAAAATAATTGTTGCTGGAATTGGAGATGGAGACTCTAAAAACATATTATTTTTATAAGCTATATAAAGTAACATTTGATTTTCAGAGATTATGAAGTTTTTATAAGCTACATGAAATATCATTTAATTTTCAGACATCATGAAATATGAGGAGAGTTATTTTACATACCAAACTTTTCTTACATACCAAGGGACTCATCTCCACCATCCATCTAAAAAGAAATCAATGGCTGAGATTAAAAGCATTTTATTATTTCACCTATTTTTTATAATTTAAATATCTCTTAAACCATTAATCGTTAAGTGAAAATATTTACACCGTCGCGAAGAGTATTTAATTATCTTTCTATAGACGGACACTTTGATATACTTTCGAAAATATTTACACCGTCACGTTTCTTCGTCTTTTTTACATTACTTGAAATTTGCATGAAAAAAATCATATATGATTAAACACTCACATGTGATATTAGTGTTAAATCATATATCATATGTATATCATATGTGATTTTACACTAATGTAGGATCTTTGTTTGATATACAATAGGTGCGGCGCCTTTAGGTTAAATGGTTTTGAGAGAGAAAGAGGGAGAAGATGGGAACCCTAGAGAGACAAAGAAAAATATATTATGAAGGTCCAACCCTTTTGCCTTGGAGGGCAAAGGGTATTTATAAGTTACAAGCTTAGACGCCTACTTTAGGTTGTAGATCAGGCATACAGCGGGTAAAGACCCATCCGTCCTCCACGGTGTTACAAAGTAATCTAAATACTAACACTGAATAGCTACGACTACGAGCTTTCTAACGAGTATACATACTTGAGGTGACCGACACTTTAAGTACTGGATTTACTAAATCCCAACAATCTCCCCCTAAGGGAGGTCACCTCAACTTACAATGATTACAAACTGATATAACGTTTCGATGTTCTTGGTTTCTTTAATTAAGCACTTTTGTTCTTTAGCTCGTAGTCTTTGATTCATCATGTTCTGCATGTTTTGATAAATCGAGTGGATGTCTTAAACTGATCCACGTGATGATAGAGTATTTGAACCAGCTTTGAGATTATCAGCAAACATAAATCTCTGACTCATCCATTGTGGTGTTGATAGTATGTGATGTTGTGACTTTTGGACCGACATGCTCACATTCTGGATCATGATATCTTCTTATCAGAGAAGCGGAAGCTTTAGTTGATTCATGATATTTGCAGCAGCGTAGCAGAAGCATGGAGTGAAAACATCAGAGTCATTGATGCACTTATCATGATTTCTTTAGAGATGAATGTAATGTGTGAGCATGCGGCTATGGATTGACTGCTTCAATCTGATCAGCTGGAAACGTCGGGTGTTCCTGCATAAAACAGTTAGCAATATCGCGCACAAAAGTGTCTTTGATCACTTTTTTTGAATTGAGGTACACGGCCCACGGTTCCCCGTTGAATAGTACAAGTACTGCCTGTGATCAGGAATAATTCCGAAGAATCTCCTTGACAGGGTTTCACAGCTGTTCTAGCTGTTCTCAAACCGGAACGTCTCAAAGAAGACAACACGGAGTGAGTGAACCAGCGAATTGAGATTCACTGATTGATGAAAAAATGATTTGAAAAACAATCGTGTATTGCTTTATAGAAAGTGTTTTGCAATACCACGAAGGTTTTATGGAAAATCAATTATCAATCATAAATACCCTTTAATTTTGAAACATTAATACACAGTCGATGTGCTATGGAAAAGAACTTTTAATCACAACGACTGGTTTTTCAAAGGTATCCGTCAATCCATAACCTGAACCAGGATTGATCCAAAAGATTGAATCGCCCCATTGTTTCTGTTCAGTTGTCACATGGTTGATCTATAGAATAGATCTCACATGCCACCTACCAGGAGCTTATTTGATGTTGGCTCCAGAAGGCTTTCCATCTTCATTGTGAATATGTATGCATATCACTCAGATGTTCTGGCAATACCACAAGGATAATGCGTAGGACTCAAGATATAATATCTCTTTCCACATTGTGTGAAACAGAGAGTCTTCATTGAAAGTGTCCTAAGGAGATTTATTGATTATCTCGTGGCTTTAGACTCAATTTGTGCATATTTGGATCCTGTATCGGAGACTAGGGAGAGGGTCTCCTTCTTCAATATCAACAATCTCTAAGAGAAAGTCGATAGATAATGTCGGTTCCCTGTGAGAATGAAACAAGTCCTTTTAAGAGGAACTTGAGTGGTTTGGGAAGTTGAAGTGCAGTGCGTCACTGGGTCCATGACGTCTTGTCTTCAATACCGATGTTACCTTGGTAACCACCAGTAGCATATGAGTTGAACCCGGTTACTGCCCTAAGGTTGAATTATTGGAGGGCTATTTCTTTTCTCCCTTTTTCACATTCAGTTCTTTTTCATTCTTCAACCCCTTCAGTGCTTACCGAGACTTCATAGCTAGAACCTTGTTGGGTTTATTCCAGTACTAGCTCTGACTCAGTCCGCACTCTTCCCATATCTCATATTTCTCCTTTTATCATCATACCTAAGGACTTCTACACTAACTAGTGGATTGTCCCTGGGTAGATCCCTCCGGTTCTGGCGGATCATGGGAACAAATACCTAACCTTATCATCCTTATATCACCATACATAAAGTAAAGTTGGTCGGTCTATTTGGTATTGTTCATCTGCCGTTGAAACCAATTGAAAACCATTTGAAAATCAATCCAGATACTTATGATATATTATCAAAGCATTTTGTACCTGAATTGTTTTTGATATTTTTAGAACAAGAGCTCCCCCTCAACATGTGCATCAAGTATTTGAAATTGTTTTGCACATGGAGGCAAGAGAAAGAATTAACTTCTTTGTTTACCATTTTCTAAAAGATATCAACATCACTTCCCTAATCAAATCAAGTAGATAAAGCATTTTGGGAAAGGATGAGGTTTTCATAATTTTGCTCCCCCTCAATATGTGCCTCAAGGTTTAAAAGAGTTTTGCACATATAAGAGGGAACCTGCACATTGATCACGTTTCAAAACTTAGTGGTTTAAGATAGATGCTCCCCCTCAACATGTGCATGGAAAATTTGAAATCGTTTGTCACATGTGGGAAGGAGAGCATGTACATCCTTATAACACCATTTACCAAATTATCAGATTAAATCCAATTTAAATCACAAATTCTTCCCCGATCACAATTATCAAATCCTTTGAGATTTGTGATCTCTTGTAGATTTAAATTGATTTTGAAAGCTTTTAAGGAGAATTGTGACTTGATTATGAAAGCGTTTTAACTGATGAGGATCGGATTTAAAGACTTTAAACTCCATTGTTAAAACATGCATGATTATCTTTTGAAAACAATTGTATGACAAATAACCTTTAATTGAAATCATTCTCCCCCTCAATCAATGACATAAGTTGTTGATTGAGTGATAGATATTTTGACAAACTTTTAAGTCTAGATGATTTTCAAACTTGAGTCTGAGTTATTTTACAAAGCAATTAGTTTTCATTAGATAGCAGATAAATGTTTATAGAATCAGAGCATGAGATTTGAAAAACATGATAAAGCATGGCTCTGTTCTTTCTTTGAAAAGCGGGTTACTGTCTGAAATGACAATAAACCAATATTTTTCTCCATCTCGTTTTTTTTTTTTTTTTTTAATTCGAACTTCATCTAGAGACCCGTGCCATTCTTTGAGTGACAACTCAAAGTCCATAGATGTTATCGAACCGACAAGAAAAACATGATAAATAAACAATATTTTTTGAAGATTTTAAAGATTTTCTGATTTTTATGGATTTTGAAAAGTTTTATAATTTTCTATTTTTGTTTTGTTGGTTTTGTATTTTTGTATTTGGTTTTTGAAAAGATATATACAAGAATAGATAGAGTCGAACACCTTTACTCCTCGACGTCTTCCTGAAGACGTTTGAGCGTTTCTGGTTGAAGGCTCTTTAAGCCTAGTCGTGGAAGAATAAACTCAAAGCGTTCTCGAGGAAGAGCTTTGGTGAAGATGTCTGCTAGTTGATATTCAGTCCTTACGAAGTATAGTTCAACCACACCGTTTTCAACTTGTTCCTTGATGAAATGATGTCGAATGTCGATGTGCTTTGCTCTAGAGTGTTGAACATTGTTGCAGCAGAGAGCAATGGCACTTTTGTTATCACAATACATAGGAACTTTGTTGAATACAAAGCCATAGTCAGATAATTGGGATCTCATCCATAAGATTTGAGCACAACAGGATGACATGGCTATGTATTCAGCCTCTGTAGAGGATATGGAAGTGCTCATTTGTTTCTTTGAAGACCAGCTTACAAGCTTGTCACCTAAAAATTGAGCACCACCTGACGTACTTCGACGTGTATCTTGACATCCTGCATGGTCAGCATCTGCATAGGCCGTTAGAGACATACCGGATTCCTTCGGATACCAAAGACCTATATTAATGGATCCTTGGAGATACCGAAAGACCCGTTTAACCGCTTCAAGGTGCTTTTTGGTAGGCTTAGCCTGGTATCTAGCACACATGCATACAGCGAACAAAATGTCTGGTCTGCTGGCTGTGAGGTACATCAGGGATCCAATCATACTTCGATATTTCGTTTGATCTACTATGATACCTGATTGGTCCTCATCCAGTTTTGTACGCTCCACCATAGGAGTGTCAACAGGGTCACTGGAGGTAAATCCAAATTTCTTTAATATTTCATTAGCGTATTTTGATTGATTTATAAAAATGCCTTCGGGACTTTGTGAAATTTGTAATCCCAAGAAAAATGACATTTGTCCCATCATTGACATTTGAAATTTGGAGCCCATCTCCATAGAAAAACTATCACATTCATTAGGGTCAGTCGAGGCAAAAATAATATCATCAACGTAAATTTGAACGTGAATTAAATGTTTGCCTGACTTTCTGGTGAACAATGTTGGATCAACTGCTCCTTTGCTGAATCCGGTGGATAGAAGAAACTTTGATAGCGTATCATACCATGCCCTTGGAGCTTGCTTCAAACCGTAAAGGGCCTTTTTCAAGCGATAGACATGAGTAGGATGCTCTGGATTTACAAAACCTTCTGGTTGGCTGACGTATACGACTTCTTTGAGATCTCCGTTGAGAAAAGCCGTCTTTACATCCATCTGATAGACAATCATATTCTTACTTGCAGCATTAGCCAGGAAGATTCTGATTGCTTCGATGCGTGCAGCAGGAGCAAAAGATTCCTCAAAGTCGATACCTTCTTCTTGACGATAACCTTTAGCAACTAACCGTGCCTTATTTTTCAGAACATCACCGTGCTCATCAAGCTTCACTTTGAAGATCCACTTGAGAGCAATGATCATAGCACAATCTGGAACTGGTACTAATTCCCATACATCTAGACGATCGAACTCATGAATTTCTTCTTGCATTGCATTAAACCAGCTGTCCTCAGACATTGCAGTTTTAACATCTTTTGGTTCGATCTTGGAGAGTACTGAGTTGAAGAAGCACCATAAGGCATCAGTAGCTAATTGTTTTCGAGTTGATACAGAACGAGAAGGATTCCCAATGATGTTATCTAATGGATGGTCATGTGTCCATTTTCTGATGTGTTCGTGTGGTTGTTGTTGAAGGACTGATGTAGCAGAGTTTATATCCCCTGATGAAGATGGTTCAGATGTTGGTTCAGGGGCAAAGATGTTTTCAAATGGAGCATCTTCGGGAGTAGCAAAGGGATTAACTTCATCATTGATGCCAGAAACATTTCCATGATGTACATTCGAAGATTGATGATTTGTTGATGAGACCGAGTGATCAGCAGCAGGCGCTTCTTGACTTAAAGATATTGAGACTGTAGGATTGACTTCATTCTCAGTATTATGAGCAGCCTCTGATGTGGGAATTGACAGTTCAATAGCACTTGGCTCATAGAGTTCATCAAACATAGGATCAAACAATTTCTTTAAATCATCTTCAGATGGAGGTACATATGGAGTTGCTGGAGAAGAATTTGGTACAAGGGATGAACCAATTGGACTCATTTGAGGTGCAGGTCCAGAACCGGATTGTCCTGGAGCCATTTGACCGGACAACTCATCGAACGTAACGTGAATAGTTTCCATGATGTCTCGAGTTCTTTTGTTGTAGATTCGGTAACCCTTCTTGTTTGGTGCATAACCTACAAAAACTCCGATGTCTGCTTTAGCTCTTAATTTACCCAAATCTTGACCATCATTTGTTGGATAGCACAAAGCACCAAACACACGAAGATAGGATAAATCAGGTTTTCTTTTATGAACAAGTTCATATGGAGTTTTTCCATGAGAGGTGTGAATAAGGGAACGATTTTGGGTGTAGCAGGTAGTGGCAATGGCTTCAGCCCATAGAAACATTGGAACCTTTGAATAAATTAGCATTGTTCTTGCGGCTTCCACAAGAGTTCAATTTCGTCTTTCAACTACACCGTTCTGTTGAGGAGTTCGTGGAACACTTCTTTGATGACTGATTCCAATACTTTCATAAAATTGACTTAAGTCTCGGTTAACGAACTCTGTGCCATTGTCAGTTCGAACAATTCTAACCGTGTTGTTAAGACGAACCTGAAGTTGCTTGATAAGTTTGATGATGACGGCTGGAGGTTCATCCTTAGTCCTCAAGAACTTTACCCAAGTAAATCTAGAGTAGTCATCAACAACGACTAAAATATATCTCTTCCCATTAATCAGATCCATATGAAGGGTATGAAGAACTTCCATTACAGAGTTTGTGGGTTTTGGTTTGTGGGCATATTTCGTGCTTTTTCCCAATTGACAAGCTGAGCAAAGATGATCTTTCTCATATTTTAATCTGGGTAAGCCTCTGACAAGATCCTTTCTGGAAAGATTGTTTATGGTGCCGAAGTTCAAGTGATTGAGACGACAATGCCATAACCAAGATTTTGTTTTAGAAGCCTTTGACAGCAAGCAAATTGGAGAGGACTTCATCATGTCATCGATAGAGATGGTGTATAAGTTAGAACCTCGAGTGCCTCTTAATAATTCTACACCATCAAGTTCTCTAACGAAGCAAGTATGTTTCCGAAAAGCCACTTCAAGATCGGAATCACAGAATTGACCAACAGAAAACAAGTTATGACCAAGACCTTCCACATAGTATACCCGGGAAATTACACTATCTCCGACCACATAATCACCATATCCCATAATAGCTCCAAAATGGTCGTTTCCGAATCTAACAGTTCCAATAAATTTACTCACGAAGTTCATGAGCCGTGACCGGTCACCAGTCATATGCTTGGAACAGCATGAGTCCAAATACCAGAGGACGATTTGTAGGACTTGCATTTGAACACAGACAAGAATGGATAACTGGATAATTTGGAACCCCATGAACGATTGGGTTCCGTTTGGTTAGTACACATTATTGGAGCACCCACATCAGTAATAGGAAATATGACCTCATTAGTATTGGTTGCAACACTAGTAGTGACAGTGGACCTGTTTGAGGTATGTTCACTTCTTAAAGGTATGATTCTACCAGTGGGCTTCCATTTCTTAGAAGGTATGGATCTAGACAACTTAGGGCAAGATTCATTCAATTTGAATTTTCTGCCAGTAGGTTTCCATTGATAACCCATATTGCTAAATTTTCTTCCTGTAGGCTTCCAACAGTTTCTAACCTTTTTCTTTTTAGGCTTCCAGATCTCCTTAACATGTTTAGCATTTTTTATATTCTTTGACTGGAGTATTATCAACATTAATCACCTCATTCTCAGAACATTTATGATTAAGACCAGAAATCAAACATTCATTACATGTTTTGCAAAAGGCAGTAGAATTCGAATTAATTACAGTACGCTTATAGCTAATACTAGAATCAACACGATTCATTTTATTCAGCTTAAACTTATTCTTCCTAGGGTGTTCTTCTACTAGCTTTTCTTCAACACTTTTGGTTGGCAAGATCCTATTTCGCATTGTATTGCCTGAAGGCTTTGACTCGCTAACCTTAGTATTGCCGATTACTCCTGTAGAAGGAACAACAGGAATATTAGTTGGTGAAACAACACTGTGCCTTGGTGGTCTAGAAGTGCTGGGTTCTGAAGTTTTGTGAGGCACATTAAAAGTCACATTCTTATCCTTAGGCATAGAACTGGGTGCTACTATTCTATCTCGCCTATTGCTAAATTTCGGACATGTGACAATTATGTACTCTAAGAGTTCTTGAGATCGTTTGGCATCCATGCAAGCATAGGCAATGGTACTATCAAGAGGTTTTTCTAATCTTTCATCTTCAACAATCTCACGAAGACCCTTTAAACTTTCCTTAAGAGATGAGAGATATGCTTTATGTGCAAGTTCATTATTCCTAATGGGTGGGGGAATATATAACATATCAATAGCATACTTATCACAATCAGAGACTTTAGGAACAGAGTACTTGCAATTGGGGATTGGCAACTTTCCTTTTACCTCACGCTTAAGATCCTCAATATCATTAAGTAAAGAAGTTATCTTTTCAATTTGTTTATCATGTGTAACTTTAAATGAATCACATAACTCTTTATTTTGATCATTAACCTTTGAATTTTCAGTTTTAAAACAAGCATTTTCCTTTTGTAAGTTAAAAATGATGTTTTGAAGTTGGAAATTCTGAGAATCTAAAGGTGGAGGCACATGGGAACCAGTTACATCCCTCTTTTCACCTTTCAGTTGTGAAATTTGAGCTTTCAACCTTTTGATCGTGTTATACTGAGCTCGAATTTGTTCATCACGTTTGTTGATTTCAAAAAATGCATCAAACTCAGGCGCATCAGACGATGTCTTGATATTTGAGGTTTTAACATTTTCTTTGAGATGTTGATATTTTAATTGCAAAGCAAAATGTTCAACTTCTAATTTTGAAAGATGTTTAACCAGATTATCATGATCATCCTGTTCAATTTTCTCATGCAATTTTGAATTCGTTTTTTCAAGCTCAATGACACGATCATGGGAAACTTTTAAAGCAACAGATAATTCATGAAATTGAGATGCAGTAATAGAAGAATTCGTAGCAACATAGAACACATCTTGAGCATCACATTGAGAGATCAAGTTCTCATTTAGTATATGCAGATTTTTCCTTTCAATTTCATTGTATTTTAGTTCCTGTTCATAATCATTGACTTCAACTATCATTGCATCGAATTCCTTTTCCAATTCTTTAATATCAGTGTTTATTCCAATTTTAAGACTCTCAAATTGTCCTTTTAATAGTTTAAAGAAAGGCATGACTTCGGTTAAGTGGCATTCTTTCATTTGCTCAAAACCTCTTTCCCCCTCAGTAATTCCTGTGGGTGTGATTCTCTTCTTACACGTTTTCTCAAAATCAACAAATAGCTGATAAACAACATATAGGCTGATTAAGGTCCTGCTATTAGTGGCAATAGATCTAGGAACTAGGTGCATTGGTGTATTAGGAGGATACACAGTTGCTTTTGGCAATTTCCTAAGAGGAGGGTTAGAAACAACAAGATTCTCTGCTTTTTGCTTATCTAAATCCATTTTCCAAAACACTTGTTCAGGAGTTAGAAGTGTCTGAGTCTTAAACTTGTTTAAGGAGATCCAGTTTTCCTTAGTGTAATCATGAGGTTTGATCGTTATGTTATTCTTTTTACACTCAGGATTTTCAAGCTTCTTGTTCATTTTCTCCCTAGTGACTTCATCTGATTTCTTATCTTCCTCAGTGCACTCAATGCAACTAGGTTTCTGCCTAGGCTTAAGGATTTCATTACCATCATAAAGTACCTTATGAGCAGCTCTAGCCTTTTTAATAACCTCAGGACTTGGTTCCTCAACAAGGGGAACGCTATGCTTATCGCTTAAGATTCTATGCTTAGTGATCATGTGAGCAGTCTGAATGGTATTCCCTTGTACGTACAACTTATTATCAAGTGTGTTTTTCAAAGTTTTCAGATTGGAAAAATCATTCAAAAGTTTTGATTCCTTAGTATTGAATTCTTGCTTAAGCATTTTCACATTTTCTTGAAGTTCTTGTTTTTGCTTAGCAGTTTTAGAAAGCTTTTCTTGTAAGGAGTTTAACTCTTGTTTTAAAACTTCTTCTCTAAAATTTCTTTTTCTGATAATTGTACGCATTTGGTTATCCATATCCTGCTCACGGGTAGTTAACTCAAACTTAGCACGCTGTTCATAAATAGCAACTTGTTCCTTATAGGTATTGAGCTCAGTGGTCAAGGAATCATCAGGCACAAATGCAGTGTATTCATCATGCATGCATTCATTGTTAATTGCAGAAGATTCATCACTAGGTACAACAAGACTGTCATCTTGTTTCACATATTGTTCATATGGGATAACAATGTTATTTCCCATATTTTCAATATCTGACTCAATGACTTCAGTAGATTGTACTTCATGGTGAATCTTTTGCTTATCAACCACATCATATAGTTTGAGTACCTCTTTAATGATGGATTCCTTGGATGGACTGGTTTGTTGAGATGAAGAGGTCATTGGAGAGATATTGGCCATGAAGATAGTTTGAGCACATGGTTCATCATCAACGTCCGAGTCAAATGCATCACAGTCTGCAACTTGAAAGGCGTTGGGATTGTTCTGAGCAGCATGCACTGGTTGTTCGTCCACATCTCCATCATATGTTCTAGCATTCCCATCAGACAAGAACAACAGCCCCTCTTCATTCAACTTTACACCATTATCTTGTGCTTGAACCAACAACATCTTGTCCCTGAAGTATTCTGCGTTTTGAGGGCGTTTTGGTTGAGTACAGTTCCTAGCAATGTGCCCTTCTTCACCACAGTTGTAGCACTTGATTGGATTTGCTTGACCCTGGTTTTCATTCCTTCCCCAATTCTGATTTCCAGCATAGCCTCTACCAGCTCCACCTCTTCCTTGTTCATACTGCCTTTCTTGAACTGGTTGAATAGTAACTTTTCCATCTCTGATCAAAGCATGGTTGTATAGATTGGATGCAGTCCTGATCTCTTTGTTAGTGTGAAGTCTGTTGGTATGTCGGGAGAAGGTTAAGTTTTGTTTAACCATAAGAGCCAATTTATTGATAAAGTGCTCCATGACTTCATCAGAGTTAGGTTGCTTATATCCCGAATCAGGAACGGGCTTGTGATTATCATTTCCAGTGGGTGTGACTTGTGATGCTTTGGTGAAAAATGCAGTTGTATCATTTGATGAGCTTGTTTCTCCTGATTGAGATTTGAACTGTTCTAGAATCCTTTTTTCAAACATAGCATGTTTCTCATTCTGAAGAAGGAAGGCATATAACTGCTCATAGTTGGTGTTCTTAAGTCCTTTGGTAAGCTTCACAGAAGTGACAAACTTGTGCCATTCGGGATTCATATTGTTTACGAATTTTGAGTTCAGCTGAATGTTTGGCATAGTCATCTTGATATTCCTCATATCATTCACTAGCTTGTGGAACCTCACGTAATATTCATAAACACCTTCTTCAGGTTTCATCTTAAAGTGCTCAAATTCATCATACAGCTGTGATTCTGTTAGGAATTAGAAATTCCAGGTATTAAAGAGTCGGTCACCTCAAGTATATGTAATCGTTAGAAAGCTCGTAGTCGTAGTTATTTTAAGTTAAGTAGTATTTAGTTTAGTAACACCGTGGAGGACGGACGGGTCTTTACCCACTGTATGCCTGATCCACAGCCCGATGTGTGGCATTTTATTGTAAGACTATAAATACTCTATACCTTCCAAGGTAGAGAGTTGGAGCTCATAATAATATCTTTCACTTTCTCTCACTAAGTTCCCTAAACCTCTAACTTTCTCTCTTTAGAACTCCACTTATACGCCCACTTTGTGTTATGGTTTGATGTGTATGTGAAATCCAATATCCTACAATTGGTATCAAGAGCCATGGTTAGATCATCTCTTACATATCTTTGGATTTCTAGTGGTTTTTAGGTGGTTTTTGAGTTTGAAAAAGTTTAGTGGTTTTTGCATCATTTGGGTGATTTCTAGTGTTAAAGTTTGAATTTTGATAGTACTTTTGTGTTTAGAATCATCACAAGTGTTTAGGTTTTGATTTTGAAGGCTTGAATCATCGTGGTTGGGTTGTTTTTGGATTGAAAAGTGGTGTTTTTGAGATTTTCTTGCTAGCGACTTGAGCCACGGATTGTTATTCTTGGTAGCGACTTGCTTTGTACGTTGGTAGCGAGTTGCAGTTTAAGTGGTAGCGACTTGGTCCTAGCGACTTGTCTTTTGAGACAAGCCGACAAATAGTACAAGTTAGTGGATTCTCCACTATGGCTAGCGACTTAGTGAGGTTAGCGACTTACTTCAGAAAGTGTTAGCGAGTTGCAGTGCAAATTGTTAGCGACTTAGTATTCTTAGCGACTTGGACCTTAACGAGTTGCTGTTTAGCGACTTGACTGTGTAGCGACTTGGTGCTTAGCGATTTGGTGATTTAGCGAGTTGCTCTTTAGCGACTTAACTGTGTAGCGACTTGGTGCTTAGCGATTTGGTGATTTAGCGAGTTGCTACTTAGCGACTTGGTGCTTAGCGACTTGGTTCAAGGGTTATAGCGACTTGGTTGATTTTTACGAAGAAGAGGTTTGACCAAAGTTGACTTTTTACGTCAAAACTTCAAACGGCCATAACTTTTGATCCGTAACTCCGTTTTCAGCGAAATACCTGCCAAAACGACCGGAACAGCCTGAATATTGTGAGGTTTCACCATAATGTCGTGAAACGAATTTTTCGAGGCCCAAATCCTCTCTGAAAGAAAGTTATTGAGCTTTTAAGTTTTTAGACCTAAATTTCTCCATAAAATAGTGCAACAACCAACCCAAATCACAACCAAACAACATCTCTGCTTATCCCACAAACAATCATAAGACCTAACACACAATTGTCTATCATTGTGTCGATCCATCAGTCATCTTAACACATTCCATTGGTCATTGCTTAACGGTTTGGTCTTGATTTTAGTAAAATCCCACGAAAGATTTTATTTCTCGGTTTAAATCATAGACTTGTAAAATCCTGTGCATTCTACCACATCATGTCTTACTCTACTGACCCAGTGATTTCAGAAGTGCTTAAATTATATGATGCTGTGGATAATAATGTTAATAAATGCTACACTGAACGATTAAAGATGTTTGAATTAAACAATGAGGATGTGAGATCTTCATGTTCTGAGTACAATGAGAATGAATTGCACCTGCTATAGAATGCCATGCAAATGGAATGCAGCATTGAGCCCTATCATCTACTTCATCTGCACCTCATACAGCTGTTATCCATAGCTGGGGATCGAACATGTAGTGCTCTTTTCCGCCAGGACTTACCTACATTGACAGGAAGCTTGCTGTTGAACTTAGAGCATTTAAAGCTGCAACTTACCAATGAAGAGGTTCAAAAGGATGGTTCCAGTGCAGCTCTTCAAGTAATCTACAAACAATTTCAGCCATTCATCAGTGGGGAATATTCAGCAGATTACGATCAACACTTGACTGGAATTTCCTTCAAAAAACATACTGGAATGGAAATTCAGGAATTCATTGAGACATTTATCCAACTCATGGATAATGTGAAAAAGTACATTGAGGAAACTGCACAAAAGGATGAAAAAGTGAATGAGTGTCAGGTGCAGTTGAGAGATTGTTGTGATAAGTTGGGTAATGTATCTGTGGAAGAATCGGGTGTTGCTGAATGCAGAATGTTAGAGAAAACAAATAATGATGAGTCGGACAATGCTAAAATAGAATCTTCATCCTCATGTTCACAAGAGAGAGAGGTGCACCAGTCACAACCCATGCAAGCTAATGCAAAGGAACGCTCCATGGAAGCTTCGGATGTACCCAAGATAGAGATGCACTGGCCACAACCTGTGCACGTTAACGCAGAGGAATGTTGCATGGAAGTTTCTGCTGTACCTAGGTATGCATCTTCTACTCAAAATGATGATTATGAATTGCATGAGTACACTGCATTTGTGCCTGATGATTCCTTGACCACTGAACTCAATACCTATAAGGATCAAGTTGCCATATACGAACAGCGTGCTAAGTTTGAACTTACCACTCGTGAGCAGGAGATGGATATCCAAATGCGTACAATTATTAGAAAAAGTAATTTTAGAGAAGAAGTATTAAAACAAGAGTTAAACTCCTTACAAGAAAAGCTTTCCAAAACTGCTAAGCAAAAACACGAACTTCAAGAAAATGTTAAAATGCTTAAGCAAGAATTCAAGGCTAAGGAATCAAAACTTTTGAATGAATTTTCCAATCTAAAAACTTTGAAAAACAAGCTTGAAAATAAGTTGTACGTACAAGGGAATACCATTCAAACTGCTCACATGATCACTAAGCATCGAGTCTTAAGCGATAAGCATAGCACTCCCCTTGTTGAGGAACCAAATCCAGAGGTAATTAAAAATGCTAGAAATGCTCATAAGGTGCTTTATGATGGTAATGAAATCCTTAAGCCTAGGCAGAAACCTAGTTGCGTTGAGTGCACTGAGGAAGATAAGAAATTTGATGAAGTCACTAGGGAGAAAATGAATAAGAAGTTAGAAGATCCTGAGTGTAAAAAGAATAACATAACGATCAAACCCCATAATTACACTAAAGAAAATTGGATCTCCTTGAACAAGTTTAAGCCTCAGACTTTATTAACCCCTGAACAAGTGTTCTGGAAAAAGGATATGGAAATGCAAAAAGCTGAAAATCTTGTTGAAAAGAATCCCCCATGTAGGAAACTGCCTAAAGCAACTGTGTATCCTCCTAATACACCAATGCACTTAGTTCCTATATCTATTGCCACTAAAAGCAAGACCTTAATCAGTCAATATGTTATCTTTCAACTATTTGTTGATTTTGAGAAAACTTGTAAGAAAAGGATCACACCCACTGGTATAACTGAAGGGGAAAGGGGTTTTGAGCAAACTAAAGAATGCTATTTAACTGAGGTCATGCCTTTCTTTAAACAACTAAAAGATCAATTTGAGAGTCTTAAAAAAGGGATGCATTCTGATATTAAAGAAATGGAAAAGGAATTTGATGCAATGATTGTTGAGGTTAGTGACTATGAGAGAGATTTAAAATATAAAGAGATTGAGAGGAAGAACTTGCATACACTGAATGAGACTCTGATTTCTGAATGTATTGCTCAAGATGTGTTTTTCACTGCTACAAATTGTTCCATTAATGCTTCTCAATTTCATGAATTATCTGTTGCTCTGAAAGTCTCCCATGATCGTGTCATTGAGCTTGAAACAACAAATTCAAAACTGCATGAGAAAATAGAACAGGATGATCATGATAACTTGGTCAAACATTATTCTAAATTAGAAGTTGAACATCTTGCTTTGCAATTAAAACATCAACATCTCAAAGAAAATGTTAAAACCTCAAATATCAAGACATCCTCTGATGCTCCTGAGTTTGATGCAGTTTTTGAAACTAGCAAACGTGATGAACAAATTCGAGCTCATTATAACACGATCAAAAAATTGAAAGCCCAAATTTCACAACTGAAAGGTGAAAAGAAGGATGTGACTGGTTCCCATATGCCTCCACCTTTAGATTCTCAGAATTTCCAACTTCAAAACATAATTGATAACTTGCAAAAGGAAAATGATTGTTTTAAAGCTGAAATTTCAAAGGTTAATGATCACAACAAAGAGTTATGTGATTCATTTAAAGTTAATCATGATAAACAAATTGAAAAGATAACTTCTTTACTTAACGATATTGAGAATCTGAAGCGTGAGGCGAAAGGAAAGTTGCCAATCCCCAATTGCAAATACTCTGTTCCTAAGGTTTCTGCTTGTGATAAATATGCTATCGATATGTTATATATTCCCCCGCCCATTAGGAATAATGAACTTGCACATAAAGCATATCTCTCACACCTTAAGGACAGTTTGAAGGGTCTCCGTGAGATTGTTGAAGATGAAAGATTAGAAAAACCTTTTGATAGTACTATAGCCTATGCCTGCATGGATGCCAAACGATCTCAGGAACTCTTAGAGTATGTAATTGTCACAAGTCCGAAATCTAGCAATAGGCGAGATAGAATAGTTGTGCCTTGCTCTATGCCTAAAGCCAAGCATGTGACCCTTGATATGCCTTGTTCCATGTCAAAATTCAAGCAAGCAACCTTTGATGTGCCTCCTAGAATTTCAGATCCCAGCACTTCTAGACCAGAAATGCAGAAAGCAGTGAAACCATGTAATGTTCCCATCGTTACTTCTACAGATGTTAAGATTGACACTAAAGTTAGCGGGTCAAAACCTAAAAGCAATGCAAAGAAGGATAGGATTACGCAAACTAAAAGTGTTAATGATAAGGAAGTGAAAGAACACCATAGGGACAAGAAGTTTGATTTGAACAAAAAGAATCGTGTTAGTTCTAGTATTAGGTCTAAGCTTACTGAAATTAATTCGAGGCCTCATGCTGTCTGCAAAACATGTAAAAAAATGTTTATTTTCTGGTAATCATGATAAATGTGATGTGTTATTTCTGAGGTCTAAGATTCATAACCCAGTTAAGAAAGTTTGGAGAGCAAAACAGATTAAGCAATCCTGGAAACCTACAGGGAATGTGTTTACAAATGTAGGATTTCAGTGGAAGCCCACAGGTCGAATATTTACGAATGGCAAACCTTACCCCTCAGCTAGATCCACTATGCCTAGAATAGTGCCTGTTAAGGTTTGGAAGCCAACTGGTAGAATAATCCCATTAAGCACAAAATGTCATTTGACTAAGTCCGATGCTTCTACTAGTTCAGCTCCTAGGAATAATGCCATTGCGTCTAGGGTTTCTGCTGATTCAAAGATTGTTTGTGCTAACCAAAAGGAACCCATCAGCACGTGGGGATCCAATGTTTCCAATTCTTTGTCTTCGTCTGTTGTCCAAAGCAGGTCGTACAAATCGTCCCTTGGTATTTGGATTCGGGCGGCTCTAAACATATGACTGGGCTCTTAACAATGACGTCTGTTCAAATCAGTTCAGGCCTCGTACTTCATCATTATGGCGTCTGCAAATAACACTTCAGGCCCCGTTCCTCATAGAAAAGAAAAGTGTACGCTCTTCTATGCGCTTTATCTTCAGCTAATGAGAAATTCTCTCATGAATGGCCATACTCATCTACATTCTTCATCAACAAGCTTCATGTTTTTCCACGCTCATTCAGTCATCAAGTGGATCTACGTTCATTGGTGTATACTCTTATTCACTTGTTAAATCAAAAATGGCAACTTCAGATGCAATTTTTGAGGGGGAGAAGAGTGAATATACTACATGATGATGGATGTTTGAATAATGGTTATACGACTTAATTTTTGATGATGATGAGTGTATATTCTTTTTGATGAAGAGTGAATATACTAAGGATAACTGGGATTCATTGTTTTGATTTTTGATGACTCTCCTCCAATGCCTAATGCTTCACTTACTAAGGATAATTGGGAATCAATGTTTGGGATTCATTGTTTTTCAAAGATATGTTTGATGAGTACTTTCAACCTCCGACGAATGTTGATCATCCAGCTTCTGAAGCTCATGCTCCAGTTTCTATTGACTCAACTGGTTCACCATCTAAGAAGTACTTCTTGGAATTCTCAAGAAACCTTATATCCTGATTCACAAGGCGTTTATAATGACTATCATGATATTGTAAGTTGCACTATTGAATAATGATCCGCTCTTTGGTATTCTTGTGCCAAATCTTCACGGATTGTTGTTCATGGATAATGATCCGCTCTTTGGTATTTCTTTGCCAAATCTTTACGGATTATTGTTCCTCTCATTATGCACTCTGTAAATCAACCACATGAACATTAAGGAAAATGACTACCTCATCCTATCGAAGACATTATTGGTGATTCTTCCAGATCAGTCTCTACATGTATACTTTTAGGAAGAATGCATTGATATTGAGGAATCATTTGTTCCGTTTCATTCAGTGGATCAATGTACATCCGATTGTATGTTTATTCATTTGAGATTGAAGTTAAATTTCACAAAGGCGTTTGACACAAGTTGATTACTTCGGAGTTAATCATTTATCACTCATTTGAGATTGAAGTTAAATTTCACAAAGGCGTGTTCTTATTTGATATCTTGCTCGGGTCTAAGAATGTTAAGTTGAAGACTTGGTTTATCTAGTTACCAGCAGTCGGGGTAGATGGCTAAAGACCGACGATGTGGATAATCTCAAGAGGTGTTAATGTCTCATACTTTGTTTGAGTTGTGAGTACTTAGAGATTTGCTTGAAGCATAGATTCTCGACACCGTTCTTCCATCATTAAAGTGCAAGCTTAAGATACAAATGCGGGGAATTCGACTTCAGTTTCAAGTTTGGTATATCGGGTTTTCTTCATCAGTGATCACTTCAAATTGTCTACGAATTGGTTGATAAAGATAGTCAGAGAGAGTTTCAGTAGCAGTTGATTCTCACGAGATATATTTGAGCTAATTGTGTTCTTCTCTATTTCAAGTATATGAGTGTATTATGTTTTGCTGATTCTGAGGTATAAAAACTAGCAAGGGGGGAGGAGACATATATCTAAAAGCACAACGAGTACACTTGATGAACTTAACACTTCTACCTGATTGAAGTTATCCCGGAAAGACAATGGTCATAACCGTAGAGAAACTCAGTGTTTTACTCGTAGCCTTTGGTGTATTATTCCAACTATTTGGGGGAAGTGGTCTCTGGAGACCTTTGGTATATGTTACTTCAGCGTTCAGTTGGAAGAAATGTGAGAAGAATATTTGGAACGTGAGATGATACTGCCTATCGACATCTTATATACGGTTTATGATAAAGTGCTTCCGGTTATATGCACAACATGTTCACTTGATCGAGCTAATTCAGTTATTTCAGAGTTGACATCCACATAGATGATTAGTGACTCAACATGTTACATGGATGTCATCGTCTCTACTCTTGTTGGGTACATGTGTACATTATGTGCTGATTGGTTATATGTTAGATAACTGGAATGCACTTGGTAAAATGAAGATGGTGATATGTTGTTCCCCTAAATAGACAACTGGTCAATCTCGAAGAGTAAGGTGTACATCGGGGATGCACAACAGGTTCATGTGATCGGTCGTAATCAGTTAATCCGGATTTGATAACCACTGAGACGATCAATGTTTCAACTTGTTACTTCGGTGTTCTCGTGTTCTTCGGGGTGATGAGCTTCAATCAATGAGACCGCTTTGTATTCAACTCTACTTCTTTGGGAAATGGTCTTTATTCGATGTTTGTCGGTTTGCGGGGAAGCTACCAAAGATTCAAATTGAGAAGGCTCATGTTCAGACGATTTTCTTAGAAGCCTCGAATGCTTTGGTGGTGAAAGTTTAAGAGATGTTGATTCCTTTCTTCTACAACGTGCTGAACGATATCTTTATCTCGGTACTCATTTCATCATTCTCTTAAACTAATTTATCTCTTGTATATATCTATTCGAAAAACAAAATACAAAATTATAAAACCCTTAAAAAATCAAATAGAAAAATATAAAACTCTCAAAATCCATAAAAATTTGAAAAATTCGAAAAATCTTCAAAAAATATTGTCATTTTGTCATGTCTTTCTCTATTCGATAATATCTACGGTCTTTGTGCTGTCATTCAAAGAATGACACGGGACTTTAGATATTGTTCGAATTTTTATTTAAAAAAAATAAATAAAAAAAAAATTGGGAGAAAGAGATACAATGGTTTATTGTCATCTCAGGCAGTAACCCGCTTTTTAAAGAAAGAACAGAGCCATACTTTATCATGTTTTCAAAATTCCATGCTCTGATTCTATAAACCTTTATCTGATGAAAACTAACTATTTTGAAAAATAACTCGGACTCTATTTTTGATAATCATCTGGACTTATTTGTCAAAATATCAATCTCTCAATCAACAACCTATGTCATTGATTGAGGGGGAGAATGATTTCAATTAAATTAAAAAGTTATTTGGCATTAAATTGTTTTCAAAAGATATTCATGAATGTTTTACCAATGGAGTTTAAAGTCTTTAAATCCGATCCTTATCAGTTAAAACGCTTTCATAATCAAGTCACAATTCCCCTTAAAAGCTTTCAAAATCAATTTAAATCAATAAGAGATCACAAATCTCAAATGATTTGATAATTGTGATCGGGGGAGAATGTGTGATTTAAATTGGATTTAAACTGATAATTCGGTAAATGGTTTTATAAGGATGTACATGCTATCCTTCCCACATGTGACAAACGATTTCAAATTTTCCATGCACATGTTGAGGGGGAGCATCTATCTTAAACCTATGATTTGAAACGTGATCACTTATCTTAATGTGCAGGTTCCCTCTAGTATGTGCAAAACTCTTTTCAAATCTCGAGGCACATATTGAGGGGGAGCAAACTTATGAAAACCTCATCCTTCCCGGAAATGCTTTATCTACTTAATTTGATCAGGGAAGTGATGTTGATATCTTTTAGAAAATGGTAATCAAAGAAGTAAATTCTTCCTCTTGCCTCCGTGTGCAAAACGATTTCAAACAATTGATGCACATGTTGAGGGGGAGCACGTGTTCTAAAAATATCAAAAACAATTCAGGTACAAAATGTTTTGATAATATATCACAAGTATCTGGATTGATTTTCAAATGGTTTTCAATTGGTTCCAATGGCAGATGAACAGTACCAAATTGACCGACCAACTTTACTTTATGTACGGTGATATAAGGATGATAAGGTTAGGTATGTGTTCCCATGATCCGCCAGAACCGGAGGGATCTACCCAGGGACTATCCACTAGTTAGTGTAGAGTTCTTAGGTATGATGATAAAAGGAGAAAAATGAGATTTGGGAAGAGTGCGGACTGAGATTGAGCTAGTACTGGAATAAACCCAACAAGGTTCTACCTATGAAGTCTCGGTAAGCACTGAAGGGTTTGAAGAATTAAAAAGAATTGAATGAGAAAAGGGTGAAAACAAATAGCCCTCCATATATTCAACCTTAGGGCAGAAACCGGGTTCAATTCATATGCTACTGATGGTAACATCGGTATTGAAGACAAGACGTCATGGACCCAGTGACGCACTGCACTTCAACTTTCCAAACCACTCAAGTTCCTCTTAAAAGGACTTGTTTCATTCTCACGGGGAACCGACATTATCTATCGACTTTCTCTTAGAGATTGTTGATATTGAAGAAGGAGACCCTCTCCCTAGTCTCCGGCACAGGATCCAAATATGCACATATTGAGTCTAGAGCCACGAGATCATCAATAAATCTCATTAGGACACTTTCAATGAAGACTCTCTGTTTCACACAATGTGGAAAGAGAGATTATATCTTGAGTCCTACGCATTATCCTTGTGGTATTGCTAGAACATCTGAGTGATGTGTATACATATTCACAATGAAGATGGAAAGCCTTCTGGAGCCAACATCAAACAAGCTCCTGGTAGGTGGCATGTGAGATTTATTATATAGATCAACCATGTGACAACTGAACAGAAATAATGGGGCGATTCAATCTCTTGAATCAATCCTGGTTCAGGTTATGGATTGACGGATACCTTTGAAAAACCGGTCTTTGTGCTTAAAAATCTTTTCTTTAGCAAATCGACCGTGTACGGACATTTCAAATCAAAAGGTGTTTTATGATTGATAATTGATGTTCACTAAAACCTTCGTTGTATTGCAAAAACAATTTCTATTGAGCAATACACGATTGTTTTTCAAATCTCTTTTCATCAATCAGTGAATTTCTATTCGCTGGTTCACTCACTCCGTGTTGTCTTCTTTGAGATGTTCCGGTTTGAGAACAGCTAGAGCAGCTGCGAAACCCTGTCAAGGAAATTCTTCGGAATTATATCTGATCACAGGCAGTACTTGTACTGATCAACGGGGAACCGTGGGCCGTGTACCTCAATTCAATGAAAGTGATCAAAGACACTTTCGTGCGATTTATTGCTAACTGTTGTATGCAGGTACACCCGACGTTTGTAGCTGATCAGAATGAAGCGGTCAATCTATAGCCGCATGCTCACTTAACACATTCATCTCAAAAGAAATCATGATTAGTGCATCAATGACTCTGATATTTTCACTCCATGCTTCTGCTACGCTGCTGCCAATATCATGAATCAACTAAAGCTTCCACTACTCTGATGAGAAGATTTCATGATCCAGAATGTGAGCATGTCGGTCCGAATGTCACAACATCACATAATACCAACACCACAATGGATATCTCAGAGATTTTTAAGTAGCTGATGATCTCAAAAGCTGGCTCAAATTTATTATCACGTGGATCAGTAAAAGACCTCCACCTAGAGTAACCAAACATGCAATGAGAAGAATCTATGACTACGAGCTTCGGAGCAAAGTACTACATCAAGAATGAAAGAACAATTGTTAATGACATATCTGTTTGTATTCAATGTAATTTTAGTATATGTTTGAGGTGACCTCCCTTAGGGGGAGATTGTTAGGAATTAGAAATTCCAGGTATTAAAGAGTCGGTCACCTCAAGTATATGTAATCGTTAGAAAGCTCGTAGTCGTAGTTATTTTAAGTTAAGTAGTATTTAGTTTAGTAACACCGTGGAGGACGGACGGGTCTTTACCCACTGTATGCCTGATCCACAGCCTGATGTGTGGCGTTTTATTTTAAGACTATAAATACTCTCTACCTTCCAAGGTAGAGAGTTGGAGCTCATAATAATATCTTTCACTTTCTCTCACTAAGTTCCCTAAACCTCTAACTTTCTCTCTCTAGAACTCCACTTATACGCCCACTTTGTGTTATGGTTTGATGTGTATGTGAAATCCAATATCCTACAGATTCTCTGTCTTCGATGGTCAATTCAAAACCCGAGAGAAGCATCTTGACATTATCCCAAACTGCCTTGGCTTCTGTGTTGTGATTGATAAGCTTGTAGATATCTTTTGGAAGACCTTGAAGAATAATATTTGAAGCCCTGATATCAGCATCGAATCTCTTTTTCTCCTTATCAGTGAGTTCATCATACATCTTAGGTCTATCCATTCCATAGACTATTGTTCCATCTGCAGCAGTATCAATCATGTCTCTAGTAGTCTCAACCTGATAAGGTCCTTCATCAATTGACTTAAGGATGTTAACCCCATTCTCCTTTCCTAAGCAGTACAACCTGATTCTTTGTGACCAAGACTCATAGTCAGTTCTATCAAGCATGGGAGGATGAGTATCAGATCCTGCAGCTTGCACATCATCAGCAACGGAAGACATGTTTAAATTCTACGGGATTTTACAAATCTTTGACTTAACCGGGAAATAGATTCTTTCACGGGATTTTACAACATCAAGAGATAAACCGTAAACTTATACACTTATGCGTAGACAGCAAAGTTACGCGTAGAAACTTATGCGTAGAAAGCAAAGTTATGCGTAGGAACTAATGCGTAGATGAGAGCTTACGCGTAGACAGCAGTTTACGAGTAACTTACAACTTACGAGTAGACACAAGCTTACGCGTAGACAGAGTTTACGCGTAGACTAGAGCTTACGCGTAGAGTCTTAGGGTAAAATGCTTAAGTTTATGCGTAAACCAAAGCTTAGGCGTAAAAACCTTATGCGTAAGTTTCCCTTAGGCGTAAGACAAGCTTATGCGTAAGAAAAAGCTTATGCGTAAGAATTGTTACGCGTAAGTTTTATGCTTATGCGTCAAACTAGGGTTTTACCCACAACGATCTCTTACACTTCAAAGTGCACGAGATATCCAAAGTCGAAGTGTTTTTCAGGCTTATCCAAGCAAGAAGAACACTGAGTAACCACCAGAAATGAAGATCAAGTGAAAAATTCCTTACGCGTAGGATTAGGGTTTTGATACGCGTAGAAAGTACAGATTTTGCCAAACACATTTTTAAGATCAAAACCTTTTACAAAACTTGATTATGATGATGAAACAACCTTAAAAACACCAAAACAACAAAGCTTGAGGATCAAAACCACCTTTCTCTCTTATGCGTAGTACCGTACACCCTTATCCAAACACTCTTAAAAACCAAGAAAAAATTGTAAAGTTTGAACCTTTTTGCAAGAAACTGAAAGTTTAACACCCAATAAACCTTAACCCATAAGAATCTTGGATTAAAAAGTGTAAAAATTAAAGCTTTAAGGTGCCAAAACTTTCGTATACGAGACAACAAACTTACGCATAAAACTAAACCTTAACCAACGAAATAACAATCAAACCAAGAACATGAGAGATGGATAAACCTTGGCTCTTGATACCATTTGTAGGATCTTTGTTTGATATACAATAGGTGCGGCGCCTTTAGGTTAAATGGTTTTGAGAGAGAAAGAGGGAGAAGATGGGAACCCTAGAGAGACAAAGAAAAATATATTATGAAGGTCCAACCCTTTGCCTTGGAGGGCAAAGGGTATTTATAGGTTACAAGCTTAGACGCCTACTTTAGGCTGTGGATCAGTCATACAGCGGGTAAAGACCCATCCGTCCTCCACGGTGTTACAAAGTAATCTAAATACTAACACTGAATAGCTACGACTACGAACTTTCTAACGAGTATACATACTTGAGGTGACCGACACTTTAAGTACTGGATTTACTAAATCCCAACAACTAATATCACATGTGATATTACACTAATATCACATGTGATATTACACTAATATCACATGTGATATTACATATCATATATGATATAACACTAATATCACATGTTGTTAATACAAATAAACCGTAAAAATGTTTATTAATATTTTGCGATCTCTTTGTGTTTTGTTGATAACAAATATAATGTTATCATAAGTAAAATTATAAGGATACATGTTATTTTTGTAAAGCATTTACATATAGTAACTTAGTACAAATTGTTGTAATAAATCATTTGTTGTGATAGTTTATTAGGATGGGTAAAAATCACAACCCATGGATCATATTCATAACCCATGGTATTGACCCATACCCACTTGACTAGATACATTTTACTCATTAAATACATTGTATCTAAAGAAATACCCATGGACCAACCCATAACCCATGACCCATAACCAAAAAACCCATGGGCAAAGAGGAGCATCCCACGGATCCCTAAGTTTACACTAGACGGATCCCTTAAAGGAGGGATCCGTGGGATCCGGGGAACAGTGGCAAGTTTTTCCTATAAATAGAGAGCCATTTCTTCATTCTAACTCGCCCCTCTTCTTACTAATTCTCTCATATACTCTCATCCTCTTCTAACAAAAGATCACTTGATCTAGAGAGTTGTTCTTCTTTCTTTCTTTAGTGATTCTCATATAGGTCCTTCTCTAAGGCGAGATCACGAGCATTCTACAAGTCATCCAAGCAAGGGGTCCTTGATTGATTTGTTCCTTCACAAGATTTCTGTAGCAAAGATCTTGTATTTGATATTTCACATAGTTGTTGTGTAATAGTCATGTTGGTTTGGTCCGTCGTGTTAGCTTTGTACCGGAAAAAGGTGTAAGCAACGTTGTGAAGGCTTCTCCGCCAAGTTGAAGGAGTTTATTGACATAGTGCTTGAACTCTCGAGTAGGTGACTCGGGGAGTGGAGTAGGGCAAGGAAGGTGTCCTTCTAGCCGAACCACTATAAATCGGTTGTGTCATTTCTATCTCTTGCTTTACTTTATTTACTTGCTTTATCATTAGATCTATACTTTCTAGCTACATCCATACGATTTCACATAATATCGAATCGAAAGTTTTTGAAACTAACTTAAAATCGGTAAAACTATTCAACCCCCCCCCCCTTCTAGTTTTCCACAATTGGCATCAAGAGCTAAGTTTATAAAAGTTTTAAAGTAAACCGTATTTTAAAAACTTTTCGATCACTATGGGTTCTGAAAATTACAAGGAAGGGTGTTAGGAATTAGAAAATTCAGTCATTAAAGAGTCGGTCACCTCAAGTATATGTATTCGATAGAAAGCTCGTAGTCGTAGTCAAGTTATGTTAGAAAGTAGTTTGTTAAGTAACACCGTGGAGGACGGACGGGTCTTTACCCACTGTATGCCTGATCCACAGCCCGTAGGTGGCGTTTATTTGTAAGATACTATAAATACCCTCTACCTCCCAAGGTAGAGGGTTGGAGCTTCAATATCATTTTTCTTTGTTTCACATAGTTCCCAACTCTCTTCCCTTTCTCTCTCTAGAATTTTCTCTCTCTAAATAACTTATACGCCTCATATGATTATGGTTTAGTGTGGTTATGAAATCCTATATCCTACAATTGGTATCAGAGCCATGGTTTGATCACTCATCTTTCATGCTCTTTGTTTTGGTAGATTTCATAAGATTTTTGGGGTTTTAAGTGTTTAGGAGAGTTTGAATAATTTGGACAAATTCTAGTGTTAAAGTTTGAATTTTGTGTGTACTTTTGTGTTTAGGATCATCATGTATGTTTAGGTTTTGAATTGGAAGGCTTAAATCATTGTGGTTTGGTTGTTTTTGATTGATAAAGTGGTTGTTTGTGAAAGTTGTACGAAGCGAGTTGAGTCTCGGAGTTTTGTTTCTTCGAAGCGAGTTGCTTTGTTATTGGAAGCGAGTTGGTATATGCGACTTGGCTATTTAGCGAGTTGACTCTTTATGCGACTTGGGTTCTAAGCGAGTTGTTTCTTTAAGCGACTTGAGTTCTAAAGCGACTTGGCTATTAAGCGAGTTGTACAGCTAGCGAGTTAGTTTAAGCGACTTGGTGGTTAAGCGAGTTGTCTCTATTTGCGAATTGGCTATTAAGCGAGTTGTCTCTATATGCGACTTGGCTATTAAGCGAGTTGGTTCTTTAAGTGACTTGTTTCTTTAAGCGAGTTGTCTGTTTAGCGAGTTGATACCAAAGCGAGTTGATTGTTTAGCTACTTGTCTATTGAGACTTGTCACTTCTTCGTGCTACATTTTATGGTTGTTCTTTTGGTTTAGTAAAATCCCGTGAAAGAATCAATTTCCTGGTTTAATCAAGGAATAGTAAAATCTCATAGAACTTGTAATCATGTCAAACATCGTACCTACTATCGTTTCTTCTGTAGCTGAGGACGTTCAAGCAGCTGGATCAGATACTCGTCCACCTACGCTTGACAGAACTGATTATGACTCATGGGCTCAACGAATCCGATTGTACTGCCTTGGAAAGGAAAATGGGGTCAACATTATCAAATCCATTGATGAAGGACCTTATCAGGTTGAGACTACAAGAGACTTAATTGATACAGCTGCAGATGGAACAATGATCTATGGATTAGACATACCAAAGATGTATGATGAGCTCAATGATAAGGAGAAAAAGAGATTCGATGCTGATATCAGGGCCTCTAACATTATACTTCAGGGTCTTCCAAAAGATATCTCCAAGCTTATCAATCACAACACTGAAGCAAAGGCAGTTTGGGATAATGTCAAGATGCTTCTCTCAGGATCTAAATTAACCAAGGAAGACAGAGAATCACAACTGTATGATGAGTTTGAGCATTTCAAGATGAAACCAGATGAGAGTGTCTATGAGTACTACGTGAGATTCCATAAGCTTGTGAAGGATATGAGGAACATCAAAATGATCATGCCAAACATTCAGCTGAACTCAAAGTTTGTGAACAACATGAATCCCGAATGGCACAAATTTGTCACCGCTGTGAAGCTAACCAAAGGATTGAAGAATACAAACTATGAGCAACTGTATGCCTTTCTTCTTCAAAATGAGAGACATGCTATGTTTGAAAAAAGGTTTCTTGAACAGTTCAAAACCAACCAAGGAGAACCAAGTTCTTCAAATGATTCAACTGCCTTTTACACAAATGTTGGAATTACTACCAAAGCTTCTCAAGTTATACCCACAGGTAATGGTAATCACAAACTCATTCCCGATCCAATGTTCAAACAAGCTGATGCTGATGCAGTCGTGGGTCACTTCATTAATCAACTGGCTCTTATGGTTAAACAAAACTTGACTCTCAATCCACATACCAACAGTCTTCACACTAACAATGAGATCAGAACTGCATCCAACCTTCACAATCATGCGGTTGTCAGAGATGGAAAAGTTATGGTACAACCAGTTCAGGGAAGGCAATATGAACAGGGAAGAGGTGGAGCAGGTGGAGGTTATATTGGAAATCAGAATCGGGGAAGGAATGGAAATCAAGGACAAGCAAAGCCAGTCAAATGCTACAACTGTGGTGGTGAATGCTGATGTTGATGAACAGCCAATTCAGGAGATAGGTCACAATCATCAGAATGCCTTTCAAGTCGCTGACTGTGATGCATACGAATCTGATGTCGATGATGAACCTACTACACAAACAATTTTCATGGCTAGCATCTCTCCAATGGTCTCTCCTATGGTCTCATCATCTAAGCAAGCTGGTCCATCCAAAGACTCAATCATCTCAGAGGTATTAAAACTATATGATGAAGTTGATGAGCAAAAGATGCATAATAAAGTACAATCTCTTGAAACTTATGAATCATATATTGATGATGAGGGTAATAGCAATATTGTCCCATATGATCAATATGTGATGCAAAGTGAAAGTGAGGTTGTACCAAGTAGTGCATCTTCCGCAGTCAATAATGACTATGTTTTTATGAATACACTGCATGTGCCCCTGATGATTCTGTTATCTCTGAACTGAATGCCTATAAAGAACAAGTTGCTATTTATGAACAACGTGCTAAGTTTGAGTTAACTACCCGTGAGCAGGAAATGGATGACCAAATGCGTGCAATTATTAGAAAAAGTAATTTTAGAGAAGAAGTATTAAAACAAGAGTTAAACTCCTTACAAGAAAAGCTTTCTAAAACTGCTAAACAAGAACTTCAAGAAAATGTGAAAATGCTTAAGCAAGAATTCAATGCTAAGGAATCAAAACTTTTGAATGATTTTTCCAATCTAAAAACTTTGAAAAACAAGCTTGAAAATAAGTTGTACGTACAAGGGAATACCATTCAGAATGCTCACTTGATCACTAAACACAGAGTTTTAAGCGATAAGCATAGTATTCCCATTATTAAGGAACCCAACCCTGAGTATGGTAAGAAAGCAAGAGAAGCTCAGAAAGTAATTTATGATGGTAATGAAATCCTTAAGCCTAGGCAGAAACCTAGTTGCGCTGAGTGCACTGAGGAAGATAAGAAATCAGATGAAGTCACTAGGGAGAAAATGGATAAGAAACTTAACAATCCTGCATGTAAAGAGAAAAACATAACGATCAAACCTCATGATTACACTAAGGAAAATTGAATCTCCCTTAACATGTTTAAGCCTCAAACTCAATTAACCCTAGAACAGATTTTTTGGAAGAAAGATATGGATATGCAAAAAGCTGAAAATCTTGTTGAAAAGAATCCCCCTTGTAGGAAATTGACTCGAGCAACTGTGTATCCTCCTAATACACCAATGCATCTAGTTCCTAGATCTATTGCCACTAATAGCAAGACCTTAATCGGCTTATATGTTGTTTATCAGATGTTTGTTGATTTTGAGAAAACTTGTAAGAAGAGAATCACACCTACAGGGATAACTGAGGGGGAAAGGGGTTTTGAGCAAACTAAAGATTGTTATTTAACTAAGGTTATGCCTTTCTTTAAACAATTAAAAGGTCAATTTGAGAGTCTTCAAAAGGGAATAAATTCAGATATTAAAGAAATGGAAAAGGAATTTGATGCTATGATATTTGAGGTCAATGATTATGAACAGGAACTCAAATATAATGAAGTTGAAAGGAAGAACTTGCATATCTTAAATGAGAATTTGATTTCAAGTTGTGTTGCTCAAGATGTTTTTTATACTGTTACTAAGCACTCTATTACTGCTTCTCGATTTCATGAATTATCTATTGCATTGAAAGTTTCCCATGATCGTGTCATTGAGCTTGAAAACAAAAACTCATAACTAAATGAGAAAATTGATCAGGATGATCATGATAATTTGGTAAAACATCTTTCTAAACTAGAAGTTGAACATTTTGATTTGCAACTAAAATATCAACATCTTAAAGAAAATGTCAAAACCTCAAATATCAAGACATCCTCAGATGTTCCAGAGTTTGATGCAGTTTTTCAGATAAACAAACGTGACGAACAGATTCAAGCTCATTGCAACACGATCAGAAAGTTGAAAGCCCAAATCTCTCAATTAAAGGGTGAAAAGAACAATATGACTGGCTCCCAAATGCCTCCTCCTTTAGATTCTCAGTATTCTCAAACTTTTCATCTTCAAAACTTGGTTAATGTTTTACAAAAAGAAAACGAGAGTTTTCTAGAAGAAAATGAAAAAGTTAAACGACACTTTAAAGAGTTATATGATTCAATGAAAGTCACTCGTGACAAAAACAACGAAAAAATAACGTCTTTACAAAAAGAAATTGAGAATCTGAGGAGTCAGGAAAAAGGGAAACTGCCACTTGTCTTCAATGAGAATGTTGCATCAAAGTCATCCTCAGACTGCAAATATACTGTGACTGTCAAATACATTCCTCCTCATCTTAGGAACAATGAACTTGTGTTTGATAACTATTGTGCTCACCTTAAGGATAGTCTAGAATGTCTCCATTAGATTGTGGAAGAGGACTTCATAAATAAGCCTCTTGATAGAGAAATTAGGTTTGCTTGCATCCAGGCCAAACGATCTCAGGATCTGTTAGAATGTTTAATTGCAACATGTCCTAAATCCTTAGGTGCGAAAGGTAAAGTTGTGATGCCTTGTTCTATGCCTAGTGCCAAGCATACAAACCACTCTATGCCAGTAATATGAAAGTGAATTCTAAGGTGCCTTCTAGTAGTTCAGATCCTTGCACATCTAGTTCAGGAATGCAAAAAGTAGCTCAACCAACTAATGTTCCCATAATTCCCTCTACAAGAGTAATCAGTGACATTAAAGCAAGCGGGTCAAAGCCTCCAGGCAATACCAAGAATGATAGGACCTTGCAAGCTAGGAATGTTCAGTTGAAGAAAGTAGAAGATCACCTTAGGGAGAATTTGAATAAAATGAATCGTGTTGATTCTAGTGTTAGCTCTAAGCGTACTGTAATTAATGCGAATTCTGCTACTTTTGGCAAAACATGTAATGATGATTGCGTTGTTTCTGTTACTAATTATGAATGTGGTGTGAATGATTTGTCTAATGCTGTTAAATACCCTGTTAAGATTGTTAATGTAAAAAATCGAGCTAAGAAGGCTAGAAAACAATGGCGGAAGAAGGGTAGGAAACATTGGAAACCCACAGGGAGGAAATTTAGCAACATAGGTTATCAATGGATACCTACAGGGCGAAAATTCAATCCTAATGAGATGTGCCCCAAATTATCTAGATCAATGCCCATTAGGAAGTGGATGCCTATTGGTAGAACTATTCCCTTAAGAAGTGAACATACTTTGAATAGGTCTTCTACGGACACTAGCACTGCATCTATCCCTAATGATTCCATTGCTTCTATTTCTAATGTGGGTGTTTCTATTTCTGATGTGGGTGTTCCAATCACTGCTACTAACCAAATGGAACCCATTCTTACATGGGGATCCCAATTATCCAGTTATCCATTCTTGTCTGTGTTCAACTGCAGATCGTTCAAATCGTTCTGTGGTACCTGGACTCAGGCTGTTCCAAGCATATGACTGGATACCGGTCGCGGCTAATGAACTTCGTGAGTAAATTCATCGGGACTGTTAGATTCGGGAACGATCATTTCGGTGCAATTATGGGTTATGGAGATTATGTTGTCAGTGATAGTGTTATCTCTAGGGTATATTACGTAGAAGGTCTTGGTCATAACTTATTCTCTGTCAGTCAATTCTGTGATTCTGATCTAGAAGTGGCCTTCAGAAAACATACTTGTTTCGTTAGAGAACTTGATGGTAAAGAACTCTTAAGAGGAACACGTGGTTCAAATCTATACACCATCTCTATCGAGGATATGATGAAGTCTTCTCCAATTTGCTTGTTGTCAAAGGCTTCGAAAACAAAGTCATGGTTATGGCATCGTCGTCTCAATCACTTGAACTTCGGCACCATCAATGATCTCTCCAGAAAGGACTTAGTTGTAGGTTTACCTAGACTAAAGTATGAAAAGGATCATCTTTGTTCAGCATGCCAATTGGGAAAAAGCAAGAAGTATGCCCACAAACCCAAACCTACAAACTCAGTTACAGAAGTTCTTCATACAATTCACATGGATTTATGTGGACCCATGAGAGTGCAGAATATCTTTGGGAAGAAATATGTGTTAGTTGTGGTTGATGATTACTCTAGATTCACCTGGGTTAAGTTCTTAAGGACAAAGGATGAAACTCCAGATATCATCATCAAACTTATCAAACAGCTGCAGGTTCGACTTAACAAAACTGTCAGAATCATCCGAACAGACAATGGAACTTAGTTTGTTAATAAACAACTTAGTGAGTTTTATGAAAGTGTTGGAATCAGTCATCAAAGAAGTGTTCCACGAACTCCTCAACAGAACGGTGTAGTTGAAAGACGAAATCGAACTCTTGTGGAAGCCGCAAGAACAATGCTGATTTACTCAAAGGTTCCAATGTTTCTCTGGGCTGAAGCCATTGCCACTGCATGCTACACTCAAAATCGATCCCTAATTCACACTGCTCATGGAAAAACTCCATATGAACTTGTCCACAATAGAAAACCTAATCTCTCATTCCTTCGTGTGTTTGGTGCATTGTGTTATCCAACTAATGAGGGCCAAGACTTAGGCAAACTTAAAGCTAAAGCGTACATTGGAGTATTTGTAGGATATGCACCAAACAAAAAGGGATACCGAATCTACAACAAAAGAACCCAAAATATTATGGAAACAATTCACGTTACGTTCGATGAGCTGACCGGTCCAATGGCTCCAGGACAACCCAGTTCTGGACCCGCATCATCAAGTAGTCCCATCAGTTCTACTCTTATTTACGACTCCTCGCCAGCAACTCCTTATGTGCCTCCTTCTGAAGATGACTTGAAGAAACTGTTTGATCCAATGTTTGATGAACACTATGAGCCAACTACTAATGATATGTTAATTCCATCATCAGAGGCTGCTACTATCCCTGTCAATGAAGTTAACCCTTCAGTTTCTATGGCACTAAGTCAAGAAGCGCCTGTTGCTGATCACTCTGTCTCATCAACAAATCATCAATCATCGAGTGCACATCATGGAAATGTTTCTGGCACCATTGATGGAGAGAATCCCTTTGCTACCCCTGAAGATGCACCATTTGAAAACATATTTGCTCCTGAATCATCATCAGAACCATCTTCATCAGGAGAAATCGACTCTGCTACTTCAATTCCTCAACAACAACCACACGAACACCTTAGAAAATGGACACATGATCATCCATTGGACAACATCATTGGAAATCCCTCTCGTCCTGTATCTACTCGCAAACAACTTGCAACTGATGCCTTATGGTGCTTCTTCAACTCTGTACTATCCAAGGTCGAACCAAAAGACGTTAAAACTGCAATGAATGAAGACAGCTGGTTCAACGCCATGCAAGAAGAAATTCATGAGTTTGATCGACTCGATGTATGGGAATTAGTACCAGCTCCTGATTGTGCCATGATCATTGCTCTAAAGTGGATCTTCAAAGTAAAGCTTGATGATCATGGCGATGTATTAAAGAACAAGGCTAGATTGGTTGCAAAAGGATACCGTCAAGAGGAAGGTATTGACTTTGAAGAATCATTTGCTCCAGTGGCACGCATCGAGGCAATCAGAATCTTCCTGGCTAATGCTGCAAGTAAGAATATGATTGTCTATCAGATGGATGTAAAGACGGCTTTTCTTAACGGAGATCTTAAAGAAGTCGTATACGTCAGCCAACCGAAAGGTTTTGTGAATCCAGAGCATCCTACTCATGTCTATCGCTCGAAGAAGGCTCTTTACGGCTTGAAGCAAGCTCCAAGGGCATGGTATGATACGCTATCAAACTTTCTTCTATCTACGGGATTCAGCAAAGGAGCAGTTGATCCGACATTGTTCACCAGAAAGTCAGGCAAACATTTAATTCACGTTCAAATCTATGTAGATAATATTATTTTTGCCTCGACTGACCCCAATGAATGTGACCATTTTTCAAAGGAGATGGGCTCCAAATTTCAAATGTCAATGATGGGACAAATGTCATTTTTCTTGGGATTACAAATTTCACAAAGTCCCGGAGGCATTTTCATTAATCAATCTAAATATGCAAATGATATTTTAAAGAAATTTGGATTTGATTCTTGTGACCCTGTTGACACTCCCATGATAGAGCGTACTAAACTGGATGAGGACCACTCAGGGATCATGGTAGACCAAACGAAATATCGTAGTATGATTGGATCCCTGATGTACCTCACAACCAGTAGACCTGATATTCTGTTCGCTGTATGCATGTGTGCTAGACACCAGGCTAAGCCTACCAAAAAGCACCTTGAAGCGGTTAAACGGGTCTTTCGGTACCTCCAAGGAACCATCAACATGGGACTTTGGTACCCGAAGGACACCGGTATGTCACTAACAGCATATGCAGATGCAGATCATGCTGGGTGTCAAGATACTCGTCGAAGTACGTCTGGAGGTGCTCAGTTTTTGGGTGATAAGCTTGTGAGCTGGTCTTCAAAGAAACAAATGAGTACTTCTATTTCCTCTACAGAGGCTGAATACATAGCCATGTCATCTTGTTGTGCTCAAATCCTATGGATGAGATCCCAATTATCTGACTATGGCTTTGAATTCAACCAAATCCCTCTGTACTGTGATAATAAAAGTGCCATCGCTCTCTCTTGCAACAACGTTCAACATTCAAGAGCCAAGCACATCGAAATTCGACATCATTTCATTCGGGAACAAGTGGAAAAAGGTGTGGTGGAACTCTATTTTGTGAGGACTGAATACCAATTAGCAGACATCTTCACCAAAGCTCTTCCTAGAGAACGTTTTGAGTTTATCCTTCCACGTCTTGGTCTAAAAAGTCTACAACCGGAAACACTCAAGCGTCTTCAAGAGGAAGACGAGGAGTAAAGGTCTTTATTCATCTATCTTTTGTATATATTTATTCAAAAAGTAAATATAAAAATATAAAACTCTCAAAAACCCATAAAAATTAGAAAATCTTGAAAAATTCCAAAAATTATTGTTATTTTGTCATGTTTTTCCTTGTTCGATATCATCTACGGACTTTGTGTTGACATTCAAAGAATGTCACGGGTCTTTAGATGTTCTTCGAATGTACATAAGTTTGTTTAAAAATAAAAAAAAAATGAGGCGGAGAAAAATGGTGGTTTATTGTCATTTCAGGCAGTAACCCATTTTAAAAAGTAAATGACAGAGCCATGCTTTATCTTATTTTTCAAATCTCATGCTCTGATTCTTAAAACAAATGTTTGTCATCAAAAAGATAAATGTTTCTCTTTCCAAATATTTTTCCGTCTAACGATTCTTCTGAAAAATATTTGTCATCTCATGAAAACAAAAAATTGCTTTGAAAATACCTTGTACTCTATCCTTTTTGAAAATCATCTGAGCTTATCATCTGTCAAAACCTCTCAATCAACAACCTGTGTCATTGATTGAGGGGGAGAATGATTTCAATCGAATTAAAAAGTTTATTTTGAAAGGTCTTTTTTAAAACAATTGGCACGTAAATGAGCAAGGTTTATTGTTGAAAAATCAAAAAGAACAATGTTTTATACAGTTGATTCAAAACCTTTGCTAATGTTATGTTTTCAAAAGATACTCTTGCATGTTTAAACAATGGAGTTTAAAGTCTGAAAATCTGATCCTTATCAGTTAAAATGTTTTTTTAAAAAGCAAGTCACTATTCTCCTCAAAAAGCTTTCAAAATTTAATTTAAATCAATAGAGATCACAACTCTCAAAGGATTTGAAAAATGTGATCAGGGGAGAATTTGTGATTTAAAATTGGATTTAAACTGATAACTTGATAATTGGTTTCATAAGTGTTTAGCAAGCTTTCCTCCCCACATGTGCCAAACGATTTCAAATTTTCCATGCACATGTTGAGGGGGAGCATCTTTTTAAACCACAAAGAATTGAAACGTGATTGATTTGTCTCTAAGTGCAGGTTCCCTCTAGTATGTGCAAAACTCTTTCAAACCTTGAGGCATATATTGAGGGGGAGCAAACTTTTGAAAACCTCATCCTTCCCTAATATGCTTTATCTACTTGATTTAATTAGGGAAGTGATGATGATATCTTTTAGAAAATGGTAATCAAAGAAGTTAATTCTTCCTTTTGCCTCCGTGTGCCAAACGATTTCCAATACATGAAGCACATGTTAAGGGGGAGCTCTTTTTCTAAATATATCAAAAACAATTCAGGTACAAAATGCTTTGATAATTTATCACAAGTATCTGGATTGATTTTCAAATGGTTTTCAATTGGTTCCAATGGCAGATGAACAATACCAAATAGACCGACCAAATTTACTTTAAGTATGGTGGTATAAGGATGATAAGGTTAGGTATTTGTTCTCATGATCCGCCAGAACCGTTGGGATCTACCCAGGGACAATCCACTAGATAGTGTAGAAGTCCTTAGGTATAATGAAAAAAGGAGAAAAATGAGAATATGGGAAGAGTGCCGACTGAGACTGAGCTAGTACTGGAATAAACCCAACAAGGTTCTAGTTATGAAGTCTCGGTAAGCACTTAAGGGGTTGAAGAATGAAAAAGAATTGAATGAGAAAAGGGTGAAAATAAATAGCCCTCCATTTGTTCAACCTTAGGGCAGAAACCGGGTTCAATTCATATGCTACTGGTGGTTACCAAGGTAACATCGGTATTGAAGACAAGACGTCATGGACCCAGTGACGCACTGCACTACAACTTCCCAAGCCACTCAAGTTCCTCTTAAAAGGGCTTGTTTCATTCTCACGGGGAACCTACATAATCTATCAACTTTCTCTTAGAGTTTGTTGATATTGAAGAAGGAGACCCTCTCCCTAGTCTCCGGCATAGGAACCAAAATATGCACAATTGAGTCTAGAACCACGAGATCATCTAATAAATCTCTTTAGGACATTGTCAATGAAGATTCTCTCTTTCACACAATGTGTAAAGAGAGATTATATCTTTTGAGTCCTACGCATTATCCTTGTGGTATTGCCAGAACATCTGAGTGATATGCAAACATATTCACAATGAAGATGGAAAGCCTTCTGGAGCCAACATCAAACAAGCTCTTGGTGGGTGGCATGTGAGATCTATCCAATAGATCAACCATGTGACAACTGAATAGAAAAAATGGGGCGATTCAATCTTTTAAATCAATCCTGGTTCAGGTTATGGATTGACGGATATCTTTGAAAAACCGGTCGTTGTGCTTAAAAACTCTTTTCCTTAGCACATCGACTGTGTACTAATATTTCAAAATAAAAGGTGTTTATGATTGATAATTGATTTTCATTAAAACCTTCGTTGTATTGCAAAAACAATTTCTATTGTGCGGTACACGATTGTTTTTCAAATCTCTTTTCATTAATCAGTGAATCTCAATTCGCTGGTTCACTCACTCCGTGTTGTCTTCTTTGAGACGTTCCGGTTTGAGAATAACTAGAGCAGCTGCGAAACCCTGTTAGGGAAATTCTTCGGAATTATACCTAATCACAGGCAGTACTTGTACTGATCAACGGGGAACCGTGGGCCGTGTACTTCAATTCAACGAAAGTGATCAAAGACACTTTCGTGCACTTTATTGCTAACTGTTGTATGCAGGTACGCCCGACGTTTGCAGCTGATCAGAATGAAGCGGTCAATCCATAGCCGCATGCTCACACTACACATTCATTTCTAAAGAAATCATGATAAGTGCTTCAACGAATCTGATACTTTCACTCCATGCTTCTGCTATGCTGCTGCAAATATCATGAACCAGTAAAAGCTTCCGCTACTCTGATGAGAATATATCATGATCCAGAATGTGAGCATGTCGGTCCAAATGTCACAACATCACATAATACCAACACCAAAATGGAAGAGTCAGAGATGTATGTTAGCTGATGATCTCAATGCTGGCTCAAAAACTCATCATCACGTGGATCAGTTAAAGACCTCCACTTGAAATTATCCAAACATGCGGAACATGAAGAATCAAAGACTACGAGCTACTGAGCAAAGAACTTAATCAAGAATCCTAGAACAATCTAATGTAATATCAGTTTGTATTCATTGTAAATTGAGGTGACCTCCCTTAGGGGGAGCTTGTTAGGAATTAGAAAATTCAGTCATTAAAGAGTCGGTCACCTCAAGTATATGTATTCGATATAAAGCTCGTATTCGTAGTCAAGTTATGTTAGAAAGTAGTTTGTTAAGTAACAGCGTGGAGGACGGACGGGTCTTTACCCACTGTATGCCTGATCCACAGCCCGTAGGTGGCGTTTATTTGTAAGACACTATAAATACCCTCTACCTCCCAAGGTAGAGGGTTGGAGCTTCAATACCATTTTTCTTTGTTTCACATAGTTCCCAACTCTCTTCCCTTTCTCTCTCTAGAATTTTCTCTCTCTAAACAACTTATACGCCTCATATGATTATGGTTTAGTGTGGTTATGAAATCCTATATCCTACAAAGGGCAATCTATGCAACGACCACCACTACCTGAAACTAATGGTTTTATATATTGGAAAAATAGATTCGAAACGTATGTGAAGTCTAAAGATATTGATCTTTGGTACATTATTGTTGAAGGTGATTTTGAGGCTACCTCAAAAGATGATAAAGGAAATTTAGTTAACATACCTCATGATAAACTAAACGATGAAATGAAGAAAAAGCTTTCTAAAAATAGTGAAGCTAAAATGGTTTTATATAATGCTTTACCCAAAAAGATATTCGAAAGAATTTCTATGCTTAAAACCTCTAAAGAAATTTGGAATTCTTTAGTTGTAACTCATCAAGGTAATCAACAAGTTAAAAATAATGAAATTGATTTATTTGTTCAACAATATGAACAATTTTCAATATCGGATGAGGAAACTATAGATCATTCATTTGCAAATTTTAATACTATTATTACATCTTTACAAGCAGTTGATGAATCTTTTTCTAGCCGTAACCATGTTAGGAGATATCTAAGGGTACTTCCATCCAAGTGGAGATCCAAGGTGACGGCAATCGAAGAGTCAAAAGATTTGACAATCCCTACCCTTGATGAACTCATAGGCAACTTAAAAGTCTACGAGCTTGTCCTTGCTGAAGATTCTGAAGCCTCAAAGGTGAAAGAGAAACACAAATCTCTTGCCCTTAAAGCCAGAAAGGCCTCAAGCGATGAAGAGAACTCCACTTCGGAAAGTGACGACGAGGAGTTTGCTATGGCGGTAAGGGACTTTAAAAGGTTCTTTAGAAGGAAGGGAAGATACGTCAAACAACCGTATGACGACAAGAAAGGATTCCGGAAAAGCAAAGAGGACGAGAAGCCAAGGGATGATCGTGTTTGCTTTAAATGTGGGGACCCAAACCACTTTATTAGTAAGTGTCCCAAACGGGATGATCAAAAGGCATTCGTGAGCGACACGTGGGGAATGAGCGACGAGGAGGACGAAGAAATTTGTCTCATGGCAAATGACGAGGTATGTCACGAATACTATAGTAGCTCATCACTAGATGATGACTCATTGCATAATGAATATGACAAACTTTGCAATATTAGCTTAAAATTAATTAACAAAAACAAGCTTTTGAAAAATCAAAACCAACGTTTAGATAAGGAAGTCATAGAATTAAAAGCAAAATTGAAACGTCTAGAAAAGGGTAAAATAGCAAGTGATAAATGTGAACTTTGCGTTCAACTTCAAACACTAGTTGATCAACTAGATTCTAAGATTGCTAGAATAAGTACGAATACTTTAGATATGATATTAGATAGTGTTAAAACCGGAAACAACCAAAAAGGTTTAGGTATCAGCAACTTGATGCATCAACTAGTGAAAACAAAGAAACACAATTTATTAAGGCACTAGAAAAACAAGCCACTGTTGTGGCGGATCCCACGGATCCCACAAAAAAGGAACCGGCTAGTGTACAGCCAGGGATCCGTGGGTCTGCTGAAGCAAACAATGGTAATAACATAGCTTCTTCATCTCGAACTGATTTTGTTATCGTTAATAAGAAGAAACCAACTCATTTTACCACTAGACAACCACCTCCAAAATATAATCCTATTTTTGCAAGAAACAAAGCTCCATCTTTTTCAAAACCTAATCCATCTAGGAGACCTAATAATGTTTACCCGAGAAGTAACCATCAAATGGGATGGAACCCAAATATGCAAAATGGTTTTCCTTTTCAAAACTTTGTACCATGGAATGCATATTAACCTTATCCATACATGTCTAACATGAATGGAATATTTAACACTAATGGACCCATGAACAAATGGGGACCAAACTTTTGAGTTAATTGTTTTCTTAGGTGTGCTTAAAAGTCGACCTAGATCCGGATGAATGGGTCAAGGATAGCGGGTGCACGAGGCACATGACCGGCAATAAAGATCTATTCTCCACATATGAATCCTTCAATGGAAGAAATGTTGTGTTTGGAAATAGCAAAAGTAAAATCATCGGTAAAGGTATGATTTCTAACAAATCTCTAACCATTAACGATGTGTGTCACGTAGAAAACCTAAACTTTAACCTCTTAAGTATAGGACAAATATGTGATAAAAAGTGCAATGTACTTTTTTACCGAAACCGGTAGTAAGATATTAAAAAAGGGTTTATAGACATATAGGTTACCCAACTTTCCAACTTTATTCGCCTAAGTTACCAAACTTTTTTTTTGTGCAAACAGGGTATTGGACTACACGGAGTTGACATTCACGTTACTGAATTTGTAAAATGAGACATTTAGGTTACTTAACTTACCTAAAAAATGCATTTGGGTTACTTAACTTACCTAAAAAATGCATTTGGGTTACTTTGATTACACTGAAAAATGAAGGTTGAATGCTTAACTAAAGTTCAGTAACCTAAGTGAACAAAATGAAAGTTTGGTAAGTTAGGCGAACAAAGTGGGAAAGTTGGGTGACCTGTCTGATATAAAACCCTTAAAAAAATGGCATAACCATAGGAAGAGGAATTAGGAAACATGGAGTCTATGTCATTAAAATCGGTAATGAACCTAAAGACAAACTTTGTCTTACCTCTATGGATGATTGATGTGCTTACCGTGTGCAATTTTTAAAAATTTATAAACATGATTTATCCGATTATTACTATAAACACATGCGAGCAAGTATACTCGTTCACGATAGCAAAGGTGGGTAAGTCGAGATCGTCCCAAGGGATTTTGCTTTTGAAATTGTTTTAAAAGATTGGTAACAAGAAAGCTTTGTCAAGGCTCTCTCCAAAAATGATGGTTTTAGTGAAATTCAATATAAAGAAACATATACTTGTGTATAGTCTATAGGCAATCATAGTAAGTGTTCATGAAGGCTTGGTGTAAACTCTTGATGTGATGCACAAATCATAAGCAAATGATTTCCAACCCATGGTTTATGTTTGTAAAATCATTTTAATAACAATAACATATAGGTAATCCTTTCGGTCCTTATCCTAATGATTATCCTTTAGAAAATCTATTTGTTTGTAAAATGTTCTTATTAAACTTGTTCCTACGAATCTTTCGACCTTTCGTGATGAAAATGTTTCTAGTCTTGTTTCAATAAGTAAACATGGTGGTTGTCAATCACCATATCCTCATACTAGTTTGTCACTTAACTTTTTGGAATAAAACACAAGAGAAATCCTTTCGGTCTTTTTTCTTAAAACATATTTTACCGACAAATCAAACAAGACTAGTATTTTTCCAACAAACTTATTTAAACAAGATCATTTATACATGCATCACATATGAGAACACTAGTATGGTTTCCTACATCCTTACACACAAGTATATTCAAGAACTACTCCATGATAATTATAACAACACACAAGTAATAACAAAGTAATTCCAATAACTCAAAAGAATAGAAATCCATAACAAGTTTCATAGAATACCTAAACTTCTGGGATTACAAGAACTATAATTCGTGGCTTATAGCAACCACACGCCTCCAATCACCTAGCTTAACCGTATAACTCCGAATGATCAAAACTATGGATGAGAATGAATCTTTCCAACCTCCTGGACGTTTTACAGTGATAACTAAACTTTTGGGATGAATAAAATGGTTGGTAATAGTTTTGGTGTAAACTATTACACTTTGGTTTTTGTCACACCTAGACTACTAAGTCTAGGTTCATTGTATAGCCAAAGAGACATAACTAACTGGCCAAAAACATTCTCTACAAGTAAATAACAGGAAATGATCGGCCTCCAATGATTATGGGGAGTTAAGGAAACATTAAATGCAAATTTGTGTAACTCCAGTTCATGCAACCGGATCGGTTGCAACACAACCGGATCGCTTGCGTCTTCTTCACCTCGCCCAACCGGATCGGTAGCGGGCTCCAACCGAACGGTTGGGCGCCTCTTGTACCCTTAGATTTGACTTTTTTTGACTTTTCTTGATTCGCGCCTTTTTCTTTGTTTTCGTTGATGATTTCCAAGACGAAACTTGATCTTAACTTGTTGTAGATACTTAGAAATATTTGCGCTTCCTAGTCATTGAGTCCAAGAGCTTCCTTACTCGTCTTCCTTCCTTGGGAATTCTCCAAACGTGTATGAAAACTTCATTTCTTTTTCTTTTGTGATACCTGGCTACATACACATACACAATACGCAACTTTTGCACTTTTGCAACAGTTATGGGTAAATATAGCCTATTATCATACACAAAATCAACAATAACGCTACTAAAAACATGTTCATTTTGAGCGTTATCAATGATACTTCGACCTTATGGCATCGAAGATTGGGTCATGCCAATATGCGACTTCTTCAATCGCTATCATCCAAAGATCTAGTAAGAGATCTACCTAAGTTAAAATATGAACATCACTTTTGTGATGCTTGTAATGTAGGAAAACAAGTTCATTATAGTCACAAAGCTAAAAACATGGTGTCTACAACTAAGTGTCTAGAATTACTACACATGGATTTATTTGGTCCATCCGCTATCCAAAGTTATGAGGCAACTACTACACTTTGGCCATAGTGGATGATTACTCTAGGTACACATGGACAAAATTCTTAAAGAACAAAATGGAAACGTTTAATTATTTTGAAATATTAAGCAAGAAAATCCAAAGACAACTAGGAAGTCCTATAGTGTCTATTAGAACGGATCATGGTAGGGAATTCGATAATGAAGTGCAATTTGGAGCCTTTTGTGACGCTAATGGTATTACTCACAACTTCTCAGCTCCGCGCACTCCACAATCGAATGGGGTAGTTGAAAGAAAGAATAGAACCCTACAAGAAATGAGTCGCACCATGCTAAATGAGCAATCCATACCTCAAAATTTTTGGTGCAATGCCGTTGATACTTCAACGTACATACTTAATCGAGTCTTAATTAGACCAATTTTAGGTAAAACTCCATACGAGTTACTTCGAGGCAAAAAGCCTACGTTAGATCACTTTAGAGTCTGTGACAACTCGCAATTTCAAGTCATTTCTCAAGTTTCACTATTTCAACATTTGTCGTAAACTAGGTTTACGTGTTCCAAATTCGCGTAACCTTAAAGGTTTAGCGGCGAATTCATGATCATAACATCACGTACATTTCATATGGACAAAGATTAGTCTACATTTCATTTACATCAATTGCATCACGTTAGTTCATTCACGACATTTCATTTCACATTAAACGCGTAAATTTTATATTAAATAAACGTTATCGCGTGAGTTATTATTTTTAACATTTAATCCGTTACTTTCAAAAATGATCCCGATGTATTTTAAACTTACATTTAGTTATAAAAACTATATTTTGAGTTTAACTAGTGTTTTAAATTTATTTCGTATATAAATCGTTGAATTTATATTATTACGACGCTTTTCTTAAAAATTACTCGGTAATTATTTTATCACTCAAATTTCACAAGGAATGTATTTTTACAATTTTTATTATCTCATTACATTCTATTTTGATCTACTAAAAATTCCTTTTACCTAAAATCTACCATTTAACTTACAAGTTGCATTTATCTACACAATTTTACTTACACATATTTAACCAAGTATTTATACAAGTTTATAAAAAAAAAAAAAAAAAAAACAAAAACAAAATATCTTCCAATTCCTCCCCCCTTGGCCGACCAAGGGGGAGGGTTGGCATTAATTGGGGAATGGTCTTGATTGTTTGATTTTTACACAATACATAAAGTCTTACTTGAATTATTATCTCATTCATTCTCAAAATTACTCACCTAGTAGCAAAAACATTTTCTCTCTTGTTTCTCCTTCATCAAGAACCGGTCACATAGAGGTTTTCCAAGGGATCAAAATATTTTTCTCAAGTTCAAGCATAACAATCTAGAATCTCACTCTTTATTAGGTTTTGCAATAAAAACCAAGAGTGTTTAGGTTTAACCTTGGTTCTTATCACCTCATCATAATACTAGTAAGCATGTTTCTTTCATTTTTCATGTTTCCTTATCATCTCATATTTATCTTTTCATTTTTGGAGCAAACATGCAAGACATATGTTGATTTATACCATTTTTACATGATTTTAGATATATATATATATATGGTCATCCTATAATTATCCCCTTGGTATACTTTGGTCTTGATGATGTTTAGGAACCCATGACACCCTAAGAAGGTGTATGGTAGGATTAGATTAGCTTTGGAGTTGATTTGAAGGGATTAGAATAGGTTTAGTACGAGAAAAACTATTTTCGGTACGTATAAAAATATGTTCTGTCCTTGTTTTGATTTTCTGGAAAATCCGACAGTAGGCACGACTTTTTGGCCTTGATATTTATAAAATATACTTTAAAACGAATCCGTGGCCGCTTGAACGGATAAAAACGGAGTTATAACGAAGAAGTTATGAATTTTTAAAGTTTGGCGACGAAATAGAGTTAATTACATTTTTGGTCCCTGTGGTATGGCCAAATTGCAGATTTGGTCCCTAAAACTTTGAAAGTGCACCAGAGGTCCCCATTTTCAAGTTTTCGTTGCATGTTAAGTCCCTGATCAACATCAAATGACTAAAATACCCTTGTCTTCTTCTTTTCCTATTTTCTTTTCGGTCCATCTTTCAAGTTTCTTACATAAATGGTCCTTGTGTCTTGCCATGTTCTATAGATTTAGTCCGATTTTTTTTTATTATTTATTTAACTATTAATATTACATAAATGGAACAACAGTGTAATTTTCAAAAAAATTAAAAAAAAAAATCGAAAATTGTCAAAAAAATAAAAAAAAAAAATTTTTGAAAAATTTATTCGGAAAAACTTTTAATATTCTTTTTTTCGAAAAAAAAAATTTTGAAAATTTTTTTCGACAAAACTTTTTTGAAAATTTTTTTCGAAAAAAATTTCAAAAACAATTTTTGAATATTTAAAAAAAAAAAAAAAATTTTGAAAACTTTTTTCGACAAAATTTTTTTGTAAATTTTTTTCAAAAAAAATTAAAAAAAAAAATTTGAAAAAAAAATTATTCGAATTATTTTTTTTCAAAAAAAAATTTCAAAATTTTTTTATTCAAAAATTTTTCGAACTTTTTTGGAACTTTTTAGAAAAATTGGTTAACTTATATTAGCCATTAGATCAAAACGGGATGAAAACATATAAAAACAGACAAAAACGCATAAAAACGTTATTAAAACGGAAGATAACGTATAAAAACGGATAAAGACGAATAAAAACGTGAGAAAACCGGACAAAATCGTACAAAACCGGATGAAAACGTATAAAAACAAACAAAAACGCATAAAAATATGTTCAAAACGGATAAATAAAAAGGTATAAAAATGGACGAAGAGGTATAAAATGTATAAAAACCGACAAAAACGTATAAAACAGGATGAAAAAGTAAAAAAACGGACGAAGAGGTATAAAAACGGACGAAAACATAGAAAAACATACGAAAACGTAAAAAAAACGGACAAAAGTGTATAAAACCGGACAAAAACGTATAAAAACGGACGAAAACGGATGAAAACATAAAAAAATGGACGAAAACGTATAAAATGGACAAAAACGTAAGAAAAACGGACGAAACGTATAAAACCGGAAAAAAACGGACGGAAACGTATAAAAGCGGACAAAAACAAAAATATGAATGAAAACGTAAAAAAACAGACGAAAACGTATAACAACGGACGAAAACGTTAAAAAACGGACGAAAACATTCACTTGACGGTCAAACTAACAGAAATAGTGGTTAAGGGACCAAACCCGTAACGGGTCAAAACCATAGGAAGAAGATTTGCAAATTAAAAAAAAATGTGTATGGACTAAATATGTAAAACCCCTTCCAACACAGGGACTATTTATGTAAGAAACTAAAATGAAAATAGAAAAAGAAAAAGAAAACATCAATGACTAAAATACCCTTAGTCTGTGTGGACCAAGGGACCAAACATGCAACGAAAACTTGAAAATGGGGACCTCTGGTGCACTTTTAAAGTTTTAGGGACCAAATCTGCAATTTGGCCATACCACAGGGACCAAAAATGCAATTAACTCCGACGAAATATATATTTTTCAGAAATTTCAGCAAGTTATTTTTACTTTGTACGAGTCAAAAACGAGCCTTAAGCTTCACAAATTATTTCGACTTGTCAAAAATATAATAGTATACTTTGATACGAAGCTAAGGACGTATTATACGTAGAAAACGGAGTTGAAACGACAAAGATATACACGTTTTCATAAACTTGCCGTAACTATTATTTTTAGAAAACTATATTATTTTTACGAGATAAGTATTACGGTAACTAAAACGACCATGTTTGAGGCTGTTTTTAACTATGATGTGGAACTTTTTGGAACGAGATGTTTTCTAATAAAATGAAGATCATCAAGCATATTTTTCAAAACGACCAACCGTTTGTATAGCGGAGTTTTAATAAACTATTTACGGATGCTTAAACTTGGCCGAAACTCACTTTTTACACAACAATTAGACAAAACCACCATCTTTAACCCTTATTATCTTTATGTTCGAGACCTTATTGTCGAAAACTCCTGAACTGAAACTTCTAGATTTTGATACAAACTTTCCAAAACCGTCGAGTTCGTTTCCTAACGCTCAACGTACACCATTTTACGACTAGTTTTTCGAAGCCGTTTTTGTCACTTTCAAGAAATTTCCAACGACATTATTTTGCGTCGAAAAGTGCTAATTTCACTATAAATCATTACAAAACTATTGTAGGATGACATTTTGACGTAAAAACTTGTAAAGTGAATTAAGATTGGTCAAGACGTCAAAAGAGTATTTTTCGACGATAAGTATTATTTTCAAAACTCGCAAATGGTATAATTAACATACGAAATGCATGCGTAACATTACATCATAACTCATTACGTATCATATCATTCATAATAGGTCAAGATTAACGTATCACACTACATCTCGGTGTACTCACTTTTGTCTTCGCATCATTCCACCAAGTGAGTTTCATAGCCCCTACTTTTACTTGCTTTCATAACTGTTTTGGGGGAGATACATGCTCAACTATTTTCATTTACTTTCATAGTTACTCTAAACATTTAAGGATTACTGTGAGTCATAGCCCCACTTTTCTCGTTTTAATTATTTATGAAACTCTTTGGGGGAGATACATGCTCAACTACTTTTATGACATTCATGACTATTTGCAAACTATATGTTATCTGAACTGAATGTTTAGTCATACGAAGTAACAGTTTTGCCATGCTTAGAAGTGTCTTGGTATATTCATTGAGCTAATGGTCTTGGTATATTCATTGAGCTAATGGTCTTGGTATATTCATTGAGCTAATGGTCTTGGTATATTCATTGAGCTAATGGTCTTGGTATATTCATTGAGCTAATGGTCTTGGTATAATCAGTGAACTAATGGTCTTGGTACAATCATTGAACTAATGGTCTTGGTACAATCCTGAACTAATGGTCATGGAACAATTTGAAACCATACGAATTATGTGTTATACTAAGTAACTGTGGATACATTAAGTTATGCACTATTTTGTGAATTCATTTGACATCATGCGTTTGAGCATTAACTATATCACATTTTGGCAATGGGTTGTGAATACACAGGTTGCGAGTTTTGTATGGGCGGAACTTGGAACTGAGTGGATTTACAATGCCTTTGCTGCATAAACGATTTTTGAAAGTCTTTACATTTCAACCCAAACTCTATGAACTCACTCAACCTTTGTGTTGACACTTTTAGCATGTTTTTATCTCAGGTATCTAAGGCATACTCATCATGGCATGGTTAAGGGACCACCTTTTGAGTCGCGGCGTCGACTTACATCATTGTACATTATAGCACTTTCTTTCAAAACCATCGTTTGGACTTGTAATATATTTATATTTCCGCAAACTTTGTAAACTTTTGGGACCTATACTTTGTAAACTCTGATTGTTTTATTAAATCAAACGATGTGTTTTCCAAACGACACTTTAGGTCGTTCAATATAACTGTGATTGTGATGCTATGACAGTCAATCCCCAGGAATTCCATTCCGCTGCAAAACAGGTAATTTGGGGGTGTGACAGAGTCTTTGGTAGCAAATGTTTTATTCTTAACACTAAAGATTACCTTACAAAATTTGATCCTAAATCAACCGAAGGTATCTTTCTAGGTTACTCCTCTAATAGCAAAGCTTACGTCATACTAAATAAAGAAACAATGAAGGTAGAAGAGTCATTAAATGTAAAATTTGATGAAAGTCCACCTAAACCCTTTCCACCTCTTGTCGATGATGAGATTGTAGAAAGTGAAGCTATTGTAATAAAAAAAAAGATAAATGAAGAAGAAGAAGAATCTTCAAATAATGAACTCATAAATATTAAAGAGTCCAAAGATCACCCCGTAGATAAGGTCATAGGAAAGCTAAACGAAAGAACCTTAAGGTCTCAAGTTCAAAACCAAAGTAGCCTATTTTGTTTTGTTTCAACCATAGAACCTAAGAATACACAAGAAACCATAAAAGATGAAAGTTGGGTAATGGCTATGCAAGAAGAGTTAAATCAATTTGTTTCTAATGATGTTTGGACACTTGTCCCTCCACCTAGTAATCAAACCATAATAGGAACCAAATGGGTTTATAAAAACAAGTTAGATGCAAACGGAGTAGTGTCTAGAAACAAGGCTAGACTCGTTACCCAAGGGTATAACCAACAAGAAGGAATATACTTTGATGAGACCTATGCCCCCGTGGCTAGATTAGAGTCTATAAGAATACTTCTTGCTTATGCTTGTGCTAATGATCTAAAGCTTTATCAAATGGATGTCAAAAGTGCTTTTCTAAATGGTTTTATTAATGAAGAAGTATATGTAGCTCAACCTCCAGGATTCATCGATTTTGAAAAACCTAAACATGTGTATAAGTTAAAGAAAGCCCTTTACGGTCTTAAACAAGCTCCAAAAGCTTGGTATGATAGACTCAAGTCATTCTTAATCAAACACAACTATACCATGGGGTTAGTTGACAACACACTTTTTACTAAGAAAAGAGAGTCACATATAATCATAGTTCAAATATATGTAGATGATATTATATTCGGATCTACTTGTCAAGACATGTGTGATGATTTCTCTAAAATCATGCATGACGAGTTCGAGATGAGTATGATGGGAGAACTTAGTTTCTTTCTTGGTCTACAAATCAAACAAGTAGAAGATGGTATCTTCTTTAATCAATCTAAATACATAAAAGAGATGTTAAAGAAATTCGGTCTAGAAGAGTCGAAACCAATTAGGACACCAATGTCATCCGACACCAAACTCACAAAAGATGAAGACGGCGAATCCGTTGATAACACAAAATATCATGGCATGATTGGTAGTCTTCTCTACCTCAGGGCTAGTAGGTCGGATATCATGTTTAGTGTTTGTATATGTGCTAGGTTTCAAGAAGACCCTAAAACATCACATCTAGAAGCCGTAAAAAGGATATTTAGATACATTAAGGGTACAACACAATTAGGATTATGGTATCCTAAGGGCACGGGAGTAGAAACAGTTGTATATGCAGATTCTGACCATGCAGGTGATTATGTTGACCGAAAAAGTACAAGTGGGGCATGTACTTTTATGGGATGTTGTTTAACATTTTGGTTTTCTAAGAAACAAACGACATTAGCAATATCAACAACCGAAGCCGAATACGTCTCCGCCGGCAAAGCATGCCAACAAGCACTATGGATGAAACAAGCGTTAGTTGACTACGACATTCATCTAAGTGACATAGCCATTCTGTGTGACAACAAAGGTGCCATCGATTTAAGAAAGAATTCGGTATTACATTCTCGCACAAAGCATATAGAGATTCGTCATCACTTCTTAAGAGACAATGTTCAAAAGGGGAACATCTCTATCGAGAAGGTAGCGTCCGAAGACAACATAGCCGACGTCCTCACCAAACCGTTGAAGCAGGAACAATTCAACCTACTTCGTCTTGGTCTTGGTCTCATGGAACAATCGTCGTAATTTACTTTTTAACTCTACAAGGTATGTAAACACTAGCCTTCTTCTTTCTGAGTCTAGGATCTCTATTTCACGCACAACTCACAAACAATACGGGAATTTTCAAAACCCAAGATAAGTTTTTCACTTATAACTCATAGTTTTTCTTATTTTATTTCAAAATAAGTACAAGTTGCAAACATATAATTACATACATATCTTCTTTTCAAAGGATAAAACGATTTTTATTCGCACATAGAAATCTCTTTTTGAAATGTTTTCTAAAAATGATACCTCTTCCCGTATCAATTTCACAAAAGCAATTTCTCACGTCTAGGACAAATCGATTTTTCATTATTAATACAAAGTAAAAACCCGTTTTCATTGCATCTCTTGTCTTTTGAATGCTAAAGAGGACATATAACTAATATGTGTTTTCGGGTACGTTCATTTAAGCAACAATGAATTAGGAGCACTCGGGTTATCTCACATAATAGTATGCTTTTTCACTTCTAGTTTATTTTTCTTTTCTTTTTAGGAGTCGAGATAACCGCAACTCCAAATAGTTTGCATATAGGCACACACTAGGCAAAAATGTTTCCAAAAGGAAAATTTTATGCTGCCTGAATCACCAGTCCCACGGATCCCAGCCTTAATGCTGGACGGATCCCTCAAGGGAAGGATCTGTAGGATCCGTGAGACAGAAGCTAGTTTTATCTTCTATTTTTCTCACTTTGGATGAAAACTCCAATATCTTTTCATTTTTTTTGGAGTATGTTCTTTAACGCTTGTGTTCTCATGATCACATGCCTTAAATTCATATCTAATCATTAGATTTTAATCCACATTTTGGGTTAAGCATTCATTACAATGCATTGTTTTTCTATATATACTATATAGGACTCCCAAAATGCTTGCATATTCATCTCATCTTCACAATCAAACAATACCATGTCATCCAAAAGATCTTACAACTTAGATGAATCACCTAGCACAAACAATCCTCTTCATGAAAACCAAACTTTTGTACTCCCACCTTCCAAAATACCACAATCAAACTCTAATATATCCGCACGGATTAGCATCCGGCCTTGTTGCTTAGCAAAACCATCATCGAATGGCTTATCACCAACAAATAACTCACCACAAGATGCTTCCATTATAGCACCTCCTTCATCACCAACAAGTACACCAACTTCATCACCCATCAACTCACCACCTAAAGTCACTCTTTTGGAACTCCTTAAGACTCTAACAAGATCTCAACAACCAAAACAAAAAGAAATAGCCTTTTTGACACCTCCCACTTCTCCAAACACAATTTTCAATGACCTTGAAACCTCATCACCCTTAGCTCCCATCAAGCTACAAGAACACCTAGGTTCTTTTCCACCACCACTTCCAAACATTCCGGACTTTGATCCGTATTTTCCCATTTTTCCACCACATCTTCCGCATATCACAAATCAAAACAACCCGGATAACTTCCGCACTCATTACCCACATCACTTACATTGTGAACATTGCCAATCCACTAGGGATATTGCAATAGAAGTTAGGGAAGAAATGCGATTCATACTCAACCTCATTCTTGATCGCATCAATACCATTACTCATCAAAACCTCCATCCATAACCTTATGCAAGCATGGAAGGTATCATTATTATTATTTTCTATTTTTAGTACTTTTCTTTTGAGTCATTTTCAAGAACAAGTCTTGTTCTTACTTTTACATGCTTGTATGTGGCATAAATACCACTACATTTTGTTGTTTTATTACAAGGCCTTGTTTACATACCTTGGCTCCCAATCTTGATTCTCGTCAATCACATGATTACTTATGCATGTTACTACTAACCTTTTCTTTGTAGGATTTTTTTATTTTCTTCACTTGACGCCCCAAACTAGGGGGAGCTACCGCAAGGGGGAGTAAGCGATACGTGGACTATATTTCCACATTTTATTTCTTCGATGGGTTAACTTTTTGTTTCGACAAAAAGGGGGAGAAGAAGTAAAACTTAGGGGCTTTCAAAACATACATCTATTCTTAAGTTTTACTCATCATAACATTATGTTTTGTCATCAACAAAAAGGGGGAGATTGTTAATACAAATAAACCGTAAAAACGTTTATTAATATTTTGCGATCTCTTTGTGTTTTGTTGATAACAAATATAATGTTATCATAAGTAAAATTATAAGGATACATGTTATTTTTGTAAAGCATTTACATATAGTAACTTAATACAAATTGTTGTAATAAATCATTTGTTGTAATAGTTTATTAGGATGGGTAAAAATCACAACCCATGGATCATATCCATAACCCATGGTATTGACCCATACCCACTTGACTAGATACATTGTACTCATTAGATACATTGTATCTAAAGAAATACCCATGGACCAACCCATAACCCATGACCCATAACCAAAAAACCCATGGGCAAAGATGAGCGTCCCACGGATCCCTAGGTTTACACTAGACGGATCCCTTAAGGGAGGGATCCGTGGGATCCGGGGAACAGTGGCAAGTTTTGCCTATAAATAAAGAGCCATTTCTTCATTCTAACTCACCCCTCTTCTTACGAATTCTCTCATATACTCTCATTCTCTTCTAACAAAAGATCACTTGATCTAGAGAGTTGTTCTTCTTTCTTTTTTTAGTGATTCTCATATAGGTCCTTCTCTAAGGCGAGATCACGAGCATTCTACAAGTCATCCAAGCAAGGGGTCCTTGATTAATTTGTTCTTCACAAGAATTTTGTAGCAAAGATCTTGTATTTGATATTTCACATAGTTGTTGTGTAATAGTCGTGTTGGTTTGGTCCACCGTGTTACGGACTCGATATTTAGCTTTGTACCGGAAAAAGATGTAAGCAACGTTGTGAAGGCTTCTCCGCCAAGTTGAAGGAGTTTGTTGACATAGTGCTTGAACTCTCGAGTAGGTGACTCGGGGAGTGGAGTAGGGCAAAGAAAGTGTCCTTGTAGCCGAACCACTATAAATCGGTTGTGTCATTTCTATCTCTTGCTTTACTTTATTTACTTGCTTTATCATTAGATATATACTTTCTCTACATCCATACGATTTCACATAATATCGAATCTAAAGTTTTTGAAACTAACTTAAAATCGGCAAAACTATTCAACCCCCCTTCTAGTTTTCCACACATGTGATATTTAAATTAGTGTTTTATCATATATGATTTTTTTAATACAAATTTCAGTAACGTAAAAAAACAAAAAAACTTAAAAACAAAACGTGAAAAATACGAGAAAAAAAATTGTCGAAAGTATATCAAAGTGCCTATCTATAGAAACATAATTAAATGTTCGTCGCAATGATATTTTTTTTCGCTTAACTTAACGGTTTGAAAGTTATTAATATTTGAAAAAAGATGATGAAAGTGGATTTCTTAAATTGATGAGATTAATCTCATCCATTAGATCAAATAAAAATGAATGATGGAGATTGATCCCTTAATATATAAATAATCTTTTGTCTTCAAAGATCTTAAATCATTTTTATAATATCTTATATTGAAAAAAAAAACATTTAGAAAAAGTAACAAACAATATTTTAGAATTAGGTAAATGATAAAAAAATGTATCATACTTGCCATCATTTGCTCTTGTGGGTAGCGAACAATTTTTTTTGCTTTTGTGGGTACTATACTTTCAAATTCATCCTCTTTAAAGAACTATGTGACATTTTTGCCCTTCGAGAAAAAAAATCATATTAGCTAAGAGGGGCAAAAATATCCAAAAATTTCGCAAATACCCTAAAAGGATGAATTTGAAAGTATAGTACCCAAAAAAGCAAAACAAATTATTCGCTACTTACAAAAGCAAATTGTGTCAAGTATAATATTTTTTTTTATAGTTTGCCCTTTAGAATTATGTGATATATACTTTTCCAAACATCCCACAAGGGTCGAAACCCCAATAGGTATGTGGCCCACACACACTTCCAAAACCTATATACACAAAACAAGCCTTTTTGTACTTTTCAATCACATTCTTCTTTACTTGAGTTGAAAAACCTAAATAAACAAAGAAAATGTACGGAGAGAGCGAGTTTGTTGAAATTCCGGTAACCGTACCGGAAGAGATTCCGACGGGTGAGCGGAATGTTGTTGCATACGGGAATGACGTGATTTGTGAATTTGAAGGAATTGACGGCGGTGGTGGTGGTGGTGGTGGTGATCAGTTGACGCTTTCGTATTGTGGTCAAGTTTATGTTTTTGATAATGTTACTTCTGATAAGGTCGTCGTCTAAAACTTTTTTTTTTTTTTTTTTTTTTTTTTTTTTTTTTTTTTTTTATTATTAATTTAAGGTTATTTATATATGTAACGTGTGATGTTTGAAATGTTGAGTTTATGATTGATGATCCCAGGTGCAAAAGGTGTTTTTACATCTTGGGGGATGTGAATATCCAGCAACTCACCAAGGTTCAGAATCACCATACCAAAATCAGCCAGTAATTTTTTTGACTGTTTAGACTTTGATTCTCGATTGTATTTTTGGTATGTGTACATATAATTTATTCGTGGTTCGCTTTTTGTGGTTCAGGATTTTGATTATACTGCGCGTTGTAGTGATCCTCGTAGAGCTGCTTCTCTCAATAGGTTTCGTCAAAAGAGGAAAGAACGATGCTTTGAGAAGAAGATCAGATACAATGTTCGTCAAGATGTTGCTAAAAGGTAAAAAGCCATAATTTGTTGATTTTGTAACATCTGAAATAGGTTCTGGTTATTTGGAACTTTGTCTTCACAAGTGCGTGTGTCCCTTCAGACTATAGGATGGCATTTAATTAACAAATTTCACACAGTGGTAGCCTTGTGAGATGGATATAATTATTTGTTATGTTGATACTTGATATTTGAAGCAATGTTCATGCTTTAGAGCTCAATATTATCCCATTTATTTAATTTTCATAATAATATATATTGCCTGACAAAGGAACTTTTTTTTTGCCGCTCTAATTAAATAAAAATTGCTTCTTTGTCAAATGGCACCTTCAAGTATCTCAACTTCTTTAAGGAATTTTTTTTTGGTGTGTGATAAACATGAAAGTTTTCTTGGTATCAGACGAGAATACTTAAATTTGTTCTGTCAACGAAATTTCCAGCATATGTCCTGTCCCTAAATGTAAACTTTGTTTTCGGTATCTTTCCATGTGGAAAAAAATGTTAACCTCGAGTCTCATCCGATTGCCACACGAACCTCATCTCTTTATAAAAAGTAATAAGGTACAATAACAAAAAAAAAAAAAAAAGCTGCTTTTACTCATCTAAATTTACCCATGTTGGTGCAAATTAGCGAAGCATGTGTAAATATGACTGATAAGTCGTCTAGTTCTATTATTACAATATAAGAGCGTTTCTTCCATACACAAAAACATGTAACAACACAGCTGATTAAGTTATTTATATCTTAAACAAGCAACGCTGACATGTAACTTTCAAGTACTTAACGGGGTTAAAGTTATGCAAGGCAATCTATATGCTTATATTTTAGCATTTTTGGAAGATGCATTCTGCAGGGTTGTGAGTCTATTTTGCTTGTTTGGACTCCAATTTTATCTGGTAACGATCGTTATTAATGCTTCTATATATAGAAAGTTATTAACCAGCTTGCTGTTCTTTATTTAATCTCCTACATTTTGAGGGTAACTGTTCATGTTAGTGAAGGTCTGAAATAGAAAGTTCAGTGAATAGTTTATGCACAGTTGTCTGATCAGATGTTAGGTGGAGCTGGCCTTGCTGTTTTAAAGCTGTGAGCTGTCATTATTCAAATCGTCTGATAAAAAAGTTTAATGCTGAATTTCAGTATGTTCATGATATAGGCTTCATAAACAATCAAACGATCTTTATAATATATTACTACATGTTAGAAAAAAAGTTATTATCTTTCCCAAAGACCAAAAAAAGTCTTCATGCAATTGTATACTTGTATTTCGCACTTCAAGCCATGTTGTATGGAGTTTGACTGTTGAAATCTGTATTGTTGTTTTATCTGCTGGTGCTTGTTACTTAACAGTATTGCTACTTCAGGCAGAACCGTACGAAGGGACAATTTTCAACAACCCAAAGTCCCCAAGATCCCGGCTCATGGAACACTGGAGAAGCTGAGGGTGCAGGGCAGGATTTGATCCTAGTCACGTGAGTCATGAACCTTGTATATAGATTAATTCTTAATTATTATCTGTTTATGGATCCGATCAGATAGTTCATATTATATATATATAACTTTTTATCACTGGCGACAAAATGAATGGGCTGTATAATGGGTCAAGCTATGGTCAGGCTGAAACCTCTGTTTCTATACGGGTTTCAACAGGGAGGGTACACCTGCGAGCACTTTTTGGTTCGTGTTATGAATAATCAGTATGAAAATCTGATTGCAAGAATAAAATTATAAACAGCATAATCTAAATCTATGCATAAAGCAATTTAGGGGATTGTATGCAGTAAAGATATACTTATGGCCTATGGGTGACTTTAAACCAATTTTCCTTTTAGCTAGATCTTATTTTATCCGTTTGCGTTAGAACACAACCCAAACCAACCCCTTCGCTAGTAATAGGGTCAAAACTCTTTATGGTCATGCATCTTGATTCAATGCACCTGATTATTCACCCAAATTCAAACCCTTTTCTGTCTGACTTAAATCACAATACAGAAGTTTATAGTGTTGCTCCAACCATTTCTATCACACCCTTATAGGTACTAGTCTATTAACATGCATCTGCCTCCCTATTGTCTTTGAAAGTGGTATTTTTTTTACGGAAATACATATAGCATTATTCCATCTACAACATATTAGCTCTCAACTGGTTTTCAGATGTGTTCATTGTGGTACTCGCTCAAATGACACTCCAATGATGCGCCGGGGGCCGACTGGTCCTAGGACTCTTTGCAATGCCTGTGGACTTTTCTGGGCAAACAAGGTTTGTATCTCACCTGCTCATTTTCTCTATACTTTACATTTTTAATCAAAATATACACAAAGCTCATAAGAAGTCAAAATGTCTTAAACAAATCTTTTTGTGGTAGCAATCTCTTGATTATACTATAATAGATGTTCAAATTTATTACTTGTAATGCGTATAGCATTATAGAAGGTCTAAAGGTGAAAATAGAATGATAAATACATATTAAGTTCGGTTCTGACTGCACCAGTGACCAAACATAAGCTTGAGTTCTGTTTCTGAAGAAGGCTTTATAGCTGTAGAAATTGAACTGCAAGTAAGACGATTCATTTCTATATTAGATTCTGTTAGGTCAACCTGATTTGGTGCCATTTTTTCCCTGTTTTTTGGTTTCTAGTTGCACATTCCTAGTAGTTACACTTGTGGTTAGGACATATAGTTCGTCCTTGTTCTTATTTTGGATTTTTTTTTAACATGGGTTCCGACTCGACATTGCGAGCCGACTAATCCCAGGGCGACTACCCTTTTGGATAGCCCGGACTCATCGCAGGTGAACCTTCATGGCCACATGGGGATTAATTTTCTCCCCAAGGTTTGAACCCAGGACCTCCAGGGAGTTGCCCACTTATTCTGGATTTAGTAGACTAAGGAAGCAGCATGACTTTATTTTTGTAGACCAAGTGTTGAATGTAAATATAAGTATACTTACAAATGATATGGTGTGCACTGTGCCTCTAAAACAAATTTAAGAGAAAACGTTGAGTCATAGACCTATTCTCCAATCGAGGAGATCATTAAGAATAGAATTTTGAATATAGAATGACCATAAATAAGAACTTTCCTTAACATTTCCCTGTCGACAAATTCCTAGCTGGCATTTATCGATTTTGGGTTGATTTACTTGCATTATCCCAGTCCTTGTCTTCCTCCATTCATTCTGTAATATCCACATCCAGGAATTTACTAAAAGCTAAACTTAGATATAGGTTCATTTGGAAGACCTCTAAGCTATAAGTGGTAGCCTACTTTTTACCCACCATAATCTACTTACTTCCCTGGGGATTGTGGAAGAGGTGCCCATCACAATTGGAGGCCTGATTGAGGCATTTGGAACCGGTTCATACTGGGAATCATAACTTTTAGGCTTCAAAATCTTTACGCAGTATATTAAGGTTGCTTTGGACATGAACAAACTTTTATATAGTGTGTTAGGGTCACCAGGCCTAACTCATAAAATATAACAGTATATACACTCCTTGCAGTTTTTTACTTCCTTTCACTATGCGATGATGATTCATTTGATTCTAAGTTTGAAGTTCTTACTCATGAAAGCGAGGATGCACAAAGGAACATTAATACTAGATTTGTTCTAACGGAAATATAGTGATGGCTGCTGTTGGCATCCGAACACCTAACTTGAAATGTGTTCTTTAGGAAGTGAACACCATTAAAGATAAGTGCTGACCAGTTTTGCCTTCAATGCACTACTGCAATTTCTTTTTGTATCAAACACCTCTATATGGCGGATGGGTACTGGGAATCTTCTATGCTAGTAAGAGTATGCACATTGTGGGCTGAGCAGTGTTCCACTTGTCTATCTGTTCCTGTAAATGAAACGTTGCATTTTTTCTACTTAATGTGCACCTTCCTCCTGTCGTAAGCAATGAAGACATGTTGCTAAAATATCCACAATTTACTTTATCTGCTTTTCTTGGCAATGTTGTTCTGTTAGCCACGGACTCACAAACTACACATTCGGAATGTGTAGTTTGTCGGTTTGTCCTAAGGTTCTCATAGTTGATATATAGTAATATATCCTTTAGTTGAATGTAGTAGTATCAACTGTAATTCTGGTTATTCTTTGAGAACTTGTAAAGTATTATTGAATCAATAATATTGTTTACTTTTTACTAAACAAGTAGCATACGTCTGTAAAATATTATTCTTTGATCTTTGTATTTTTGTATTCATTGCTCTTGGGTCTCACTTAGCGTGTTCTTACTATTGTTTACTTTTTACTAAACAAGTAGCATACGTCTGTCTCCATGTGCAGGGCACGTTGAGAGACCTTTCAAAGAAATCCATTGATCAATCTCCAACTCTGGCTGAACAGGTGTACAACTGTAAGGTACTGATAATGATGTCATATGACTAATAGTCAAACATACTGAACTATGGAGTCAATTAGTGAATTACACCTAAGGTTATCGCTCAATTTTTAAGTAATAAAATGAGTAATAGTTAGAGGTAGCAAAATGGGTGGTCGGGCGGATTGGATAACTGGTTGGGTTGACCCAAAACACTTTTGATCCATTCCTATAAACAATAATGTGTTAATTACCAAATTATAACAATAATTATATATTTTTTGAATAAAGCGATTTAGGTGGTTGGATGCATTAAAAATATACTTTGAGCAGCTTTTGATCTATTTCCTTTCATTTATTTATTTATTTACTTATTTACCTTGCTTGCTCGAGTCGAGGAAATAACCCAAATAGACCCATCAGTAAGTAGAATTGCGTTTTTTTAAAGGGGGAATTGTATATATATATCCCTGCAAAGGCTCATAATTACATGTATATCCAAACAAAAGTAATAATTACGCATATGTCCTTCTAAAGACTTAAATATGATGTATATGTCCAAACTATTATTTTATGTTTATTTTAAACTTTAAAATACATGATAATTATATTTTAAATATAAAATATCCATTGTACCCTTGTTATTACTACACCTCAACACCTAACGTTGTCTTCTATAACTCAAAACCCCAACATTAATTAAGGTAAATCATAATCATTTTAAGTTGAATTTTCGTTCATAGTCAGATGCATTAATTTGCCCAAATTATGTTCTTGCTTTTAGAAGATTGATTGATTGCCAGTTATAATTCTTAACTGTTCCAGTCTTTTACTTATGTAAGTTTAGTTCAATAATCAATTATATTCCTACCATCATCTTTGAATTTGATATGTGAATTGTTTTTGTTTCAAGCAATACAAAATTCTTTAATACTAATTAAGTAGAAACTCTCCTGGATGGGTATAAGAAGTATTTGTTGCTTTATTGCTTTTGTATTTTGGTCTTCGATTACATTAACGATGCTCTGTATCTCATAGCCTCATACATCTGTAAGCTTTTTTGTCACTAGATGTTAAAGAGCATATTAATGTTATGTGATTATATGTTAAGATATTAATCATGTGTTTTAAGGTTTCAAATATGTATCAAATAAGAGTTTGGATATGTCATATTTAAATCTTTTTGAAGGATATATACGCAATTATGAGTTTTGTTTGGATATATATGTAATTATGAGCCTTTGGAGGGATATATGTAATCATGTGTTTAAAATATAAACAGAAAGGGTCATAATTGCCACATGTAGTAATAATACACTCTCCATTTGATGTTCTTGTAGGCTGACTACAATGGAACCAACTTTGGTACCCCCATTATAAGCAGTAGCGCTGCTGAGCTCGGGTTTGGTAACTGAGGGGCAAGTTCAAGGGTACAATGGCAAACTACATTAACTTCTCTTGCATATACGTATAAATCAAGCCGAAACTGATAGAGGTTTTTAGCTTAGTCAATGTACATATGGATTTGATGGTTTTAATTTTCTGCTGCATCCTAATATTACATCGAATTCTTACTCTTTTGGCTGTACCGGGGTGTTTTTAGAAAATCCCCAACTTTGATGCAATTTCTTGCTTTTCATTGCAATCTCAGTTTGTCTGTTCACAAGGAATTTGGGTATTTTGACCCATTTACTTTCAAATTGGTTCAGCTGGGTTCTGTTATATCTGTAGTGGGGTGAGATGATTAAAATTGAAACAACACTTGCAAGAAAATTAGTTTTAAGACATGTATAGCCAAATGTTCAAAGGCTCAAACATTACACTTTACTCACTTAAGCGGTTCAGTCACTAAAGTCTTTCTTTATAGTGAAAAGGTGGATTTGGCTGTATTGTCATATCAAACATAGGTGTATCTTTGATTGTAAGAATGCGGTTTAGTCACTTGTACAAAGCTGTGAAGGTCCCAACATGATCTAAATCGGTCAAAGTTGGATTAAAGCAATTTAACCAACCCCAACAAAAGAAGCAACGGACAACTAATTTCATTTTTTTTAGGTTTGGGTCAGGATCTAGCTATCCAGGTATCAAATATCATAGTTGCCAGTGAAGACGAATAATACTTGTAACTTATCTGTAAAGAAATTAGTGACAGATAGATTGATTTTAGACCAATAGAAATTGTACCAAACATTACAATTTACTCTGACGGACACCTAAATCTATTTAAACCCCATGCATTCTATTTACTCTACTATTGATGATAGTGTTGCAGAATAATTCACTATTTTCCATCCAAAATATAACATCTGCTTAGTTTTCAGGCTTCCAAAGATCTAAAACATATAAATACATTCATCATATACAACTATCATAAAGAAGATTAATGGAAGGGTCAAAATTGCAGTATAACTTGTAAAATAAGCTACAATCTGCTTCTATATCTACAATGTTCACCAAATCGATGTATTTGCTTTCATTGAGCAAAAACTCAGCTTACTAACTCAAAATAACAAAAGCAAGGCCTTGCAAGAGACTATAGGTCATTGGGTTTCTGGGTTTTCGTGGGCATTCACGGGAGCGTTTTCCAGGGCATCATTTTCCTGGGCAGCTTTTTCTTGGGCTGCCTTGTATTCAAGATATTCCTCAAAAGGGTCACCACTTGAAGAATCACTTTCGGATCCCCCATGGTCTCTTGGTGACGAAAGTCCGTCTACAGAAAAACCTGGTGCATTTGGGAACCCCAGTTAGTCAAAATTTTATGAACGGATTATAAAAGTATAATTGAACAAGCTGTAGGAAATATTGTTTGCATTTGCTTCTGTTGTTAGAAATAGGTATGCGTGTTTGTTATTCAAGAAATTTACAAAAAAAAATGACCAAAATCGGCTGTCTTGTGAAATGGGGTTAGAAGCCTCTCAGATTAGTATAGAATACGGATTAAATAGATTACTTGGTTTTTACAATAAGATAATCTTTTTTGTGCAAGAGGGTACCAAACCACTTTTTAAATAGTCTGATAATTAAAAGCACAATCCATACTGATTATGAATAACTAACAATAATAATAAAAAAAAAGAATTCCAAAGCACAAATCCATACACCCCTAAACTGACCTTTCTTAGAGTTTAACTTCTTTGTGTGGCGTCTAATAAGCTTCTTGGCTTTTGTAATGGTGAGCTGTCTAGCAAAAGGAGAATAATCCTCACTGTCACTCCATTCCCCTGCCATTGATTCTTCTCCTTCATTTCTCATTGTCCGAAGCACCAATTGTTTAGCTTTACGGCGTTGATTAGAAAATAATCCTCTAACGGAGGTAACAAATCCATCACCTGCTCCATCAGCAGGCCTTTTTGGAAGACCTAAAGCAAGATTGTCAGAGTTTGCAGCAGATTCACCACCATCATTGTTACTGTCTTGATCAAGGGTTGGGACATTTGCTAGATTTGGTTCTTTGTTTTGACCATGGGACTTAGCATTGAACTTCTTACCCTGCACCAAGCAAATAGCAAATTGTGAGTTTTAGAGGTTGTAGACTGGACGGGTCAGATGGTTAGATTCGGGTCAAAATGAACTATTCTTTGTATACTTTTTGTGAACAATTAGTGTGCCAATAAAAACCATTGTCTAGCTAAAATATTGATTGTTGGGATATCTTTTAAGCGGTAACTCTGTAAATAAAAAGCTGGCATGATTGAAAACTTTTTTGTAACCATTTCTAAAAGTTGGAGGCTGTTTATGAGCTTCTTTGAAAGTTGGATTGTTTTAGTGTTTTACCACCAATATGTATCATGTATATTTACCTGCATTCCAGTGACGGACTTCAGAACACTCCAAATAACATGCTTCTGGACTCTCGCAAACAGCTTTTTCCAAGTTCCAGTAAATTCAACACGATGGAAAGAATCCATCAACAACCTCAGATCACTTACAGCAAATCTAGACCCTTCATAGGTCACTGATAGTTCAACCTGTTCCAATAGAATGCACTATAAATAGGTATGGTGACAAGTATGATTGTTCAATTGGGCGGTTTTTCAGAGTGTGGCTTATTTGGATTGGGGGACTGTAATGATCTTTAGAGTTAAATGTTCATTGGGTGGCCAGATTTGAAAGACACATAACCCAAAACAAAACCATTAAACCAATTTCTTATTAGGTTTCACACAAAGACCGTACATAAACTGGATAACCCAAATAACAAAAGGGATTGGGTTAACCCGAACTATGAACACCCCTAATAAGCGTCATTTATAGCATAGTATAATAAAATAAATAAGCAAAAAAACTCATAATTTCGATCTTGTAAAGACCCACCTGACTTATCTTGATATTATGAAACTCTTTCAACACCAGAGGCTTTCCTTTTTTGTCATCAGTTGGTTTACCCGATTTCTTTTCTTCTTGACCCGAATGACTGGATTTTGAAGTTTTTGCAGTTTTTGAAGCTTTTGTGGTTTTTGAGTCCTTTTTAGGCTTATTCAACTCTTCCTGCTCTAGAGAACGCATTTCTTCCAAAAGTTCATTAGCCACGGATTCAGCTACACTTTCTTCCCATGTTTTATCAAAAGAAGAACTCCTTTTTAATTCAGTTGATGGTTTCACTTTCTTTGCTACCTGCATTCATTATAAATAAATAACATATTTAACACCTAAAGTTAGAGGATATTTTAGCTGATTTACTTATTAAAGAGTCAATTTGGGTTATGTCTTAACTATAACGAAAGTACGGAACAAATGTGTCAGTCTAAAATTCTAGCAAAAATGAGTAGTCGAAAATCGGCCGGTGTATCTTGCATGCATTTAACATCCTAAATCATTATATTAGAAACTTAGTATGCAACAATGTACCTTTTTTTTTTTTTTTTTTTTTTTTAAATTATAAATATCAATAATATTTATTAAAATAAATTTAATGATGGACAAAAAACAGTTTGCAAGTCAAGCCGACCCAAACTCACAATAAGACTACCTCTTTTGACCCGTTACCGACCCAACCATTTTTCCACCTCTCCCAAGGTATATCACTAAATATTTTCATTTAAGTACAAATTTCCCAAAATGAAAACCACCATGTATGACTTCCAATCTACTAAATATATCTGCACTCAAGTTTTCAAATAACACTTACTAAGGGATCGATGATGTTTGATTTAGAGGATCCTTCTAATTCTTTTGTAGCCTCGTTTCCTTTTTTGCCTCTTCGTAAACCAGCAGTTGTTGAAACCTTCCAAACTTCCTATTTGTTGAAGAGTGACATACAGTTTCACACTTCATAATGTCTAGAAATATATATATATATAGTATGGTTGAAAATGTTGATAGACTGAGGCTTATGACCTGCCGTCGATGGCTATCTTGTTCCTCCTCCGGGAAGAAATACCCCCACATTACTCGGTACATCGTCTCAGTCAAATGTATTTTCAACGGGTAAACATCAGCCTGTATATGTAACAGCACATGCATTAAGTATGAAAAGGTGAGACCTGAGACTTTAGAAAGATTATCTCGCCATCCCCATAAAAATGGTCTATTTGATGAGGCACAAAGTTTAAATGAAGTGTTTCACTACTAGTGAAATGTCCTAAATATCTTTCAAAAGTTACAACACAGAGAATCTTACAGGCCCAAATCACAGGATCAAAATCTGATAATGATAATAATACAATTACAGGTCTAAATCAATAGTAGAGAATTAGTTAAAAAAAAGGGTTCAAAGGGTCAAACTAGTGAAACAGGTCAAAAGTCTTGTTATGTGTTAAAATGCTTACAATGTAAGGTTTACGGGGGGAAAAAAATGCTTACAATGTCCTAAATCGTCTTCTTTAAAAGAATTTAATTAACTACTTCAGTATTAACTACTTCCATACATCAATAATTTACAAAATACAAAAATATGGACAAAAGAGTACTGGTGGGGAATCCCATTTTGACCTTTTACCTAACCCTCCAAGCAGCCCTTTTTGCCACCTTTAAAGATAATGATAAATCTCATTTGCAAATAGGAACTGGATGAGGCATAGTGGGTAAGAGTATGCACCTGGAACAGTTCAATAGGTGATGCGCCATCCTTTGGAGCACCAATTTTTGTATCTACCCGAATCATCACTTTCCTGAAGCCCCATAAATATATTATTGCATCATTGAACAATAGAAATCAAATCACTTGTGCACAAAAAACCTCAACCGAACCATAGTGAAGGCAAAAGATTATTAAGGCCTATAAACATAGAAATAAATTTTCCTGTTTTGTATAAATTTAGGGTAAGCGCAGAGAATAAAGGTTTACGTACTTTCCCCATTCTGAAGGAGGATTCCATGCTGCCAGAAGTGTGTCAGATTTTGCATTAGGTAGACAATTTTTTATAACACAATACTTTATTGTGAATCTGGCCATGCCAATATCTTTGTAATCTCTGTCAAAGTCATATATCTGCATGGAAAACATGTTCCGTAACCCACAATGACTTCCATTAGCAATGAGGGTCAACAGAAAATAAATGACCAGGATATGACTATTTACTAAAAATGGGTGAATTCAGGTTATATCTCAAACATGTAAAATACAAAAGAATAGCTCAAAAAGAAACTGGTAAGATGGGTTGAATGAGTCAAACTGGTAGTGTATTTTTATATGAATAATTTCTCCTTTTATTTATTAAAATTTTGTATTACGCAAGTCAGATGGCGAAATATGCAATTCTCCCTATTTATTTGGTAATCATACATGACTTACTAATTATGCATTAGGTAATAACCTGTTTTGGGTCGACCAATTCCATATAATACCCTTTTGATCCAAAATTTGACCAATTGCCAACCACCCATTTTGCTACCTCTAGATTAAACAAAACTAAAATAAACATTTCAAAGACTTGCCAGGTCATTTATCTCGATTTCTGAGATAGATTTCCCATCTAAAAGCATGCTCCATGCAACTTTTTTTAGTTGCAAAGATAGGCGCATAGCACACGAGGGGCCTTTATTCTTTTCTTTTTCCATTAGCTGTTGCTGTGCTACTTTCCGTGAAACCACCCTCAAAGAAGCAGCGGCAGCCTTTCTAGATTTTTGTGCATCTACTAGCTCTATCCTTAGGTTTTGCACCTGTAGAGATAAATGTTCCAATTTTATTATGCAAATAAGAATGTGATACGATTGTTACTATTACAATTAGTTGCAGGCCTACATCTAAACCTGCTCATTTAATTTTTTACATGTAAACCTGATAGTGTCTATAGTATAGACTCTATAGTATGTGTTAATAGTATTGTTCATTTGGATCATTTTTCAAACATACAACTAAAAAGGTTTGACTCTTACCAAAACAGATCTTCCAGCGGTTACCATCCACATATCACCATCCTTTTCTGAGGACACATCTACAGCAGTATCAGTAGGAATAGCAAGCTTCCGTATATCATCATAAATCAAGTTTTGTATTCGTTCTTTCTTTTCAAGGTTGACTCGTTCTATTTCTACCACTTCAACACCATCAGGAACTACCTCATCAGATTCCTCCTCCATTTCTTCATCTTCTTCTCCTGATTTTGGAAGACTACTTTTCTGACGCCTGAATTAAAAACAATAAATCATTACAAACATCTTTCCCTCAGGGTAAAACTCAATCATCATTACCAGCTCACTTGAATATTAGTTTACTTGGTATTTTCATTTCAAAAATATCTAAAAACTATTATAGGTATTAGCTTCTGCGATTTCATACGTTCTATTATGGTAACATATATAGACAGATCATAATATCAAGACATAGGTGAAAAATTTCTTCTTCATGCCACTTGTACTTTTTAACTTCATAATATTAGGATTATTGATTATGACTTTCTTCTCTCTAACTCGTGATGACATAAAGTTGATGATAAAAAAAAAATAAAAAAATAAATAAATAAAATAAAAAAATAAAAAAGAAAAAAGAAACAAACTTACTTTGGAGGTCTGGCCAATAGTAGATTGTTCAATACATCAAGAATAACTTGAAACTGGCGAGATGTCATGGTTGCTATTATATTATCAGAGTTGAATGCAAGTTCCTTTAATGGTTTCACCTGTAAAGAATAAGATTTCAACAACTTAGCCCAAACATATCACTAAGGTGCAATTTCAACCCGCTAGCTTATACATGACTTAATTTGGTTAGTGTTTTTATCTCAAATGGCTCAAACAAAGATTTTTAGCTACAAACAAAGCACATCAAACATTGGTTTTAAACTCACAACTAATCCATCAATTAGTTACATCAAAATGGACAAAAAAAAGTGGTGGTGGGTAATAAAAGTCTTAGACAATAGCGGTAAGCCGGTAAACCTAACAACCATTGCATTTTAATATCACGAAAAGCACACCTTTAAATCTTGAGTTCCACCATTGTGCCTTGTGAATCGGAAGTACATATCACAGGGCATAAACACCTGTTCAAGTAAAGTACCGGTTCGCTTTACTTTATGTGAGCTCTGACGTATCTTTGTTAACCACTGGACCCCAGCCCCAGGGTCGACATCAGTAGGAGCCACATGAGCCTGCACATGTTCCAACATGACGGAGAGCTCTGACCGGTTCCATATCAGTTCGGGTTCCTTTTCAGAATTACTTTCCCCTCCATTTTTTATTGCTTGTGCTTGTTCAATAACCTCTATGCCAACTTTAAGAGCTGTATGAAATGAGCGAGATAAAAGGCGGCCACTAGCAGCTGCAAGCAAAAATCTACCCTGTTCACAATAAAATATTGATCCTTTAATATGCAAAATATACCGAAATCATAATCGAGCAGTTATTATGTATTCTACCACTACATCATTAAAATTTTGTTCCAACACCTCAAAAACTTACGTTGGCCTCTTCCGAGTGAAGATTGAACTGAGGCTCGATAACATTCACCATAAAATTACAAGTGCCCTCCTCATCGTCCTCAGAGCCATCATCATTGACATGTTTTTCTGTATAAAAAAACTTAAATTATTAAAAATACTGAGTGATCTTTGATTGATGAAACCCCAAAATACATAAATCAATTGTATGTTTAGAGGCGGAAATTTTGACCCACATATTTTACAGCTGGTTGATTTCGGTTCTTTTCTTTTTTTTTTTTTTTTCAAATTGAATGAATAAACCTATCAGCTATATCAAACGGGTTGAAAATCGGCCTAAGTCTGCTAATGCACACAACCTCCTAACCTGTTTTAATTCATAAGTATATTATTATGATGTTAATATTGCTTTTGCAAGAAAAAAAAGATGCTTTTTTTGTAAAATTGACACATTTTCTATGAAACTATACTAAAATATGGAAGAACTCTACTCCACCCATTTTGAACCTCACAAACCATCACCCGTTTTGACCCAATACCCAATCTGCTCATGTTGCCACCTCTAGTTGGGTCAAATTGTCAATAGATACTCCTTCACAAACATTCGAGGTGGGCTTGTACTTACCGATATCAATTGTTTGCTGTTCTACTTTATTAGAAGTAGATGGAGACTGATCTGATCTTGAATCTTCCTTCTGGTTTGAAGGACTTCCGCTTTGATCATCCGAAATGGTCTTTGACGCATCTTCTTGAACCGGTTCACTTTCATTTTGAATCTGCATCTCCTCAAGCATCTTCCTTTGGGCATACTGACGAGAAGGAGATGGTTTTGGAGGTGTACATTCTTTACTGTAGTCACCACCCAATGAAAAAATACCATTTCTGTTTTCAATCGTCCAAAGTAACTTCAGGCCATAAACAAAAACCCTCTGACAACTATCAGCTATCACGACATTATATCCATCATCATCGCTAGGATTACACCTTTCTTGTTCATCACAGTCATTCCCACGAGTTACAGGTGTCACAAATTTCATCTCAATACTTTTTTTACAAGCTTCTTGCCATGCCAATAATTTAGAACATTCCGCCTTTGGGGATTGTTTTCTGATAATAAAATAATCAGACGACAATAAGAATCCATCATCACGATGCCTTTCAGTGGTTCCGGTTGCATTTACACTGTTATCATTAACAACTCCATCTTTTGAAGGTTTTTCCGGTGTTTCAATTTTAATAACACTTGTGCAATCTTCCTTATTGAAAAATACCTTAAGTGAATGCAGATCAACCCCCATGTACACAAGACCAAGAAGATCACGGTTGCTATCAAATGTGAAAGTTTGCTTCCCACGACCTGAATACATTTCTGATTTTAACTTTGACATCTTGAAAGTCAATCCTTTAGCTGGATCACTCTGATCCAAAGACATATGTCTTATACACATTGGAGTTGAATCTACACGAAACATAAATTCTGTCATCACTTTGTCTAATGACAGGTTTCCGGATCTAGGAACTCTTGGTACACCAAAACGAGGGTAACGAGAAAAGAAACGCAATTTTACAGGAGGAAGGTAATTCAAGTTGATGAAGTTTATTAGCCAAGCAATATCATGAGGAGCAACACTTATGGTAGGTGAATCAAATGAATCATTTACCGACTCAGAAGGTCTGAAGGCCAAATTGCACCTCAAAGAGAGTGATGTAGATCGAAAAGGATCAAATATGTATTCACGCGCAACACCTTCTGCTGGGAGTGCAAACAGAAAATGGTTAAGTGGGGTACCAGAGTCACAACCCCAGTCCATGGCAACCTCAAGAAAAAATTTTGGAGCTACTAAGAAAGCACCCAGTGGGCCAGCTGGAGGTTTGATAATTGAATTTCTTAATAAAGTCTCTAAGCTGGTCGTAAATATCTTTAAATCGTTTGCAGAAACAGAAATACACCCATCTGACTGCTGTATTTCCATATATGCAGAAGACATTTGGAGCTTGGCAGACTTTTCATATGGATCAGTTGTACCAAGAATGTTAAATATCGTTGCGGAAAAAGACAAGGTGGTCTTTCCATGAATATAATTTCTCATCTCATCCCACCATGGCAGGCTTTTCTCTTTTTTTGGTGGCAGAACAAAAGGATTTGGGTTCCTAACACTTAAGTTGGCCCTACGTAAAGCCACAGTGAATGCATAGCTCAAATCAGCTAAAGGTGGTTCAAATCCCACCCCAAAGGATACCTCTCCTTTCTCAAAATGTAATGGTAAATCTAAAAACGTTTTCATCGGTGGAGTTGTGCCACTAACTGAACGAAACATTTCAACCTTCCTCCATTTACCAATATAGACTTCATGCAGGGTTTGGGGCTGAAAAGGTGTAGCCTGCAATCAGGAGCATTTTTAAGAATCGTAAGTCTAGTTTCATGTGTTCTAGTTGTGGCCCTGACAAATGAACAATAAGTGTCATGAAGCAGAGAAGCTTTTGGTGCAACTTGATTTTAGCATTATGATCTAGACCATGCTAAGGGGACTTAAAGGGCAAAATATACAGGAATAGATGATAACATAAAAATGTTATCCATAATTAGTGGTTAGCCAGTACTAGGAATCGTGTTAATATTCTGTCCTGAATGTTATATGTTATTATCTGTTTTACTAAAACTTTGGAGTAAAATGATTTCTGTTAAGTAGTTTATATTTTATTTTATTTTTCACGTGAAAAACCTTGTATAAATAGCCATGAGCCAGCAGTTAACACAAGATATAGTTAGCGTTCTTTAGAACATCTTTTGTGTTAGATATACTGTTATAAAGACATAGAGACATGCTGGTGATTATTTTTTCTAAAAAACATTTCTTAACAGTGATAACATATAAGCATGATTGAGCTTGTGTGTTAGTGATAATAGAGAGAGGGTTTACGGTCAACCTAGACAGGGGCGGAGACAAGGAGGGGTCACAAGGGTCACGTGCCCCCCTAGCCAAAAAAAAAAAATTGTAGTGTAAATTTTCTAAAATATCTGGCCTTTTTTGTAATTTGAACCCCCCCCCCCCCCCCCCCCCCCCCCCTTTCTTTCCCCGTATTCTAAGAACCAATTTGTAGTGTAGTTTCTAAAAATTAAAGTGTGCCCCCTCGAACAAAAATTTCTACTAGGTGCAAACAACCTTGAAGTAGCCACGCCAACCTCTTGAAAAGGGAGGGCTTTGTGTGGCGGTGGGTTCAAACCCCGTGGATTGGTCGGCCAAAAGGTCGGAAATCATGGTTACCAAAAAAAAATAAAAAATAAAAAAAATCTGGCTTTGCCATTGCCACTGAACCTAGAGGTGGAAATTTCAAACCCCTTTACTCATATATGGGTCGATTTTGGTTTGTGTTTTATCTTCGAATCAAATAATTTTTTTTTTTATATCTAAATTGGACTCCGATCAAATGGGCAGGCTAAATAAAAGTATACAACCTCATAAACAGTTTTACTAGTAAAACTTAGATTATATTGTAAATATATTGAGTTTTTACCATAACTTGTTATTTTTCATTCTGAAATCCGTTATTAACTTATATGTATAACTTTTTGAAATGAAAACGAGAAAGATGAAAACCAAGTACTTAAGCAAAAGGATAAGGCCACATATAGTTTGACCTGTTGAGCTAGCACGAGCCGACCTTCACATTTACCAGAAGTTGCAGCAAGAATCGGACATGTATAGTCTCTTAGCTGAACAACAAGAGATCCTGCCTGTAAACTAAGGTTACATCCATAAAGACGAGCAAATGGAATGTTACATTCACGAGCAACTGGATCAAGCCTCTGTACAGCTTCTATCATTCCCGCCTCACCACCATCAATTGCTGTCAAAGTTACATCAAGAGCCGTGCCGATAATTGAGAAAAGAGACTTTCTTGATGCACTAAACTTGAACCCTGACTCAAATCCTTCCTTGCAAGCACCCGATCCTTCTGATATCACACATGTCTGACATGCTTCATAATAAGACTGAAATGATTTCTTATAGAGTTCCTCTTTTTGCTTTTCTATAGATGATGCATCATACACACATGTCTTATCTTGGCCATCGGTTTGAGATTTTCCTTCATGACTAGGATCTATGGTATCCGCAACTGCAGGAGATTGATTTCCTTTGGAAAGAAGATCATCTAGAAAATTTAATCGAACAGCCATTTCATGAGCATCCTTCTTTCTTAAGCGATAGTGTTCATCAAGCCACCCTTGTAACGGTTCCTCTTCAATTTCAGCTGTTAATTTTCGTACATACAACTTCACACGGCCGAGTTTGGAAGAGCTGGATTTTTTTGGTTTTACGTTTGCACCTGAACTCTCATTTTCTTTTTGGATAGGTAATATTATTTTCTTTTTAGCAGCAGTGACAAGCTTCAAGGCTCGGATCATTTCCTCAACTGAATCATCAATAGCACGCAACTGTAATCTAAAGGGCAAGCAAATATGCATATCGAGACCTTGAATCACATAATCCCATTTGACAGATGGTTCAGATGCATTCGGGATTCGAGAAAGTTGCATTCGGCCACTTTTGAACACTCTTACTGAATTAAAACTAAGAAATAATCCCTCTAAAAGTACACCAATTCGTGCATTTTCAGAAAAAATCGACTGAACTTGAATCATGGTCTCGACACCATCTCCAGCTTCAGCAGTCACAGTAAGCAACTCAACATCAATAGCAAATAAAGATTCTTTTTTCTTTTGATTCTTTTCCGAATGTACTGTATCCATAGAGGATTCTTTCTTAAGTTCAATATTTTTACTACTAGAATTTTCCTTTGTGAGCTCTTGTTCTTGAAGCTTATGATTGTGCAGAATTAGCTTCAGGTGTAACCCTATTTCAACTAATGCTAAATGAACATCAGGCTCCCATCTGGCCATAATAGTAGTGGCACTGAATAACGAACACATTGATACGTCTTTAAGACCACTGGCTCGTTTCACAAACTTTGCTTTCCGCATGTCAAACAATGCCACCTTTGTGCTAAAAGTGTCATCTTCCATAATTTCCTGATATGCTGATCTGACTCTTTCGAGCTCTACCTGAGTCGACTGTTTCTCTTTGTTCAAAGACAAACTTATATTAATAATTTCGAGGCCGACCGAATATTTTACTGTTTTCTTTTCATTAGAAGCTGTCGATGCTACTTTTGCAGTACGCAGAGTCTCGTCAGGTAAGACACTAATAAGAACACGGCCACCTTGTGATCCATAATTCACACGTTTAGGATCATCAACAAATTCATTATCCAGACTTGCATCACCGCATAGATTTATAGAGCACCGTTCAAGATTAAATTTAATTAACTGGATCCCTTTGCCCGATGGTTTTTTTGGACAGGATGCTTCACTTTGTGCAGATGATGTTTTAGCAGATGGTGAAGGAGATGGACTTTTCATTATTGTCTTGAACAATAAAGCGGTAGATAATAAGGATTGGACACGCTTGGTTGTCAAGCACATACCAATACCGGTTACATCAATTGAAAGTACTAACTTTAATTTGGAATCATCTTGTTTGACTAAATCTAGGTCCTTTTTTCCAAAATCTAATATGATTTTTGCTATATGCAGCACTGAAACCGTGTTTGTTTCCACTATAAAAAAGTTTGAATTTAACGATTCTTGGTATTCGTCAGCCATTTGCAAATCTAAATCACCGAGTTCAAAGTGAACCAAAGTGCCTGTATTAGATGTGTTGTTGGCAAAGACATGGGAAGACTGCAAGCAACCCTGCAACAAAATGAAAAATAAGACGTGAGATAAAAACCAGAAATTTACAAATTAACGCAATTTAGAAGAATGCTGGCTACTTATTAACTTTTGGTCATGATGTTTAGAATAACATACCCATCTTATATTCTGTATATATTTAAATATGTACTTGGATATTTATTTCTATTAGATATATAAAAACTTTATTGGGACTGTACTTCTTTGAGCCATTGCTAGACAGCATCGTCTTCCTAAAGGCTGAAATCACAAACAAGTTACTAATTTATAGAATTTTAGGGGTAAGAAGAAAAAATATCCTCAAAAGTGGTCATGCCTTCAAGGATGTCAGCATCCCTTATAAAATTCTTAATCCACATTCATGTCAATTTCTTTTAATGGTATATTTTATACAAGTTGAAATTACTCACCAAATTAATATACATACAAGTCGATAACTCAGTGAACCACTTACATGATAAAGCATTGATCCTTCCAGATTAGTGAGTGAAATGGTTGTTTCTGGGGCTGAGAATGTGCATGTCCACATAATTAGCTTAAAATCATCACTTGACTGGACCTTTACTGGACTGGCAACTTTGTCTTTTTGCACTGTCTTTACCTTCTTTGGGGGCCGTAATTTCATTAATGACTTTAATGTTGCCATAATTATGTTACACTGTGTGCCTCCAAGCTTAATATCGATTTCAGATCTAATAGGTGATGTAGGCTGCAAATGCAAATTACTATATAATAACGGAGGATATGACAAAGAGATTGTAATCTGAAATCTATTAAAGCTTTAGAACTTACCTCTAATGGAATATAAACGAATGAGAGAACAGCAAGCTTCATCAAATCAATAACAGAGCTTTCACCTTCTCTAAGAATCTACAAATATACAGAAGAGATCGCAATGGCAAAAGAACTTATGACCAGTACGGCTAGTATTAAAAAGAAGAATATAGTATTTCTGTCCATACATGAATCTCACTGAAATCTAATTGAAGATCGAGACGTGTGCTTTCTCCAACATCCTCAACAGATCGTGACTTTATGCTTTTAAATTGTACCGCTGTGATATTATTCTCTATGACGATACGATGTTGTTTATGTACAAACTTCACATCTAATTTTGGTAAAGTAAGTGAAACCTGCACACACATACACATACTTTATCAGTTGATCAGATATCATGATTAAGACTAGAGGTTGAAAAATGAACGAGTTTGGTCAGGTGAAATGGCTGATCAGGGGGGTTGACTTGACCCGCAAACATTTTCCCAAACCTTTTATATATTGATGTGTTAATTATGATCACAAAAAACTTAACACCACAACTATCTGATTCATTGAACTAATAGTTTCACGAGAGTGTAAGCTTTGAATATACACTTTGAGGGACTTTCAACCCGGTTGACTCATTTGACCAGTTTCCCTAATAGCCAATATAATTTATTTCAACTCAATCATCAGTAACTTGGTTGAAACTTTCACCTCTATAAAAGACTACTCGATTAAGCTCCAGTGAATAACACTGAAGTTGAAGAGAAAGATGATAAATCTACACGATGTGTAGAAATCACTCACTTACCTTTTCAGGAAACAAAGACGCGTGCTTTGTAATGGCCGCAAGGGTATCTTGTTTTTTTTGTTGTTTCTTTGCAATAATGTCAGCATCAGTGGTAGATTGTACAGGTTGATCAGCATGAGTATCAGATGATTTCTTCTTTTTGGATAACAGATTCTCATTTAAATCTACACTAATATCTCCTAGTGATATATCGATGTTGTTAAAAATGACACCTGTTTCTCTGCAAACCAATACAATAATTCGAAAAGCATTGGTAAACCTTTATTTCATATTTAAAGAAAGCAGTAAGATACAAAGCTATATACTTGAAAGAGAACTGGATATGTAGAAATTTAACTCATGTTTATTAGCAAATTTAATGACACCTTATTTGAAAAGAGAACATGGTTACAGCATCCGAACACATTTGGATGTTAAACTACATATATTCAAGCATAGCATTGTATATGTGGGATATTGAAAAAAAAAAAAAAAAAAAAAAAAACATAGAGAAAAGAAACCTGTGAGGACCAAAGTCAACTAAGAGACCAAATTCTTCACAGACGAAATGGGCAAAAGACTTGTCTATCATGGATCCATTCCCCGCAGACAAGCTTTCACTGTCAATCGAGCTACATAAACTATCGTCACTAACATGCTGTTCACCCAGATGGATAGCAATAGGTGAAATCTGCAACTTTAGATACATAGAGGGCTTGGAACCTTCATCTTTAGACATATCAACTCCCATATCTTTTATCTCTAGTGTAGCTTTAGGTGTCTGTCACAAATGTATCCAAAAAATTACAACTGTCTTGAAAATGGATCAACACATGAAGTTAACTACTAACACAATAGCTAATGTAAATCATTGTTTTTAGCCTACTTTTACTATACCTCATGCATAGAGAAGTAAATATTGACTATTTGCACAGTAGAATTTTCTATTTTCATGTTACGAGATACATTTACAGAATATGAAATTAAGGTTGACAAGCAAACTAGTTGTAATTACCCTATCCGTATATTATCCATTGGTTTGTTGATCTGGTCTAAAGAGGTGGCCAAAAAAAGGCAATGGATGACAAGCAAACGGGTCAATACAGGTAAAGTTTGGTACTAGATGAAACGGGTCGAGTTGGAATGGATGACCCAAACAGTTGCAGTCTAATTTTTATTGTAAAATATGTAATGTATTAAATATGATCACAGGAATTGTATCTTTAGAATTCTAACGTAATACTTGCATATAAAGATTTAAAAGGATGCAAATGAAAATACACTTTGGTTGACTTTTGACTTGCTTAATCATCTAATTTGGCCCATCTCCATCTCGCCCTATATAAGTAAAACGTAACCCAAATCTACCCATCCATGAGTGCATGGTCGAAATTGTCAACTCTAACCGGGCAGACATAAAGGTCATTTTATTAAAGTGCACAAAGTAACTTAATGAACTAAATAGTCAGAAAAAACTGAGAGAAATAATAGAACACGATGAACATGCCCCATTATTGAAAAAGCTTACCTTCACAGCCAGCTCCGTCACGGAAAGGGATAAATATTTTGCCATGTTAGCCACAACCATCACTTTTTTGCCTGGCTTACCACTGGAACTCTTTGGTTTCCGTGGTGATGTCTTCTTTAAACTTTTGTCTGGAGTCCTTGTAACAACTTCTAAGCCCCTTATCACCAGCTTAAGTTTTTGGTCCCTAGAAATAAAACCATCTCCTAGTTTAACCAAGGATTTGTCTAAGCAAAGTTTGATTTCACCAACCGAAACAGATTCAACAGCGCCCTGCAAATTTCCAACAGTAACATCTAGATGAACATTATTTGATGGAACAATACATGTTTTCTATCACTCAATAATGTCATCATATGTCAATGGACTTTTAAATTCAATCATAAAATAACGATGTTTGTGTACTCATCACCATACTCAAATTTTACTAGTTGAAGTGAATTATTCTAAGGATGTGTTATCTTGTGCATGGCGTTAACAGATAAGAACTTCCGAATTTGAGAACAAGCAAGTAAATACAGAAACGACAGATATTTTTTAACACATAGAAACTTCTCTTTATTTCAAAGGTAAAAGCCTCCGGGAGAGAAAGAACTTGGAATCAAAAGTAATTATAGACCAAACCAAACAAAATAATATAGATTGATAGAGGAGGTGTTACCCTTTGAAATTTTATCCTGACATCCCTCAAACTTCTCCATCCACCGAGTCTAAATACCACGGATGCTTTGAGGATCCGGCTTAAAAATGAAGCTGCAAACCTGGAAGCAAATCTGAAAAAGAGACAGTAATATTAATTGTTTAACACATACCAAAACTTTCATAACAAATAATTTAGCATGACCAAATGTCCAAATATGATTCAGGTACACTGCATTCTTGGAAGGAAACAATAAGTGTGCAAACTCCGGTTCTCCTAAAGATTCAGGCCCTTTTTTCTTTTTCTTTTTTTCCTAGAAAAGGGGCTTAAAGTGTAGCAAATCACGTTAAAAACTTGATTGTTTGCACGATTAAGCCGTGAAAAAAGGTCATGTCTCTTCTTATCCCCAACAAATATCTAAAACATTGATACATTACTCCTTACTTAGATCGTATGAAAAGATGACAAGCACAATTATCTGTTAAAAGAATGACCTCTTTGATTCGTTTTATTCAACCTATTACTGCGATTTCCAAAAAGAAAAACAAGTACGTACTCTAAGTGACATTAGTAGTTGATTTACTTAGGAATGTTTACGTACATCACACATTAACTCTAGTCCTATTAGCCAAAGGAATCAATCTAAACGATTTTTCACTCCAATAAGCAGTTGCATAAAACTAATTGCTTTGACTTGTGCTTATTTTGGGAATTACAAGTTTCCTAACTGAAGCTCCCTATGTAGAGCTTGAGTACAAATGAGACGATTACATAATCAAATTCAGTGATAAAATGACTGCATATAGCAATAAATATAACAAAAAATAAACATTACGCACAATAATATGAGCCATAAAACGATTGCTGCGATAAGGAACGTGAAGAGAAATGTGAGCAGCACCATTTTTCACGTCAAATTTATGCTCACTTGTTCAGGTTAACGCGTACATTCATTAAAATGAATCAAACCTGTTTTTAACGAAATGAATCGGAAAAAGATAATTTTCGTAAAAAACAGAAAATTATAAATTTTGAATGAGATTAAGAGATGAACAAATGTGTGATCCGTTAAATGCTGCGAGATTATAAATTTTGTGTTTTGTTTTTTTGCGATTCAGCGCGGGTTAATTAAACAAGTTCCCACACGTTAAAATAGTAATCCCTAAACTATCAATTGTTACAATTCTGTCCTTTATTTGGGATATATATTAATTCCCATGATCCCAAGCCGCAAGTTAAATTTTGTAAATTCAATATAATTTTATGTTTTATTAATTATGTCTTCCTTTATTATTTTTACCTTGTTTAGTAACAAGCATGAAACCTATATTATGATGAATTAACAACTTGTGACACCTTGATCTATGTAAATGTAACTATGTAACTTATTTTTACTGTCAGTGTTGAAATGCATGATTTATTGCTTTACAATTTATGACCATTATTCTTATTTTGGCAAATAATCATTTATCTGACACCGTAGGGAAACAAATTGGTATAAGTCTTATTAGTTTAATAAATCAGATATATCCAAATCTGATTTAAACTAGGTTTGATTACTGACCATTTAGCGAACCTAAGCTAGTTGTGACAGTTGTGCTAGCAATTGCATGTCTAGCTTAGTTCTCGTGCTAGAATAACCTCCCTTGAACGATCGAGATTTAGTTTACTTGAATTAGGAATCGTGTATATTGCATGCTTAGTTTAGGTTAGGTTAAGTTGATCTCGTTGTTGGTATTATCTAGCCATAGGTGGTGTCCTTTGATTAACCAAGTCAAGGACATCACATATAAGATTGTTCACGTGCTTGCATTAGATTGAGTAGTTGTTAGTTTATGTGAAGTCTAGGTAGATTGTCTCTAAGTACTCCCTCATGTCTGATTGTCATCCCTTTTATTTTATTTTATTTCATTTTTGTTTTCTTTAATCAAACCAATCCAAAACCCACAAGAAATTGATTGCTTTATTAAAAATCATAAAATACCAAAAATAGCCCCATCCCATAGAGCATTAGGAAATAGGGGTGTCCATGGTACTGGAACCGTCCCGAACCGGAACCGGAACCGAAAGAACCGAGAACCGAAAAAAAGGAAAAAGTGGAACCAAGAACCGTCCCAAGTTTTTCGGTTCGGTTCCGGTACGGGAATTTCGGTAATTCCCATGAGTACCAAAGTGTTAAAAAAATATGTTTGGATGGATGTGAAATTATGGTACTCGGTTCGTAGAACTTCGAAAGAAGTTGACAGCCTTAATAATATTCCACAACTTGACTTACAAACAAACAAAAAAATATACATCCGATAATAGCAAAATCATTATCCATGAAAATAATTTCAAACTCATTGAGAATATTATATATCAATCATGGTGACTAGCTTATAATAACTTAAATGGTGACAATATATCATGCAGTGACGCCATAATCGTTAATTGTTTCTCGGCTTTTATCATTATATTTAATGAACAATAAATACCAATATTTAATTACAATTTCTTGTTAGTTGTTACTGAGCAACACATAATTGTTCAATATGCGGCTATGCGCATACTCGATATTCAAATTTAGAAAAACTTACTTTCATATTAACCAATGATGTTTGAATCTTTGAATGGAATCAATAGATTAAAGGTTAAGGTTTATGGGTTTTTAGGTTTAGGTAGGGTTTTTTTCTATTTTCTTAAAAGGCCGCATACTTGCATGTACACAATATCCGAAACAAACTCTATAAAATTACATATTTTCATAAAAGTCGGTTCTTTCGGGAAAGTACCGGAACCGAATGGTTCCGACCCGAACCGTCCCGAGAACCGAAATTTTGGAATTTTAGGAACCAAGAACCGTACCATGGTTCTAATATACGGTCCCATTCCCGGTCGGTACCGGTACGGTTCCTCGGTTCTTTTGGTTCCTCGGTTTTTTTGGACACCCCTATTAGGAAACCACCTTCATTTCCTCCTCGCTATTCCACTAGCAAACGAACTTCCTCCCGGTATTTGCCTATACTACTCTGCAACGATTATGTACACTGTCTAGAGGGTAAAAACTTCTTCATCACTATCTCTTCTAGCTTGGTCCACGCCTTGTTACGGTCATCGTCTTTATTAGACATCAATTCTTTCGACGTCTTTTTACAACTTCTTTATTAGACATCAAATCTTCCACATCATCTACATTAAAAGATGGAACTAGAGAAAAAGTTTGAGACTGGTACAATTAGAATTTGCAACTGCTTATTATTTATTGCTATTTAATAGGTTCTGTAAGCCGTTATAAACCTATTATACTTGGTCGTATGAGTACAACCCTTAACCTATAGCATAGATACATCAACAACTACTTCTCTACTTAGTAGCAATTTACTTTTGATTAAAGAACACACACTTTTTCAGGTTTCAGGCATCTTTCTTATCTACGACACTATTACACCCTTATGTTGTAAAATTACATGAAAACTATTTTAAAGAAACTCTGTTAAACATGAGACATGGTGCCTTTTTTAATATGTTTATTTAGACTTATATCCATGTTCATCTTTAGCTTATGATAGCATTTGTTTTCACATTGTTATATTGTTTCTTTAAATTTAATTCAATACATATCATATTATATCGTGGATACTAAATTTTCCTTTGTAGATTGGAAAAATGGACTTGCATGAGTGTTTTAGTGAAGGCTAAAAAATTATATAGACATTTAGGATATGTTAAATGTGGTGTAAAATATTTAATATTGTAGAAGGTTCTTATGTGTAAAGTTCTGGAATTCATTTCAAAGGAGCATGTCCGAGTTTATATAGCACAATAAATTCCAAGAAAAAATGGAAATCGAATTGTAATGTATCGTGGGTAAACAAAGAAATGAGATTGTGTGTCATTATTAATATGTAAGACATATACTAGGTGATATTCTCAAGGTATAAAATTAAGATAACGACTCAAACATTTGTAGGTGAGAATTCTTGAGTCTCCAATTCTAAGAACCACAATAATAAGGAAGAAAGCATTTGTAAATTCACCTTTGATGCAAGCTAAGCAAAACCAAGAAATGGATAAAGTAAAACTTAAAGTGCGAAACAAGCTTAATGGAAGTACCAAATCTAAGTTTTCAAATAGCTAATATGATCTATAACTCATTTGATACTAGAGCCACATATAATGACCCTTCATATTTCATTCATAGAAGATATGGAAGGTATTTTCAGTAATATAATCATTAGTAACAAATTTGTAGGTACTACATAACCTCAACCGAAACAGGTTTTATGCATACTACCCAGCTTCCCTTTTATATAAATACCGTTAATAAACTTAATAGTATGATGCAGGTTTTACTGACCAGGTTTAATATTTATAATGTCTCGTTATACATATGGTCTACCCTAATGCACTAACGGGCAGTGTACCCGGTCATGTGTAGTGTAGTATTCGGTAAAACCGAGGTCGTCCCAAGAGCTATGTGTGATGGATTAATACTAAGTCTAGGTGTCACAGATTTTAAGATGTTTATGATATTGAATTAACTAATAAACTACTAAAGCAAATAAAGGCAAAGGTATGATCAATAGAGGATAGTGGTGCTAACCTAGTTATTCATCCTAGCTAGTAATGTCTACGTCTAATTACTTCCAATTACTTCGGGTCGGGTCAAAGTCGAGAGGACAACATTTGGTCAGTTCGCCCTAACCTATCAGCAAAGATGCCACCACTGGAGAAGTCAGGTGTCTCCTCATAAGTCCAGTTGTTCCTGGTCCCCTAAGCCGAGTCATTAAGTTCCGCTACATGCTAGACTTATAATAGTGAGTGCCCGGGCGCTAGCATCTTAGACACTCACTCCCTAATTCTTAAGTTCATCCAAACGGTAGGTGATCAGTTGGTCAAATCGCACAAGTAGAAAGGGTCGTCAGTTGGTCATATCTTACCCTTCCTGTCTCAGTCTACTCACTTAGGGTTAGTTGGTCATATCTCCTAAGCAACTAGCCTCTACCGCCATTCAAAACTACCGAAATAAAGGTAGCTACCAATAAACTATGCATGCATACACTTGGAAATAATTATACGAAAGTAATGTAAACGCAAACAAAACAATTAAGGAATCATAATTAGGCCAGCACCAAGAGGTGCTTAGCCGCTCATATTAACCATACAAATCAATTCAATGTTTAATGTTACGAAATACATGAATCAAAAGTAAAGAAAAGATAAAAAGCTAATGCTTATCGTAGGGGAGTGATTTCTCCCTTGGAAATAGCTCCGTATGCTCCTCTAGACCTGCCTTTGGCTTCTTCCCACGTTCTCTGATTGTTGTGTGTGAAATGAGATGCTTTGAAATGCTGGAAATCGTGGGGTATTTATAGGCCAGATCATGGTTACGGCGTAACTATAAAAAGAGTTACGCCGTAATCATCTAATTCTTCGTAAATTGCACTAGATCTGCTGGTTACGGCGTAACCTTAGAATGGGTTACGCCGTATCTTCAATAATTCTTGGTTACGCCGTAGTTGTTGCATGAGTTACGGTGTAATTATCAGCGGCGCGGAACCTCATTTGACCTAATATGGTTACGTCGTAATCTTTTGGGAGAGTTACGTCGTAATCTTCTGATAAGTTGATTTTCTGAGTCACGCTTTAGTTACGCCGTAATGTGAGAGAGGAGCTACGCCGTAACTTATTCTGTTAGGAACATGTTTTATTATAAAGTGTAGGTCATTTCATTTGTAATAGGTCGTAACAATTATGGTTTATAAATGTTTGTATTTAGATTTACAGCTCATGTAGTAAACCCATGAGCTGTGATAAAAGGTTCTTCTAGAACCAAGGGGAAACACCCCTACTTATGTAAACACTATAAATACCCCCTCCCTTGAAGGGAGAGGGTGTTGGTTCTAATTGCAATTATCATTTCATTAATCATTCATTAGTTCCTTTCATTTTCTCTCTCTAAAACTTTCTCTCTCTAGAAATACATATTGATGTGATAGAATGGTGACCTAACAAGTGGTATCAAGAGCCAAGGGATAATTTAGGTTAATATTGATTAGATTTAATAGAAATCCGTACTTAAAAACGTGTTTTAGATTGAAATTTATGGACTTATTGGACTGAAATACGTGTTTCTGCGAGTTTGGCGAGTTAGCCTTGAATTCTTGCGAGTTTCACTTGAATTTCTGCGAGTTTCTTGAATTCTTGCGAGTTTCACTTGAATCCTGCGAGTTTCTCTTGAATTCTTGCGAGTTTCTCTTGAATTCCTGCGAGTTTCCTTGAATTTTTGAGAGTTTCTCTTGAATTCCAGCGAGTTTCTCTTGAATTCTTGCTAGTTTCTTGAATTCCTGCGAGTTTCTCCTGAATCCTGCGAGTTTCTCTTGAATTCCTGCGAGTTTCCTTGAATTTTTTGCGAGTTTCTCTTGAATTCTTGCGAGTTTCTTTGAATTTCTGCGAGTTTGGAAATTTTTTGAAGTTCTGCGAGTTTGTTTTTGAAGTTCTGCGAGTTTGGAAAATTTTTTTGAAGTTCTGCGAGTTTGTTTTTGAAGTTCTGCGAGTTTGGATTTGAAGTTCTGTGAGTTTGGAAATTTTTTGAAGTTATGCGAGTTTGTTTTTGAGGTTCTGCGAGTTTGGATTTGAAGTTCTGCGAGTTTGGATTTAAATTTCTGCGAGTTTGAAATTTTTTGAGTTTTTGCGAGTTTGGATTCCTGCGAGTTTGGTTTCTGCGAGTTTAGTTCCTGCGAGTTTGGTTCCTGCGAGTTTGGATTCCTGCGAGTTTGGATTTCCGCTACTAATCTACCTAAACCTAAACAACATCAACCTTAATTATCCTTAAAAGATCCATAACACATCTACACATTTTTTATTTAAAAGATCCATAACACATCTACACATTTTTTGGCGGGAAAATTTGAGTAAAATTTAATTTCTGGGGGAGACTAAACTTTCCATTTTTACGGGAAATTTAAATTTTGGCTTAACTGTGAAAATTTTGAAAAAAATACAAATTTTTGGGCCAAAATTCAAATTTTTTCGGTCAAATTTTGCGTCAAAATTTTCAAAACTAAAAATTTTCTTCTAACCTTAAAATTGCATTTTATAGTGAATTTCAAATTTTGGGGGAGAAAATTTTTCATATTTATTTTTGGAGGGAAAATTAAAATTCACTATATCAATGTCTCTAATGCTTTCACAAATCTCCTCACCTTCCATCTACTGCTTAAAACCTTCTTCACCAAACCTTGCTACTGATGATTCTGAAGATGCAAATGCATTTGTGGAATTAAACAAAGGAATGATGTTACTGACTAAGATGTTCTCACAATTTAAGAATTCAAAGAGTCAGACTTCATCTGATACCCGAAATCAAGCAGTCGTGCAAGGTGAAAGAGTTGATGTACAAGGAAGGAATGCTCAAAGGCTTGTTGGGAATGATGAGAATTCTACGACAATGAGATTGTAGCATTGAAAAAGCAGGATGACACCGAGCCCAACTATGACACCGAGCCCAACTTTGACGAAGAACAAATGGTTGAGGAAACTATCGTTCCCACCTATGACACAGAGCCGACCTTTGACAAAGAACAAATGGTTGAGGAAAATATCGTTCCCACCTATGACACAGAGCCGACCTTTGACAAAGAACAGATGGTTGAGGTACAATCTACTCTTGTTCATACTCTGCCTGCAAATGCGAAACAAACTGAGCAACCTGAATTCATAAATGAAGGAGAGGTTGACCAGCATGTTGCACAATGTCCATACAACTGTCTCATGTCTGAGCCCTTAGTTGCAAACAATACAACTGAATCGTCAAATCAAATTCTTGAATCTGAAAACATTCTTCTCAAAAAGACCATTGCTCAATTTCAAAAAGATTTTTCAAAACTAGAGGCACATTGCAAATCTCTTGAACTTAAAATGCAAAGTAATCGTGTGGATACATTAGTAAAAGAAAACGAGCATTTAAAGGCTCAAATTCAAGCAAAGGGGCTTGCGCATGTTGCTTTACAAAACAAATTGAGAAGATTAATTGGCAAGAGTGTGGATACTAAGTTTACAAAACCAACAATCTTGGGGAAATCGTCACTACAACCAATCAGAAACCAATCAGTAGTTAGACAAGCAACTGCTTTTAAATCTGAACGATCAAAATCTTCAAAACCACGGTTTGCCTCCCAAGTTGTTGAGAATAATCATTTGTCAAATCCAGTCACTCCACATTCCTGGCTTGAGAAAAATGCTTCTGTTTCTATTAAACCTGTTTCTGTTAAACCTCAACAAGTAGCTGCAACTGGCCCGTCTAGGATTAGTTCGAACACTGTGTCTAAACTGAGCATTAAAATTAAAAATTCATATGATTCAAATGACGCGTACAAGAACTATGATCTAGAAAAGGCTAGGAAAAGGGCACTACTCCAAAAGGATGGAATCTTAGGTTCACGACCTCGTGTGATGCCTTCTAGGGTATTTCAGAACAATGCTAGTAGTGGCAAACCAAAACCTAAGTGTACTAAAAAAACAGTTAGACATAAACCTGTTGAAAATTTTCAGAAACCTAATAGGTTGATCAATATAGGACAACGACTCTTCCCAAAAGAAGTTTCAGCATCCCTTAGATCTAACCTTAGATGGATACCCACGGGTAGAGTTTTCAAAACTGTTGGTCTTAGGTGGATTCCTACGGGCAAGATATTAAGTAGTTGCACCAAAACATCTATCCCTGAGGCAGGAAAATAAATCATCAAAATAATATGTTACGGTGTCAAGAAGATAATTGATACTAAAACTTTATGCTTCTAACATCTGGAACCCAGTTATACTTGGGGATCCATGTTTCTTCTATCTTGCTCCCTCCTACTTTCTATATAGGCACAACAGCTATGGCTTCTAAGTACAACAGCTTAGGACCCGTTTCTCACTGTCTAAAACATAATGATACATCAGCTGTATCACCATTGTACTCAATCGTCAAGAATTGGAAACTTTGTTTTGTTCCACTATTTGGAGATTCTTTAGAAAGGCGTGCTTCAGTTGTATCTAATGTTTCCGCTGCACAACCTCATCATATTCTAATTCTAGATACACCCTGAATCTACAACAACAACCGTTGCTGGAGATGCACCTTCAATCGAATCTATGAAAACAATAGATCAAATTGTTTCCAACAACAATGACACAACTGATGATCAACATAATGAACAAGTTGAGAAGTTTTATCAGCAATTGATTCTCACGAGATATTTATGGTACTTCATACCTCTTCGATTAATTGAACGTACACGGTTACGCTGTCTCCAATTTCATCATCAACATACATGGTGTATGTTTCGATTCATCGAAAACATCGGGGGGAAGAGAGAGTATATGTCATGTGCTTTCTTTGCCTTCTTTGTGAAAACTCTTTTCCTTCACGAGTTTCTGCAATCAGGGGGAAGAAATGAGACGATATGTGGTTCAAACGTCTTACTTTGGTGTTATCGTTTCTACTTTCACTGGGTTATTTTGTTTGAAGTTACCTACATATGATGCTTTAACTGTATCATGATGCCTCGCACACGATCATTTTATCGAGTATTCGCATATACACAGTCGATTATTATTCCAATAAACCGCAACAATCAGGGGGAAGTAGTATTATTTCATCTTTCAAGGGTTGTTTGGTGTGAAGTGTCTGCATACGTGAGAAGATCTTGTTGATTTCTTGCATGTTAGCCCCGAACGAATTTTCCGCATTATGTACAACTGTGATTACGTGACAATTCAGATTTGCTTGATGTGGTTTACTATTCATCTGCAAATTTTGATGTGCACTTAAAACTGTAAAAAGTTAGAAGACATGTTAACTACATCAAATTTTTGAATCTGATGAAGACGATTGTCAGTTTGGGGGGAAGCTGATTCAAAAACTTCATCAAAAGGAAGTGTATGGAGAAGTTTCAAAAGACATGCAGTGCGGATTAGGAAGATTGTTGAGAATTGCAGTTAATCTCTTACGGTTTCTCACGATGAATCAGTTTAAAAGTCTTGATGTAAGGGAATTTGTTGAAAAAGTTGATTGGGTCTATGTTATCAAGCTTAAATGAATTTGAAAAACAAAATAGACGCTAAAGGCACTGTGATTCGCAACAAATCTCGATTTTCAAAATAAATGACCCTATTGTATGCTTCAGTACAATATTCCTAAACAAGGAGCGAAAGCTTCTTAATTGTTTGCAACACAAAATCTTTGTTCAAAATCAACTGTTCTTGAAATTCGTTTCTTCTCAAAGGAATTTCAAACGCCTCAAAAAGCATATTTTAATCAACATGTTTTCAAAACCAACATACATATACTATTTTTGAGGGGGAGAAATGTGATTAAAATTGTTGATCAGGAAGTTATGGAATCTCATAACGTGCTCGACTCAGATATCACCAATGAATTGACGAACTTTGAAATGTCAGTAATCGAAAAGACTTGTTTCAAATAAAACTTGTCCTAGTAGAAGGTACCAATCCGAGACACTCTTGATAGACATGAACTTTGACGGGTCTAACCTATTTTTCAAGGTGACTTTACATCTTCAAGATAGTTATTAGAGCTAGTTGTCACCTAAAAGCTGATAATGGAACTCTTTAACTATACAACGTAACCGTGTCTCGCGGGGAATTATCTATCAAGAGTCGATAAATTCAAAAGTGTGAGCTCTTCCCTCTCTGTGCAGATTTCAGTCAAAACTCATAAGCACATGTAGAGGGGGAGTATTTCTGAAAAACCAAAAACTCTCAAGGTGTTATCAAAACATGTTTTTCATCATAAACATCTTGAGATATTTTCAAGAAAAGGTTTCGTGGCAACATAGGATAGTCATGGAGTTAAAAGGTGACTAAGTTTAGGAATAAACGTCCTATGATCCGCCAGTGCCGGAGGGATCTACCCAAGGACACCACAAATAGTTAGTATTTAGAAGTCCTTAGGTATGATTGAAAAAGGAGAAAATGAGAATCGGAGAAAGAAGGAGTTGAAGAATTAAAAAGAAAAGTAAAGAAAAGGGTGAAAAGAAATAGCCCTCCAAATTATTCAACTTAGGGCAGACACCGGGTTCAATTCATATACTATTGGTTGCCACAAGATGACACCGGTATTGAAGACAAAGTCGTCATGGACCCAGTGACGCAATGCACTAAACCTTATAAGCCACTCAAGTTCTCTCAAAAGAGCTTGTTTCATTCTCACAGGGAACCCTACGTAATCTATCGACTCTCTCTTAGAGATTGTTGGTATTAAAGAAGGAGACCCTCTCCCTAGTCTCCGCTTAGGAAAATCAAAGCGCACTAATCGAGTCTAGAGCCATGAGATTCATCAAAAGATCTCTTAGGAACACCTAATATCTCATCACTTGATTGTTCAAACAATAAGGACACAAGTGACATATTCCAGAGTCCTACGCAGATCTTAGCAATCTGCCAGAACATTTATGAGGGGATTCACAATTGTGATCCTCAGTGATTGAATGGAAATTCCTGCTAGGGTCAACATCAAACAGCCCTGACAGCAGGTCACTTCGGTAATCCCTTGTGGGTTACGCTTAGTGTTCGCGGTGGTCTCAAACAGTCTACAGTCGTGGAGTGATACCTCGGTATACTCCAATGGCTCACAACGACAGAGTGAAGATATTGAGTACAGGGAAATTCTAGCAAGTATCCGATCTAAGATTCGTCAAATATCGTGCCAGCGAACTGGGATGTACTTGTACAAAATATCCAAACTCTTACGTCAGAAACTTTATTGCTAACTGTTTTATTGCAGGTACTCGTCACAGACCATAACCACCATCATTACCATCAACAGCTCATTTCCACATGCTCATGCAATACATCAGAAAGACATTCTCATCAAAGATCTAAGCAATGAAAAGTTCAGCAAAATGTCACTTCAAAGTTAGAAAATCAGAAAAGTCACAAGTCAAAGATTAGAGATAAAGAATGTAAACTTCACAAGTATGGATCAAAAACTTCACAAGAAGTATGAGCATGTTGGAAAAAGACGTAAAAGCACCAGAAACAAAGATGTTGATAAAAGGCAGATTTCAAAACTGATCACAACAACAAAAACAAAGAACAAAGATGCAAAGAATTAAAAGACGTCTCAAGCTATAAACGCCAAAGAAGTTCAAGACGTCGAACGACCTAAGCAAGACAACAAATGATGACCAACCCTTAGGGGGAGATTGTTAGGAACATGTTTTATTATAAAGTGTAGGTCATTTCATTTGTAATAGGTTGTAACAATTATGGTTTATAAATGTTTGTATTTAGATTTACAGCTCATGTAGTAAACCCATGAGTTGTGATAAAAGGTTCTTCTAGAACCAAGGGGAAACACCCCTACTTATGTAAACACTATAAATACCCCCTCCCTTGAAGGGAGAGGGTGTTGGTTCTAATTGCAATTATCATTTCATTAATCATTCATTAGTTCCTTCCACTTTCTCTCTCTAAAACTTTCTCTCTCTAGAAATACATATTGATGTGATAGAATGGTGACCTAACATATTCAAAGTGAGCATACTATGATAAATCTTCAGTAAACTCTCTAATTCCGCGTCTCTTTAGCTCCAATGCTCGTAATTTACCGGAAAGTAGAATATAATGGAAAACAAGCGTAAATCCATATAAATGATATAAATTACAAGCATTATCGGGGGAAATTGACACTTAATATTCAGGATAATTTGATGTTATCATAGTACTTCTTCGGAAGAAGTTTGAACACTTAGCCTTAAGAAGCTCAATGATGCTCCAATGGTCATAATGTGGTTTACGCTTATGCCAAACATTATGTTTTTTCTATTTGAATTCCAAAATTTTGAAGTGTTTTTAGAGAACCATGATATCAAATTTTAGCTCTAATAAAAAATACATTGGACCATTTAAAATGATGAGTTTAATTTTTATGTTATTAAAAAATTAGAATTAGAATAATGTATCTTTCAATCATCATGCTCCTACTAGTGTAAGTTTTCTATTTTAAATCATTCGGTCATCATGTTTCTGCAAATGTAAGTTGTCTATACATCATTCCATCAAATTTCACATCATGAAATACAAATCATTATAAGTAAATTGTCATCACACATTCTAATTGTTTAAACTCTTGAGGAAATTGTCATCACACATTCTAAATGTTTAAACTTGACGCAAGTAAAATGTCAAATTTCATGGTTCTTAAAAGGGTTATGTCCATAAATTACAAACGAACTTTCAAGAAAATTCAAAGCTAGGTAATATGATCAATTTATTACCTTTATCATCATTGTAGCTTGTTATGTATTTATTCTAAATGCGACCGGTTGATTATCCACATCATTAAAATAATTTCCAAGTCATTTTTTTTTAATTTTCCACCTAGACAAACTTTACCCGTTTTGAACCTAGATAACACCAATGACCCGATTAAACCCATTTTCATGCTTACAAGTTACAACCCATCTTTAGTGTAAATATTATGATATTTAATCTATACAGTCTAGTTTGTTTTGATTGATGAAAAATATATAACTTGTAATACATAACATAAAATGTACAAGTTACTCGTAATCATATTTTGTCTCAACATACAACACCTCTCGACGTCTCAAGTCCTCGTATGCTATAACACAGGTTCGTATATGTTTGTTATGTTGCATTATGATCAAACCCCTTAACAAACCATCTAGAATGTTTTAATACTTTTAAAGTCATTAAGTATTTTATAGGTCAACCATTTATTTCAAACCTCACTTTACATTTTGTATCATCTTTCGTAAAATGTATACTACAAATATATACTTCTATTTGTACAATTAAACTAATTATATTTTTCATGCAAATACTAAAGTTGACTTACACTTGACAAAATACATTTTATTTTGTTAAACATCAACTAGACATTTTATGTTACAAAAGGTAACTTAACATTTTATTTACTAGTTACTTTCTTCTTAAAGAAAACCAAAAATGATTTTTTACATTATGAATGATATCATCTAAGAATGATTTGTCATATCAACATCTTCTCAAATCCCTGCAAAGGTCACACAAAATATTTTGGTTAGATCATAGGAAAGATTTTAGACAAATATGGAAAGATTTGGGTTTGATTTTGGAAAGATTTTTCGTAAAAATCTATCAGACACCAAGGACCCCTTTTTTTATAACTGAAGGACCCTTTAAAGGGGTCCGTGTAATCCGTGGGTGTCTGAGCTTTGTTATCCTATAAATACAAGCCCATTGTTCACTCATTTCTTCACCACTTAAACACACATTCTCTCTACCCTTTTGCATACATATAGATGAGTAGTAACACACTCATAAAAACCCTCATAACACATGATCATAATGCTTCAAGCTTTTATTGTGTTGTAACTTGTAAGAATACTCCTGAAATGATCCTCTGAAGCAAGCTTAGAGATCTTGCGTCTTTATCTACCACAAGCATACATATATGAAGATCTATCACAACAAGCTTAGGGAACTTGTGATCTTCATCCATTGAAGGCTTCCTATCAATGAAAGTTCATTTAGATTAGTCATTAATATCCACTAGAAATTTGTGTCATGGATCATCATTGTATACATGTAACACTCATTTAATTTCACACTAGATTAGATGGTTTATGTGTTTGGGCCTCAAAACACAATGGTTATTGGTTCGGTGTGTTTTAGTTGTAAAACACCAAGTTGGCTGGTTTGTTATGTTGGGACTTAAAACATAACGGGAGTGGTTGTACCCTTGTGAAGAACTCAACATCTAGCTTAGTGTCGGAAATATTGTATAAGCGACGAGTAAGATTTTATCTGCCAGTTAAGGGAGCTTGTTGACTTAGTGAAGTAACTCTCGAGTTGGGTACTCGGGGAGTGGAGTTGGGCGGAGAGGACAACAAAGCACACCTGATAGGTTGAGATGATTGGGTCCCTAAACGAGGCTACGGCTCCCATAGCCTCACCTTTATGCCCGTGTGAGACCCTTAAATGTTACATTCATGACATTTAAGTCTCCCACAGACTTAAACAGGACTGCCCGAACTATACGGTGTAACATTTAAGTTTCTCATTAGGACGGCCAAATCACCCTGATAGGAATTAAAAGATGATAGAAAGTTCGATGCAAGACCCTCCGCGCCTCCTATCCTAACAATCACTTGAAAAACTCCACCAGGATCAACATACACCCAAAGAATGGCAACGTTAGACAAGGATAGAAGAGGAGCAAATATCTCCCTATCCAACCCCATACACGAGTAAAGGATCCCAAACCACAAATGTCTTCGCCATTAAAATGACTACCCATCATCTCACATAAGAAAAACCGAATGAAAACAAAATTCCCTTCGTAAATAACACAATGAACAATCCTATGAAAAAACCTTCTTTAAAGAAGTTTTTAGGGTTTGGGAATGATGTCGAAAAATGGGAGAAAAAAGGCTCTAAGTGTTTCAAGTTGTAACCTCCCTACCTTTCTAGCCCTATTTATAGGAAATAAAAGCGAATCGGAGAGTTACACTTGGCAAACACCCATTAGGTCATAACACATTTAATAAAGCGCGTGGTAAACACCCTGCAAGGCGCGAGTACAACTGACGTCAACACACACGTCAGGTAAAGTCGAGGGGACGCGTTATACACACCGCTCAAGAAATGTTAGGATGACGCCATCTGCAGTCTCAAAGGCAATAAAGACGCGTCAAATCCCAGAGATAGCGAATAAATCCGAAGCATGATATTCCTACACTTCCCCATGAAAACATCGAGTACACACATTTCCCAATTCAGCTTACAACCATGATCGAGGTAAAAAGCCTGCATCTAGATATCATCAAAAAAGACAAATGTGAACATCATCCTGGCAACTAGGGGTGTTATAGGGTCGGGTTATCGGGGTTATCGGGGTTATCGGGTTTATCGGGTCGGGTTGAGTCGGGTTTTGAATTTTTTAAAAGTGACCCGCAATCCGACCCGATAAGTAATCGGGTTATCGGGTTCGGGTTAAGTCGGGTCGGGTTGATCCGGGTTATCGGGTGATGGAATACCAATTAAAGCAGATGGTTAATGAATGCTTAAAGTGATAGTCAACATCAGTAACATATTTATATAATTTACAAGGAACATAAAGTGATAGTCAACATATTTATACCTGAATATTAAAGTGATAGTCAACATATCTATATAATTTACAAGGAACATAAACTGATATTACAAGGAACATGGATCCAAAGTAGTAAAAAATTTCATAAATCTGATCATAGTCAACATCAAGACAACATCAGTGCAGCAATAGAGGTGATATCAATAAGATTAGAAGGGAAGTCAGGGAACATTACGTGATATCTATCAGCCTTGGGTAACCAAACGTTTAAGTTAATGACATTGGGCCTATAAATCGAATATATTTAAAATTGGAAAATTGATTATCGGGTCTAATCGGGTTGACCCGATAACCCGATAACTTTTTTTTTAAACCCTAACCCGACCCGATAACATTATCGGGTTATCGGGTTCGGGTCAAAACAACCCGACAAGATTTTTGACCCGATTAGACCTGACCCGATAAGGCCTAATAGGGTTCGGGTTCGGGTTTGGGTTCGGGTCGGGTCAACCCGACCCTACTGACACTCCTACTGGCAACAAAGGACCTGGGAGCGAACCCTTGTAGCATAAGCATGGACCGGGGACTCAGGTACAAAAAAAAATTAACATCACATCATAGTGCATGATCTAATACTAGACTGGGGGGACTTGATAGCATATCAATATTAAATAGGCTTGGGCCATTAATATTGAGAATGGTTTTGTTGTTTTGTTGTTTGACTTGATAGTATATCAATCTCATCGGGTCCTTACCGTTCAACACGGGAAACCAAACAACAAAACCATTCTCATCCCATCGCTAAACCTATTTACATACCATACTTAAACAGTATGATAGTGGTGGTGGAGGGTGGGGGTTCGGAGGTTGAAGATGGGGATAACTGGATTAAAGTGTAGATGTGTGTTATGTACATATGTGGCTATTAATGAGTATGATGACATGTGAAAGGTGAAAAGACAAAGTTACCAACGGGAACGCACTTAGCCAACATCTAATGAGTGTTAGTTTTTTGGATAACGAACGTGCAATAATCATTGTGATAGGGTGGTATGACGTAACTTTTTTGTATCAAGAACTAAACATGAAATTGGGCATAACCACAAGAACTAACAGTGTCACTTTGTCTTAAAACTTCAATAATTACACCGCCTGTCCCAGTAATTGACATTTTGTAACAGACTCATCCTTTGACCGTTTTCCGTTAGCTCATTTCATTTAATCTATGTATATATGGGTAGTTAGATCATTTACATACATTCATCTTCAACCTCTATTTTTCTTTTCAATTTATCTTTTATTTTAAAGCTATAAACAACAAACAAATTATATTCATCTTAAATCGATACCCACTTATTTTAAAACAAATAAGAAATATTTTTATAACATAAAAACAAACAATGCAACGAAATATATTACAACAACCACCATCCAACCATCATTAAACACCATACACCATCATCACCGGCCGCCATCCAGCATCAACGTTTTCTAGATCTGGACCCCCACCATCCAACCATCAGTAAACACCATGGAAAAAAGCTATAAATGCTTAACGTACTTTCCTCAAAAACTCATTATGCTCTATGTACTTCAATTATTGCCATTATGCATAACCATTTTCATTTTAATTGGTTATTTTGTGACGTGGATTTCCAGCGTGTCCCTTATATCCCACATGGATTGCCAGCGTGTCCCTTATATCCCACTGTTTCTATTGAATAAACAAATATACTTAACAAATTGAATTTAAGTTACCTCTGGAGAGATATAACAGTCTTTATTGCTTGTTGAACCTGCAAACCTTGATTTCTCAGATTCTTTCTTGTTACCTGAAGTACTCCCCCTCTATCATTTGTTACCATGTTTTGGTGTTGGGTGGTGCTTTGATAAAACAGGGTCAAAAGTGTAAGAAGGCATCTGTTCAGTAAATTTTTCAGGTTGAGCATTTGTGTTGTCTTGGTTTGATTCTTGTTCCTGATTTCCTGTGTTAGAAGACTCTCCATAGAAGTTATCAGGTTTTGGTCTTGCTGGATTAGTGCAGGTTTTCTTGTTGTGACCAGCCTGCCAACACTTGTGACAGTGCATTACCCTCCCTACTTTGCTTATTTCATGATCATTCTCAGTGGGGTGTCTTATCCTTTTTTTTTGCCTACCAGGCATTTTTCTCTCAACTGGTGGTAATGGTTTGGAAAAGTTACAAGGCTTCCAATACTTAGAGCCAAGCACAAGTCTGATAGAATATTGGTAAGCCTCAACCCATTTATTTTTAGAGTACCATTCACTAACACCTAGATCTGGTTCCATTTTCATATGCAGATAAGCTGCCATAGCATGCACACATGGTATCCCACTCAATTCCCACATTTTACAAACACATTTCTTTGTATGCAAATTTACACATAATGCCTCATCTCCCTTCCTAACCTCAACCTCTCTAAAACCACTAGAATAAACTGCCCAAAATCTATAAAATAATAAAAATTGTATATAAGTACAAGAACCATTAATAATGTACAAAAAAATCAAAGTGCTTGAAACATACCTTTGGGTATCTTTCATGTGTTCCAGATGCCTCCTCACACTTGGAGTTATTGTATCTTCCAATTGCATAGCTTTTTTGTTCATGGACCATACCCTTTGCATGAGGTAAATCCTGATGTCCTCTAACATGGTGATTATAGGTTTCCCTCTTGCACTTAAAATCCTTGCATTAAAAGATTCTGATATGCCATTTTCAAAGGCTGTAGTTGCTCTGTCCATTTCAAAAAAAGCCCTGCACCAAGTATTTGGGTTCTTTTCAACTAACCATTTATGAGCAGCCTCATCCAACATCTTTATCTGCTCCATAATCTACATAAACTGTTCTTTGATTGTACAAGAAGCTGCTGCCCAGAAGAGTCTTTTGTATTGAAGTCCAGTCCAGTTCTTCTTAAAATTAGCATAGATATGCCTAGTACATTGCCTATGTTCTGAATCAGGTAACCAAGTGCTTACAGCTTCTATTAATCCCTGAAAACATTAGTGCATCAGATATGATATTTATATTAAGAACATGCTGCAATAGTTAATAAAATATGTGTAAATATGCTGACCTTATGTGCATCAGATATGATAGTTATACCACTTCCAGAACCTAAATCTAAATCATCATGCAACAAAGAAAGAAACCAGCACCAATTGTTTTTGTTTTCTACACCAACAACAGCCCATGCTACTAGAAACATTTGATTGTTAGCATCCCTGCCCATTGCTGTAAGTAACTGCCCTTTACAAGTATGGGTTAAGAAACACCCATCCAAACCAATTACTCTCCTACATCCATCTTTCCAACCTACCTTTAGACCCAAGAAACAAATATACATTCCAAATGGCAAGTGGAACCTGGGTTAGAGTCTAGTATTGCTTGTCTATATTCCCACAACCTACTGTAATGTTCAACTATACCTCCTTCATGATCAAACAAGGCACACTGTTTTGCCCTTTTACATTGTCCTAGGCTGACATCTATCTTAAATTTCTCCCTAATTGAATTTTGCATAAACTTGTAAGTTAACCATGGATTGTCTATTATCTCCCTTGCATAATGATGAGCTATCCACTTATAAGTCACCAGAGAACCCAAGTTATAATTTCTACAACATTTATGTTTAGGATACAAAGTCTTATTTGGAAAGACTTCTCGGTACTCATCCAACTAGCCCATAGTCTGAATGTGCAATCCCCATGGTTTCCAATCCTTTCTTTCTCTTCCTTTTTCTTTTTGGCCCATCTCTCTTTGGTTGCCTTGCTAATATTACTAGGTTCTGACTTAGTAACATTACTACTCTCAGCCTTAGTCACATTCTCAGTCTTTATTTTTCCCCTTTTACCAGCACATTTACCTACACTTACATCCCTACCACAATAGACAAGCAATTTATGGATGTCATTTTGCATGTACCAAAGCTGGTATCCACTTGCAACACCATAATTTGCTAAGCATTGCTTAAGTTGAGTGGGAGACTCAAACCTCATACCTAAAAAAGGTTTACATTCATTCCAAGGGGTCTGTGGGTCAAAAGCAGGATATTCAACACCCTTTTTGGCCTTATACTTATTGTCTATTATACCATCCTCAGGGTCATCAATCTCTAGCATATACCTACCATTTAAATTAGGTATTGGATCATCCATATGACCAATGAATTTACCATTCCCAACTAATTTATTCAACCAAGGATCATCAGTAGAAATTTTTGGTATTTTGACATTTTCCTCACCCTCTGTTTGAATATCCACAATTTCCTTAACATCATCTAGGTTTTCTTGATTGTCATTATCAGAGAAGTCACTATCATTATCTGGACAGACCAAGTTATCAACTTTGACCATTTCCATAACATTATAACCACTATTCTCAGTATATATGTCCATCTTACAATCATTTTCAAAGGCTGCTGTAACAAACTCGTGTAAATGTTCATCTGTTTTAAGCTCTTTCAAACCTATATTTAGTGGGACACCAGTTTTAATGTAGTAAAAGGACTTAGGTATAAGACGAACTAGTGTGCGCATAAGTTTAAAAAACTCACTAAATATTAGCCCTTCAAATGCAATGTCTTCAACTACACGATGATCCCCTTCCAGATAAGTAGGTTACTCACGAAAAAACCATCATAATAAAGGTTGATGGTGAAATTAGACATCTTTGACCAAATTTGCAAAATTAGGGTTTCAGATACAAATTAGGGGTTTGAAAATTGAGCATTTACAAGACAAATTAACAACCATAAAATGCAGCACAATAAAAATTTGATAGAACATATAATAAAGTAAAATGACATTAAAATTAGTAGAGAAAGCATAATGAGTTTTTTTGAAAAGTATGTTAAGCATTTATAGTTTTTTTCCTAAACACCATACACCATTCATGGGTTTTTAAATATTTATATAGCTTATTACATATTTTGTAATTTAAAGAGGTGGCGGTGGAATTTGTTAAAAAGTTTATATGTCATAAACAAATTGATTTGCTGATAGAATTTCATTATTTGGTTATAGTATATTTTTAAAACGTTCAAGAGGTATAGAAGATATGAGTTTGATTGAAATGTTAAAAGATAATTTATAAAGATATAGAGGTTGAAAATGATTTGTATGTAAAATGACAAGAGACCCTCATCAAAAATAAAGAAAAGGAGGTTAAAAGATGATAATGGTAAAAATGACTAAAGTACCCTCATGACCAAAACTACCAATATACCCTTATTTGCATAGCGTCAACGAAATAAACTAACAGACTAACGATCAAAAGATGGGTCTGTTACAAAATGTTTAGCGTAGGGACGGATGGTGTATTTATTAAAGATTTAGGACAAAAACTGTAATTATGTGCAAACCACAGGGACGATTTTTGTAATTAACTCTCAAGTATTACCCTCTTAACACCCCATGACGAGACCAGCATCTTTCAAAGAGAAACTGAAAAAGCCACTAACCCACTACCAAAGACATAATTTGCACCAATTGTTGCGATACTTTGTTCCTAATGAAATGATTGGCGGGTACTCAGCAAAAATGGTAACCATAGATAATAATAGCAATTTGTTCAACCAACATAAACCAATTTCAAAGTATCGTTTTAAGGTTTTACCTACTACATTTGGGGACTACAAGAAAAATTAGTATGTTCCACACATATCCTGCGTATAGCTCTAGACAATCGCTTAGAGATCTTTTGGCCCCTGTGTGCATGTACATGTATATACATGCGCACATATAAAGTTATATCCACCACTTCATGTAAGAAGTAAAGATAATATTACCAACCACTCATTTGCTTCTGGATCTTTGAATTATTGGAGGATTTACCACCCTTGTCTTTATAAGCATTTCTTGAAGAATTGGTCTTCCTTCCTGCACGGGCTGCCTGAATGGCACGTTTTCTCTGCCTGGCTAGACGTTCCTCTAGTTCAGGATTATCATCCTCCTCGTTTTCATTATCTTCCACCTGAAAATAAGAGTTCTTCAGTTAATTGAAATGTGATACACTTTTCGATAAATTAAGTTGGAGCTGTTGTCTAATCAAGTAATTAGCATTTTGACCCAATAACTTATAAAAAACATAAAGCAGATGAAGTGGGTCAAAGTCGCCCAAAGTCTATCTCTAAGCACAAAACCGAATCATTTTATTTATAAAAACCATTAATGTAATGAAATCATTTTGGCAACGTTTTGAACTTTGAGAAAAAGGTGTTTTGGGTCCCGTTTTGACCAGTTACACATAACCTTCCCAACCTGTCCATTTGCCACCAGATAATTGTATCAGTTTGGGTACATGATATCTTTTAATTAAAGGAATTTTAATATTGACAAAAAGAAACAAAAATGCTCCTTAAACTGACGGGAGGTATAAAGGTAGAAAACAGCTTACCGGATCACTTGTATCATGATCTTTCCCTTCAGAATCTTGTTGATCCACTTCTTTTTCACCACTCTTCTCGCAAGCCTTTGGTTGCTCGTCATCCTTAATAATAATTTCACAAACATAAAACATTGTCATTCCATGTTTTCACATATAATCATATGCCAAAACGATGCAAACTCCTAACAGGATTCTAGGAAGATCAGTTTAAAGACCACCACAAGCTGACTGATCACACTTACTTTTTAGCATATACAACTTAACATACCCTAAAAAAGAGTAAACTGCATAAATGGTCCTAGTGATTTGTCGTGTATTATGGATTCAGTCCATTTTTCATTTTCGGATCGGATCCAGTCACTATGGTTTTAACCCGTCTCGGATCCAGTCCAACTTCATAATTCTGTTAGTTTGACCATTTAATGTAAGGGTATTTTTGTCTTTTACTTACTAAATAAAACATGTGGGTCCACAATACACCATCAACACACAAAACAAAAATTCATCTCTTCATTAAAAAAAGTTGAATCCCTGATACCCGACAAACCCACAGGGACCATTTATGCAGTTTACTCCTAAAAAAAGTTGAAGATGGTTGTGATATATGTCGTCATGATCTATAAAGCTTAAAATGAAAGTATACCTCGCTCAAAGAGCATTGGTAACCAAATTTTTGGACGTCTGATTCATTTAGAGTGGAAGAATTGTGCCCTTCGTCTTCTTCTATTTCTTCATCATCAGCATCTTCATCATCAGCATCAGGTATAGTCTCAGTAAACTGCAATATAAAAAAAAATGCATGACTTAAGAGAAATATTACGCAAACGTAACAAGATGAATGGGTACATTACAGGTGAATATGGGTTCAGGTGTGTGTCGAAATTGGTTGATTACTGGTATCAATGAGTTAATGTTGTAAACGGGTTACTTTAGTACAGATAGGGTTAGTTGAGGTGACCCACAAACACATCCATGTTCCTTTTCTATTCTTAATACGTTAATTATGATTAAAAAATAACACTACTACAATAACAGTCTAATTATCTAGCCTCTCAAAATAGCAGTAGAATATTTAACGATTTAAATAAAATCAAATTGATTTCATAGATTGTATAGATCAATATAAATTATGGGTGGAAACCGTATTCCTAGTCATTAGCTATATTTATTTGACCCATTGAATCAGTATGAAACTATTAACAGAATGCAATCCTACCTTTTCAATATCATCTTGTTCCTTTCTACTAAATCCACTAGCAGAAAGTTCCTTATCCAGAAAACCAGAAGCTTTCTTTATTGAAGAAAAACGAGGTTTTACAGTATCTGATTCTGCATCTGAATCCGAATCATCAGCGCCTCCTTCGAAAGATAAATTGAACCTCTTACTGAAAAACTTGATAATGCATTCAACATCTCGATCAAAGTACCTAACAACATATATTAATCAAATCAAAATTATTTCAATTGACATAAAATAAATCATAGTCAACCATAGCAGATCTTATAAGTTCTAATTCATACATTTCCGCATTTCGATGAGATACAGACACCATTTGCGGGAAATCGATTACCGTAATTTGCTCATCGTCATCTATCTGGAACAAAAATAAAAAATGGATGATAATGTTGATTGTTTTGGAAAAAGTTAGAAGTTTCCAAAGAATGGACTTTAAAATCAGATACCACATATAAGGCAGGCTATAAAAGAAAGGATGTTGAAATGAAAACTTGATGCACATACCATAATGTTAAATTCGTTGAAATCGCAGTGAATAAGGCCATGCTCTGCCAAACGGACAATAATTCTTATGATCTTCTCAAATACAGTATCAGTATTTTGCAACTGTTTCACCTGCACACTGCACGAATACGATATTCAAATACAAACCTTCCCCGCATATTAAGCAAGTATGGAAAAATAAAGAAAAATTGTCCAAATATTAAGATAAAGAAATGAGAAAAAGTTGCATATGATGATTATTCCGAGGCTAAAAAGGAAACCCTTTAAAGATCCAGGCCAGAACATGTTTCATTAAACGATACTTCTAGACAAACAATGACTAATAATATGTTAACATCTTAACAGCAAATGTTCACTATTTTAACTCAATAAACTGTTTCAAACAACACACAAGTTTAGAGATAAATAAGTTGGAGAACCTAAAGCGAAATATATATATGAGCATGCTTGGTAGAGCAAATGAAAACTGAAAAACTGGATTATAAAATATTATAAACATTAAAAGATCATTTACGAAAATGAAAAGTACACATTATTAAATGCTTAATGACCAATATTACAGAAAATCCAGACATAATACAGTTAATAAAATTCTTCAGATCATTAGCCTTTGGGTGGTTGATAAAATGACATGGTTGCCTGGCAACCTTTTTGCATATCATTTTTGCATTTTTATAGAATCATAAATATAATAATAATACTTATAAGTAACATACAGAAAAATAAAGATATAGCAACACATGTAAATATGTAATGAAATGAAATGACAAACAATAAAAACCAAGAATTGAAAGCAAATAAGGATCAAAAAGAAAGATGGAAGGTGAAAAAGGTTAAGAATACGAGAAACCCAAGAATAATGTAGCATGCGAGCATCTAGTCTCTGCTCAATAAAAAAAGAACATATTTGACCAGACACAAAGTAAAACTGCACCAATTATGCAAAGACTCGCTCGATGTATACATCATTAAGAGGCAAGTTAACCATTAAGATCAATTCAGATGAAGGTGTGACAGCCAGCAAGTCAAGTGCCAAATCTTCAGATTGTTATTACAGGGTACTAGACATAATTCTAAACTGTTAGGTACTTACAGCGGGGTTTACTTTCTTGGTAAAAACTCTATATTTCCTATAAAATCAATCTTTAAGGTCATTGGAATATAAAAGCAAGTTTGAATGACTTGTAGTCTATCATTTCAAAATTTTAAATAAATTGTCCAAGACACTATTTCCAAAATTTGGACTTTAGAGTTTGCCGACACCACTTGAACCCTCGCCATAGCAAACATTTTTTGTTTTCAACTTGTGGTTCAATTTCACAATTTAGCTAAAAGTTTACTACATATTTTTTGATTGTTTTTAGAGACTCATTAAGAATTTGGTGTGCATGGTTAGGCACATACGTCTATGAGGTTCTACTGGGCATGTGCCATTGTGCACTCTATGGGGAAATGAGGATCGCACAAGGGTAGCTAGTCATTTCAAACTAAAACGCATAGTGCTTCCTTGTTGAATATCTAGATGCTTTATACTTACAGTTCTCCGAAACTATACAAGTGCTTAAGCTAGAACAAATTTTTGCACAAGTTGAACTTGATGTATAGATTTTGTACAGAGCTCAACTATTGTGCAAAGTGTGGTATGGTATGATCAAGTTAATGTTGCTGCATCTGCATTTCAAAGAAGACAGCAAACATAGATTTGGGGTAAACCCAAATTAGTGTCCTAGTACTAAGCAATACTTTATCGTGCATATATGACATCAAAATTGTAAAGTCTAAAAACCAAATATATGTAGATTTTAGGTGATAATCAGCAACCTATAACCAATTCAATGTATATGAACGGCTAACTTGAAAAAAAAATCTTGAACTATTATGGTAAACCCCGACTAAAAATCCTAAGGATGTAGTGAGGTTTGCAGTATGTTCGTTTCACTACAATATCTCATGTTTCTTTCTAAGGTATCCAGTATGGTGGTTTCTATCATAAGAATATGCGTTGCTCCTTGTTGCATATGCCACAATGTTGTACAACTATCAAGGTGTCTATCCAGTAAAAATTTCATGATTGTAAGCAACGTTTTGTACCTAGTACTATAGAGCATCGCTTCAGTCATCATTCTAACTGAATTCAAATTGTGTGGACTCATGTTTTAAGCATCAATGTTTTCTGGGTGATATTCATTATCCAAACTATTGCTTCTACTAGGAAAGAGTGTATGGGTAGGTAACGACTTTCATTCCTAGCATAAGTGTGCGTTTAGTTGAAAGAAAATACCCCTCCTTTCCATTAAATATTTCTACAAAACAAGGAAAATAGAGATTGCGTTCAAATTAGTTTTTCTCCGTTTCCTAATTTAACAAGAAAAATCACAAAACATATTTTGAAGTTTTCTTTGTTTCCTTTGTAAAACCAAAACCCCTTTCCCTTCTTTAAAATGGAAAACACAAAAATCAACTACATGCGTTTTCTAAATTTTCAGATCTTTTGTTGAAATAAACATCCCCTCTAAAGTCCTACAAAATTAGAGATAGAAAACTAGGAATTCCTACAACTAAACGTGACCCAAGTGTTTGGGATTGGGTTTCAATTTCAAAAACAGATATTGAAACCACAAACTTACGCATACTCAAAAGACACTAAGGGGAGTTTCAGAGAATTATTTGCATTTCTATTCCACAATCATAAAACCCGTAACCATAGTGATTCCTGGTTAGACACCAAAGCGCACCCTAAATATTCATTTCAGTTCCATCATTTTTCCCCCTTCCTCCCTCCTCCCATGTGGAAAGAAAGTAATGCAAGGATTGGTTAAGAGCAAAGGTTGATTAGTTTCATGTTCACATCAACTGCTATTAAAACATTCTTTACAATAGCTTTATCATTCTGATGGTTATGGTGACATACTAGCAAATACTTTGTCGATCAGCCAAGTTCAACCTCTAATTGTAAATACTTGAGGATCTTCTTGATGCAAGTTATTCAATTACAAATTTGTTGGAAAAAAGAGCAACTTTTATGGATCTTATTGCTCACAAAGAGACACAAGAAGAGGAATATGATCAGATAAGTGTGTAATGTTAATTTCATTTTCAAAATGGTGTAAATGAAGGTTCGACAAGATAGATAAAGTTTATAAACCAGTAACAACAGGACTTCCAGAAAAAGATATCTCGCGTAATAACTTCGACAACTAGCAAGTAGCAATAACCAAATGCATGTACAATGAACTGAATTTACAGAAGAAAGCTTACAGTGGGTAGCCTTGTACAAGTGACATAATCACACAATGGCGATTGCAATCGATAGCATTTGGGACAGGAAAACCATGTTCTTGTAAAGCCTAATCAACACAGAAAGAAAAAAGCAGCACTCATTAACACAAATGGAGTCAATTGTGTAAAGGATAAAACAAGTTAGAAACAGACAATCTTCTTATACCTGTTGCGTTGACCCAAAAAAATTTCTGTCGCTAAAAGTTTTTAACTACTAATGTCTGATACGTGATTACAAAAAAGAAACATATTATTTCAATAATAATTCCATATTTTTTTATAGATATATTTAGGCGGTTTTGTGCATTTAAAGTACACTTAGGGTGGGTGCCTTTCTACCATTTGACCGTTTTGATTTTACCCATTCGACCCGATAGAGATAAGAAACAGCCCAAAGACATTCGGATTATCGATTTGCAATGATACCTTCATGAAAGCAAATTCTTTTAACGCAGCAAGGCGAGACAGATAGAGCCAACTGAAACTACTCCGGTGCCTTAAGTAGTCACGCTTAGATTTCACAGCTCTAAAAGAAGTCCTTCCCAGTCTGTGTAGCTTCATGGCCATAACTGTACCATCTTCATTTGCAACCTCAAATATATCTTGAAAACAAGGGACATGTTAGCACGTTTCCAGTGTTGTCAATCAACAAACAATATGCATAAAGCCAAGTTGTATTTTACCAGATTCTTTTCCCACACCGATTTGGCGTCCGACGGATGAAAAGATTCCTCGGTTTACCAGAGTCTTTATAGCAAGAAAATCATAGCCAAGGTACGTAAGTCGGAACCCATCATCTAAATAGAAAACAGAAACCCTTTAGACTAAAAAACACTAGTAACGATGATGTTAACTCAAAAGACGTGCGGGGTACTCACACTTTGAAGAGTCGTGATGCAGCAACTTGTGCTTAAGCAAATTTTTTAACACCTTATACGTCCCTCCATGTCTATTGAAAACGAAACCCCCCAAAGCTTAGTTAATCAATAGATAACAAATATATATATGGTTTTGAGAAATGAGGTGAACCTGAGTGAAGCAATACGGTCAATGAGCTCGGCAGGCACAATTTCATGCTGAAAAACGAACAAGACATAAATAAATTTTGGTAGGCAATATTAAGAATTATTAAGAGAAGAAAAAGGTAGTATGTAATTACATTGCGCATGCCCATCTCGACAGCGGTAAGAACCCTGAAATCATCTTTGGAGAGGTAGCGCAAAACATTTACATCAAGCTTCATTACTTGTCTCTTTTCTTCTTCAATACCCTAATGGATTGCTTATTTTTCTACTTATGCATATGCCTAACAAATGAGGAAGAGCGGTGGCGGGTATCAAGATATAGGGTTACAGGGATGATGATGAGACCAAAACTAAAATGATTAGGGTTTAACTCATCAAATAAGGGGTTATTCTGTAATTTACAAAACATCTTTATGCTTTCTTTTTTTCTTTTTTTCTACAAAAGTAAAATAGATAAAATAAAATGAAAAAGTTAGAAACAATTTTGGGTTGGTTTTTCATTTTCAAAAACAATACAAAAAATTAGGGATCAATCTCATTAATATCAACTATTTAAAAAGTGGTCAAGATAGGTCGGATTTCTCTATTAGTGGGCATTACATGTTTTTTCTCTCTATCTCTCGACTTTTTATATTTAAATATAATTAATTTAATAAAATGAGATTTGTTAACGGATGCCCACAGGGTACTTTATAAAATGTAAAAATTGCATTACACTCAAAACTTTCCTTTTTGAATCAAAATTGCATTTAATGAACATTAATTAAACTTTTAAATTACTATAATTAAATGTAATTTTTCATTTAATAAACTCAAACTTTGCATTCTTTTACATCTTAAAAAATGCCCGGTGGGCACCCGTTAGCAAATCAGATTCAAATCCTAACCCTAATTCAAATCTAAATTTTAAACCCGTCTACGGACAAAACGAACCCTTATTTTAACAATAAATAACCCAAGAAAATTATTTAGGTGGGACAAACTCCTACCCTGGGTTTTAAAAAGCGTGATGCGCGTCGATGCGACAAGGGTCAAAAGCCAAGGCGCTGAGGCGAATGCATCACGTACCCGAGGCGACAATTTATAAAAAATATTTAAATTATATATAGCACACAAAACACATTAATAACACATTTATACCACATTTAATGTCAAAAGATACCATGCATGTTCATAGTTCACTATTCTATATCGCTAAAATACATAAATAGTCAAAAACTAATATCAGAAGTCTTTATCGTTTATAAGGAATTCAAATTGGACCCATATCTTAAAAGTAAAGCCCATGAGAAGTAGCCCAATACACATTAGTAAGTCTAATTTAAAAAAAAAAGACCAAAAGTACATGATGCGCAAAAAAGCGATGATTGCCACATGCGCGCGCATCACCTCGCATCTCGTAAACGCAACGCATCAGGGTGTCTGATGCAACAGAGCCGCGCATCGCAACGCATCACGCATCAGGCGCGCCTGATGCGCGCTTTTTTAAACACAACTCCTACCAAAACCATATCTTGTTTAGGAACCAAATAATGATTTGGAACAAGACCCAAATCCAATACAATAAGGTGTTGGACAAGCCTAAACAACCCCATAACACTTTGCTACCTATGACTGCTAGTACAATTACAACAAAAAGATAATTGTGGAAAACTAGAATGGGGGGTTGAATAGTTTTGCCGATTTTAAGTTAGTTTCAAAAACTTTAGATTCGTTAATATGTGAGATCTTATGGATGTAGAGAAAGTATAGATCTAATGATAAAGCAAGTAAATAAAGTAAAGCAAAGGGATAGAAATGACACAACCGATTTATAGTGGTTCGGCTACAAGGACACCTTCCTTGCCCTACTCCACTCCCCGAGTCACCTACTCGAGAGTTCAAGCACTATGTCAACAAACTCCTTCACTTGGCGGAGAAGCCTTCACAACGTTGCTTACACCTTTTTCCAGTACAAAGCTAAATACCGAGTCCGTAACACGGTGGACCAAACCAACACGACTATTACACAACAGGTATGTGAAATATCAAATACAAGATCTTCGCTACAGAAATCTTGCGGAGGAACAAATCAATCAAGGATCCCTTGCTTGGATGACGTGTAGAATGCTCGTGATCTCGCCTTAGAGAAGGACCTATATGAGAATCACTAAAGAAAGAAAGAAGAACAACTCTCTAGATCAAGTGATGTTGGATCGATATACTTTAATCAAACTAAACTAGCTTGTTAAGGTTTAATAACCTCGGATAAATCCTAAGTTATTAACAAAGAAACACTGAGCAATCTTTATTAAGTACGCGGAATTTACTTAACAAAGCTAAAAAGAAACTTTATTAATAAAACTCTAAATCTGCTTATTATGCAGATACTCTAATACAACTCTAAGATATTCGAACTTTTCTCTAAACTCTTAATTCGTAAACTCTAAAACTCTTTTTCTGAAATCGTACCTCTAATGCCAATCTAGGAGTCCTTTTATAGGCTCAAGGATATCCTAGTCGGTTTACAATTGATAACCTTGTACGACAAGTAATCTAAACATGGAATACAATACATTCCATAAACGAATATAACAGATCTTCTGTTCTAGCAGTACTTTGACTTTATCTAGCAGTACTTTGACTTTGTCTTTAGCAGTACTTTGACTATTTGACTTCTTCCAGTACTTTAATATCTTCAGCACTTTCATATCCCAACAATCCTCCCCTAACTTGAATTCTACTTGCTTGACTTCAAGTTCCTTTGTGAATATATCTTTAACAGCTTCATCTTTAAAAATGGATTGTTCGTTAGTCTTTAGATCATATCTCTATAGATTCTGTGCTCTTGTCAAAGTATCTCTTAGAATTGTTTTCTTCACAGCAGCATTCAGCAATCTCCTTCTTTTCAGCAACACAGCAACATATGACAATGTGTACAATAATTCAAGTTTAAGTTGCATACTATTCTCATCACATCTAAGTGAATCATTGAAAATTCAATGGATTTAGAACTCTTTACCAAAGCCATTATCTTTGGAGTAGCCAAATGTTTTGGTGTGTAAGACCATGGTACATTGATAACCATATGATTTTTAGCAAACCACCAGCTATCAACAGATTTGTTTTGTCTTTACCAAAAGCTGTACCCTTCTGGACTAGTTAGTTCTTTTATCTAATGATGAACTAATTACCAATAATGGTTTTTTCCACTGCCTTTACCACAAGCCATTTCTTGTGGGTTAGCCAACTCTTCACATTACTGATATGGTGAGTTGATAACCATCCAACTTATTAGCAAGTTGTCAACTAAAAACGGATTTGATATATCTTTACCAGAGCCGTTTGCTCATGGATTAGTCAATCCTTTTGTAACCATGGTGGATTGATAACCTATTGATGTTATCATCACAAAAACCATTTATTTCAACCTTTATTTCAAAATATTTATTACTTAACAAAAAGGTTTCTTCTAAAATTCATTTAACTGGTTTAATACAGCAAACAGTACTTTGATGAAAGTACTGTCTGACTAGCAGTACTTTGAATAAAAGCACTGTTATATCAAAAAGTATTTATTCAAAAATCATACCAGTTATAGATTATTCTCAGCAATGGTAGTCCAGTCTATAAGTAAATTGATAACCATGCAAGCAATTTCATCATCCTCTTCTACTTCCAATCCATGCTCTAGCATTCTTCTCATGAGCTCAACAGTAAGAGGATATCTTCTTTCTGCAAACATGTGAATCATTGTTCCATTTTCTAGCTCCAAGACATGAACTCCAGATTCTCCAAAGAATCTCCAGCAAACTATCTCCCAGTTTTCTTGATCCTTCCAAATATCATCATTACTCTTTTCATCAGTTTCCCACATGGTTATGAGATCCCCTTGTAAAACCAATCCAATTCCTTCTAAAGGATTATCTTCAAAATAAGTCTTTACTACATTATACAAGTAGAATAGATCTACTCTGTCTATGATATGCAGCAAATCCCATAGCCTTTTAAAAACTCTGAAACTTTTATCTTCTTTGTGAAAAACCATGTAATCTCCATTCTTAGATTTCTCAACTTTGAAAGCACTGATCTTTGATATGTTCATCTTCATGTCATTATCTTCATCTGTATAATCAAAATCTACCACTCTGAGATAATTCTTCAATTCATCACTAGTCTCAGATCTTAATTCAACCTTCTCTTTCTTTGAAAACTGAACATCTGTAGCTTCAGTTGTTCTTTTCCTCTTTAAGCTTTTCTTCCTTTCAGCTTCAGTCCAAAAAGCTTCAACTCTAAAATCTTTGATGCCTGCAACATCTTTCTTATACGCTTCTCTCTCAGCATCATATAATCTCTTCATATCCACATAATTTAGCTTCTGTAATCCTTTAAATCCTCTGCTTTTGAGATATGCCATCATTGCATTCCTTTCTTTAGCTAAATTAGGTCTTCTTGACATGAATCTAACAGGTGTTGGAGAATGTAAAGGTTCAGCAGTTTCAGCATCCAATTCATCTTATACTTTTTGAGCTGCTTTTCTATCCAAAGCTTCTTGAGCTTCTCGTTCTTCTCTATCTTTAGCATTTATCTCTTCTTGAACTTTTCTAGCTGCAGCTTCATTCCTTGCAACTTCAAATGCTCTAATTTCTGCTAAAGTAAGCTTCTTTTTCTTAACTTCAACCAAAATACCTTTTCCCTTGTCTTTTGGATCAATTGCAGGTTGATCAGTTTTTGGTTGTTCTTCTTCTTGTGCTTCTCTAATAGTAACACCTCCTCTTGGTTGTGACAGATCAAGAATTGTAGCAACTAATTCATCATCACTTAGTGAATGAATGGGTTTAAATCTATGTTCCTCCTCTTCCTCTATAACAACTGTAGAAGGACCAGCTTCTTCTTCAAAATTCAAAACCCTTGGAGTTATTACTTCTTGTCTGAAAGTTTCATGAAAAGCAGTACTTTCATGTTCAGTACCTTGATCTTCAATAATTAGTTCTTCAGTACTTTGAGGTTCAGTCTTTTCTTCAGAACTTTCAATATGAACCAATTCTTCAGTACTTTGAGATCCACTCTCCTTGTTATCATCTTTCTTCTTATCATGTTCTTTCTCCTTATCATCTTCTTTCTCCTTATCATCTTCTTTCAATTTCTGTTCTTTAAATTTCCTCCCCAAATGGACAGAAGATGATTTAGGAACTTTCTTACGTTGTAATTCCTTACGAAGTGCTTTTCGACGTTTGTTCTCCTCCTTTACCCATAAATTGAAACCTTGAATATAAGGTTTAACAAAATTTCTCAACCAGAAGTAATTTCGCTTTAACTTCCTAATAGTTTTAGCTTGTCGCTCAACAGTCTTGTTCAACCTAGCAAGCGCCTTTGTCAAAGCATAGTTGTCCATAGTTAAACCTTCACGAGGTATAGAATGAGCATCACCTTGAACTTGCACGTTGTTCGGTTCTAGATATGTAAGTACCGATCCGCGTCACTAAATAAGTCTCCACCTCTATAAGGGAATTGATGAAGGTACTACCTTCAACAAGTTCGACATGCACGACTGCTCCTACTTCTTTCACTTCCATGACGAAGACGTGTCCCATGACGAAGTTTTTCACGACGAAGTGTTCCATGACGTAGACGTTCATGACGAAGAGCACTTCCATGACGTAGAGATGTCCCACTACAAAGAGGTTCAGGACTCCAAGTTCGTCTCTAACTCTCTTGTGGATGAGGTAGAGGAGTTGGTAAACAAAGACCAAGTCTCCTTGTAAGCGTTCAAGTTCCACTACGAGTAAGATATGGAGCACTTCCAAATTGATACCTGTTGATACGAAACTGTTTCCGCGAACGATCCAACTTGTTCTGACAACTCGCTGTTCGATTTTGATAATCCTTCAATTTCGCTTTAATGAAGACCAACTCTTTAAAACAATTTGGAATATAAGTTCCAAAGTTAAATACCCATTTCCTCCTCTTGTTTGCAGCTTTTCGTGAAGCATTCCTTAATGTTGCATTCTTTCAAGGATTTAGTAGAAGACAGGTAAACCCCTCCTTTAAATTTCTTGTCTTTAACTTTCTTCTACTATTCCTCTTTCTTCTACTATTCCTCTTTCTTGTACTATTCTTCTTTCTACTATTGTTCCTCTCACCTAGAGTT